>JAOXNO010000003.1:10162570-10187208 GCA_028565335.1 Limnodromus scolopaceus
GATCAATTGGGATTAGCTGTCCTGGCTGTGTCCCCTCCCAATTTCTTGTGCCCTCTCAGCCTGCTCACTGGCAGGGCGGTGTGAGGAACAGAAAAGGCTTTGTCTACACAGCAACAACCAAAACCACCAGTGTGCTATCACACTATTCCCATCCCAGATCCAAAACATAGCACTATACCAGCTGCTAGCAAAAAAGCTAACTCCATCCCAGCTGAAATCATGACACAGGTACGCACACATGCGTATAGGCCAGGCTCACCGTTATTCACCAGTTTGTAAGCAAAAATTGAATTTTCTGCCCCAATTGTGAGGGCTGATGGCCTCTAAAAAAAGGGTGACCCTTGCCACTGGAAAGCAAAAGTAGCATACCTGGGACCGCAAACTGGGCAGGACTATCCCAGTCCTTCATCGATGGCAGAAGCCATCCTAAGACGTCACCACTTCAGCCGTAGCAGGCACCATGGCCCCGGTGAGCTCACTGTCCCCAACAGCCTGCAGCCATTTGCAGCTGCTCACCATACCCAAACTCAGCACTGAACTTGTACAGTCTATTACTTCACACATCTGCCGTGCCAAAAGTGCCTTTAATATTATCCTAAACTTTAAGAAATTAAAAAAGAAAGCAAAACTTGTGCCCTTCTGAGCATTCCTCTACCACCTGAAATTACCATTTTGGACTTAGCTGCATAAAACAAATGTTTGTAAGCTACTAAATACCAGAGTTATTTTTAACCCAATTCAAGGTCATTCATCAGACAAGAATGATATTTGTTTAGAGAATATGAAACAGCAATTGTCAGCTAAGTCATTAGGCTCTGCAGATTAAGGAAAGGGCAGTTGCCAGAAAACAAAGTAGATGTTTGGGACGGAAGGATCTTCTTCATTTCAAGTGAAAATTAAATCCTTATCCTCATGTCCATGTATAATGGGTAAAACTGAGGAGGGCAACCAAGGCAACTTGGATTCTGCCCCCCTTTCAGTGCTGAAAAAGCATTTTCAGCATTTATTAAGTGTTTCCCTCCTTTAATGGAATTACTTTTATGGGACTGTAAAGTAATAGGACTGTGCCTGAATTTGGCAATTAGAGGTAGGCAAATGAATAAGTATTCATTAGTTAACCCTCATTTGAGAATCTGCTTATGAAAAATCCAGACATAACTGTTGTCATTGAATGATGTAGTTCATGACAGTTTTTCTGGTTGTCCTGTCTGACAGTCTTAATTTAAAAGACTGACTTTGGCAGTGAATTTCTATTTCCATTAATTGCTCTGTATTTATTAAAATCATGCAGCAGTATTTGTTGCTACTAGAAGAATTGTCTTTTGCAAAAAACAGGACCAGTGGATAAGACTGCAAATTTGAATGATACATTTCATTGCTGAAGTGAGATGAAATTTTCATGTGATAGGCAAATCAGGCAAATGAAATTTCGAGAAACGTTACAAGCAATCGGATCGGTTAATGCACTGGGCACCAGGCCATCAGCTCCTCAGCTGGTCTTTAATCCCTGGAAAAGCCCCCATGTCTTGATCACCACTGATTAATTATTTTCAGAGTTTGCCTCATTTTATATCAGGTTTTATATAGCTGTAATGGTTATCTTGGGTTTATTCTGATGGAATGGACAAGGAAAGCATTGCAGCAGTCCAAGTATAAGATCCAGCTGCCAGTTAAGCAATAACAGGTCATAAAACTAAATTGCACAAATGCATTTTTAATTCTGAGTGGCAGGAGGACTTTTAAATGGTTTCAGCATGTGCAGACTGTATCCAACCTGGCTGAACAACTAATTGAACTTAAGCTATTTTAACTACTATATCCATAAGCGCAAAGCATAAGTGAGGTTTCCATAATGCCAACAGACTATTTTTTCTTCAGTATTATTGAATGACCTTTTTTTTTCCTACATGGAAAAAAATAATCCTGCAGATTTCCCACTGGTTTATGCTACACTGTAACAGTGAAAGAGACAACAATAAAATATAGTCACAGTCAAATAAAATGAGAATCAGAACCTGATCACAATTTCCCATAGGCCCACATTATAGCTCGTGACCCTGACTCATACAGCTAGCAATAAAATAATAATTAAAAAGAAGCTAAGAAATTCAGAAGTTGTGAGGGTCTGTACATTTCCTTTTTCATACTGATGACTCTTGTTCAAGGCTTCACCATTAATATTTTTTTTTCTTTTCAAGGCTCTGTAGATCTCTTGAGCCTCTCAACTTTCACTCTTTAATCTTCTTCACCTAACAATAAAGATGCAAACCTAAAATTTTGACATGTCAGTTGTAGGCTGCTGTCCAAGCAACTCCCAGAGAAGTGCAGCTCAGAGAGCCATATCTGGAGATCTGTACTCAACTTGGCACACACACAAATGGGTTCTGCCACAATACACATCCTATGCTGATATTTCACCTTGCTTCCTCCATACTATTTGTATATTATTAAACCTATGATCTTATGCAGAAAAAAGGCCTTTTTGCAGTCAGTATACTGCTTGTTCTACCCAAATTTGGTTGTTTTTTTTTTTCATTTGGCAACTAGCAACATTAAAGATTTTTCATCCAGGCTTACAATGTGAGTTCCTATGAAAAAGCTGTATGAATCAGTAAAAATAGAGTGTCAACAGACCCTTCTCAAAAATGGAAGAACTAGAGGCGAAGACAATCTTTTCCTGTTCCACAGATCCCCTTCGTAGCGTCTGAGAACCCAACCCTTCTTCCATTTTTATAGAAATGGACAGTTCTTGACAATGATTAGGTTGATTGTCAATTTTAATTAAGCCATTCAGCTGAAAGTGAAAAATTAAAATATCACTTTAAAATGGGTCAGCAGATACTGTTTCCTGTACAACAGGAACAAACTGGAGAGTATCAAAAGTCTCCCTCTACACCATGGCTTAGCTTTGACAGAAAGAGACTACGTCTTTGGGAGAAAGTCCAACAGTTCAGTCCTTGAATCATATTCAAGCCTCACTGTCACCACTCAAAGGACTAAGAATGTTCTTGGTCCTTGCAGATTACTATATTTGGAAGGGCTTCTTCTACAATAAGACAGAAATTCACTCCCTGATAAATGAGAGCATTTATTTTGTGATGTATCAGCAGTAATAATAACAGTTTCCTACACCTACATGTAGCAGGAGAGTCACTGGCTTAGTCCCAGGACATTGATAAAGCATATTTGGATTGGAGGCTCAAAGAGGGTAGAACTGAAGTGGAAGTCTCAAACTCCCAAGGGGCCAGTTAATATCCCAAGGATATCAAGTTCTTATCTTGTCAATGAAATCTATTTGAAATCAATAGAAATGAGATGTTTAAATAGCAGGAAGACATCTGGATATCTTTCTAGAACTTGGCCAAAAAAAAAAAAAAAACAGGTCAGCCAGAAAAAGGGACATACTTCATTCACTACAGAAGAGAGTGATTTCCCTTTTTAACAAGAACACTTGTCACAACTGGGCAAGTTGCAGAAACAAGGTAGTGAAATTGTCTTTCTAAAGTATCCCAGCTAGCTTGTCAGATTTGACAAACTTTTATTCTTACTAGAAAACAACAGGCTTCTTCACCTAGTGAATTTTCCCTTGGCCCTAATGAGACTATCAGCAAACACAGAGATGAATTAGAATAGTCATTAAGGAGACAGAGCATAAAATATGAGCCACAGGAAAGGTCAGAGCAACGAGGGTGAATGAAGAAGACCACGTGCCCTGTCACAACCACTGCAGATGTGAAGGAAACAACCAGGGGAGAGAAGCAGATGTTCCTGTTAAAGCTGTGCAAATTTGATGTCTGCTTTCAAGGATAATGGAGCAGCCATAGGTGGCAGGAGAGGGCATGCCATTAACTTACACAAGGCTGGTTAGACTCCCCCAAGAGCCATTGACTTTAACAGAAACGCTCCACCATCTCCCCTATCTGACTAAGATTAAAGGTGACCTGCTACAGTTGTCATTAGTTCCACTATCTTTCCACAAAGATGGTACTCTAATTAAAACGGCTGGGTTTTTCCTCTTGCAGGGTACACATTACAAAGCGAAAACTTTTAAAATGTTTCTTCTGATCATATTTAAAAAAAAAAAAAGTCAAATCAACAGTAGCACTGCTTATTTTTCCTACCTTTAAAAACTGTGTTGACTTACACTCATTAGAAAACAGCTTCTGTTCATGTGATTGGCTTTTCTTGATCTTAAAAGACGCATTGCCTCGCTGGCCAGGTAAATTGTCAGATGGTAACTAACTTTGAAAGCCTGTGGACATCATCAGATATAGTGTCCATCTGGTACTTCCTTTAACTCAGTGCCCCACGAGGGACAGCGTGGGAAGGACCAACAGGCATTGCTTGTGATAGCTGTTCTATGGAGCAGTAGCAGCTTCATAAAGGCAGATTCCTCTGCAAGACCCCTTGCTTGAAGTTCCTGGGAACCCAAGGAAAGGTCAGTTTAATCTGTGGCGAATCACAACAGCAGAAGTCAGCAACAACTGCATTAGTGCCACTGTCATTAATGACCTGTGAAGTCCTTCATCAGCAATACCGCACACTTGTACGCTGGCTGAATAGGCCAGGGAAAGAGATTTCCGCTCAAGCCTGTTCAACTCCTGCTGTTTTCAGAGCCTCCTAGGACACCGTGTGTGGTTGGAGTGCCTCCCTTGCACTGGTCTTCAGCCAGCCTCCCCTTTAAACACAAACTATTCTACTACCTCCCTGTGCTGACTTCCCACTGGTGCCCACACCAGAGGACTCATGTCTGATAGCACCACTGATGCCCAGGCTGGTACTTCTCAGCAGCAGCAAAACTGGCAAGAATCACCTTAATCTTAATTCTATCTCCTATCTAGATAAGAGGGAAGGAGAAAATGGCAGGAGAAAACATCAATTTTTCTTAGGTGGATCTGTACTTCCTAACAGCCCTGTGCTTTCCAACTGATTTCACACTAACCACCCATCTAATGGCACTTCCAAACACTACCAAGCAGAAATGGGAGAGAAACAATGACCTTGAGGTGAAAGGCTCTCTATCTTGTTACTACTCCATTGAGGCTTCCTGTTTTCATGTGATTGCATCTTCTAGTTATTTACAAGTGCTTCTTTTGAGCACAAGAAATTACAAGACTTTCTTTATAGTGACTATACACCTGGTCATTTGAGATTAGGCAATATAATTAATGTATTGGTTTCTGCACTACCACTTCTATGAAGAGAACTCAATTGCCTGCACACTGACAGTCCTGGTTAGTCCAGTTTAATCCTTCCTTGGCAAACAGAACATTTAAGGAAAATTATTGACTGACCTGGATTGCCAGCCATAACTTATTTAATGAAATAGTCTGAATTTTGTAATATGAAAACCCCTACATTTCTGCATTAATAAAAATCTGACTTCTGCTTTAAAAATATTAAAAAAATTTATCGTTAGGCAAAAGGCATGGCATTATTCAGCATGAAAATGCTGACAAATAAATGGATTTTCAGAAATCTTTTTTGTCATTTTTTATATGATTTATTACCTGCAAACTTCCTGTTAAAATATTTCTATCCAATTCATTTACTTTTACTTATGTATTACATATGAAATAAGACAAAATTTTAATTGAGGTCTCCAACAAATTGCTTATAAGAATGTAAAAATGGTAGTATGGAAGTAAAGGCAAAATTTCCTTATATTTTTGGGCAAAGGTTAAGGGATATGTAAAAGAGGAGGAAGATTTAAAAGATTATACAGTGAGTATAAAATAGTTATTGGGTTTAAAACAATTAAATGCAACAAAAGTTAGATTTTGCTGTGAATCACTGATTGTGATAAGGAAGGATACATCTAGGATGAATATTTTTTATTCATTCTGAAATTGGTGGCAGACTGCCTGAGGTTATTATAAATATGTACGTTTTGGAAGTGGCCTTAGCTGAGAAGGTACCCTCTTCAACAACTTATAAACAAGGAAGCAGGTTTTCCGCTATCAAATTCCAAGCATCTTGTGCTCTGAGAAGCTGAAAAATAATGATCTGTCTTTAATCACAATAACTCCAAACTACACAGCAAGCTAGACCAGTGACCTGGCAGTCACTACATTCAGAATTTGGTCTGGCCATGTATAAAGTATCCCTAACGCCAAGTTACACAAAGTATTGGTTTACAAGGCTCAGCACCAGAGAGACTTAGACCTTCAGATATGGCCTTTAAAAACATCTGACACTTCACTTCAAATATCCTACTTGTATTGAAGGAAATTTGCCATGCAAGTTCACTAAGAAAGCTGGGAAGCACCAGAACATACATCAATTCCTAGCACTTACAGTTCCACATGGGGTGGCTAAATGACACATTTCAGCGTTACCTTTTCCTCAGGGACTGTTTTAACTCTAACACATCCTAGTGACAAGACCTGAACAACAGAATCATCACAATGACGTAGGCAAATGCAATTCCCCAAGTACCATGACAACTCAAAGAAAGATAGCATCCATGAGAGAGTCCCTGAGCCGTGTTCTGCATTGCTTGTGGATGGGACACTCAAAGACAAGTGTGATAGTTCTCACAAGGACTTCTCTGCTGCCTCTCTATAAGGCCCACTCGGATCACAGCTCACTGTGTTTTGATGATCCCAGCCATCAGATTATTCCCAGCAGAAAAACATGGAGAAGTTTTCAAGTCTGGCTTCCAAACCGACTGCAACAGTTCAGCACCTGAAAGACTGAATCACGGTATTTAGTATAAATTTCACTCCCTTCCAGAGCTTTAGGTACAAGTACCTTAAATATCAATAGTAAAAATCTCAGACCACCAACGCCCTCTTGTTAGCTACAAAGGCTGCCCTTTTTTCCCTCCTCTTGAAATCTATTCAAACTGGGAGTTGGGGTGGATTCGTTTCCAAGGTGCCCTGGCTTCAACATTTGTTCTTTAACACAGGCGAGGCATTGAGAGCACTGAATGGCCACCTATAGGTATCTTTTACAATAAAATGAACAACGGGGTGTGTCAAAAGACGAACTCAGTTACCCTCCTACTGAGAACTATTCCATTGTTCAGTTTGTACTCATTAAATTTTGCTAACTATTAGACATGAAATCAGACATGTTATTTGGCAACAAACTTGACAGCTACTTTCAATGGACTAGAAAAAACAGCATCATTTATCTCCTGCAGGAATGTACTTTGCACTCTGAAATTAAAAGGTGCAGTCTCTTGAAAATCATAACTCACTTTTCCTTTTGTTTATTTATTTTAAATCATTGACATTTTATCAGGAACTTCCGTAATATAACGTTATTTAAAAAACCACCAAAATTGGGTAAGAGAGAATATATTTCTATTTATTCTAATGTTTCTGTCAGTTTAAACCAGAGATTTATTTTTAAATTAACTTCTTACATGTCCATCAAATTTCAGTAAAAACTCCAGTACAGAAGAGGAAAATTCTGTTAATCTAGAGCCCATAAAGACTGAAAATACTACAGTGAAAAACCAGACGTATTTTTGCATGAAGTGTCTCGTCAAAATTGGAACTACCTTCTTTAAAAGAATTTCTCACACATCCTTCCTAATATTAGCAAGGCATGTGGTGTAACTGATCATGATTCACTGCTTAGAGAAGAGGTAAGTTTCAGATGAGAGGTAGATGGCAATTACTGGGATGAATAGATCCTGTATTAGAGATTCAACATGCTGCCAGTCCACCATATTAGCTTTTGAGTATTTTTAAGCATGTGGATAGAGGTGGATTATTAGATGGTTTCTGTTTCAAGGCATGCAGACGATATATGGAGGCTTACTGTTAGGAGTGGAAAACATCTTTGTTTGCACGATTCTGTAAATGGGTCGCCCAGACACCTTCACGCTACATGCTGATGCTTTCACTGAAGCTGAACAGGGACTCCTCTCAGCTGCCACCTCAGACCATAGAACACCACCAAAAGTGCTGAATTAAAATCTTTAAAGAAAAGGCTGTAGCAAGGAATGACCAGTTTCCAGTTACAGGTAGAGAGAAAACACAGTCTAGCTTCTTTTAGTAAGCAATCAGTCCTTGGGTGTAAAAGTAAATACAACGTGCCTTATGTCTTATCTTCACCAGTTCTGAACCAAGACAGGCAATTAGGCAAAATAAGAATGGACTCAGTGAAACAATTTGTTGTTTGTTTACTCTACAGTATCATCTAATAGAGACTCCACAAAAACAAAACCCTTCCTGGAGGTCTTTGCTTTGCTCATAACTCATTACCCTAGAGTCAAGAGATATCACTGATGCTATTTTAATCCACTAAGCTGCCTTTGCTCAGCTCTATGGCAAGTCTTATAAAACTCTGCCGTGTACAAAGCAAAAACTTCTCTCTCCTGGCAAGAAAACCTTGAACTTGAAGGTCTGAATCTGTAACAAGTCAGACTACGGCAAAATGACTAGTCATAATAGTAGTGCAGGATAAAGCCTTATATTTTGAAATTTTAGGTTTTGCTGTACTGTATTAGTGCACATCCAGCAGCCCTTGTCACCAGTAATTACTATCCCACAGCAACTACACAAAAATACTCACCAATTAACTAATTTCATTTTGACAGTTTTGGAAACAGAAGAGGAGAAATATTGATGTCTCCAAACCACAGTCAGCAGCTGACACGCGCTTTCTTTCTATCGAAGGAGCTGCTGTCAAATGAGTTGCTTAAAAAGGTATTTGAGGTGGTTCTACAGAATACAGCAAGGATGCATTGCAGAGCCTTCTGCAAGTATTAATTCCTGGGGTGCTATTAAGATCGGTACAAATGAAAAATACTCCTTGGTGGCAAGAAATGACAACTGGAGAAAAGTGCTATTTATAGATGGCCGGTATTTTAAGGCTAAAAGAATTTTGAGAACAGCAATTGCCTCTAAAAAATAAAGCAAATCTTGACTTTTTCAGCACTATGCACTAAATATTTAATAAGGGATCCTGGAGCTCAGAAAGGTTTAAGACACCGTGCTAGGATATTGAACTAATAAGCTCCTCCAGTAAGCCTCTAAATACGTATAGTTAAACACTACCTAGTTTATTTTAATTATTTAACACAGAAACTGAAGGAGGTTAATGTGACCCAGCGGACTTGTTTATGTTAAAAACTATTGCCTCTCCTTACTCAAAAATCTGCATGCTGAGCTGCATCATAGCACAGAGTTACAAGGGAGCAATAAGGAATAGAGGTTTACAGCTGCTTGCTAACGTCCAAATGACAGCTTTTATACCAGGGCAGTGACTGTATGAAGGCACAGGTAATAGAAAAAAGTCAGGCCCATTGACTTTGTTGACATCACTGGAAAAACTAATACATTTAAGTTAGGCGCATAGTTGAGCTTACCCTTGATGATGGAGGATTTTCCTAGTTTCCAAAATTTAGTTTTAGAAATATAGAAATCCCCATCATTTACCATTAGTTCACAAATCATAACTGCTTCTTGTCCTTCTCTCTCTTCAGACCATGGATGACATGTCACTTTGATCTTCAGCCTTGTCTTCCAGCTAAAACAGTGGAGAAAGCAGCCTTCTCTAAACCACTGAAAACAATGAAAAAACTCAAACCCCTTCGCTTCGTTCGCTTAACTTCAAAAACCCTAAAGGACAGTTATTGAGGGGGAAAAAAAGAAAACCACTTTTGCAATCTTCGGCATCCAACTGAAAGAGAGAGAAATGAGGGCAAGGTAATCATTCATGGGCCCACCAGGAAGGGGGGAATAATCCAGCTTTAAGCAATACCAGCTAGGGCCCTGTATATTCACCTGGACATCTCTTCCTTAAAAATACTATAAGGTGTAAGTAGAGAAGGGCTTGAGTTTAATTTTTAGCTGGCTACTTGGTTGATCAAAAGAAATCTTGTTCAGAAACATTTGTTTTCATTTGTCCTCAGAAATGCAAGTGCAAGATGAAGCTTATGTTCCTTCTCATACATGGAATGCAAAACCCTAAGTCTCATGTGCAGCATGATGTGCCAACAAAAAAACGTGGTCAGTTCTGCAACATCTCCATTTCAGGGCAATGTTCAGTCATCATTTTGATTCTACAAACTAGTATTTATACAACAAAGGTGGTTAAAGACTAAGGAAAAAGACACTCGGAGCAGAAGTCATGGCGCTCTCAGAGGATCAGTTGGCAAAAGAAAGGCTTTGGAGTTCACTGCATCGGATGCATTCAGAAGAGAAGAAATAATGGAAATTTTGCAATGCACCTCCTAGAAACAAAGAATCTGCTGTGCTAGAGCAGTCCTAGCAGCAGATCCGTGCGCAAAGGCAGCTTTGTGCTGCTCTACCATTGGAAATCTACTGACTTAAAACTGCAGAATCCTGCCTAAAGGCACGATAGATACTGTTATTTCAGCTTCTCAAGAGACCAGTACCGGGGTGTTGACCCTTTGCCCATCACCTTCTTTACGGTTATAAACAAGAATGAGGGTGACTGTGCTCTGCCTGAAGAGAAAGGTGTGGCCTTTTTAAACACTTTCTGAGATCCAGGTGCCTAAACTCCACAGCTGTTCTATTTCTAGCATTTCAATAAGTAGTGTTTTGGGGCTTTGCCTTCTAGAAAAACAAAACTTCATGAAAATTACTGATCTCACAGTAAAAACAACCTGATTTTCAAACAAAGCTGAGGTAAAATGTTTCCAAAACCTCCAAGTAAGATCAACATCATCTTCAATCACCTAAAATCTCAGTACTGGGGAAATCAGTGGGGCAGAAACAAAGAGGGAAGTGCTTCTATACAAAAAGAACATTTAAAAATAATTAGTGATTCAAACGTCTTATCTGAGAATGAACCCAGGAGGTAGCAGAGTCTTTTTTACCCCCAGTCCTGAATAAAAATAGCACACTTAAGTCTTAATTTTGTTGGCTTATTTTCCCTTTTCTGCAGAATTTTCATTACTGCTTTCCTTAAACGCTCTCCCAAGACTCACTTATGTGCCCGGAGAGATTTTAAAGGAAAAGAGCTTGCTTGCCTGGCATCTCTTTCCAGCCTCTCTTAGCTCTAATTACAAGGTAAAGATTAAAAAGACAAATGAGTTTTATCATTGCATCTTTGGCCTTTTGGAAAGGAAAAACCAAAACAAAACAAAGCAAAAATCAGTGGAGCTTCCAACCTCAGGTAAAATATTGAAGTCAGCAGCTTGTCCTGGAAAGCGGGGGGAAAGAAAAGATGAAATCCAATTTATAAAAAAAATTTCACTACAAAGCTCACATGCCTTGGGGCAGTCTTGCTTGAGTACAAAGCTCTGCGGCATGCAGGTGACATAATTAGGTCACCGGGGGCAAGGCTTCTTAGAACTATTACATAAAGAAATCCATAAAATTTCTCAAATTAGACTTCCTCCAGGTTTCAAGGATGTTCAAAACAGAGACCCTGCAAGCAACCTGGAGTACATCCTTCCTGGCAACATAGAGCATTGCAGTTATGTGATCTGGCTGACTAAATAGTTACTTCCCATCACATTCCGTTCTCAGCTTGCAACTATTTATGGGATCCTGCTAAATACATTGTATAACTTTGGCACTGAACATGGAACAACATTAAAGAGATGCAATAGGCAAGCTGCCATTGGTGTTTCCCTGTCATTTCAGGATGAAGAGTGACATTGCCTATATAATAGAAGTGGCTAATAAGAGTCAGACTTTACAGACAGGATATTCAGAAGTGTCAAAATGTGACCCAGGAGCATTTAAAACGATGATCTTTCCTGCTCAGCATTTGTTGCTGCTATCTCAAATGGATGATATCTAATAATCAAAATCTAATGGAAGAGAAATCAAGTGTGAGTTGGACGCTTGTACATGGGAATGGCAATGGTTATGCTGGGAGGGACGACCCCCAGTGCTAGGATCACAGTCCACACTGACACAACAGCTACAGCTCACAGCCACGAGCAGCTGCCCACGTATGCATTTACTGGATTTCTCAAGCTAGTGCAATACCTGCTCCTTCTTCTCTGTCACCACAGCCCACATGGAATTGCCCCACATATAATCTTACATCTGGCTCCATTTCACAGCGGCAATGCCACGAAAAACAGCACTCAAATCATCACCATCTTCTCCCATGAGAAGAAACCAATTTTTTCTGACAATAAACAAGCCAAATCCCATTTCAGAGGCCACCATCACTTCTTGAGGTGACTGTGAGAAATAATCCCTCATGGATTGTGCTGTTCCACTAAGCAGCATCCATGACAACAGGTCTGTTTTCTGTCCCCAGCCCACATCACTGCTGTGACTTCCATTCTCATCCACCTCACAGAGCTCAGGCATCTTCTGTGCCCCTTAACTACAAGGCAAGCGCTGGTTCCAGCGTAGAGGTGTATTAGTCCGCAAGCTGCCAGGACACACAGGACAGGTAACCCTCACAATTACACTGTAGATTTTTCTTGGGGGGGGCAATAACGTACCTCACTATTGGTTTTCTTCAGATTCCTAGAAACCCTGCCAAGTTTAAGATTTTCATTTGGTTGGATTTGGCCCAGCAGTTTCAAAAAATTATCAGGGAGCCAGTGACAGTTAGAGGAACTCTATGTGTTGCTCCTTTAGGAACTTCTGGTCATTCAGGGTTAAGAGGTGTTTGAAATGCAAGATGTACACATGGTTCCCATTTTGGAAAGCACTGTGAACTAAATCGTCTCACTAAACACAGTAAGACTCACCCATCTCTTGTTCTCTGCAACAGTTCCAGTTCCATTTACTCTGAAGCATTTCATAATTAATTCAGAACATGCTGGTCTGTTGGATTGACAAGTATCACAATACACAAGAGCAAACCAAAATGGAATAGGCTAACTAAGGAAACAACTTGCTCAGGACAAAAACCCAAAGCTTTGTTCTTGTCACGTGTAGCTAATCCCAATACTTGGAACAAGACACCAACATAGGGATCTACTTAGCAGCAGCCTTTTTACACAACTATTACAACTACATAAATCATCTCTTGATTATATTGTATCATTTCCTAATGAGTCTACAGGACATAGTCCCAGTACATATTTATGCTGTGCCCTTAAAACTCCCAATTTCCCCTTAAACTCCTCAATTTCATATGGATTATTTCACGCGTCTGCCAGCTAGAGATGTTCTGTCCTCTCCATGGATCTTCCATCATTTCTCACCTGGGGCATATACAGCACCACTCCCAACAAGTCAATCACAGAGCTAGATTAATAACACTAACCAGTTACCTTCTTCAAATGACACAATTAACCCTAGTTAAGAAAGCTCTTTATTTCTAAAAAATCCTTCTTCAAAGTGATTTTTCCTTTAGGCTTTTAAGCCAGCCAGGTGAATTCAACAGCTGGGACAGTCCCATAAGTCAAACAGCCCAATTTCCATAGTGCAGCATCAGATAATACATTCAGCCAGCGCACATGGCTTGCATTGATAAGTTTCAAACAGGTTTGTGTCCCTATATCTGCAAGCAAGTTCGGAAGAAGGTGAAAAAGTTGCCAAAATCTTGTTTCATTCCAAGATTGAGGGCTGTAATAGAGGTCAAGCCTGTACCAGCTCCAAGCTTGCATTTTTCCCCATATAATAATTTTCCTTACTTCATTATCTCCTCATTCTTGTCTAGCACCATCACTAGGACTTGTGGCTGGGATTATGTGTCTTCTATGTATCCAGAAGGAACTACTGTGGAATTACTGTTAATAATCCAGTCACTGGGTGTCACTGCTGTGGCATTTATAGGCCCTGATGCTCTGGGGAAGTAGTCTGTTTTGATGTCTTATTTCCTGCTTGCAACAAACAGCACTGTCTACGTTCTACACACTTAATACCATATTCTCACCCTTGTAAATGCAAGTATTTCCTCTTAAACTTAGAACCACTTCCAAAGAAAGCAGATGTGATATTTTACAAAATATATCAACTCTCAATATTTAGTTGCAAGAGGCCAGAAGTCAAAATAAAAAAGCTCTTGTTGTGTTGATTGAAGTTCAGTCTCTATTTAGATACCAAAAACGTCACTATCATTAGAATGTTAATATTTGTGGGAGTTTCTCATACTGCAGAGAGCGCCTTAACTGTACAAATCTCTCTTCTCTTACTGTACAGACTTGGCACACAAATAGATGAAAAATACAGACTGACACTGAGGTGAACTGCCCACACTTTCATCCCAGTGGATTGGTAGCCTTGGAGGTGAGCTGGATCCCATCTAAACACTGGAACACACATAAAGTATTGTAGGTCTGAGCACTCAGCATAAAATCATGACATTTAGTTAAGAAACATGTTATATTATAAAGCCACAAGATGTTGTTGCATATTTTAAGTAACATAATTTACATTTTAAAGAGACTCAAAATTTCAAATGCTGCTTCAAGTAACATGAGGAATGTGGGATTGCTCAAGGTCAAATCTAATTACAAAGCCTGCTAAGATGAGGATCATTTTTTAAGCAGTGGGAAATTAAATTATTTGTCCACGCTATCTGGCAGTAAATACCTGCCTGTTTTAATTGCTGTTGATACAGCCTAATAAAAATTGGAAGGGAAGCGCTCATGCTCAGTTTCAGTTGCCTTTCCAGGTGAAGTTCTGCCTGACGTTGAGTGAGCTGAGCTGGTGATTGCTGCAGTGTGACCCACACCAGGTACCAGGTACATCACCTACTCACTGCCTGACTCAGCCCCATGGCTCTTTGTAGGTCTGGTACGGCAATACGTGTTCTTGGACACTGCGAGAAGAAGAAACTGAAGACCAAGCTGTTCTTCTCCTGGATACACAGAGGCAAATAACAGAAGATTAAGTAGGGAGAAGGTCACACAAAAGCTGGGAGAGTATGTTCTAACTTGGACAGTCCCACTCCTTACTCAGACAAAAAAAAAGGATGTGTTCTGCTGCTGCCATCCAGTGGGGAGGTTGAGTAGAAAACACTCGAGTAAAGATCGATGCTTAACAAGGGCTGAGTCTGAGTCACTGTCAGATTGATGCTTATTCTGCGCCTTGCTGTCAGTGCCTTCGAAGACAGAAGTTTTCAGAGAAAGTAAAATAAAGCAGGTGCTGAATAAGAAACCGTTGGAACAGTCTGCTCCTCCTGTGCAAGGACAAAAGAGGCACGCTGCTGCTCCGGCTCATTCCCGGTGCTGCCTGTGAAATCACTCCGTGGACTTGATCCACTTCGATCCGGCAGCTGTTTTAAGATGCTGGAGCTGACAGAAGGGATGGTTACACAGAGCTTTGTAACATGCAGGATCTCAGCTTATACCATCACAAATTCAAGTCTTCTATATCTACAAATGTCATTGCAGATGAAATGGAAGTTCAGCAACCACCTCGCATACACAAATTTGAAAAATCCTACTGGCTGCTAATCTGCGGTGATAGGTATCCAAATATCGTGTTAAATCTGCCTTTAAAAGCCTGTATCTGCCTTGTTTCAGTACTTGGAGCTCAGAATATAGATGTGTAGAGCAAAATGAGACTCTCATACTCTGATATCTACTTAGCATCTCCTCATAGATAACAGAGGGCCTCAGAATTGGTAAATGATAGCATAACATTTTCATTATCAACATCATTACTTGTGGATGATGAAGCAGAGGCAGTGACAACAATTTAAAGCCAACTCAAATTGTCAGGGTACAATCTACAGGGCAATTTATGAAGGAGATAAATTTCCAATGCTAATAGGACTTTACAGCAAGACATCAGTAGGCAAGAGCTCCTCAAGTCAAGGAGAAAGGGAGGGAAGCAGTGGGAAGTGGACTGACTTGGGACTAGGAGAGAGGAAAAGACAAAGCTCTCCTCAGCACTCAGCTGAACAATTGGCACGCTGCTTTGTGAGACTGCAAGATGCTGCTGAGACTGACTCTTTGTTTCTCTATGCCCATATTTTTCATACCTTCATAATATTTCCTGTAGAATTGCTACAAGCAACCTGAAATTATCATTTAATCTACAGCAACAAATCCCACTACAGAGAGCGCTCCTAAACAGCACTAGTGGTGTAGCAGTCAACAAAGAAGGGGATGATGCTTTCTTTTTGGTGCATGGGAAGAAGTGGCTCAATCTGGGAGGACTGTGGCTCAGTAAACACCATCTACCAGTATTGACATTCAACTACACCATCAGCAGAATGGAGGAATCATAATTCCCATTTCACCTGGTTTGACTACTGAGGACTTATCCGCATCAGCTTAACTCTTTGATTATCTTGGGATTTCTGTAGCAGTCAGAAAGACTGGCACACGGTGTTCTCCTTGTACAGTTAACCTTTCTGAAAAGCAAGGATACAAAGAGAACCCCTCTACTCTCCAGCAAGTCCCAGGGGCAATAAAAAAAATATTCCACCAGAGTCACAGGCAAAACTTAGAGCTGCTCTGTGATTACTTGCTGTACATTGCACCAGGCACCAAATCAGCTTTCTACAGAGAATCTGCAAATATATCTGCCCTTATTTTCTGCCATATGGTCAGTTCAGCTCTGAACAAGACACCAAACCCAGGACCATCTCAATGCTTAATTTCAGAAGGATTAATTTGAGATAGTTATGTTTTGTCAGTAAACAGATATCCTTGATTTGCCTTGATTCTGTACTGAAACAGAAAAAGCTCATTTACCTTTTAAAAAAATTAACTGTAGCATTAAAGCTCTGGTCATTCGCACACCCCTACAAACATTGCATAGACAAGACTTGCATAGCACGTAACATAAAGAATAATCTCAGCCTTTGCACGTTTCTACCAGGTTACTGCTTAACCATGTTTTAAACTTTAACACCTATTTGGATACAGGACAGCAGAATTAACTGAAAATGTGCAATATATTATTTAATCTCTGATTCCAGTCAAGAGGGTATGTAATCATTAGTGCAGACCTATTTATCTCCCTTTCATTTCATCATCCAGGAATATAAATGCGATTTTTGAATTTCAATTGGCTTATCAAGTGCTCAATGACATCATGAGATCCTGTCTCCACTGAAAGTGATTTCTGCCTTTCTTCTTCCTTGAAAACTGTCATGTCCTGTTCACTCTATCAATCAGCCTGACATTATCTTCCTTTCACAGAGCAGATAGCCTAAGTCATCAGATTTATGCAAAAAATAACAAGTAGCACTCATTGCCCCAGAGAGCACTTTGCAATTGGATGTTGTTCTTTATACACACTCTCACTGAAGCACAGTGTTTATCCTTGTGTATTTCATACTGTCTTCTTTTTATAGCCATCAGTTCTTTGCTTAATGCTTTATTTACAGCATGTTATAACATCAATGACCTTTTTAAAAAAAACCCTACTACTTATTGATTTTTCAAACAGATACAGAAAAAGGGTAACGAGGAAATGGAAAAACAGGGGTATTTAAGAAATCCATAAACACAAAATGGAATTAAGATCTGAAATACATGCTTATATGCTAGTGTAACTCATCTGTTAAAACACAGGCCTCTAAACATACAACAGCACCCAGACAACTCCAGTGACCAGCATCTTCCTTTCACATTTCTCACCCTGTGTGCTATCTCCAATATATATCAAATGTACTTTTGCTTTCATTTAAGCCTGTAATCTCATTCTTCAACTAAGCAGTCACTCCAACTTTACAGGAAAAGGATGGTGTCTCCCTAAAAACGACTTACTGTTTTGTGGCAGCCAGAATGTTACACATCTTGGTTCTATCTTAGGACTTGATTGTACTTTTAAGATTTCTACCACTGATGTTGGCCAAATGGTGGTGAAGAATCATGCTTCCCCTATTCCTGGAGAAGCTTAGAAGCCTACACACCCTGAACAGTGATGCTATCAACCAGTCATCTCAATTGGCCAGTGCCAGAGTGCTGTCGGCACCTAAGATGGGTGGTGCCTGAGCCATCACAACTGCTGGAGGACCATAGTCTAAAAGGCATTCCCTGACATTCTGGCTTTCTATGTAGCGAACGGACAGACCTAAGCATCACAGTCACTGCATCTCTCACAGGGAACTTGAGCAGGGCACAACAATGCTTCTTCATCCCACTCCTCCTCTTCAGTCAACTGGCGTTGTTTGAGATTTAGAAAGGAGCCGTCATGACGTTGCTGAAAGGGTGGTCATACCCTTCTCTGACAGAGGTCAGGACATACAGCCTCAGACTCTAGTTACTTTAGCATTACCTGAGCTTCACACTGACTCCTGCATGAAACAAGTATTCACCTATTGGTGCACAGTGCCTGTATTATCACCTCACTCACCTGAGACAGAAGGACCTCACTTCCCTCTCCCACCCCCGCAGCCAAATGGCAAAACAGTTCTTGGTGAATGTG
The DNA here is from genome assembly GCA_028565335.1 of Limnodromus scolopaceus. Classification (NCBI taxonomy): domain Eukaryota; kingdom Metazoa; phylum Chordata; class Aves; order Charadriiformes; family Scolopacidae; genus Limnodromus; species Limnodromus scolopaceus. The sequence continues at coordinate 10,180,804 of JAOXNO010000003.1, forward strand.
CTAATATAGGAGCAGTGGCAATTAGCAATATCCTTTGTCTCATTACAACCATCTGCCACAAAACAGACATCTTTCCATTGCTTGTCCCTGGACAGAATTTATCATTTTATAATACGCAGTTTTTCCTTGGTCAAGGAATGACCTTGCTAATACTGTTTTTTATCTAACAGACCTCACCCTGAAAAGCCTTGTCATACTCCATAAAAACAAACAGTGAGCAAAACTTAATAACTGTAAGAGGAAAGTATTTAGCATTCAATGCAAAATGTTATAATAATTTTAAAATGCCATTTCTTTGCATTGCCTTTTGACCAACTCAGCTAACAGACTCTGGACTAGGAAATACTGGAAATAAGTTTGGGAAGGAGCCTGTCGGTCACTGGTCAGCTTTGGCAGGTGTGTATCTTCGCTGCAGCTGGCCAGCACAGTGCAACGATGGTATCTAAGTACTGCTTTATGTTTGCATAAATAGTATCCCAGCCACCAAGTCCCAGGCAAGGCAATCTAAATATAACCCCTGGCACTGTTCTGCAACTGAGTCAAATTTGTTCCCAAGACCTGGAAACATTCACCATGCACACATGTGTTTCAGCCCCCCATCTGTTGAACGAGAATAATCACACTTCATTTGTAAAGCACTTCGTGTTCTACTGACAAACACCTTGTAGTGCTTTGATTTCAGTGCGTCTGGCTGCCAGCGCAGAGTTACTCCAGCACATCGCTGTTTATTTAGACTGAAGCACTTGGGGCAAAGACCCCTCTCTTTTGTTGAGAGGCAATACATAGAGAATGCCGGATCACATTTATCCCTTTGGTAAACTGACCACGCTGCAGCCATAGTTCTTTTTCATGCTGTTTTGATGCAGTTCTTGCTACAGCTGAAAGAAAAACTGAAACAATTTGGAATGAAACCTTACTCAGGCCTTGGTTCTGACCCAGAATTCAGTTAATCCAAATCCCCTGATACTGGGGAAGGAAGGTGCATTCCATAGTCACTGTTGGATAAGATTTGTTCCCCCAGAAGAGGACACGTTTTCAGAGTAAACTCTCTTTTCTCTCTAGCTTGGCACAAACTACCATGTGATACAGGCTGATAAAAGGATGCTTCTTTACATTAGCATAGCAGACTTATTTGTCAGTTGTAGACTAATTATCTTGGCTCCTTGTTTGGGGACTGTGGCATCCCTTGCAGAAAATTGCATTTTGCTGAGGGCAGCGATTTTTCTCCATTTCTAAAAAATGTCAACACAAAGTTGTGGTTCTTTTGTATTTCCAGTAAAATTAGTGTATGATGGGGGGAGAAAAATAGCACACATGCCACAGTATTTCCAATTGAAATGTCAAACTAGTGCTTTTTTTCTATGTAGTTCAAACAGCAACAACAAAAAAAAATGAGCATAGGCCTGATAGTAAAATCCTCTATATTGTTCCCTCCCCATTTCTGAAACCTTGGAAGTAGAACAAAATCTGAAAAATTAACCAATGCAAGTAAATTATTAAATATTATGAGTGGGCTCTTCCAAAACCAGACAACTCCTTTGAACATAGAGTCAAGCAAGTCAGTCCTAAAAGGCAACTTCCAGTGCAGTTGGGCTTCTTTTTTTTTCTTTTTAAGCAAGATGCATTTAGAAACACAGAAAATAAAAATATCAGTTACATTTTAATTCCTCCATGACCCCACAAGACTAACTCCAACAGAGTGCACCTAGAGAACAGTGTGGACCTCTTTCTGTATTCAAAGTGGTTTAGATGAGGAATTTCAGTTGATTTAGGAGGGGGTTTTTGTTGCTGCTTTCATTTGTTATTTTTTTTCAGTTGGAGGAATACCAGCATCTGCTGAAAGGACTCAATCGACAGAAATCATTAGCATATCCCCAATTTGGGGCAGACACTCATTGCCAGAGTGATTTATGCCAACTGACATAATTTGCACTTTTTTCAAATTATACTCTGACTTGATTTCAATACTTTCAGTAAATTATATTTTCTAAAGACAATCTAAGAATACTTAGGAGTAACAACAAATGCCAGTGACAAGTCTAAGATCTTCCTGTTTCATCTCCTCTGAAGAGGGCACCTCCTCAAAATGGTAAGTTATAAGAGGATAGGCACCATCCCTTTGGGTGACCTGTTATTTGTTGTACCTCATTTAAAAAGAGAATGAAAAAAAAGGAGAGGGGCGCACAGAGTGTTTGCACACTTATTGCTTAGTCGTCAAACGCAATAATCTGGTTCCGTAACTACCAATATATGTGCTTCAATATACTTTTTATTATATGACTGGACTATGCAAATGACATCATTGGGACGGGGGGAGGGAATGTGACAGAAATTTGATACTTTCAAATTGTTTGGAGCGTAGGATAGTATAAAAGAGCTGTAAATACATATCTATAGGGAAGACACATGTTTCCATGCTCTTTTCCAAGAGATTTTGTCTTTCTTTGTGCTGTGCATTGGATTAGAAAGAACACTGCCTCCAATCTGGTACCTTATAGAAGTCACAGTTACGAATGAGAGACTTGCATGATGTTCTTCTCTCCCCTTTTACCTTGTTTGCTGCTGAGACACTTGTGTTCTAACAAAGTAGGCTGATGCCACCTTAGAGCCCTTGAACCCCTTCATCTTCATGTCCCATCCAGTGACAATCCAGGGGCAGCATGAAGAGGAAAGGTCAGTGTGCTCTCTATCAACTTTTATTTCCTGTCATGTAGAAGGAAATCTCCCAAGGAATAAGGGAGCTATAAAAGAAAGGATATACAGAGCACAAGAGACACTCTAAGCTTTTACACCCAACCTGATAATAAGATGCACAGGAAAAATTACCATGATATATTGAAATTTTTGCTTTACAATTGCTTACAATTTCATTTTTGCTATCAGGCATCAACATTAAACTAAAATCAGCTACATGCAACACCCTACAAACACCTATTAACACAATTGTCATCTGTTACACACAGATCCTGCCATTCTGCCCCAGGAGTGTAACACACCAGGCTAATTTGCAACAATTTGTCTCTGTGCAAAAAATACAGTTAAAGAAATCTGTTTATTCCAAAATATTCGCTATATCTTAGGATGCTACTTTAAGGAAACACAGGTGTAACACTAATGGAAGAACTGATATCAGGAAGACGCAAGCAGTAAATAAAGCTAAGAGAAATCCTGCCTCACACTTATCTGGTCATTATTTCTTTAAACAAGAACATAAATCAAAAGAATAGTGACCATCACTGGACAGCAAAGCATATGGATGCTGTCCAGCAGGGAAACGAAAGTAGAAATAAATAAAGAAAAAAAATAATTAAATAAAGGCCAACCAAACACCAAGCAATAGAACCATTGATCCTAGAATTTTCCACTCATAACTTCTGTCATTTGCAGGGTATCGTTAAAGATTGCCACCCTGGAAGATAATGAATGTCAGGTGTAGCCTCCACTCCTGTGCTGATGGATAGCACCTCCAGTCTGATGAGGAGAGATTACCCCGCTGAACCCTACAAGACATCTTTAATCTCCTGATTTAGAATCCATTGTCCTCTACCAGTTGTCACTCTCCTGAAGTAATGCAAGAATGCTGACAAACACTGAAAAACAGACAGCTGCAGCAAAGGGCTATCGGCAGCAATCTGGAGGTGCTTAAATGATAGTAAAAAAAAAAAAAATTCCACCTCCAGGTTCTTCCATTAATAATTAAACATTTTCTGGTTTCCAAGAAGAAGTGCTTGCTCAAACATGTCCTTGAAACCAGACATGTCAACACTGTAAACTTTCAAACTAACATCGAGGGCCAGCTCTCTGACAGGGGAAAATACCATGCTTGGCGTGAGAGCAGAGCTGAGCACTTCTTCAGGCAGTCTGGGTGGACCAGGCACAGATGGGGGATGTTTGATGCTACAGCCAAGTATGACGGTTTCCTGCTCTTAAATACGGGGTGAATATTTTGCACCCACCTACAGCCAAAACCATGGGCAAATGGAAGCCAGCATAGAGGGTCAGCATGTCCCACCCTGTTTCTTAACCACCCTTCACCTGGTTAACACAGACATTAAGCCTAAATCACCAACCAACAGAAACTGCTATCCATTTCCATGGACTTGTCTTCAGGCTTGTGCAGTCACTCATTTGGGATGAAACCCTCCAGCAGCACAAGGCCTTACAATTACATTAAAATTGGAGTTTAAGTTTGGGACAGGCTCTGTGCTGCTATTACAATTAATGTAATTGTAAGGCTGTGGCAACGCAGCCCCTGCAGTAAGCACAGCCACGTCGATCAATAGCAGAACAGGCCCTAAAGCAATTTCCATCCCTCAAAATGACAGTGATTTGCAAAACACTGAATGATGAATTCTGTAAGAATGACTGGCTCAAGCGTTAATAAAATCATAACTATGAAGTCTAACTTTTCTGCTGGGATCAAAAACCATATGACATATCCGGAGTATGCTGGAAACTAAATCACAGAAGAATCACAAACTCCCACTTCAGTGGAGTCAGGACTTCATCTTAGGCAAGCCTTTTAATCATTTCAGAGCAAGGAATTCAATGCAAGCCCTTCACATTTCAATCTACTGCCTTCATCACGCAAGCATCCATCCTCCCAAGGACTCAGCGTATTGACTTCCATGTAAACCCAGAGCAGAGCTCCCAAGTAGAACATGTTCCACTTTTTGTGGCATCACTTCACCCAAATGAACACTGACGACAAGATGTTTTCCATTCTATGGGTAGATTTTCACTAATCCAACCATTTCTTCTTCCCCACATTAACACAAGACTACCCATTTGCAATATAATGGTTGTTGGTTTTTTTATAAGTTCTAAGTTTAGGAGAAATAGATATAAAAAAGACAAAGAGCAAAGAGAGCCTCTCTTGGTTAGAATTTTGGTCAATGGAATGTAAATTATCATTTGTTGCAGATAGCAGCTATATAAAAAATTATGCTGTCAATGTAAAATGAATAAAATAAAGACAGTATTTTCACAAGCCACCCCCAATAGCTTTAAAATAAGGTCACTTTGATATTGCAGGAAAGAGCTTGGCTTCAGCTCCTGCTATACAGATTAATACACTGGACTTGGCCATTTGTGTGTTAAATGAGACGCCATCTTCTTTTTGTTACAGAATTCTCCCCTCCCTTTTGAAACACGATGAAATATGATGCACAAAACCTACACATTCACCAGTTTGTCTGTAATTTTTCTCCCCCTGACTCCCTGGAGTCAAAATTCGTCGTATGTATTAAAAGTTTCCTCTGTTATTTAAGAAAGACCCCAAAAAAAGGGGAAAAAAAAAAAAAAAAAGAAGTGTTCCTTCCTCTTTTTCCTTCTCAAAAATAAATATACCAGCAAACTCTGCTGCTTTTTGTCTTAAAGGGAACCTATTGCTCAACAGAATTGCTTTCCCTACCTTATTACTTGAAGAGATTACAGCCAGGGCTGTATATTGTAGCTACCCTATATTTAGAAGCTGGATAATAAAAGACATAAATAACACACTGAATAAAACATTAAGACATAAAAGGAGTTAAATAGAACAAAGGGCTAAAGCTTATTGTGCACTAACCATGTCTGACCCATTGAAATACAAAAGGACTCACAATTCTAATTAGTAAAATGTACAGTTATGATTTAAACCACAAGGAAGCAGGCGCGGTGCTTGTCTGCGGCTGTGTGCTGGAGCCCCTCTGGTGGCCTTGCAGGGCCCTCTGCTGGAACTGGGAACCCTGCCTGTAACAATCCAACCGCACCACGCTAGAAAAAATGATGCTCCAACCCAAAAACAACAGGAGAACCAGAATCCTGTTTTTTCCCTTTTTCCTTGAAAGTACCAATATTTCTAATGCATTTTGCAGACACACAGCCTTCACTTAATTAGATGAAGTCCTGGAGCTTGTGTAAGGGAGGAATTTTTCCTCTGACTCCGATGGGGACAAGATTCTCTTCACAAAGTCCTTAAAGTTGTGAAAACCTGCAATTGATGTGGAATAACCCAGTCTGCTTCCAGACTGCCTGAAACCAAAAGCATGATGAGAGGTGTTAACAGGTCTGAATTCCAGCTGACAGTGACATTTCATATTCAGAGTTTTAGAAAGGCAGACTCAGAGTGTCCTGCAGACCGATGTCCGATGCAGAATGATGTCCGATGCAGAATGATGTCCGATACATGCCTCAGTACGTGAATTGCTATTTTGTGCATAAAGGAGCAGCTTTCTGCTGGGATGTTCCCAGCATCATTTATGCCCACCTGCCACTAAGCCAACAAGTCCAGTCCAACATCATCACTGAATCCCTTATTCATCCTTCAGATGAAATGTGATGTTCATTTACAGTGAGGGTGGTGAGGCACTGGAACAGGTTGCCCAGAGAAGTCGTGGATGCCCCATCCCTGGAAGTGTTCAA
>JAOXNO010000003.1:10187308-10199003 GCA_028565335.1 Limnodromus scolopaceus
AACCTGCTCTAGTGGGAGGTGTCCCTGCCCATGGCAGGGGGTTGGAACTGGATGATCTTTAAGGTCCCTTCCAACCCTAACAATTCTATGATTCTATGATTCATTTCTTCTTCCCCGATGGATGCTTTACGGATAACGCACCCCATGCTGACAACTCATCAAGGTTTTCCTGTTCTAGGCTGCTATTCCTCTCTTGGTACCCTAACAGAGGGCAATGAAGTATGTACTTTCCCAGTTAGTCAGGGTGGTCACTAGGTTCGGTGGTGGCATTCTTCTGCTCCCCCAGGGTACTGACTTCTCTTTACTGTTTGAGACAGAGAATTATTAAACGCCTAGTTCAACACACACCCTCCATACTGCCTTCAGCAGGTCTGGTCTGCTGTCCATCAAGGGTAGATCTTTGCCTCAGGTCCATGCAGATACAATACTTGCCACTGCCGAATGACAGGAGGTCTGTTTCTGTGACAAACAAGTGACTTTGACCATCCCACCTCTTCAGAGAGCAGTCAGGAAAAGGACAAAAAAGGAGAGAGAGATGTGTTCTGAAGAGACTGCTTTGTCTCAGCCACAGCAAGGGCAGAAAGGGAGCAGCAACGAAGAGAGTCTTTGTCTTCTGTGTCAAGCACACTGCTACGTTATTCACTCAGACTGCTGAGCCTTTCCATACATCTGTCTCTCCCTGCTCAAGCATCAATCAGAAGAAAACAAAGGAGAACACTCATGGAATCCCAGGAAATTTTGTCAGGTCCCAGTTCAGGCCCTGCTCAGCAGAGTCTACAAGAGCAGCTCATCTTTCATACGTTATGGAAATCACCTGTCCTCTGAAAACCAGCTAGGACAGTATCCCAGATGCTGGAGATGCACTTCTAAGATGTAAGACAGCAAAGTCCAAATTTCCAGCTGGATTTCACTAAGCAAATTGTAGAGTTTACAACAGCTCAGGCTGGTGATAATTTCCTCCTGAACCCACTTCCCAATCTCTAGAGTCATGCTTAAGCTACAGATGTTTATTAAATACATGGATTCGGAGCATGTCAATAGTAACAGACTTTCCAAAAATCTAGACCCTTCAGCAAGCAGAAGGAGGCTGGAAGCATTTCAGGTGACCATTATCACATAAAACACAGCAGCCCCAAAAAAACCAAGCTGCACTGGTAATTCCTGACAGAAACTGCTCAGCTGGCTACACCAGTTAATGGTCCACAAGCCCAGCCCCTACCTGAGGTGACCTGAGGAAGTGTCTTTTCAACACTTCATCATGCTTGGATTCTGACTTACAGCAGTGAGGTGAAAACAAATCTTTTCTGGTACTAAATGTATGTTGCTTCATTCAGCACAGCATGGAATTGATAGTTATATCGGTATCAGTTAGGTACTCTGGGAGCCTGAAATACTGCCCAATTTTAAATAGCTGGTTGGTGCTTACGCTTCCCTCAGCTACTGTCAGTGCAAAAGACAAACTCTTCAAAAGGGTAATTCAGAGCAACAGTCAGATGAATATTCTGACTCTACACAGATACATGGGGAGCCTGCTGAAATAATCTGCATAAGCAGCATCTTCAGTGATCTAATGGTAATGAGAAGGAACATTTTTCCTCTGCCTTTTGCCTAGTTAACTCTGCCAGTCAAAGCAATTACAGCAGTCGAATGAAAAATATGCTGTGGCCTCCAAGCTGGGCTCAAGATCCATGCTGCTTCAAAGCAATGGCAGGACTGGCTTGCTAGATTGAAGAGTCTCTCCACTAACAGTTATTTGATGGTGGTGAATATTTTGCAGAACAAAAGAAAGAACGAAGTCTGTTTTCCACTTTATTACAGGGAAGAGGCCCTTTTTGTCAAAGGGTTGCTCAGTGGCATTCTCTCCAACTTCTCAGAAACAGAATGGTTCTTGGGTCCTTAAAGATCTAATATCTGTTCCTGTCTGAATATTGCAGAGACAGCTGTCAAATGTCATTCTTTCAGGCACTATCTAACATGACCAAAGTCAATAATTGTCTTTTCCCAGATTAGGCTCCTTAAAAACAGCCATATTTTGAAAAGAAAACAGTCAATTCCCACTTTTTTAATCTTAAATTCTATTGTCTTCATTAATCAATTTTCTTAGCTTTAATGAGTAAGCATTTTGTCAAAAGTGACTAGTGATGTCAAGTTCTAAGTACAAGCTTGAAACACGCTGATTTTCAGAGGCAGACACTGCATATTCTTAAAAGCCAGCTCCTCCTTAAGTACCCCAGGCCAGGCACCTCATACATTTATTTCCCACCTCAGTACCTACCCACCAGGTTACAGCTGCTTGACCTAAGGGACACAGGACAAAGCCTTTGCTAAACCCAAAGCCTGAGTTCATCCTTGACTGTGCTTCAGGACTTTTTACCTGGAAAAAAGTTAATGTTGTCTATTGACTGCAAAAATTTTATCTCAATTGTCATCCAAGAACCACCTAATTTGCATTAAATGCAACAGGCTACACTAAAAGCTCTAAATGATTTGCTTTCCTGATCAACAAGATGTTGTCTTGCTCACATATCAGATTCTATCACAGATCTGATCATACATTAGAAGGTCAATCTTGGTGTTGTATCAAACAGCAAAGATAAGATGAGGCTGGGAAATGCAGGCCCCTTGAGGAAAGCCCCCCAAGCCCTCGAAATGTTCTACGGTGCCATACGTCAGACACAAGGAGATGGAGAATCAAAAATGGGCTGTTTCATCTGCTACTTGGAATCGTTGAGTGTGACAGGAGTGACTTCAGTGTACACAAAAAAGAAACTCACATCTGGGGAAGAATATGACACCATAGTCTAAAAAGGTGCATGAAGGCCCCAGCTTCAGGGTATCTATTTGGAAAAGAGCTCCATAATCTGACCAAACTATTTATGAAGAGCAGAACCTTTTTTTAGCCTGCCAGAGAAAGCACAGTATGCAAATCTGCTTAACAGTCGAGCAGCTTGATGGTGTACAGTACCTCTTTGATACAGGGGAAAGAATTCTTGCTGTCAATTAAAAGTATGCAGCCAAGCATTCTGAAATGTTATGTTGAAAAGATTGTCATAATTTACATAATACATGACGAGTGTTCATCATACGAGCCCACAACAGGGGATCACTGCTGCCTTATTACAGGTATTTCCCTTAGGTACACACGCAAATTGCATCTTTAAAAGACAAAAGTAACATTTCTTTTTACAAGACTCTTCCCTGAATGCCAAAAGCTGCAGAAGGCTGTTCTCCAGGTTTTGCTGCGTAGTCAGCTCTGAAATACTCTGCTAAGCAGCAGTTGTTTACGGGATAGGTCAAAAGGGCCTAATTAACTTGTCATTGTGCATAGACCCCCTTCCTCAGTGAAGTGAAGCAACTAGTTTCCATAACATCTACCTGCAAAACATAATACATATCATGCTCTAACGCTGTATTCTCTGGAATCACTTTATGGGCTTCTGCTGCAATGTCAGTTATTCTCCATAACCTGTGACTGTGTTTTACAGCAAACACATCCAAGTGCTCCGCAGCACCAGGGAACACATTGCTGGTGATGGGGCAAGGCAAGGAGGTGTTTTGTGTAACTCTTAGACACACACCTTGCTGGTGTGCTGTGAGCATGTAGACACAGCAGCTACACGCAGGTCACAGTCAGTCCTACTTACAGGACTGAAGACATTTTGACAAACACATGAGGAGCTACAGCTCCTACCTAGACTATCACCAGAAGCAGCCAAGAAAGAGATCAATAGGTTGTCTCATCTGGAGGATGGAGCTTCTAACAAATGCACCCCCACTTCTTAGTGCTGAGCTGAAGTGGATGCTAACATTAGACCCACACCCACAAGAGCCTGGCTCAGAGCGAAGAACATTACATATGGATTTAAGGCATTACACCTAATTTAAGAATGAGACTACATCACAAATAGCAACACTTGCAGACATCCCCAAGCCAGCATGAAGCCAACTATGGTACTGAGAATGCAGTCGTCTCATCATGGTGTTGCAGCCAGGCTTTTGACCTCTCCATAAAAGCAGGTGGTACTTTGTTAAGTTACCCCTCTCTCTCTCCTGGGATCAAAGGTGACATAGGGCTAACTCAGCTATCCTTTTTTAGGACTTGCACTGATATCTTTGCATTAACACTAGTACATCTATATTTATTTCTGCATTCAAGCTGATGTATCTGCATGATCCTAGCACAGAGATGTTTGCTTCGAAGATCCAGTCTGGTATCTCTTCATAAAGCCAACTCAGCTTGTTCTGAGCTACTTCTGTCATTTATAATAAGATACAACATTGTGCCTGGTAGATATACCCTGCACATTCCTCTTAAATGCAATATCTTTCTGTTTGCCTCAGGTTAGGAAAAGAAGGAACACACCACAAGCTGAACGACACCACAGTTCAGTGTTTGTGTTTCTTAGTGAGAGAACTGGCTAACGTCAGTCTGAGTGCTTTGATCTATTGCCCACCAAAGCTAATGATACCGTTGTAAAGTCTCTTGATAACAACTGGATTAAGAGGGAGAAGATAAAGATACATTTCAGAATATCTTTGGATAAGGATAAAGCAAAAGGACACAAACAAATCCCAAAGCCCTACCAGTCATGAAGTCACTCCAAAAACTCCCTAGTGAGCTTCAGTACATAAAGTTACCAGAGAAAAACCATGAATATTTACAATAACTCTTTTTTTCTTGTTGTTGTTGTATTTTTAACCCATTGTACTGATTATAACATGCTGTCAACAGCCTCATCAATTATCCATTGCTAAGAAGTGGGCTCTAACATTCTGCAAGCAGTATTAATTGGTCTCAGTAGCATATAATGAGTTTAAAAGCTCCTACCTGTGTGCCCCCGGGGATGGTGGCTAGAGGCGGACAACAATTTACAGCAGACCATTAACACATAGACCAGAAAGAGCCAGTCAGACAGAAGCATTGATTTGGCACAGAATCTCATCCTGGAGGCAGAAAAGGAAGCAGTTGAGTGAAAGAACAATGTGAGTAGGGAATAACATAAAAATGATGCGGGGAAGGAAAAGCTGCTAAGATGCTGAAGAATAACTAATATGGCTTATTACAAGGCAACACTGACAAAATCATATTCATGGTTTAGTTGCGATCAATTCTTTTTAAAGCCTGTTTTATAATTAGAAGCAATGCAATGGCTATCACGCATCATATCACCCACCAACACGTATTTATAACAACACATTATGAGTACAATACATTTCTATGAGTCTGAGATAAGGGGTTGGGTTTGGGGTCTTGTTGATTAAGATCCACCCACACTCAAATCTAAATATACTTATTTCTAAGTTGCGTTACTATTTTTAAACTGCACCTGCCTCAAAATCATAGAAACATCACAGAAAAATATCCTTTTTACCTAATATTTCTCAGGATATAAAGCTACCAGCTCCCATGTAGCCGTGCAGGTGAATTGATTGGATGTCCCAAGCCCACAACATCGGCTGCCTTTTCTGGAGATCAGTAAGTTTGCTGAGTGTTAAACACCCACGAAACCAGCACCTCAGTCAAATCTGCAAGGACTCGCTGCTCTGCCAGGGTGTTAGAAACTGCATTTCAGAGAACAGTTGTTCTAACGAAGGTGGATGTTGTTAGTCATATTCATGTTAGTGTTAGAACTAAGACCCCAAATCCTCAGTAATTTTGTTGCAAATATCTACAATTAAATCCCTCAATAGCTTATGTTATGCCATTCATCATATAGAAAGGTAATCTAATCATTTTCTTAAACTCAGTTATGATGATTTATTACTCATGCGATACATAAATGGGCATTATGGAGTTGAACTCTTAGATACAGTGTTCCACACTTTCAGCAAATGCTGTAAGCAGGAATACATCAAATTAATTAAAGGCAATTTATAGATTTGCATAAATTGAACTAAATACTGCTTTCATAGCAGTGATGTTAGTCTGCCGTTAATCAGCATGCTGGGATTTCAGCAAGCCTATCATAAGCACGCTTTCTTGCACCAAAAAGTCTTTTGGGAATTTCTTTCCCCTGCAGATGCCAGTTCTGATTCTTCCAAGCATTTTCTTAATAATTTGTTTATCTGTGTATCTTTAAAATACCTGAAGCTATTCAGCATATCCAATATTCAAGTGCTGAATAGACTGATATTTAAAAAAAAAAAAAAGCCAGGTGAAGCACTTTGATCCTGTTTTAAATTTGATAACCATCTACTAATGAAACCAAAACAGATCCCATGTTTTCTCATTTAAAAGTGCTTGCATGATTTTCCCTTTCACACATCTCAAACCAATTGCTCTCTCATTGTGTATGAATGCGAATGTTGATAAAGCCCAAACAAATCACAAATGCAGTTATTAATATCAAAAGTTGAGACCAAAAGCCTGTTGTGTAAATATATTTTAGCAACAAACACTATTTTAGACTTGAGAAAAAAATACATTGGTGAAAAACCCAGCACCTTCAGCTGTCCTTGTAGACTTTACTCCAGCCTACAAATGCCTTTAAAAAGCTACATAAATATTGCTAAAAAATAACTCACCATGTCTACAGATCTAAGAAATTTTAAAAGTTACATGTGAAGCTGCTGCATTTTAAAGACTGATTTGGCAAAAAGGTACCTTTCCTTGCATTAAGAAGGTGCTGGTTTGAGCCCAATAAGTTGCCACCTTGAATGCAAATGAACCAGTACATAAAGAAACACACTGAGGCTATTTTGCAGCAGTGTAGAGTAGACTTCTGCAAGCATAAGTCAAGCCCAGAAGATAAAGACATCACCAGCCCTTGTCTACCCTACAAGTATCCTCTTAAGGAGCACTCCCAGGCTAATTCAGAGCAGCTACACTTCAGCTAATAAGCATGGACCTAATTCACCTCCTGCACCCAGCTGAACCACATAATGCTACTGCAGCTAATGGGATTGAGTCACTGTGAAACCAGCATAGATGTTGTTATTATTGCTGTTGATCCAATATTAGTCTACGGACTAATAAGCTCTGAAATCAACCTACCATTTCAGATTTTAGTCACCCAGATCTTCCCCAGGTAACTGAACCTCATTTTCCTGAGGAGAGAGCTGAATTTAACCTTAGTTTTCTTGCTCTCTCCCTATGAGGAAGACAGGGCTCATGCACCAGTTACCACTTAATAGGAAGTCATCATCTGCTCATCTTGCAATACCATCCCTCTGTTGCTCTAAATGCAAACACAGGAATATGATCCATGTATCAGTGGAGACCCCAGCTTTGGTGTCACTCTGTAGTATCATAATGAAGACAGGGATCTTCCTTCAGGTTTGCTGAGGTGTGACTGAAAGCGGGATTTAACCCTTGGAATTAAATATCACAGATGAGACATTTTGAGCACGCCCTTTCTAGTGTGAGTTGATGGAAGGGAACAGGTATTTAGTCCCAAATCATGCACCACGTGCTCAACAGCTGCTCTTCCAGCACATAAGTGAAGCCAGGTGTTCCCACCATTCCCAGTGCAGGAGCAAAGCTGCTCTCAGTGGAAATGGTTGTGTGCTGACCTAATTTCAAAACCTTTCCCAGATTATGAGTTTGACTCTTTTGAAGCCATGGCCCTGATGTTAGACAGGGAACATGAAAACAGGTTTCATCAAGTTAACAGGGTAACCCTACCCCTTTGGAGGTATATTCAAACCCAGGAATAAGTGTATTGCTACAAAGCATCAATTTAGTTATATCCAAACTGAAAAGCTGCTAAAAGCATCCAGTGCCATTAAAATGATACAACATTTGCAGACTTGAGGCTGCCTTGCAGGTGGACAGGACACAAGCCTTCAGCCTGCTAATATAAAGAAATACAAGGGGATCTTTAAAAAGGCAGGGAAAAAGTGAAATTTGGCAGACAGATGCAGGAAGGGGTGCTGAGCCCTTCAGCGTCAGTGGGCTGCCACTTTCAGAAATGTCAAGCCTTCATTCTCTGTTGGATTCAAGTGGATATTGTTGCTAACCAGAACAGCAAATCTTCGGTGTCATTTGAAAGATAAAAAGTGCTCTTACCTTGGGGACTTTGCAAGAATTTTGTTCCAGTCAAACACAATTATTTCAGTGTGTTTTTCATAGTTATTCCAGATTCCCATTTGCGGCAGCAAATAAGCCCTTCTGCATTTCAGAATTTTTCCTTCGCTTTGGGGACCTAGAAAGAAAGCCATATTACACTGCAATTAACGTCTGGAATGGTACTGTGAAATAGATCTTTGTTACCAAAAAATCATTGTTTCACAGTGCCATCTACAGTGCAATCCAAGGCAAAAGGCAGCAGTCGTATTGCTCTTTTCACTTCTTTCCAAGAACACAGAGAAACTGTGATAAGGCAGCTCTGAAATATCACTACATTAAGTAAAGGCAGAGTTCACTATACTGGAAATTACAATATGTCATAATGTGCACAGTTCACTGTGTCATAGTTACGCGCCCTCTCGCTGCTGAACCGCTGAGAAAGCTGTAAGGTCTAAGATATCACAATAGTGCAGACAGATTTTCCACATGATTATGTGAAACCTCCAACAGTTTGAACCAGAGATTATTAAAGACAGGGGGGAAATCTTTCATTGCCTTCACAAAGATTTGGCCAAGGCTTTTGGAGTGTCACTGCTTCAGGAGAAGAGGGTCTCTAGGGTCACATCCGTAGAATCATGTCTGTGTGATCAATACATTCCAGCACCCTCTGACACTTTTATCTCTACTTGCTTCCAGCATCACATATCACACTCAGCCCACCTATACCCAGAAGCTACACTTTGAAATCACTATATGGAGGCTATTTTGCAGCAGTACTGACACACGTTCCACAGAATAATGAGCTCAAACACTCCATTTCATAGACATTCAAGTCTCTTCGCTTTCATTGTTTATGTTTGTTCTCTCACTTCTATCCCTGGGCTCAACTTGACCTTCTGCTATTGAAAACACAACACAGTGCCATTTGTGAGAGTAATAATAATGTGGTCTTCACCTATGGAGTGATCACAACAACCTTTTCTCATCTTCTTCCACCACTGTTTTCATTTCACTCTTCCTTTGATCAATTAGAAATTTGCTTTTAAGAAACACAAAATTACACTATCACATTGGAGAGCAAAGCCTCTCTAGGGTCATAAAAGCACATAGGCAGACACCTTTCAGAAGCTTAAGACAGGAAAGGCCCTGGCTCAATACACTCTGCTCCTTTCTGTTCAGAACACCATGAGAAAATAGAATAATTGCTGGAATTAAAGAGGTACCAGCCTAGCAATCTATAATTAATCACATTTTACTCTGTCTTTGCTTTCCAATGTGGAGAGTTTCAGAGTGAGCCAAAATCACAACGCAACAGCTCTAATCAAAACAAAATGTGGGCAAAGAGATGTTTTAAGACAAAGCACTGCCATTCTCCATTAGTCCTTTCTTCCACAAATACACATAAAATAAAAAAAAAAAAAAGGTGTGCCTTAAAAGGCCTATTGAGAAAAAGCAAACAAACAGGCTTTTCAATACTTTTCAATATAGTATTGAATGACTGAAATGGTTGTATTGTACATTTTTACCCATTTCATAATAGGACAGATAGATAAATATATTCTTACAGTGCTCTTGTAGAAATCAATATTGCAATATACTAACTCAGGTTTTAGTGCTTATCTGTTCCATAATTTTTATTAGAGAAGAAAAAAAAAAAAACATCTACAGCTAAATACTAACTTTTGTGTAACCTCTTCTGTAAACATATGTTAAAGACTGGTAAAAGACAAGGAAGTATTGATTATTCTAACTCATTCTAATTAAACGGATTCAGTAAAAGCAGCAGATGATACAGCCACCAGTATATCTAAGGGCTTTCTGATGCCTTCCAGGCAGTGATATTTCCTAAGAAAATAGGGTTGTTTGAGGGGAGCGTAAGGCAAACTCCTCAGTGCAACCTTAACTCTTGAGATTCAGCTGCTTTATTTCAATAAAGGAGGGAGATCAGAAGAGAAGCAAGAGGCTCACCTGGTTAATAACAGTAAAAGGAATTCCAGGCTTCTCATGGCAAAACCCTGTTTTGTGCAGATTTTGTGAGCGGTGAGGGTGCCTGCCTCGCCTCGGGGCGCAGCATCACTTTGGCAAAGCAGAGCTGCTTACTTACAGGTTGCACAAACAAGCAAATCACTCCTGACCTCCTGCACCAGGAGCTGCGCTGGGGCAGCGGGGCCGGCGAGGCCACCAGCCCTCCCACCAGCCACCTGCGAGAAAACCCAGCACCGCTTCCAACAAAATACAAACCAGCATCACCTCCCAAGAGGCCCCAATAACTCTCGCAACAGCTGGAATTCTGTGGATGAAGTCCTTGACTTCAACACAGTGGGGTTAATTTACACGTGAGGGATTTGAACAGAAGTTACCCATGGAAAGCAATCTTGTGAAAAAAGGCGTCATTTTTATACAGTGAACTTCATCCAGGTGGCAACTGAGCTCCCAATTTCATGTCTAGAAAAGCTATAAAAGAGAAAAGAAGGAAGGAGGAGATGAAGGGCTCCACTCCCAGTATTTATGCACAGGCTGGCCATGAACAACTCCTGCTTTCCACCTTAATTGCCCCAGACACAACTTCAGGCCACAGAACTCTCCGATACCAGTATTTAGGGCAGCTACGAGCCCCAGTTAAGGCTGTGGGTTCCAGTATTTAGAGGGAGTTGCAATGGTCAGATCTGCTGCGCCTCAGTCCCCGCACAGTCTGTCTCTGTGCCTCTGCATTTGGGTAAAATGGGGATAAATAGCATTTCCCCACACCAGGGAAGTGTTTCAAGAATGTAAACAATAAAGGTCTAAAGTTATTTGAAAATTGTATGGGCACTGTATAATTCCTTTGACAGATGGAATAAGATAGCATTTTAAATTAGGTACTTTTCCTACTAATATTTACATGTTGTAAAATACTTCTTACGGCTACTTTCTGTAAAGAATAAATTACTAAACCGTTTTATGCCATCTTTTATAATAAGCTATTAAATAATTTAGAAACCCTCCATCCATTAAATATTGAAAAGGCCTTAATTTCTCCCTTCTCAGTAATTCCTCCCTTAAAATAGAGATACAAGCACATCCCTTAAAAGACTCTTTTTCTGCAAAGCAATCGGTAAGAAGGGAGCAGGTACGGGGCACCACGTACTTCAGAGGGTGATTTGCCGGACGGGGAGTTTAACCCCACCATCAGCCCTATTAAACTCTTACGACCCACTCACTCCACAACTGAGAGAAAACACCTGCGATTTCTTAGAAGAGGGGATAAAAAAAAAAAAAAGAGAGAGCTAGTCTGGTCACTACATGCATTTGTGAAGCGCCGCTATTCGAGGTTGAAGGGAAATAAGAGATAAAAATCAAGGAAAATGCAAGAGTGAACACCTGCCTGGCCAGTTCCACCTGTTACACACCAGCTAAGTAACGCAGAGCGCCCATTTCACGGCTAAACGCCTGCGAACGGGACAGATAATTAGCAACATCCCTCCAAAGACCCCTGTATCCCACAGAGGCAGCTTGCCCCAGGCCCACAACAGGCCGGCGCTGCCCCTCAGCGGCGGGCCCACACCTGAACCGCGACACTCCTCGGCCCAGCCTGGCAGCCCACGGCAATTTTAGGGCCGCGGGGGTGGAAATCGGTTTGTCCGTGTGGGGTAACTTTATTTTTGAGGGAGCTAAAGCGCGTTTAAGTGGCGGCGGGGAGGGAGAGAT
>JAOXNO010000003.1:10200709-10234959 GCA_028565335.1 Limnodromus scolopaceus
GGCGCTGCTGCCCCCTGGCGGCCGGCCGCCGCCCCGCAGCAGCGCTGTCCCCGGCCCAGGCCGCATGCATAATTCAGCGGCCAGCTATTAAACGCTTCCAACTTTTGTCACTGCTCGGAAATCTCATTACATCTCATCCGTACACCGTGCACCGATTGTTCCGCCGAACCCCGCTCATTGTTCCCCGCCGGAGCCACCCTGGTCCTCGGAGAGATCCCCTCCGCCAGCCACAAAGCCTCTTAATTTGCGAGCGCTCTTTTGTGTGAGAATGAACTGTCCGTGCAAATTAAGTTTTGTCATTAATCATATTAACACGCCACTGTCACAGGATTCCTCGGCTCGCCCTGCTCTCGGGGAGCCAGGCTGCGGGTGCCACAGGAGAGGGTTGGGCCTGGTGGGTCCTTCATGGCTCCTCAGAGCCCTTCACGGCTCCTCAGGGCCCCTCCTGAGCCCACAGGAACGGGCCAGCCAAGGGGAAACAACGCCGACCAAATTCCGAATTTCGTCCCTCAACCCTCTCCCAGAAACCTCTGCATCAGGTCAGGTAACTTCAGCTTGACCTGAAGACTTCAAGCGGCAGTAAATTCACCGCAGCTAAGTTATTCCAACAGTTAATTAACCTCTCTTTAAACACTGCACCCGGCTTCTAATCTGAATTTGTCCAGCTTCTGCTTCTAGGCATCTGATCTCATTAGGCCTCTTGCTGGCAGATGAAAGCGCCCTCCGGTCGCCGGTACCGCTGCCCACACTCTCCCAGCCCTCCATCACGTCCCCAGCGTCCACCTAAGTGAGATGGAGGAAGCCTCTCCTTGGAAGCCTTTGCACTATTAAATCTACCTCACAGCTCTTCACTGCATCACTGACAATTTCTCAACATCAGGTATTTTGAAGTGAACCTCAGAAGATAGAGTAACCAGAGATGATCTTTATCAATATCACAAGCAGAGGTAACAAACCTTCCAGCTTGTGCTTCATGTTCCCTCCTTATATATCCTGCTTGTCCACCCAGCTGGCACATCACACAGGGACAAATAAACTGCTTAAAGGTCTCAGCTCTGCCCATCATTACTCACACCAAGTAACAGTTACACCAGGTAGGAAGGCATTATGCAAACTGAGGAAGGACACAAAGTTATGCAGTGCAATAAAGCAGAACATTTATTGAGCCAAATTCCTGTACCCTTCACTCCCAGGATAAACATCAATCTTTCTACTGCATCTGCTTCCCTACAGGTATCACTGAGGGAGCCCTGATAACATACAATCATAGAATGGTTAGAGTTGGAAGGGACCTTGAAGATCACCTAGTCCAACCCCCTGCCATCAAGCTCCATAAGGCGAACTGAATTGATAAGGCTCTTCAAACAGCAAGAAAGCTAGCTAAACAAGGTAGCGGCAAACTGCAAGTGTGCTTCCTTACTTTTAAGAAAGCCAAACGTGTAGCAAAAAAAGTCACTGGGGAACTGTGGCAGTTCTCAGCACCTCTCAGACCCCACCAGACTCCCAGCGCCCTTTACCTGCAATTTTTAAAGTGCTTTTTTATGACATCACACTCCATTTATGACATCAGCCTCTTCTGCTAGCAGCTTGGTCTGTCACCACTAGTCAATCCTTTCCACAGGGATATTTCAAAATCGCACTTAACAGCAACTGGGGGAAGTGGGGAGGAAAAGAAAAACAATGCCAATGAGAGCTAAAGGAAATACAACCCACAGCTTCCTAAGAAGGGAGAACTGAACTCCTGTTATATTCACATGGCATGAGGTATCAACCACACCAGCGGCTGGATCGTCCACACACAGACAGACCATACATGCTATGTGTTTTGGGGGAAATGGGTCTGTCTTCACCAGCATTTGGAGTTCTTCAGTGGAGGTCAGGTCACACAGAAGCAGTAGCAGCAGTGCACAGAGTCAGAAAACAAATTCAAGCAAGGGACTGAAGGTGCGAAGTGAAGGGCTGCCAGAAGATCTCAAGTTTGCACAGTCTAAGGAGGAGTTTGAAATCAAAGCTGTTGCCTTCTCTACCAGGGCAGAACAAGTCAGGTGTCTACTCAGAACCTGATGCGATGCAATGCAAGCTACAGAGGCTAGTTCAGGTCCCCTTCAGGCAAGGGAACAGTACCTTCTTCATTTACACTAACTCCAGTGTATATTCTAGGGACCTGCAGTCACCAGAAGTCGCAGGTTTCAAGTGTATTTACATGGCAAGAAGTATTCGTCTTACAAATGAAGCGCATGAGTTATGCTGGCATAAATAACTGATCACTTGCTCTTCAAAAGTATAATCAGTGCGTATGAGAGGATCACCTAAATTAAAGGATTCTAAATTAAATAGAATCTCATTTAGAAAATTAATTTTTAGGAAAATGTTTTAGAACCTGCTCTCTCAACTCAAACCAAGTCCACATCTTCCCTCCAGGAAGAATTCTGCCCAGAGAGTAAAGTATGGGTATTCTAGCTGTACAGTTGAGTCAGAATAGACCCTTTTCTCCATACAGCATTATTTATTATTCATCATCATCCCACAAAGAACCCTTCTGCCAAAGTAAGAGCCTAAAGAGGTAAATATTGTCATCAAGGTTTCATTTTTAAGGTTGCACAGACTTCCCACCTTGAATAGCCAACACAGGATATCTCCTCATTACAGCCCAGCATTTCAACTCTTTCAACTACATTTATCAGAGAGAATTTTTCATTGTGATTACCCAGGTTCTTTGAGTCCCTCACTGCAGCTCAAAATCTTCCCCACCCCCTGGTGTATGGCCTACTTAAGAGATGGGCAGACTTGCAGGCACTGCGTTCAAGGAAGCACAGGAATTGCTTCAACCCTCTTCAAAGAGGAGGCAGAGCGGAGACAGTGCCCCACTCCACTCCCAGCTGACCTCCCAGAAGCAGAGCAGTACTCACATAAAGCGGGCAGCACGCAAAAGAAAACGTGGAGAGAAACATCTTTGAAGGAAGTCTCCTCAGCAGGGTGTTTCAGACAAGGCAAATGCACGTTTTCCCCTACTGTAAAGTTTTCCTGCCAGGTGGCAAAGCATTAAAGTTGTTGCACAGATTCTCTTGAGCAGTAAGACACTGTTTTCTATACCGTGAATTGATGGAGGAATTTAACTTCTCCCATGGAAAGAAAGACAACTGAGCTGCTACAGAGCAGATCACTCACCTTTCTTCCCATTCCCCAGGGACCCAGGTGAGCTGGTAGATAATTTTGCAGAGATTTTGCAGATTTTAGAGGGAAAGGCTGGAGGAGTTTGTGCCTCTCGATAATGCACTGGGTGTCCCACACCTGTTCTGGGTGCCTGCTACTCAGCCCAGGGCTCACTTGCAAGAATTAGATGATCACTGACTGTGGGTGACAATTCAAATTAAGAACAAGAGGGAATCCCAAGGAAATAACAGGAAAATTAAGAGATTCAGCAAATGCAAGCAGTAAAGAAAGGTTGAAGTAGCTGTGTTTGTTTATTTGAGAAAAGAGAGTTTATTGGAGACATGCTAACTGTCTCCTTCAAGATGTTTACTTTAAAGATGGGCATGATTTAAAGAAGTTATTCTCTGAAGCTACTGCAGATAGCATAAAAATAAATTGAGCCTTCTGAAAAGGTAATCTGGTGTGTGCATAAGGAGACATTTTCCTTACCTAAGTGTTGGAAACTAGTGGTACAAGCTGCTTAAAACCGATGGAGCCTGTTTCGATGGAGGTTTTTTTTAAATTGGCTGAACACCTATGGGATAGTGAAGGCTCCCTTCTTCACCCATAGGGCTGGATTACATGTTTGCTCAGGGTCTGTAACAGGACTACATCTCCTTTATTCCTTGGAGCCAAAAAAGCACTGGAATATAAACGTGAGGTAAATAGTCGCTGTTCACAGTGTCCTCCTCAATACCCCAACCACAGACAGTCATCAAGTCAGAGGTTAGTGGAGAAAAATTGTGGCAGAAAGAAACTGAAAATACCTCCTACACTTATCGATTATTTTTTTCATGCAGACAGTCAGCTTGTGTTATATTTAGATATCTTCCTGGTGATTCTGAGCATCCTTATACAACCAAATTTTCTTCTTTCTGATTCTGCTGCATTAGAATACTATATTCTCTTGTTATTCCCCAAAACACCTCATTCACAGTGAATAGTGACAGCATGTCCACTCATGCTTCCTTAAGCTGTAGTAGGCCCTGACTCCAACAGAGTCTGTCCATTTCTGTGTCACAAATGTAATCTGGTCTCAGCTTTTGTTTCAACTCATGAAATGCTCTAAGAGGAAAGCACAGAATAGCTGGGTTTGCTTTTAGAACAGAAACAGCTTTATGAGCAGTGGATGCCCATTGGCTGATGAAGAATCCCAACTGTCTGGGTGTACAGGATAATTGTTCCACTTGGGACTCATTAGCTAATTGTTAAAAGATCCTAATGAAAAGCATTTCATAAATACAGCACTACATTTCCAGAAGTGTAATTATGGGCTGAACGCACATTTTTAGCACCTGTCTTATCAACTACATATGCCAATAGCAAAATACCTTGTGGTATGTTATCTCTGTTCCCTCTGCCAGTCCTGGAGTAGTACATAGGACAACTACTAACAAATTGAAATTTTGCAACAACAAATTGAAAGGTAACATTTTTGATATTCCAATTTTTGTACAAAGATTACACAGTTGGCTTGGGATTGCTTGAAAGTTCTGCCCCCAGCATACAGAATCTCTTGTGGCAATAATGAAGAACAAAACTTGCGGAGAGGAAAAGAGAGGCACAGACCAAAAAGCTATAACCCAACTTCTTGATCTTGTTTTGTCACTTGACTTTCATACTATGGGACAGTGTGTTTTACTCGGTGTTAGAAAACATTGTTTGCATATTGGACCCTGCTCCTCAAGTTATTTTAAAAAAATCATTGCTCTACTGAATAGAAAAAACGAGTTCCTGACACATCAGTTCAGGAACTGTTACTGAAAAATTCAGAAAAAAAAAACCCCTCTGCTCAACATTGTACCATGGAGAAGTATCTGCTTGTTTGGAACTAAGTATGGGCACGGCACAGCTGGGTTTAGCTCCCATTGAATTTGAGAGACCTGGGTGAAGCTGTAACTGTAATACTGTTTGTATTGTGTTCTTCAGGTACCAGGAGTCATATAAGGTTTTCTAATTCCTGACAGCAGCCTACTACTGAGTCAAGAAGAAAAATGATCAGATAGATATATCTGTTAATTATCTCCTGAGCCATTGGTCCTGTGGCCCTGGAATCAATATTACGTTGCCAGAAGAAAAAGCAAATTTAAAAAGAAGACAGACCTCAGAAAGATGCAGCATTTGTGATGTGTAAGCAGCGTGCCCTAGCTGGTTTGGTTGCCTTGGCAGACCACCAACATGAACACAGAGTGACTCTACCTCTCTCCTGAATTGTCCTTGTAACCAGAAAAATTTCAAATTCCAATAGGAATACATCAGGTAACACTCTCTTATATATTGATCAATGGTGAAAAAAGGTGTCCCCCTTTAGAGCAGGTTAATCATCTGCTGGCTGCTGATTTCATCCCTTTGCAGGCATGAGGAAGCCAGATAGAACTCTGGCTACTGTTGCAATGAAAAAGGAGCAAACCTCAAAAAGTGCTGAGGGATAGGTACGGAGATCAGTCCTAAGTGCCTGCCTGTCACTGCACTAAGACAGGACAGCAGCAGCCACAACAATCTCATAACTGCTCTTCAGAAACAGTGAGAGAAGTTGTTAGTGTGGTATTTCCCCCAAAAGGACCTGAATTGTCAGAGGGTCCTCCTTCCAGTACCTGTTACAGCTGAAGTTAACAGCACGTTTCCATTCAGGAGGCTCAGTTCTGATTGAAGTAAGACCACAGCCAGACGTGTCCTTTTCATGGCTAAAGCTAGAAGATTTCTTCTTTATTTGTTTAAAAAAAAAAAAAAAAAAATATTCTTTTTCACAAAGGTCAGAGAAGGCATCACTTTAGGCTTTCAGTTCCTAATCTGCCTAAGATGGATTTTTGGTTTTCTGTTGCCCCTTCATTCCTGCACAAGCTACTTCATGATCACCTAACCACATGCATGACTGATGGGAGGAGCTGAGGGGAGGGTAAGTGGTATAATTTTGATTATATTTTGAAATGCTCAGGGTTGGAAATGAAGTATGAGATCCCCCCACTTTTCCTACCTCACTTGAAGGCAATTACGACTGACTTAAAGATGCAAGATCTGTTGAAAGTAATAAATTGTTGATTGTTTATTTTCAGGGTAGACAACAATCAGCTTTTAATCAGCTTTTCATCACCACTAGAGAGCTATTAACTCTCTTAAAAATAATTAGAAAACAGAAAAGAAAAATGTCCTCTAATTATT
Source organism: Limnodromus scolopaceus (assembly GCA_028565335.1). Classification (NCBI taxonomy): domain Eukaryota; kingdom Metazoa; phylum Chordata; class Aves; order Charadriiformes; family Scolopacidae; genus Limnodromus; species Limnodromus scolopaceus. Next base: position 10,207,061 of record JAOXNO010000003.1, read on the forward strand.
TTCATCCCGTAAATTGGGACTTTATGAAAAAAAATCTCAAGATTCACAGAAAAAAGTTCACTCAGTGGCACATTTTTTTCACTTGTTTAAACAATGAGATACTGTTTGCCAGAGAGGTAGGGAAAGAAGACAGAAGAAAACTGAACCATAATGAATATTTTTCCACAAAGCCTGCCACAGGTAGACACCCAAAGCCTTCCCTGAGCCCACCTTGTCTCAGCCAGCACTGCCCTGCTCTCCCCCTTCCAAATCTCCCTCTGAAGATTTTCTCCACCTCCTGTCCTTTTACCACACCCTCCATGTTTAGTCCCACATTGGCAGTTGTTTCCCCTCACCTTGCCCAAACATAATTTGTCTGCAGTCATGTTCCCAATAGCAGAGCTAAAGCAAACAACTGCCATTTCTCCTTCTGTGGATTCCACTTCCTGAGCATGTATAAACTTGTGGATATTGGCATCTCAATAAGAACCAATATTTTCAGCCACCTTGGGTGTACACTCAGTTATTTTTGCTGAACTTTTTTTTTTTTTTTTTACAAAAATAGATTGCAGGAGTCTTCCATTTCTCTGGTCTCTGGCTATTCATAGCATCTTGTCTTTCAGATCCCCACGATACACTTTTTTTCCATTTTTGAGTAGATGAACTATGAATGTTGTCCTGAGGGAAACAACACTCAAACTTAACTACAATGAAAAGAGCAACCTACAAATTTCAATCGTATTAGAATTAGCAACAGGTGTGAAATGTCTCAGCAGATACTTCCTTTCTGTGATTTCAGATAGGCAACATAACTAAACAGAGTCCCTCAATCTCACATACAACTTTCCAATAGCTTTCCCCACCAATAATAACATTAAAATATTCCCCCAATGTGCCTCATTTACCTCCATCCTATTGCCACACACCCCTTTACCAGTACTCTGGTTGTAACTCAAATGTGCTCATCCTTACCGGAAAACAGGATCAATCAATCAGGAGCACTTTGCTAGAGCCTGAGCCAACAGCTGCTGTTCTGTTGTTGAACCTCTGTTCAACAGACATTTGCCTTTTGGGGCGATGACCAGGCCATGTCCTGTGTGCACCCCCAAGGCGCAGTTGAGTAGCAGGCAGCTTTTGGTAAGACGACTAGGGGACAGACGCGCTTTGTTGTCTCATTGCAGGGAACATGTCCTCAAAGCCACAAAGGGATGCCCTTCACGATGGTAGGCATTAGTCAAATACAAGTATTCAGATCCAGTAAGAGCTAACTGAACAAAAATGTAATGGACTGTAAAAACCAGATCAGACTGGATTATGGATTCCAAGGGACAACTAACTAAAGAGTGTGTGAGGGACTGAGCTAATTAAGAACTCCCCCACCAGGACCCCAGTGGCTGTATCTTTTTATTTTATTTTTTCAACTGCCCATTGGAGATGAATTGTGATTCACTTTAAAAAGGGATTCTTCTTGTAAATCGATCAGTGCTAGACCCATTTGACCTACTAGTGTCTCTTTAAAGATTGATGAACTGGAACACAAAAGTGAAACTCTCTCACTTTAACTGTTCCCATCTGAGTTTCCTGCGCTGTGAGATACATTTTTAAAGAGGCCTATGGAGTAGTTGCATCATTGATTCAAATTCTAGGGTTATCACACAAAGCATTTCCATAGCCTGGCAATAGGCAAGACAGCCACACAAACTAAAAGACCATTAGCAGAGACAGTCACAGGACTGTTTTAGATTAAAAACTGCTGTTATTAAAAATGCAGTACATCTCAGGGACCGTAGCAGGAATTTGTTAGGGCTTTTACTTTAATACTGGCTACTAATTAAATGCAAAACAGCAACACTAATTAAAAAAAAAAGGGGGGGGAAATGGAAAATCACTTACTGGATTTATGTATTCCCCTCTCCAAGTGAAACCCTTTCCTTACAAACGATGTGTGTTTTGGCCAAGATTAGCAAGAGAGGCTGCAGGTAACCGGACTCACCTGAGAGTACCACTGCATCCAAAAATACAGATACAGACTTTTAATTTAGAGCTGTGCCTTGCACTATTTCAGGCAAACCTCACTTGTTTTCACATAGCTGTTTGCTGCCAATGTAGTCTAACGTGTTTTTAAACTAGGGATGAAGTCCTGCCCACCTCTGTCCTCCCCTAAAATTCACACGCAATCATCAAAATTCCCTTCTGTGCTCACAGATACTGTTTGGTGAGCACTCAAAGGACATTTTTGACAGAGTGCAACTGCCCTTATTTTACCTTCTTGGTCCTTTTTTCTTTTTCTAAGCTGATGGCTATGAGCAAATAGGATAAATACCTAGGTATTTATATCTTCAGCTTCATTCAAACTGTGCAATTTTGAGGACGTATTTGTGTGTATGAAGTGTTTTATAGCATCTATATGTCAGAGGGATGGCATAACTCGTTTGGTATACTGACACTACTGCATAAAACAGAATAAATGGCCATTGGAGAGTGTGGTTTATTATTTTAAATTAATTTTGCACTCCAGCCAAAGACAGCTGGTTTCTTAAACCATGATTTTGTCCTTTTTAACTTGACTACTCAATTGTAAAGAATTCCTAATTATTTCTCTGCTTGCAATAGCACCATCCAACTTATTACCTGAGAATAGCAGTATTGCATAAATAATCTATTGCCTTTTTAACCTGAAGGTCTCTACATCTGGTCTTCAAGAATACGAAAAAATTCTAATTTGATAATGGAATATTCCTATGATAGTCACCCTAACTGGAAAGTATTACTTTCTGAAGCTTCCTGTTCTCCACTCTGGAGGACTTAGGGTCAAATAGATCATTCAGCGACAGCACATCCTCTTCCAGCAGAGACCCAGAGGTGCAGGGAGAGACCATGAGCAGGCTGGCTGTCAGATGAAGAGCCGAGACCTGCATGCTCTTTGTCAGCATTCAGACCAGAAGCGTACGTGTTAAACTGAGGAGACAGCAGGCTGAGTGGTAGCATTGTCAGTGTTGGTCAATGCTTGGAAGTCAGAAGAGCTCTCTGGATACAGTGCTCAAGCCTGGCTTAAGCTTCAGTGCAACAAGTCCAGACAGGGCTTCAGGTTTTCTGGGACCCCTTGACGTTTTCTTCCACCAGAGACCTCTGGCCACTCTGTCTCCCAAGGCACATGTCCCAAAGCAGAAAACCACAGCCATATTCTGTCTGTGTGTTGCACAGCTTTGAGCAAAAACACTTCAGAGTGAAAGCAAAAATCCAGAGGCTGCTTCCCTGGCACAGGAGACCAGTAACAGTGGCTCCTCTGTGACTGGGTAAGTTTCAGCTGAATTCACATGAGGAGTGGGATTTACTTTTTTTTAAACATCTCTAATGAAGATCTGCTGAGCACCATGTAATAAAAATAAAGACAGACCAGACTTGGCAGGTTTGCAATTAATTTTCCTTGGCTCTTATTTACATCTTTGATTCTGCCAGTCTGCCTCTTCTGAACAAGAATCGCTGGCTAACATTTGTTATTCATAACGTAGCAAAATCTATAATGCGGCAGGTATTTGCTACTCATTTCATTGACACAAGTATGATGTTTAATCAAAAGCTGAAGCAAGACAAAATGAATAAAACAAGATAAAACAAAGTCAAATCTGAAACCCTCAGTGCTTCGCTGTTTGGCAGGGTGTTATTGGGTAGGATCTCAAAGAGTAAGATGTGCCTGCCCAAATTGTCAAACCAATCCATGGAAGCTCTACAGAGACATCCTAACAGACTTCTCAGCTCAAGTCCTATCTACCAAGCAATACCTTACCCAGAGATTTTATAAAGTCTTTTCCAATCCTTTCCCATTATGAGAATAGCCTAGCTACAACATACCCCTCCTTCCCATCACCCAACTGAATTACCTCAAACAGGACAGCCATGAATTTAGCATTAAGAGAAGACAAACTCCAAAGATCTTTATGAACCAGCTGTTGTCTTACCCTAGAAAGCTAACGGAGATGTCTAGAAAAGATAGGAATAACTAAACTTCAAAACAACCATTGGACAATGCATTTGCAACAGAAAGGCAGAGACCCAAGGACCTGAACCAGAAGCTCAGCCATGCTTGTCAAATGATGTATTTGTAGCTGCACAGGTTGTTGAGAAAATATATTCTGAAAAACAGGATCTTGAAGCTTGAAAACCAGCATGACTTGGGAGTCACTTAGAATTTAAGCATGAGAATTGTGAAAGTCTTATTGAAGGCACAGTACTATACACATAATTATTCCCACCAGGGGATCCAGCAGTGGAACTTGTGTGGGTGCTTGCTCTGTTACATGAGACCAAAAAAAAAAAAAAAAAACCAAAACAGCTTGCAACACAGAGCAGCCCTTCCAGCAGAAGGCTGTTTATCTCCTCCTTTAATATATCAACTTCCATGTCTTAATAGAGTAGCTCCTCCTAACAGCTCCTCCTCTGCAATGTGTACTCTGACGAGAGCTACACGATATCAAAAGCAACATTAGATGAAAGACGGAGGCCCCGAGATGTTCCTTTTTCATCATGTATAATTTGTAAAGCTAGTCAAAAAATAGCAAGCAATTTAGCCTGGAATTTTGCCAGCCCTGATATTCATAGCACATGTCATCAAAGAGCAGAATTTGCCAGTCAGTGGAAAAAAACAATCCAGCTCGTAACCTGACTTCCACCACCACCGGCAATGCCTGCCAACATTACTATTGGTCAGAGAACAGCTATCTTCACCAGGCTGCATTGCATTGGACGTTAAACATCTGCAAAGTGCAGGCCGACCTATGCTGAAGTTGGGGCAGACAGTTCCAAGAATTTAACGTTCCCAATAAATGAGCAATTTTCAAAAGAATAAGCAATGGAAGACACTGTGGAATCACACTGAAAATTAAAGAAAAGGATATCATAAATGGATTGTACGTAATACTCCAGCTTATGTTACAGCATATTGACATATACAACAAATTAAAACAGCTAATTCATCTTACTACCTTCCACTGATAATTTTTTAATTAAGTCACTTATCTTTATCTACATATTTAAGAATGTAGATCTTTCATTATTCATCTCTTAAAGAAAATCAATGTTGTCCTGATTTGCTACAGCTCAAACAAGCGAGCAGTATTAGCTAAGATAAGACACTCTAATAGAAAAATAATTCATTAACTTTATTAACAAGCCTTAAGAAAACGCTATTGAGCACATTTTCATACTCCTAGAAGTCTGAATTATGAATCAAAAAGCTTAATGGTGTTCAGTATGACTAAAATATACATAACGGATATTTTTTAAAAAAAAAAAAGCTTATAAATAGAAAGGGAAAAGTGAGAAAACTATTAAAAACTATTAGAAGAGTTCAATGAAACGTTTTAGAGAGTTCATCCCTAATGATGAACTTTTTTTCTTTTTATAATATAGTTATAAAAAAACACTATCAAAAACCTTCATAGCCCATAATGAATTAAGAGACTGGAAGCACTGGTTAGATGCGAGTGTCTAAACGGCCATTCACTCTACAGTTTTGAAATATTTGCACATCAAAACAGACTCCAGTTTTACACTTGGGATTCTAGAGCTTTATAAAAGACACCATGAAAAGAGTAAACTTTGAATCTCAATTTCTTGAGGAAGCAGCCTTTTTCTAGTCATCTTAAGTGTCCTTTTCTTCTCAGGGTGACCTTAACTTTCAGATTTATAAAATGGTTTCCTCTTGTGTTCAATCCTACCGTGTAATAAATTTTAAAAATGACTATTTATCTTCTTTAATATATTAGTCACATGTAGCAGGAGAAGCCTCTGTGGGAATTTTTGCTATCGAATTTGCTCAAGCTTAAGTCAATGCTGATTTAGAAAATATAACTTACGTTTTGTAGCAAACAATCATGAATATATTTATTGGAATAACATCTTTCCATTCTCCTGCAGCAGCATGCTTAGTTTATCAGTCGTACTACTATATATCGATATATATTTACAGTGACCAAGGCAATTTGAAAGTAACGCTTTTATGTTGCCCATCTCATTACACTTTTACAAGCCTGAATCACTAGCATTTGGAAAACAAATAGATCTGATGGTTCTGAAAAATGTAAATGACATGCAAATTAAGCAGGCAGGTATAAGTTATATTTATTTCAGAGAACAGACAATCGGTGCATTGCTCAAAAACTGCCTGTTGCAAAACTTATATTTTAAGCAAGTTTAAAATGTTTTTAGATTTTGCCTTCGTGATCATGACCTCAGCTGCTTGCACCATGTAATGACAATAATGAATAAACATGCTGTGCTTATGAAGAAGTAGAACCTAACAAGCTGATCAATTGTTAATTCTATAAAGTGACTAAAACGTGTCTCTACTATCAATAAGTAAATCAGCTTCTATTTGCGGGACTAATGCACCTTGTACATATCCTCCAGCTATCCTGCCCTTCTCTGTAATAATGTAATTATCAGTTTGGTCATATTTAAGTACAACCTGAATGAGATTTGATATTGTTTTTTTTCTTGAGGGTGGAAAAATAGAAGGAAAAACTGTTTGGATATTTAAAGTGACACACTACATTTGTTTGGAGGATGCAGACTTTCCATTTGCCCTCCAATTAGTTATACACAATTATTCATTTGAAAACCAATTATTTTACAGTATTATTCTTAAATCTTACAGGCTATTATCTGACAGACATTCCAGAGAAGAAGACCTTTTTATTCTTAAAGCTCTCTTGCTCTAAGCCTCTGTAACAAAGAATTTAAACAAAAGACAACAATGCTCATTAACTGTAACTGAAGATATTACTTCTGTAGAAAAAGGCATTTAAAACAAAACCAGCTTGCCTTTATTCAGTCTTTATTTTTCCTCTCAGATGAGGAAAACAGAAGGTGTACGAAGTTTTCAGCATAATACAATTATGTATATTCCAAATATGCTAATTACAAATAGCTGCTGGTCTCCACTACATTTCTAAGCAAGATTTAACAGTAATAGTTTATTCATGGCTGAAGATTCTGTTCAAGAAGAAGAAGAAGAAGAAGAATGTGTAACACATGTGAAAACCAAGAGTTTTGCTGAAAATATCTGATTTCCTTCTCATTTCTACAGCTGTCTGCAAAGATGCTGGGTAAATGCAGCTACCCGTTCTTCCACCCAACAGCACAACTCCTCCCGGTCTGGGGTGCAAGGAGAGAGCAAACACAACCTGAAGCATGTCATCAGGGAATGGTGCACACTGGCAAAGTAAGTAACTGTATTTAAAGTTGCTGCACCTTTTTCAGAGTTATAAACAGCAATTATTCTTAAAGATTTAGGACTTCTACATCTATTCTAGTGTTAAACCGAAATATATATCACAAAAATACATTAGCAACATCTACAGGAAGGAAATGTTCTGGAGGGAAATGCCATTAACTATGTGGATAAGCTCAATACCAATTAATTTCTAACACTTAATGAACCAAATGAACCTATTCATTTCTGAGGTGGAAGGTTACACTAATTCTGCCAGAAATTGCCCCGCTTCACCTCCGAACCATCCCTCCGTGTTAATTTGGTGTAGAAAAGGAGGGAGAATCCTTTTCACCCAATCCTCTCTTAATTTAAGAGATTCAATGCAGGTTTCTAAAAGTAACTTTTTCTAACAAAATTTCGTTCTTTTTGTTCTGCCCTGAACAGAAGCACATCTATAATTAAACAAAAGCAGAATGAATCATTCTAGCAGCACACCAAAAATATGGGGACAATTTAGTACTGAAATAATTATTTTGCTTTGCCCCCCTCAGCCCCAGTTAAGCCTCTACACCCTATAACTGGTATTTCCACAGTTAAACTGTTCCTCCAGTAGCACCTTTCAACTAAACAAGCCAAAGTCAAGTACTTTCTTATATTCTTCCAAATAACAGATATTAATTCAAACATTCGGAGACACTGACTGAGCAATGTAAGAGAAATACACACATACGACAATCTTTCTATATTGCACAGAATTACTAATCCTTTTTTCAGATTCAGTGGCCTGTTTTATGTGCAAGTCCACTCACTGCTGCAGACGTGTGTTTGGGGAAAATTTTATAGCTCTTGACTTCTAACCGTGGTGCTTCGAAGTCATTAAAGTGACAGCGCTCAGTACAAATAGCAATGCCGACAACACGAGCCCACCACAGTGTCAGGAGCGGTCGTTTACAGCTACCTGTGTTCATGCTGGGCCAAATCCAGTGAAATCAGTACAACACTCGTGGAGTGAGGCACAGCTGCATATATACAAAGAGGAAAAGGTTTAGCCTCATAATAACAGGGCCAGCTGACCAACATTAACTCTCTGGCTCACTGCATCCCCATTTTCCTTGGGGACGAAGCAGCAGCGTGGGTTTCAGAGCAGACTGGCCACAACAGCCTTTTCCCTGCTCAGCTGTCGGAGCGTGGCTGACGAGAATCCCCTTCCCTGCGAGCTCGACAAGGCACAAGCCAGGGAGCAGCGTGAGGGAAGGCTCACCCGGCTCCCCGCAGGAGCTGATGTACGTAGCGCGCAGGTGGCAATGGAAGAAAATTGTGGGACATCGTCAAGATCTCCTTCACACTCTATCGCATTTTCTAGGAAGGGGTACCAGATATCCTGAATACAATGCCACGGTCCCTGGCAATGGCCAGAAGAGGAGGTGACAGCAAAGGAGAAGAGGTGACCCCTCCTTCCCTCCTAGTTATCCTGTCTGCTGAGTGTTTGCCGGGAAACTGGAAGGAAACCAGCAAGGAGAGTGGGCTGCCTGAATGCCCAGTGAAGGGACCATCACCAGCAAATACAGCTTCACTATTTCCTTCTCAGAATAATAGGGAAGAAATGGTCTCAAAGACTAATTCAAGCAGGGCGTATTAACCCCACAGCTTGTGTCCAAAAGCGTTCTTCCACTAAAGATCTCAACCGCGTCTGGTTTCTAGATTAAACAAAACAAGAAGTTTCATTTAGGAGTCTAAGTTACATGAATTTTGCTAGGAAATTATAATAGGGATGCATTATATTCATTTCTGAAGTAAGGCATTTTTCTTCCTGTCTCCAACATTATTAGCATCTTATAGTGGCTTAAATTAAAAAAGAAGCATTTATTTTATCACCCTGATATCAGCTCACTGCAATATAACATTTTGAAACAGGAAAATATCCCAGCTTACCATCATAAATTCAATATTGCAACAAGATAAATCCTCCCTATTAATGTAAACCGCTGTACTTCATAATATATCTATATCTGCAATGCACTTCTATTTGCTGATCGGACTATCATAAACACACATAATTCTCATTGAATAATGGAAGCAGCAAAGAAATCCGTGAATAACTATGTTCTCTAGACTAAAACAGCCACAGCCTGGTCCTTCAAACAGATTCACTTGTGCAGGGATGTTCCTGCTTGCAGATGACAGCATAAAATACCATCATCCCCATAACTGGAATCTAGATAACAGAGGAAATGACATCAAATACAGTCACTCCTTAATTACACATGCACAGAATGTATGCTGGAAGCTTTATTAACTTGCAATATATATAAATCCCAGAGATGCACATATGAAAGACGGGGTACCCTATCAATTAAAAATTTCCAATTTTTTCACCAAATACCTAAGGTGACACTGAAATGACTCAGGGAAAAAAAAAAAAAAAAAAAGCTCATTTAATTTTGTTGAAAAGAAAAATCACTAACCATTCAATGCTGCCTACAACAACTCAATTTTCTCCTTTTCCCCTTTACACTCAGATTAACACTGAAACTTGTGCCAAGTGGGAATTTGGCACACAGTTTAGGAAATGTAAACACATGAATTAATAACCTGAATTATGCAAATGTGAACCTGAGATTTGCAATTTGTTTTGAAGAGCTGAAAGAACTTGTATTAACCGGTTCATCCATGTCCAGGCATGACTCAAATGCTTCTGGTTTAGCTAACAGTTTCTTGCAGGCTACAAAGCCAGTCCTGCTCGCTCCTTTTGAGGGGTTAGTTGCTCCCAGAACCAGCAAGGCCAGGCTGACTCTGCTTATACCCCATCCTTCGGTTCACAAGGATGTAAGACATGACTAAGTCGTGCTTTGGAAGTGGCTGGTTGGAGAACAGAAAGGGACAAGAGCTCTACTTCGAGGGCTGGGGACTAAGTTCTTTACCCAGACTTTTACCATCCTGGCTGGGAGCACTGGCACTTCAATATATTTATCTTTGCTTGTTATATCTCTCCTGACTAGTAACATACCTATAATCTTAAAGGAGGGAGGGAGAGAACTTGTACCGATGCTGTGCAGAGGGAAACATCCTCTGAGGAGAAAGGCCTGACCCCACCAGAGTTTTTATTCCACAGATGTTCCCTGTAAAGTGTAACTGAAATTGAAACACAACAGAAGGGGCAATAAAAACAATGGGTCACCTTTTGAGTCACTGAGATTCCTGATACTACTTTCCTTCTTTTGAATTTTACTCTGGCATAGTTGCACCAAGTTTGAGAAAATCAGCCTCTCAGCTCACAGCCTGTCCAAAATAACTGCTGGAAAGTGTAAAATAAAGCTAAATTGGTGAAATCCGCAGTCCTTTGTTCCTCCTTACAAGCCCTTTTAGAATAGCAAAGAGGCTTCGGTGACACAGACCAGTAGAAACCCCCATAGCTTGCAAATATTCAGGATGCCTTGCCTGCACAGAGCAGCTCAGATCCCAGCGCCTAACCTCAGGTGAAAGTGTGCTGTGATCTTCTGATCTGCAGGGTTGGCACTGGCTTCAAAACAACCGCTTGCATCGTGGTTATCAAATTTTTCAAAGGGATAAAGGGATGCTGAGGGAGTTCTCCTGCTAGACCTTGAGAAGGGGCAGGGAGTCCCAGGGCCATAATCTGTGAGAGACATGAAAAGTCCAACACCTTGGATGAAAAGTATATATATAGGAGGGCTCTTTATGTCTGAATATGCTTCCAAACTCCAGGACAAAATAGTATTCTTGAGGCTTTCCCTGGGAGACTGGAATGAAGCTTAGCACTCCAAGGTATCTTGTTGCTCCATATTCATATTGATAGCGAGTTAAAAGAAATAAAAGATTTTTCTCAGAGAATTATTAAAGACTAATATTCCAAACAAAACAACTTCTTGCACCAACAAATTCAAGTTTAGTTCTACATTAAGGGCTTAATTTTTCATTGACCAACAGAGCTAAGCAGTATTGAAAGAACGCAGATTTCATAAGAAGCTTTATTCTAGATGAACCTGAGAATTAAGTGCTCTCCATTGATTATTTTAGTGTTTATCTCTTTTTTTTCCTAACGCTCAAGGAGCACTGGCCAAATTCTGCCCTTTTCACTCAAAAGCCCAGTCCTTAGTTGGGCAGCTTGCCTGGGAGAGGACAGCAGGTGTTGGCCTCAGATTAATACAAGATTGGCACGGGGAGACGCGGAGCCGCGCCACACAAGAACCACCAACCGGTTGCCATCTCAGATCCAACCCAGAGCAGTCACACCTGGAAGGCAGTACCAGGTACCGCCTGCACGCTGAGACGTACGTCCAGGAGAACTGCTGGATTTAATCTAGTTCCTAAGAATTTATAGAAATCTCAGTGAAGTCAATGGAAATCTTTTTACGCAATTTAAATCACATCCCAGAATTACCAGAGCTGGAACAGCCTTCTAGGCAGCCGAGGAAAGGGGCCATGGAATAGGTGGCATGGACCCAGACTACCTCTGCACCCTGGCGAGGGAGAAAGCTCTTCAGTATTGGACTGAAATCTATCACCAAGCCTCTTGTACCATTTTGCCTGGTTTTTTCTTCAGTAATTAGGAGCTTTTAGCTATCAGAGTACATCAAACCTGTACCTTCCACAAGCACTGAAGTCACCCAGAAAATGATAGCAAACATCAATGTGAAACTAGAAGGCAAAAAAAAAAAGAAATCTGCTACAGCATCATCTAAACGTAAGATAGTAATAGCATTAAAAAAATCTATTTCACACAGATGAAAATCATTACAGTTCTCTAGAGACCCTCTCTCTCTCTGCAGTAACCCGTGTCATTTCCCAGCTAGTAAAAATGTGCCACAGGATATCAAAAGACGGTAACGTTCTTCTAATTTTAATATTCCTCTAATCCAATAATGGGTTGTTTACTGCTTTCTAATTTAAAGGTAATTCATTAGATGTATCCTGTCATGTCTTATTGGCATTGAAGGCGTAAGAATCCTATACACCTCTGAGGCACATCAGTTGTACTACTAATATTCTACGTGGCTCCCTCAATATAAATGGCTACCAACGCAATGGCACTGAGAAGGGAGGGCATGTGTGTATGTGTGTTTAAATTACAAACAAAAATATGAGAAGACTTCCAGGATGAACTCTGGACCTAAAAATTTACATTCGACACTAAGAAGTCCAGCAAACAGAAAATATTTAAGCTAATATAAGTGATTTGTGTACAAATATTTGTGATGGTGACACAAGGTGGGGGGGGGGGGGCGGCACACTGCAGGGAACCCCCCGACTGACCCACGGGGGGCTTGACCGAGTCTGCTGCACAACGGGGAAGGTTAAGGAACCATTCGAGGGAAGAGGCAGCCTGAACTCAGAAATGCACGTTTCAGAGACTGCGCTTGGCAACATCTGGTGTGATTCTGCAAAAGCTACCCAAGACAGCTGAGTTTTTGAGTCACCCTCCAGCAATGTAACAGGAACTGAGGCCAAGGGCTTCCAACCTGCTAGACCTTGGCAGCGCGGAGGCACCGAGGTCCTGGGGTGAAGGCGAGAGCGCAGCAGGAGCCATTAGCACAGCGGGGAACAGGCACTTTCCTGCCTTGCCAGCATCCACCTGCCTGCACGGGCTCACTCCCCTGACACAGAGTCTGTCTCTACCTCCCCATGAGCAGCTCTACTCCAAGCACTAAGGCAAAGGAGGCGATTTACTACAGGTACATCCACCGCGCGCTCAAACCCCTCGTTCCGGCAGCTTTCCTGCCACACAGGCTGAGAACTGTTTGTGTTCTGCCAGCAACCGGCTCCGTCACATCATCTCTCTCTCATACCAGGGAACTCATGTGTCCATTTCCAATAATCTCTTCCCAAGAAGTGAAACCTTTGATCAACCAGAGTAACCACACGCGTGTGGCTACTGAACGGACCGTGCCTGTCTCAGAGGGGGGCACAAGACTGAGAAACACAGTGAAACCACGCTGGGAAACCACTCCGTTTGTCCAAACTTGCCTTGTTCCTTAGGAGCACAGCAGGATCCCCACACCAGTTCAGAAGACGGTTTGGGTCAGTACGTGTCCAAAAGCATCACCTCATTGGCTCTCAGTGATGTCATGCCCGTGCATTAATCCCCAGCGACTGCAGGTTTAACATCACTCATATCACCACATCATCTACATAACGACAACGAACGCGAGTCTTAGAGGAAATTACTGGAGCAGGGAATAAAGCAACTTGTTGAAACGGGGAAAGTCGCATCTCTTAAGTGATTATTTCCAGCCTTTCTCTTTTTTTTTTTTGTCAAAGCAAAGTTGGTGGGGTCAGAAAATAAGACATGCCTCTCTGAAAGCTATAACGAGGATATTGTTACAGCTCTATTTTAAAGAAAGTAAATCTTCAAGATCTCCCACTCAAAAAGGTAAAAGTGCCAGTGGTGAGAAACCAGCTGATCTGGGAAGCAAAAGTATTTCGGGAGCTATAAAATCAGTAGACGAAAGTAAAACCTTTTTAAAAAGGAAAAAATAGTAAAAAGTAGTAGTGCTATCTACAAAGCAATCCTGTCCGTTTGCTAGTGACATCCTTATCACCAGAGCAGCTACAGCAGTAAATGAACTACACACCCGCAGACTGGTACATAGATATATTTAACTACAACACAAACACCCGAAGTGTTAGGGACTGACACTCCGGCAGGCACACTCCCAGCGCCGGAGCTCGCCCAACCCCCAGGCTTCCCTAAAGACCTACTTAAAAGCCCAAATATCCCGGCCCCTTGCCGGCCCGGGGGGGAGGGAGTCTGCCTGGTTGCCGAGAGGAACCCGCTGCCCGGCTGGGGCAACCTGCCAGACCCAGATGGCCACTTTGGGAACACGTAAATCACTATTATCCACCGCGCTCCTGATAATTGCTCCCCTAAATACAAGTTACGGCGCAGGTTAAGCCACGCTTCTCCCGCCGGGGCTGCATCCCCCTCCATCCCCGCCGCCCATCGCCCCTCCAGCCCGCCCGGGACCCGCAGCGCCCAGCACCAGCCTGGGCAGCCGGAGGGGACTCTGGCCACCTGGAGGGGACCCCCGACTCGGTAGATCCCCCTCCGGCGGGGCTGCCCGACCCCGCACCGCCCGGCGCCAGCTCTGCTCCCCGGGTACCGCTTACCTGGCCGCCGTCTCGCCCGAGGAGATGCTGCGCCGAAGCGTGACGGAGGCAGGAACACGCGTGTCGGGAAGCGGGGGAATCACCCACGGGGGAGCGGGGAGCGCACCCGGCTTTCAAGCTGCGGGGAGGATGCTCCGCACAACCTCCTCCCGCACGGAGCGGCGCATCCCCCGAAGTGGCTTCGGAGCTTCCTCCTCCCACTCCTCCTCTTCAGAGACAGGGGGAGGAAGCACACGCACACAGAGTGTTACGGCTTTTCTCTCTCTCCCACTCCCTGCTCCTTCCCCCTTCACTCCCCACCCCCCCAGGACACGACTCCACGCCGCACGTTAAGTGCAGAAGCTAAAACTGTTTGGGCAAAGTGCCTTCTCCTCCCTCCGCTCCGGGCAGCCGGGATGCTGCGGGGGAAAATCGCGCTGCCTTCCGGAGGCAGAGCTGCACGCCCGGCTTTTAGCTGAGCCCTGACCTTATTTCAGCATCCCCGTGGCCGCTGCTCAGGCGAGGGAAGAGAAAGGAGATGTTTCTTCAGCTCGCAGCCGGGTTGGAGTTGGCAGCATCTTTTTTGGAGACAGCCGCAACTGGAGAAGGGTGCAGAGGGTCAGGGCCACAACCTCCCCCTCCCCGCCTCCTGCCGCATGTCTGGTCACTGCTGCCCTCTGCACCGTCTTCCCGTGGCTTATCAATAAATTATCCCCTTCAAAAAATTCAGTTTAAATGGAAAAAGTGAAAGATGGTGTTTCAGGGAATGACAAAGCCAGGGTCACTGGGACAGGCTCTCCAGCAGCCACCGGGAAATGGATCCCATTTCTTGCTCTGACACTGACTTTCTGTCCAGTCTTTATCAACTCACTTCACACCTTCAGTTTCTGATGTAGCTCTGGTGCTTGCTTAAACAGTGACGTCCAAATCTGTGCTTTCAGTGGGTGTCAGGCATTTAAATATCTACAGATATTAATCCCACTTCCTTGCGAGGGGGCAGTGTCTCACCGTAAGTGGCTGTGGAGCTCGGTGCAACGGGAGGCTGATCTTGGCTACCTTCCCTAAATGCTGTACTGATACAGATCATCATCATCCTGGACAAACATTCCTTACATCGGAAGAACCACTGAATACATGCCTTGTGGAACAGGACGGAATACTTTTATCACAGGAAATCACTCTTCAGCTGCTAATTTGGAATTGCATATTGCCTTTCGAGTTGTCCATGTGCAACTTTTCTAGGGGACGCGTGAAAAACAGTAAAAACGTCAGTAGCTTTTATACCAGACTTCACTGTAAATTAATAATACAGTAGCAGACACTCACATCTTGGATAAAATTCATTTAGCCTGAAAGAAAGGGTCCAAACCCCCAGTCTTTGCCCTCCCTCCTCTCCTGGGAGCATAACTCATTTACGCTCTTTTAATCAACGGGAGCTACAATACAATCAGAATGGGAAGGAACAAGCCCATAATATCAGATCACATTTCTCCATCTCGTCCCTTACATGTGGAGCTTCCACCTTCATGCCCCCTGCTCCGGACACTTAACACCCCTCCAGTCCTCCAGCGAGCCTCGGAAAGGGGACAGAGAAAAAGCAGAAAAGGGAAGGAGCTCCAAGCTTGCACAAAAGCTTGTGAGAAGTAGATCTCGGGGAAAAAGGAGAGAATTGGCTGTACTGGTGGGAAAGGGAAAGATTTAGAGGACAGGAGCTACAAATCAGCAGGGAAAAGGTCTGGTCTTGCTGCCCGGGGAGCAGTCTGTGGAAAGCAGCCTGGCCAGGACATCAAGCAGGGATTATCAAGGATCAACATCCCCTTGGTAAGTGTGGACGGAGCAGTTCACCTGCCGTGGATGCTCCTACAACCGGGAGGCAGGAGCTCACTGCTCCCCCTGCCCTGCCGCCCTCCTGCGCCCACATTCCCCTCCCAAACCACCTCCGTCCCCAGCCCGTCTCTTAGACTCGGCTTTCCCATCCAGACGATGGAGGCCGCCGCATTTCTTGCGCAGGGTTGCTGTCAAAATGAATTAAGTGATGTCCAAAGAGTACTTTGAAATGCAGATATTATGCTCGCTAGTTTTAACGCCTCCAAAGCGGTCTCCAGATATCTCTAAATCCTCAAGATATCCCTGATCAATTCCTGTTTTACAGATGAGGAAGCCGAGCAGAGGGACGGATGCTTTAGTGTCCATCCCTTTCATGTCGGGCTCTGTGGGTCCCCCTGACCTTGCCACGGCTCAGGCTCCGAGCAGTGACCGAGTCCCACCCAAAGCCCTATTTTGCTGATGACACAGAGCAAGCGTCCTACCCGCAGCGTGCCCACCCCTGATTACTAACCCCCTATAAAGCTATTTCCTTTGACAAGTTAATGCCTGGGTTTGAGCTCCCGTCTCCTCCCGCAACCTGGTGTTACACGTGGATTTCTGGCATCCCCTGCGCCCCGCAAGACCCCGCACCTCCCCCCCGAAAGCGTGGGCGTTGTGGGGCTGAACTAAATCTCTCCATGTATTTTCCTTGCCTTTGTAGATGCACCAGGAAGGAGCAGGACACAGGAGCTTCTAGTCCCCAGGCCTGTGATCAAATTATCTCTCCCTCTGTCACACATCCTAATCATCACAGCTGGCGGTCATGCCAACAATATTAACGCTGCTGAGTAGCTTTCAGTTTTGCAATTAGCAAGGTTTTCTGCTTCCCTCAAATAAAAAAATAGGCTTGTTCTACTTAACGCTGCATAAAAGATACAGAGACATTCAAGGCCCGTGTTACTGTCTCGTTGAGATGAACTGACATTCTAAGTGCTGTAGATATTTTAAATCTTTTGAAGATTACAACAGTTACAAAGCTCATTATTTCTAAACGTGTTTATCCTTCCTCTCTTTTTTGTTTGCAAAATTAGGCAACGCGCAGTTTAAATAAACAACTATTGTACTATTAAACATTGATTAAAGAAAAGGGTTCCATTTAAATTATTAAGTGGTAAGATAAAAAGCATCCCTTCTCTTTTGTACGCTACTTTATTCAGAAGTCAAACTTCTGTAGTCTCACTGAATGCTAATGAACAGCATAATAATGCACAAGGGCAAGAGGGGGCTGAGTAATTAAAAACAGAGGCCAGAAATCAAAGGGCTTGAAATATACTTACCAAAATAATTCAATTATACATTAGAAACCTGGGATAATCAAGACACATCCCACAGTTTCATTCATCATTATGCCCCAATTTAATATCTGCCCTGGTCCGCTGTACACAGGAAGCGGGGACTGGGACTCTGGCGTGCGATGCTCCAGCCGAAGAGACAAAGGCAACGCGCACTCAGGTCCCGCTCTCATCACGCCGCACCTTGGAAATGGCTCCACTTGACTGAGTATATTCTCAGTTAAACTGATCTAGGGAAGTATTTTTAGCCACAAGGTATTTCTGTGTGGGTTGCGTATTCGTTTTCTCTCTAGCTTTGCAATTAATTAACACAAATCTCCACACCCGCCATCTTAGCTTGCCTATAAATCCATCTTCCCCACCACCACCTCCCGGCTCTCCTTGGATTCACCTCTTCTCACGGCTTCAGGCTTTCCTGGTTATCCACAAAAAAACCTGTGCCAAGCAAAGCAGCAGGTAGGTCCATTCAGCAAACCCTGTATGTAGCCGGGATGGCTTCACGAGCCTCTGAGGCTTTCACGCAACAAAAACTGGGTCAAAAAAGTCCTGGTGTAGCCTTGCAACGTCACCACTCTTATGGGCCAAGAGGTCCCAGCGCAGCTTCTAGTCTCCAGAATGGCAAAGGTCAGGGGGAAACGTGCATTTCAAGGAAATTCCAGTGCCAAGCGATAAAATAAGGAAAAAAAGAGCCAGTCTGACCTTGCTCAGTGTTTCTGGAGACCAACAGAGGATTTATGTGATTTTTGCATTGTGCAGTCTTGATGCAATAAGCAACGATCAAACCGAGTCCCATTAGCACCGATAGCAGCTTCATGGAGGAAACTCCAAGTGATGCATTGTCAGGAACCATGGAAAAGCCACAAAAAGTGAGAAGAAGTTTCCAGCTGACAAAGGACAGCTCTGCCGCTCAGAAAGTTTGCAGATGCACAAGTTGTCCCCTCCCTTCTGCCACATAATTAAGGCAATGACAGGTGAAAACTATTGGAAACAATCAATTTCAGCAGAAATTCAGGAATTTCAGCAAAACCGACACTCAATCAGCTTCCTGAGAAATCAGAGTCTGATTGTCTTAATAGAATTCTTAAAGGTCTAAGCATAGAAACTACCAGTTGTCTCTAATGAGCGCAGAAGTCAGCCAAGCACTGCTGTGCTTCACAAGCTGGGAAGAGCCTTTGGGCCAACGCGGGTCACAACGTTAAACGGTAGAAAAGGGAAACAAGAATCTCAGGTCAAGTTTTCCAAAACTAGGGGTCTTAATTAAAATGAAGGTCATGACTTTAGAAGATGGGTGCCGTTTCGTATGGTCCCAGCTATTACCGAGATTTGCCGTGTCTTCAATTTAGAAGAAAAAACACTACGTGAGAAAGAGCGAACGCGCGTTAGCCAGTCTGTGACAGCAGCAAATGTGGGTGTCTCCAACTTTCCCCAGCCCTATCAGCTCCGTGTGCCTCAATCACAAATAAAGCTCCTTTTGAGGATTTTTTGAATTTTGAGGATTCAGTTTCCCCAGAAGATGTACATTCACTCGTTAAAAAGGAGATCATTAAGATCAACAAACCGGCCCGTAACACGAAGCCAGAGTGGTGTTTGCCAAAGGGGGAGAGGGGAAAGCACCAGTTACGACAGATATAATTTCAACATACAGTGAAGCGGAGAATCAAATACCGATTTCTCCCCATTTTTCTAATGAGGAATTAATTTTTAAAGAGAAGACATTAATGCACACGTTGCTTGGTTTTGCAGAGGGATTGGCTGAAAGGGGGGAGCTATACCCAGGGGCAGAGCCTGAGCTACACGGGACCCCCACTACTCAATATTCCTTTCCCAAGTTTGGTGATGAAATACTCTAATAGATATCTTAGTGACATCCTTTTTCAAGAAACAGTCTAGGGCAGTAATTCTAACAGGACAAGTCAGCTGTAATGAATCTCTTTCCTCGGCACAGATGGGGCCTCACTTTACTCACATGCACAGCTTCTCCCCCTTCCTAAGACTACGAGGAGACAAAAGCAAGTAGCTCTAGCCTCTTATCTTACCTGCCTTAAACAATAAAGTGGCAATCAATGAATGGACTTCTTTTTCTTTTTTTTTTTAAATATGCAATTACATGAAATAGATTCTAGAAGTGACAAAACCCAGAACAACTCCACAAATGCAGAGCTGGGCTCTGATTTCTATCAGTGTGAGATCAAACTAGTGTAGCTGCTCATTTACAGCTCAAAGCTGCGCTATTTTCCCTAACTCAGGCTGTATCGCCAGTCGGACTGAACCCTGCAAAGCAGAAATATCAAGCCATCTTGATGTTCCTTCCACAGTAAATAACAATTTACAAAGGGGGGGGGTAAAATCTCCCTTCCCCTCCCTCTTTGGATTCATTAAGTTCAGCTGCAACAACCAGCGAGGCATACAGGAAAGGGTTAGGTATCTCTGCCTCTGAATATTTAATTTGGGACTAAATGTAATGCACAGCATCCTTATACCCCTGGGAGTTCAGCAGCCAATATGCCAATGAATATATCCTGACAATAGTGATATTTTCTGCACTTTGGAGGCATGAGTGACATTTGCTCACCACATATGTTACATCGGATGCTGAGGTCTACACTTGTGAGAAATTAATCAGATTCCATCTGTTTCCTCCTCATCCTGGACAATTTCATTACAACTAAACCAAAGATTATAGGATTCCCATGTCTGCGTCCCCAGCCCCCAGCCCAGTCTTGGTGTTTCCAGACCGAACGATTAAAGCTGCTTAGTTTAAGTGAGGTCAGAAACAATCTTCCTTCCGGTAGGGAAAGGCATAATGCTCCTGAGCAGGGTCCAAAATCTGCTCTAAATTACACGTAGGTAAATCCAGAGTATCCCTACTGACCCAAAGCGGGGTTGGATTTACCGTGGAGCAGGATCTGGACCTTGATCCTTCGATGCGTGTTTCTGGTGGCTGACTTTGATGGGCATCAGGCTTGAGATGGCCCAAAGTCGGTCACTCTGCAGGTCCCCCGTTACATTTTCACTTACCTGCCCTGGGGGGGTGGCAAGGGATGGCTCAACCTTCCTGCCGCACGGTTCCTCTGCTACTGCTGAGAAAAGAAAGGGCTCTTTCTTAAAGCATTCCCTGTGGTAACACATGAAGCTTAGCAAAGTCTTCACTTATTTCTTATTTATTAGTACCTCTTTAACGCGATGTAACAGCAAGGGAGAACTGGACTTAAAGATTTGCTCGGACTCAGCTGATTTATAGTGCTAAATATTGCACAACGATGGATGTATTCACTTAAAAGTGGGGTTTTCTAAAAGTTCTCTGGATGAGGCATAAATGGCACAAAAAAGGCCCCAAGGTATAAATACCGGTGGGAATCTGGTACCTGATTAGTAGGGAACAGTTGCAGTCACATCTGCTGACATGAGGTTTCCCAAATGACAGAGAAGCCAAAGCTATGAACCAAAAAGTGAGGTTTCCATTACAGAGACACGGAATGGGAGGCCTGGGAAAGCCCAGCAACGAGGGAAATGAGCTCCTGCCATGAGGAGCTGAGAGGGTGCTGTATCCCCCAGGATCTACCGGTCTGGGAGGCAAAACCCGGGATCCAAAGGTCTCCAGGCCGCAGGTTGGCTTGGGCAGAAGCTCCACCAACCAACCCGTGCAGGAGGTGACAGGTCCCTTTTTAGGAGAGCAGCAATCGCTTGTACCTGCTACCAACCCAGAGCCCTTCGGGTTGCTTTTGCTGCTCGGCCTGAGGGATGGAGGGTACTCGGAGACGTGAGGTTTTCCACCAGCTGCAGCAGGACCACTCGCCTCTTCCAGTGGTGGCTGGTTCCATGGTGCGACTCGAGGTCCAGACCCCGATGCCTGAGATGGCAGAAAGCAGGAGATGGTCCTGCTGAGCATCCAGCTGCTGGACGTGAGCGTTAGGTTAACATGGTTGCCCTAAACCAGGCAAACATCTCCCAGCACGGCCCCTTCACTGGGACCAACCCCAAAACCAGAGCACGCTGGTGGTCGGAGAGGAAGTAGGCAACCAAACAAAGATTGCAGGAACCGGCTGGAAAGAGCAGCCATAAGCAATAGGTCGTGGCAATGAGATTTGTCTGCGAGGAAAGCAATTCATCCCCCCGTGGGGCGGTGGGGGCTGGAGGCAGGGGAGATGTGCAAAACAAAACACACCGTTCAGCCGGTCCGAGATGGAGAAAAGGCACGGAGCTCCCTGACCCCGTTCGGAGCTGCGCTGCCTTCCCCCCTTCCCCGAGCTATTATTCCAGCTGACTTGCAGATACCCGATAGTTATTTTTGAAGGGAAGGTGCATTCGGCTCAGGCTGTCACAGCCTGTCTTTTCAATCACCAGTTACTTGATCAGGTGCTTTTATGCTGTAACGTAATCACACGATACCAGGGCTTTAAAGAGGACCCAGATTCCTGCTCCAGCGCTGGGTACTTCCTCGCCAGAACACTGTTGACACATTGGGAGATAGCTACAAAAGAAAAGAAAGATCTTGCATAAATTAACTTATGCTATTTATAGACATGGAGAGCAGTCTATCCATGGGACCATCTGCTAATCTGTGTCCCATGGCAATTAAAGTCAACATTTCACCATATCTTCTCCATCGAGGGCTGAGATTATGCACCGTGCTCTTTTTTTTTTTTCATACATCTGTGCTGCTCAGTGTCTCCTTCCAACGTTCCATAACGCTTCCCATACCCAGCCTCTGAGCGCCTGCTACAAGAAAGGGGAAACACAAACTGTTTATTTTTATTACTGTGAGGTCAAGGGGCCAGTGGTTACAAAGGCTCTATTTGTTTCATTGATTCTCAATAACTTCTCTGTTTTAACAAAAAAGAAAACAGATATTATGCACTAAATTAATGAATTTATAGATTAGATACAAAGTGGACCTCATGCAGTCAAATCTTTTCAGTGCTCCTTGTTATAAACATCCCACATACATTTTCAGGAGCAATTATGATTTTGGACATTATGTTTTTAAGCATCCAACCCAAGATGCTTTCCAAAATTATCAAAAACCTGTGAGCAGACGTCTTGCCATCTCTTTTTGTTTTTTTTTCAAGGAAAGCTGGAAGCCTAGAAAGTATGGCATCCAAACACTTTGCCTTAGGGAACACATAAAGACAAAAACCCAACTTAGCTTGCCCATATTATAAATACTAGAGAATTTTCTGAAGTAACTTAAAAGCTTGAGTCCTACTGCCTTATTCTGTATCTTTTCAAACACAACACATTTTCATTACTCTACGTAATTTTAATAATTTACACTGGCATTGTCATTTTAGCAACTGCATTCACTACATTTAGCAACAGGAATTACTATAAAAGCAAGGAAGAAAATACAGGAGATTCGATTAACAGGAAGGTTTGCCAGAAAGGCAGCCTTAGGGCAAGACTGAAGGACTCTTGCTCAGGTGAAAGATTATTTTACAGAAACGGAACTCAGGGATACATGTTTCATGGCCACTGATACATTTGATTAATTAAAAAAAAACCTAAAGGCTTTCTTAGCTAGTGTGGTGATCAGTCACATGAGTAACATCTCAAGCAGTGCTCCACCTCTGCCATAGCTGGTATCACAAAAAGCTTCTTTTTTCCACTTACGTGGGGATGTGTGTGTAAGAGAGAGAGAGAAAAAATTTGAAATGCTAAGCAGAAACACAACCAAATATTAACTATTTCTGTCTGAAACTTATGACAGTCACAAGACAATTGAAAGTCACATGAGCACAGAGTTATTCAAGATTTCTTGCTACCTGAGTCATTTTGTGTGGGAACGTTCCTCTCCCAGATCTCCCTTCCCTTTCCAACCTCCCCAAAACTTTCCTCTCTCTGGTTTTCACTTTCCAACAAAACTCTGAGACTGAAGGTGCTGAGGATGGGCTTTACAACCCCGACCGTCTTCCCAAAGGTCTAAACTCTCTGCTCAGAAGCTAGAGGTTATTATGTGAAGTCCTAGAGAAGAAAAACTGGTGTAATTCCTTCCCCTCAGCAGTGAAAAAGATGTAACAGACCATTATTGGCTACGGATATAACAGATACAAAGCATACCGGGGCAGAGATGTATTTGTGGAGAGGCTTTAAAGCCATTGTTGTCCATTTTTGCACATTAAAACCCACAAAGAGATTTATTTAGAGCACTAAATAATTTCATTTCTCTCTGGCTACATTTTTAACTATTAAAATATTCATCATGCACTGCAAGAATCTCGATGCCAAGTATTTATTTAATTTTTTTATAACCTTTTAAATAGCTGCTTTAAAATATCATCAGGTATACATATTGGTCTTAAAAAAAATAAAACAAGGAAAATAAGAGCTTATTGTAAAACACCAGAGAAAGAAACGAGGCATCAGGCACCACTGAAACTAGAGACATGCCCATCAGCAGTGGCCTCTGACCACAGTGCAACAAAGGGGTGGATTCCATGAAATTCCATGTCCAGGGTAAAGAGAAAAGCCTTTTTTTTTTTTTTTCCCCCCAAGTTGAAAGCTTTTAAAGTGAAAGTTCTTGGGGCTTCACGTAAGTAGATGTAACTTTCTACTGTCAAAAAGGCTGGGGGGGAAAAAAGGCTTCTATAAAGGGAATAATTGTGTCAAAACCTCACCTTTTAGATTTCCCTTCAGACAGACAATATTTTTTTTGTAAGAAGGATGGGTGGCACTGAGAAAAATCACTATTTTCTGTTTGAAAAAACTCCCTCTCATCTTGCTACTCTCTTGGGCTGAGAGGATACCCCCGGCCATGAGACGCTGCTCGGTAGGAGCCAGTTACGGGGTGCAGGCAGGGCGCTGGGTGCTCTCCCCCCCCGACACCCTGGAACCAGTCGGTGCCTCCGGCTTTCTCCAGCCCGACTACAGGGAGCCGCATCAAAGTCCTGCTCTGGGCGGCCTGACCCAGTCGGTGCTGATCAGCCCAGGCTGCCTTTGTCAGACACGATTAACGAGCTGCCTCATCCGAGGTGAGTATCATATGGCGATGCATAAGGTGCTGTCCCCGCAGCCGGCTGGCCCCTTGTGGTTGTCACCGAGGGGCCACGTGCCGGCAAAGGGGGTCTCTTACCGGCGGTGGGATGGGATGAAAGGCACGGAGCGGTAATAGCTGGGTCTGTAGCTCACGAGCTCACCCCAGCCCAGCTTTCCTGGCCAGATCAGCAGCACCGCGGAGACTCGGCCCACCTCGCCCTGTAGCTTTCAGGACGGCGGCAGAAGGAGCATCTTCTGCCTGGAAAGACACTTTGGAGGGAGCCTCTGACAGAGACCGAGGGCAGGGCTGGCTCGGATGCCTTCACACCCCGGTGACATGGCTGCTCCTCACCCTGCAGCCTCCTCAGCTGGAGATGCTGAATGTGATCAAATACAGTTTGGCAGCTGTAAAGCTCAGTTACAAACTGCCTGGGAAGAGATTACCTTCGGTTTCAAGAACATTTATTTTAATCTGAAGAGAAGCAGAGACCTCCTCTCCCCCCCTGTGAAGCCTCTGCTTCATGCATGGAGCCAAGCTCATTCTCAAACACCAGAGTTTGAACTGTTACGTTCCTCTCTATATTCCCACATGTGATTTAATTTTTTTTCATGTGGAAGAAGTTATTTTAACTGTCTTTCTGTTTCTTCTCACAGAGGAAGAAGTCAAAGAGTGAGAAACAAACCTGAGAAATTATACCAAACCTTTACTGACTGCTTTGGCATCTCCTCCAAGAGCTCTCTGGCCACCGTGGCTCCTCAGAGGCCAACGCTTGGCAGCATCTTCAGGCAATTCCATACAGAATTTGTGCCATTGCTTCTCTGTCCAAAGGGGTTTCATTCTGCATCTCTATAAAGACAGGAAGCAGAAGAGGCTGTTTACCATTTATAGTCTCCAAGGAGTCAGGGATGTGCTCGCACATAGTTATTCCACCTGTTTTGTTTTCTCTCCCAGACACTGAGATTAATGAAAAAAGGCAAGTAAGACTGCATTTGTAGACACTGACTACATTATTACCGAACACAGAACTTAACACTGAACGTCTGGGTCATTTAAAAGGTGATGTGCATTTGTGAGAAAACGCATTTAGCTTATTTATGGACAACAGAGACACACTGGATTCACTATATCATAGGCTTTCCCAAGCGAAACGCTCCAGTCAAGGTAGAGTAAGCGAAGGCGTCTCGCGACTGGGGAGGAAGCTCGTTCCTTTTCAGCAAATTGCCGGTTATATGGCGTATTAGACATCATTAATGCATTAAATATCTTTTACTGAAACATGACCTGCTACTTCCACAAACGAGTCTCTTACCTTTACCACATTTATTTCCTACAAACTCTTTGATTTTCATTTAATGTCTATCTAAAAGGCTGAAGACCCAGGCACTTCACTCACTTGCACTGACATTATCTTTTAATTAGCAGAGGTCGCTTAATGCTTTTAGTACAATCAACAGTTGCTTTCCTTCCACGATCAACTGCAAGAGCATCACAGTTAATGCAGACTGATTAAAACTTGAAAATCCTTTAGCATACAAGTATCTCAGGACAAATATAATCAAGCCATTGCATGTAGATCATTTTCCCTGACAGCTTTGATTGCCACTCCATCAGCCTGTGACTGATTATCACTGTGCACTATTGCTGGATAGAAAACACCCCGCTTTCCGCAAGCACCGCCGGGTCACAGGATGAACAGTTCGGGGTCTGCAGGTAAACGGTCCCTCTTCTTCTATTGTGAGTCTCACCAGAGGACTGACAAAGCTGTGGGTGAAACTCATCCCTGGAGCTCTCTCCAGCTGCATAGCTTTGCCATCCTTTAAGTGCCTCCAAAACCTGGCCTCAGAAAAAGGAAAACTGGAATTAGGGTTCACACGTGGTTGGTAAGGAGTAAATAAAGCTCTCACTGGGGGGACACACACAACTCAGTGCTCGGCATCGCAGCTGAATGCAAATATAA
This sequence comes from Limnodromus scolopaceus, assembly GCA_028565335.1. Classification (NCBI taxonomy): domain Eukaryota; kingdom Metazoa; phylum Chordata; class Aves; order Charadriiformes; family Scolopacidae; genus Limnodromus; species Limnodromus scolopaceus. The sequence continues at coordinate 10,233,445 of JAOXNO010000003.1, forward strand.
AAAATGTGACCAATCCTATAGTGTCTTGCGATTATAAATCGGTTTCCTCATACATAGATGAGGCTGGGATCCTTGCCCGACTCCAGGGGAATCACCACCAACACCTCCTGGGTGTTTGGTGGTGAGAGATTTGTCCTCAGTGAATGAGATTTTTGGGAGTGGGGAGCATGTTCCGTTCAAGCGACCAGCAGGTTGTCTCTCTCCAGAATCACCTGCCCTTTTAAGAGAGATTTTAAAACCTGAAGACAAACAGATGGGGCTATTGTCTCCCATACCTCATAGATTTGTTAATCCTTATCCTTTTGACCCATGCACAAAGAAAATTATTCCAGGAAACCAATGGTAAGAACTCCTTTATAATCCCTGTATTATATTATATTATATTTGCCATGGAGTTTGCCAAGTCAGTAAAATGAGAAGAGCTCTTACTACGCCTGATACAAATTAACGAAGGCTTCTTAGTCTTGGTAGCTTTTTATTGCTAGACAAGGAGCACATGTCAGAAAACATATGGCAAACAACAAAACCAGGATGGACCAGACGGAAAAAAAAAAAAAATAGAGCAAGCATTTCTATTTAAAAAACAATTACATAAAGCTCCCTTGGAATGGCCATATACATCCAGGAACCAGGCGTTTTCATCTCCTCTGCTGCATTTAGGTTATGAAAGGATTTAGTTTCCCAAGAAAAGAATTTGAGACATAAGGAATGCAGGACAATTTTAAATTAAACAGCATGACTATGGTAACATCTGCAATAGATTGGGTGCCCTAAACACAGTACAGGAGATAACAGTCGCCTTATCTACGGTTTGGTAAATAATTTCTCCTACCTCAAGGGTCATTACATCTTCAGCTCTTTCTGTCATTTGTGATTCCACTGAGAGGCTGAAGAATAAAGTCTCTACAGGTGCTTATGGTGCGAGTGAGCAGCTATAAATAACATCCCCGCGTCCGGCTGCGCAGGACAAGAAACCTCATTCGCATCCTGACGTTCCTTCATTAGACGCCAACTTTCAGCCCTATAGATCTTGGCATCTCCTGACATCGAATTTGGCAGGCAGGCACTAAGCAGCAATATGAGCCATTAGGGAAAAGACTTTCTGCTTTCCTACATCCCACAGTCCTCTCCTGAGAGACACTGGGAGTTGGGGCGGGGGGGGAAAACCCCACCAAGTGGCATGTTCCCAAACCTGTGAATCCACTGAAAAATCTTCCTCTCCAGTCCTAAAGTCTGAACTGGTGAGGCGGGGGATAACACCAGCTGAGAGCAGATTCCCACTGCAGGGGTAACACTCACACATCTTCCCCCAAGCTACCGCTGGGTATTTATCACAGAATGGTTTGTGTTGGGAGGAACCTTAAAGATCATCTAGTTCCAACCCCTCTGCCCTGGGCAGGGACACCTCCCACCAGACCAGGTAGCTCAAAGCCCCATCCAGCCTGGCCTTCAACACCTCCAGGGATGGGGCAGCCACAGCTTCTCTGGGCAACCTGTTCCAGTGTCTCACCACCC
>JAOXNO010000003.1:10247181-10265313 GCA_028565335.1 Limnodromus scolopaceus
AACGCCTCTCAGCCTCGCCAAATCCAGGTAACAACGTTCATCTTCACAATTGTACCTAGGGAAGGCAGAAAAATCGTATTTACCTACAGAGACTGTGCTGAAGTTTACCAGAGTGAAACAGGAAGAAAAAAAACAAACAAACTTCAGGCCAAAGTGTTTGTTGTCCAGTTGTAAGGCTACAAAGCCATGGACAAATTCTACTCCATTGAAAACAACAAGGGCTACCATCTGCTCCTAAGATGTAGCCCAGGAGGTGGTTTGAGGCACATCTGCCCGTCAGGCACGTCCAGCTGCAGCAGCTCTTGGGCAAGGGCTTCTGAACTCATTTGAAGACTGGACAAAATTCTCTCAAGCCAAGAAGATCATATTGCAAAGCACCAGCTCCACAGCCTTCCCGCAGCAGGGGCTTTAAGCAGGATTTCCCAGGATGGAGAATTCACTGCTCTCAGAAGCGTGCAGCGCTTTTGTTTAGCTCTACAGAACCGGAGTGTCTATTAACAGCCATACTTTGCAACAAAATTTGGCCACAAAAATGATCAGAGGGCTGGAGCAGAGCTTGGATTGTTTAGACTGGAGAAGAGAGGGCTCCAGGGAGACCTTATAGCCTGTTCTAGTACCTAAAGGGGGCCTACAGGAAAGATGGAGACAAACTTTTTAGCAGGGACTGTTGTGATAGGACAAGGGGTAATGGTTTTAAACTAAAAGGCGGCAGATTCAGACTAGATGTAAGGAAGAAATTTTTTTACATTGAGGGTGGTGAAACACTCCCCAGGGTGCCCAGCGAGGTGGGAGATGCCCCATCCCTGGAAACACTCCAGGTCAGGTTGGATGGGGCTCTGAGCAACCTGATCTAGTTGAAGATGTCCATACCCATGGCAGTGGGGCTGGACTAGGTGGCCTTTAAAGGTCCCTTCCAACCCAAACTACACTATGATTCTATGAAAATATTTTTAAAAGGAAGCTACTAGAGAAAATTAGGTAAAACAGAATGACACTCAGCTAAGCTTGGTCAGCAAGATGGTGCTCAGGTCCTGAGCACAGAAAGGAGTATGTAACTAACCTTCAGGGGGTTCTTTAACACCCAGGACATGCATCTTGTGTAAACAATTCACCTGGATCACCAAAATACCATTAAATCTCAGGCTCACCAGACAGAATCTGACCAGTGAGGCTCTCTCTTTTTTTTTTTTTTTCATTTTCCCCAAGCAATTGCTGACCAGGCTACAGTTTATTTATACCACAGCATCTTAAGAAGTCACAGGCTAAACCTGTATGACGTAGTTACACTGTATTTTATAATGAAAGCTTCCTCACTTTCCATTCCCAGAAGAAACTGCCTAAAATGAAGTCTAGATGAGGATGCAAGACAAACATTCGTAGTCAAATACCAACAAGGGAAAGTGCTTCGTTACCACACATACCACAACTGCTAATGTCTGTTCATAGGAGGGGAAAGAGAGAGAAATAGACTTACAGTTCAAAAACAACAGCCCAGTCCGGTAGAAAGAGCAAGTGGGTAAGTCCAGCTCCATGCATCCCGATGAAAATATCGGAGTTGTGGGTGATTCTCAATTGTTCTGAAAATTCAAGTTCCCTGCAGACAACACAAGAAAAACAGTGATCTGGCACGTCTGTCCCTCTCAGCAAGAATTAGTTACATGTAGAGAGCGCAAAATTAACTTAAGGGAATACTGAAAGAGAGAATTGATTTTTCAAGCAACAATAGTAAGAATCACAAATGCTGCAGCCAGCAATAACTCAGCATGGAATTAAAAGAAATGCAGACAGGTTTCAAAATTTCACAAGAGTCTGTTATTTATTTCATTTTTTTAAAACAAGTTAAACTTTTTGTAAGTTTGGGGCTTTTTTACTTGCCTTTTAAAAAAAATTGCATCACCCCCTCTAAAAAAATACAAACCAAAAAAACCAACATAAAAGACCCAAACCGTTTTTAATGCAATGTAGAAGTATACAATTCCTGCCTAAAGATGTGGAAATCCAATTTGACTTATACACAGGGCACGAAGAAGAAATAAGGAGACTGGGCTTTTTTCAGCTCCTGGAACTGTCACTCTCTCCTATACTTTGAGCGTGAGCTCCAAATAAAGTATTCTCTTTAAATAATCAGGTGTTCCCCAAGCACACAAGGAAAGAATGGACTAGAGATATTTAATTGTAAGAGAAGACAGACAACTGGAAAGGAAAATTACAACAGGCTTCATTTATGTAAGAACAAAACGGAAGGGAATCACAGAATCATAGAATGGTTTGGGTTGGAAGGGACCTTAATGATCATCAAGTTCCAACCCCCCTGCCAAGGGCAGGGACACCTCCCACTAGGTTGCTCAAAGCCCTATCCAACTTGGCTTTGAACACCTCCAGGGATGGGGCATCAATAATAACAATAATAGAATAGCGTCCTCTCTGACCATTTGGAGGAGAGCAGAAAGAAACTGGCTTAAACCACAACAAGAAAGTTTAAACTGCTTAAACTGCTATAGCGGCAGACATCAGGGAAACTCTTCTAACTATGAGGACAATGATGCTGCAGGACAGCTGTGGAAATCTGTGATACTGAATGGCACTACAAATGGTTTCAACAAGCACAGGAATTGTGGAAGTAGCACTTGGTCGTGCTTTCAAGTGGGATGGCCTAGATGCCCCTTCAAGGGTATCCACCCTCTCTTCTATTGTTAGACTGCTCAACACTGATCTCTCAGTGCTATTTCAGTTTTTCACTCTTCCTGCATGATCCATGACAGCACCACTGAGCAGATGGGAGTTGTTGCTATTTCACACAGGCATATCCCACTTGGGAAATTTTTTCTTCAAGCCACTGGCACAGTGCCTACTACATCTGGGCACCTCAAATGGCGTCTTCAGGGACCACCAGAGCAGCAAATAAGCGGAGTTATTACTCATTACTTAAACCAATGGTCATATAAGACACTAGCATCATAGAAGAGAAAACCCTGTTGACCCACAGTTACTGCAGAGCATTAGCAAATCCAAAAGGGTGATGGGAACACAGCTGGTTTTGGGAGAGGGAAGGAAACAGAAAGAAGAGTGATTTCAAAGCTTGCTCATCATATAGTAGCTTTAACCCAAGCCTACTAACTCTAGATATTCATTCCCAAGTAGTGCATCATAGGATGGAAGCACTTCACTAGCTGAACCACCACTCCCTCAGTAACACTCTTCCTTTCTTACCAGTTCTTGGATTTACAAAGGTTAGACACTGGGGTGTACGGAGCTTTGCCCGCAAACAGCTTTCACCAGTCACAGGCAACACGAGACCACACCAGTTTCTTCCACCAACTTACGTACTTGTATTTGTAGTCTACCACTTTGACCTCCAACGTCGATACTGTTTTCAAAGCATTCACAAGCTAAGGAGGAAAATAAAAAGGCAATGATTTGGTGCTCTCCTTCAACTAATTCCTCCTCTGCGCTCCTGAACATTTTACACATTCCTCCTCCCCACCAGGGAATTACAGTGGCTGAGACAGAATATACTGTCACATAAAGGAGCAGTTCCCCTCCTTTTGTGCCTTTCCATGTAAGATACATCTGTTATTCCTGGCAGAGCAACCCCTGGAGGGGAGACTTGGATCTCCTGCACTCTCACAGAGGCTATTGCTAACTTCACATATTCCAGGACCCAGTCCTAAACCACTCAAACTGGTAGGAGTTTTGCCAGGAATAGTGGGAAGATGTGGTTGGATTTTTCAAGAGATACTCCAATACCTAAAGCCACAAATTGGTAGCTAGAAGGTTTTTCAGAAGCACCTTACTAGGCCAGACTTCTATTCGCATGAGAAGTGAGCCAGGTCAGAGCCTGGGCTTCTAACCTAAAAGGGCTTTCTCCAATCCATAGCCAGCAGTCCAGGGAGAAAGAACTGAGTACTTTCTTTTATGAAAGCATAGTAAAGATAAGATTAACTTCTCCCTTTCTGTCATGGTCTCATTACCAGAAAACACACCACAGTGTGTGCAGTGTAAGCGTATGCTGTGGACAGCCCAGCAGATGAGGCTCAAATCCACCCATGTGCGCTCTGTCCATTCTGCCACTTGCATCAAACAAACCCCAGGTTCTCCCTACACAAGGTGGGGATGATAACACCAATTGTCAGGCACTAACAACTAAGAATAAAGCCGGGTATGAAAACATTAGATATTATCATTTTACCACAAGAGAAGCTACACCGTAAGTCCACTAAGTTGCAGGATTCGAAAACGTGAATTAATATGAAAATTCATTAAGTTCTGAATGCACATGCTCAGATACAATAGCTTATACATTTAATCTGCAAGCATAACAAAGCTTTTTGTTAGAGTCTTCAACACTGGGGATGCTAGAAATAAAAGAGGTAATTAGAAAGTGAAACAATTTAATTTTATCAGAAGCTCTGCATCATCTGTTTGTTAAAAGAGACACTTTTAGTATTACATCTGCGGTCTTGCACTGGATATTTAAAAAGGGCAGCAAGGTTCAGTGTCTGGTGTACAGAAAAGGAGACTGGCTAGAAGACATGTTAGGAAGAAATTAATATTAGCACTGAACATATTTGTTCAAGATTTGTCAGCAGATAGAGGTCTTGGCTGTACCCGAAAAAAAAAAAAATAATCAAGTGAGCAAAATTTAACTCTCGTTAAATGTGTTTTAAAAATAAAAAGGACCACACCTCATTCTGGTTTAATATTTTCCGGTAATCTGTACTGCGTGCAAGTATTGTGACTCGAATTTTCCCATCCTAAAAAGAAAGAAGCACCAATATATTAGCTATGAGGCAGACCTCACACAAAAAAAATCCCCAAACCCAAACACTTCCATATTTACTTTTGGCATTTGTTTGAGCAACTAACTGTGTTCCTTCCCCATGTAACAGATGATGTAACCACCTTAAAATTCACATCGTATTTTCCAACAGATTAAAAGTGTCAAAAACTTTGTGAAGGTCTGACTAATAACAAAGAATAAAACATTTTCTGAAAGATTTATTTTATTCAGTACAAAAGAGCCTTTGTGTTACACATTATGTGCCAGTTTTTGAAAGCAGGAAAGCAGCTTTCAGGGTGGCTTGTGCACAAGATCCTTGGAAAAAATATTTTACTTCTATAACAGTTCCTCCTTTTACCTCTTTAAATTAATTGGACTCACAGGGGTAAGTGTTCCAAGTGACATAAAGAGATTTAACTGCATGACTCCCATTAGTGTCAGCGGGAGAAGCATAGCTAAATGCCTGTGCAGTGCTTTGAATGTGTGCCCCTCAGTGATAATATGTAGGCTACTCTCTAGAAAATACTTCAAGAAGCCCAGAACTGCTGTATCCATCAATGCAGCCATTGCAACAACTTGCAACTGGCAGCACGTACGACAGAGAAGCCAAGGGCCAGACAGACAGTACCGGGCAAGGATCAGAAGGACTAGATTCAATCACTTCCTCCTCTGATCTGAGCTCAGTGGTCCTTAGGAGGATCAATAAAGAGGAATCTCACTGCACCGCTCCAGCAGAGACCAGGCACCATGTATTTTGCTCAATTAGGAAGGACACAAAGCCCTTGAGCACAGAGAACGGAGACAAGGAAGAGATACTAGAGTTGGAAGGAAGATGTTCCAGGATGTCCCATGGAAGTAAGACTTGTGGGCAACTTTCATAAACAGACCCAAATATTTGCTGAAGGCCTTTACAGAACAGGCCGACTTACGGGGGAAAAAAATCCCAAGCATCACAGGAAAGGACAAAAAGCACACGATACGCCCTTATTCCCCACTGGGTCCAGCTTGCTAATGCCATTTCTCTGGTAAGAGCCGTCAGCTCCATATAACAACTTTATTATTCAGTTATCATACCTTGGGTCCTTCTTGTGTGATATTTAATCTGTGTAACACATGCTGAGAAAATGCTCTAAATAGCCCTGTACCGTGACAGCCAGAGATCTGAAATTTAAAAAGCAACTGTTAATACAAAAAGTTATTTTGCTCAGAACACCTCTCTTTATGATCAAGTCTTTTGCCATTCTTGTGGAACAAAAGCCTAGTATCATGCACTGCGCTAAACATGTCACTGTTCACTGCAACACAAGTGGCACTTTCATTTAGAAAGAAATACAACTCTCTCTACAGCGCTAAGAGCCTGAATGCATGAACTAATACCCTCGAGAAAGTCTGTCAGCTCTTGTGCTCTTCAAAAATACCAGTAAGTTCCCAGTGCCCACCCGTTAAGGAGGAATAATATGCATTTCAGGAGCTGTGACATAGGAGATTGTACACAACCCCTTACTATCAACCAGCCAAAGTAACTTCAACATCCTAATCTTCAGGGAAGATCATGTCATTTGGAGTTGCACAGACCTTCAACACAGAACTTTTCACAATAATTCAGCTAGATATTTGAGATATTCTTTAGCTCAGATTTTTCTGTACTATCGCACACACACATCTAGTTAACACAGTGGATGGATAAAAAGGACTTACCAATGGTGTGTTATAAAACAAGCCGTATCGCATTCGAGGCAGTAATGAGAAGACTGCTTCTTTAAAGCATACCTGCAAAGGAAGATCACAAGAAGTTACACCACACTGCTAGTTCTGCTGGCACATCCCCTGCTCATTCACAGAGATCACGGCTTATAATGAGCTGGCAATTACATGCTCCTGTCAAGAACATCCTCACTTCCTTGACGGCGCAAATGAATAGAACAAAGACAATCCTGATCCCAAAAGAATTCTCACCTAGGACGCTAGAGATGCAAGTGTAGGAAGAGTGAAAAAAAAAACACCCCCAAAACAGAACAAACAAGAATTAAATGTAAGAAAACCAGTTAGAGAGCAGAGAGTTTAAGACAGGCTTTGAGGGATTTAAAAGACTAAAATGAACTCTGAATGAATGAGTACATTTTTGGTTGGAGTAAGATTTATTATTTTTTTTAATGATAAGCAGAAGGTATACTGACAGCTGCAGGGGAAGAAAAACACCTCAGCAGGAATCAGAAGATTTAGAAAGACAGTACCATTTGAAAACCCTTAACTTCAGTAGTAGGTCCTGCAGAAGTGAAATCAATACATAAATATCACCTCTCAGAAGACACAGAAGTTGGGTCCATCTATGTAAAGCATAGATACGTCACAGGATTAGGTTACAACCCTGTCTCTTGTTTGTAAGGAGAAATACTCACATTACGCAGATTAAACATGCATGGAAAGCATTCCTCTGAAACACCCATATCCACAAGCAGCTGGATAAGCTGTCATATTTGCTACCTAGTGACTATAAATTAAAACAAAATATAAAATTCCATACCCTTTTAGAGTCAAAGGTTTTCAAGTGTATTATTTCATAGTCAGTAAATGCCTTCCATGTCTCACTGAACAGGTCACCATAGCCATATGAACTCTAGGAGGACAGGAAAAAACACAAGGGCGTAATGATTTTATAAATGCATATAAAAACTCTCTTCATAATTTACAAGTTCTGTATACAAGTTTTAATACACAGTTAATATGCGCATCACCACCACGGGACTTAAGCCAGCCTAGCATGGAACAGACATTACAGAACACCAAACGCTGCGTTTACAATGGCAGTTAACTCAAATTACCTCAGGTAGTTAATTTTTAATAAATCAATTCTATGAATTAGCAATCTAGACAAGTTCTTCAGTAGTAGATTAGAATTCTGAGTTAGGAGCAAGGAGTACCTTCTACTTTCCCCAGAGGCAAGAGAACATCAGTTAAATTTGAATTAACAGAAACATTGGGAGGGTAGAAGGCATGAACCTCAACTCCTGAGACTGAAAAACCACCTGGGAATTCAAGTCCAGCAGTAACATTTGAAGTGAAAAGTCACAACAAGCCTGTTTCACATTTGCTTCTGCTTTGGGAATCATCACTTGCGTGTTGTGTGTGTATCACAAATCGAAGGCAATGATCTGATAGAAGAAACAGCCAGGAAACTATGTTTTGCGTTACTTTGTCACGCTACCAAGATGTTTCTCTGCAGGGTAGTATAAAAAAAACCTTCCCCCTTTGCAGCAATGCTCTGTGGAACCTTTTAAGAACCATGTACTCCCTATGACAATGAACTAGAAGCAGGGGCTCTTGCCTCCAAATGCGTAACATTTCCTACACTTCTGAGGGCTGAGTCACCATCTCTTGCTCTTTACAGGCAATTAAATGTGACCTCTGTAGCCCTGGTGCAGATTCTCACTTAAAGCTTCCTTTCAACCCTGTAGCTCGTTCAGGCTGCTTTGAAAGTTATGTAGAAACATTCTCAATGAGAAATTTGAAAATAAGACTACAAATGTCTTCAGAAGAGAGTAGATATCTACTGAAATGTAAAAGAATCTAAAGGGTGCGAGACTTCCTTCCGTTGAAGGGGTGCTTCCTTCCCCTTCTTTTGCCATTAAGTTTTAATGAATTTTACACTCCATACTTTTTTCTGGCTGGCTGTATTACCAGAACTGCTCTTCCAGATTAGAAGTAGAGAACTGATCTTCAAAGCTGAAAGTGCTACTTTCTAACCCTATCTGCTTTCCTTAAAAGTGCTCTGTAAACATCATTCTCCTGCATTTGCAGAGACAGTCTGCAAATCAACACCCAGTGCATTTCCTGCTCATTTTCTGCTTTGTTTAACCTACATCTAAATGCATTACGGTTTCATAAGAACAGTGCGCTGATTCTACAGTAGCTAGAAAGTATGGCCAAATCTAATTACATCAAGGGAAAACCAAAAAGAGAATGAATAATAAGCTCAAGCCCATCTTTGGATCAGCAGTTAGTTGGTGCCATCATCTGGCTGTACACGGTAACGAACACTGAGCAGTTAAGACTCATTTAAAATGACAGCACTGTGACAGTAGTTACGTTGAATGGTACATCTGAAAGAGTTATTTGATTCAACAGTGCGATATATGACAAAGAGTTGCTTTTCAAAGTAATTTACAACACTGTCTGACACATCTGATCTTTCCAGAAAGCCACCAGAGCTGGATTAACAGGTTTCTGTATAACATCTCGAGCGCTTGCTTATCTGGCAGGCACATTTATTTTAGCTTTCAAGATGTAAGAGAACTAGAAAAAAGGGTCTCTTCTAGCCAAAGAGGTTTCTCATTAAATCACAAGCAGGGTGTATTTGCAGTTCTCTATTGAATATTAATTGTCCTAGCAGTAAATACGCAGAAAGAAAACCCACTATGAGAACAAGACAGGATGGGACAGCATCATAACCAAGAACTGTGGTATTTATGAGCCTGATTACACATGTTATCTGGCATATTACAAATTGCCTAGTTTTCCATTATTTAGTTTAACACTCTCCTACACAACTTAAAACACTGGCCACTAAAACTAATATTCTTAAACACAGTAATGGTTTCAACTCAGCAGTACAGCAGAAATAGCTCCACTTAAAAACTTGTTTTACATGTCATCGTGGCGTTCTAAGAGGTGATTGCAAGAAGTAACTGCAAGAAGGCTATTTAAAATAATTCAGTATAACACTCTGTTTTGATATATTCTATAGAACAGATTCTGACATATAAGGATTTCATATAGTTGTTTTCTTTATTACAGGCTGCACATTACTGATTTAGAAAGAGGCAAGGCTGCATTTCTTTTTAAACTGAGAAGAAACAGTTTGGAGTAAATCTACTTTGATATTGTCTGAGAAAAAAGTCTACAGAAAACAGCACGGAATGTTCAAATGCTATGTATTAAGACATACAGATCATATTATTTTCAAGGTCACACTAAAAAAAATGCATAATTTTGTACGAGCAAAAGACAAGCTACAGAGCAGTGTTCAGACAGCACATGCTTTCTCATAGAAAAATCTATTTCCTAACTATTGTTCATGCACCTGTATTAAGAGGATCCAAAAACTTATCAGTTCCATGTGGCTCAGCCCACAAGAAAGCTAAGGATTGGCTACTAAAAGCTTCAGAGTCTCTATAAAGCAGAAACACAACCAATTACAAGTATGTTAAAAGCATAGCAGACTTACAGTGTCCCACATGACTATGTTGACATCAGTACTGAAGGAATTATTGATATGCTGTGTAATATAAAGATTGACGAAATCACAGAAGTGATGGTACATATTAACACCTGAGAAAGAAAGAGTTGTTAGCAAAATACAACATCGCTTGCTCCACTTTTTATTGATTCATGCATTTTTTTCCTTAGTAGTATCCTGCATTTTATATTCGTTTTCCCCTGACTGAATGTTTCTTATACACCCTAAAAAAAGCAAACCTTTAAAGGGAAGGAATCAAGATAAGAAATCTGAAGTAAAGCATGTTTTGAAAAAGTTCAGAGAAATTAGAAGAGCGGCCAAAAGACAATATAAGAAGATAAGTTTCATGTGCTATTTCTCATTACAGTCTGCAGCTGCTTTCTGAAGTACATGAAAGCAACTACTGCTTTAACAATAGCTAGCTAGACACACAGGAAACATTAAAAACAGCCCTTCGGCACTGATCTTTGTTCTGCTTTATTAGGGTTAAGGGAAGCTCTGTCTGCAGGACTACAAGACAGAACTTGTACTTCCACACGAGTCAAAGCCTAAATAATTCCTCAGGTTTTTTTCTCAGAGCATTCCTGTTCATTCTTGATTTCTTAAGCTAATACCTTAAGACCAAGGTACGTAAAGAAGTACCGTGAAACAAAGGAGGTAACATAGTCCAGTTTCCTTTCCAGCGAAGAGCAGATCCCCATTTTGGAAACACGTGCACACAGCCCCTGTTTCTAAGCTTCTGACCAGAAAGAGCTGCCATGACAGGAACTGGCTGCCGGGCTTCCTGTACAGCTCAGACAGCAATTTTCCCTACCTCCCCTAAAACACAGGAGCTGGACAAAATTGTCTCCAGAGCCACATCTGAACCACCCTGCTCAAAGGTAAAAACTGACAGCACAGCACCACTTCCACGGTAACCGTTCTGGGGTCTGCAAATACAAGATACTGGCTTGCAGGGGAAAAGGGGCAACCCAGTTTACAGTCGCAGTGCCTCACAGGGTCAGAACACAACAGCCAACTATCTGGTTTAAACCACAGCTTACCCCTCAGCAGCTTGTCTGTATGGCTACAACCTAAGCACCCCCTTTCATTAACATCTGTCTGCAAAGTAAGCTGCACGAACAAAAAGGTTGGTGAGCATGAAAAGATGTCAGATACCACTGGCTGATTCCTAAAGATGCTTTGCTGCTGCCCCTCTCATGAATTTTGGTGTAGTGCTGCACCATTCACCACAGCCCTCTGGAATGAGAGCTCTAAATACTCGCTGTAGTGGCTTTTCACCTAAATTTGAAACTTTAAGATTGAAACAGGGTTGGTTTTAGGTTTGCGTGTTTTGGCTTTTCTGGGATGGGTGAGGGTAAGTATTTTAATGAGCTAACAAAACTTATTCCCTTGACCTTTGTATTTGAATACACCATTTCCTCTTCCGTATCATTCAATACCCATAGAATCCTCAATTACTGAACACATACTATATAGTGTTATAGACACACATATGTGTATAGACACACATACCTATACCTTGTGTTTCATGGTATGAAAACACATTCAAAAACAGTTAAAATCAAAGATTCTACAGAGAAGAGCCTTTGGCACAAAGACTGTGTCAAAACACAGTCAAGAGCCCATGTGCTAAACCAAGTTGCAAGAAATTTTTTCTTATTTGTTTATTATCTGTGGTAAAATGTAAGGATTTAAATCTAGGTTTCCAAATTCAAAGAAACTACAGAAAACAGGAACTGAAGTGTCACACCATTTTTCAAAAATAAAAATATATTACAAGTTAACTTGACCATCACAAAGGCATAATGTAGATGGACAAGTTCGATACGGGGTCTTTTTACTGCAGTACTGTGGGATCAAAAAAAAAACTGAACTGAAGATACCAGTTACCTGCATCGAATTTCATGAAGTACGTTGGCTTTTCAATAACAACATCACACTTCCCATCTTCTAGGGGCCTGAAGTTTAATGCAGTAAATGTCTGGAGTTCTGCAAACCTACAAAGATTCAATCACACAGAACATGCTTTGTCATTAACAGACTTAAACAAATGTACTTCATACATCTAAGATTTAGTAACTGTTCATCCAGTCCATTTTATTTAACAGGACTGCTGAAAACTGATAGAGTCTGGCAATTAAAATGATTTGAAATTGTAATGGAAAGTTCTTCAGGTTATGAGCTTCAAGAGGTTAAACACTGCCTTTGATCTCAGGAGTGAACAGCATCTTTGATCTACAAATCAAGGCGGTGGAGATGTAACAAAGAGCCTTAGAACCTAGATCTGTGGGTCTAACCAACTTGATCTGCATTGCCAAAGACACTTCAGCAAGATCTTCATGCTTTGGGCAGAATAATGAATGCAGATGCAATATTCATTATTCCTGGATCTAAACAAGGATGAGCAGTTGAGATGACAAGAGCAGGTAGAGAAGAAAAGTCTCTTCCTCCTCTGCAGCTATTCTCAACTGAAATTGACTGTCAATGAGAAATGAGAAAAAAACAATGAAAACACGAGAAAAGCATAAAACTAATGGATCTTAATGGCTCCAATTCATTCATGTTTCATCAATTAGCTGGCAACAAAGCTTTGAAGTGCTAACATGCAATCTGTGGTACTTAACCAGCTACCACAAAGCACCCTCTGCACTTCCCACTTGGCCTGTAGATTGTTGCCCATTTCACATTCCAAACCCAGGCTCCCTGGGAACACCGTAGGAATATATGAATTTATTTCCAGATCAGTTGTTGCATTAGCCCCAACATCACCAAGCACTGTGTGAACTAAGACACAAGCACAAACTTCAGGGCATTTCACAACAAAACAGCCCCCTCCTCCTACAGGCAGATCAGGCATACAACCAGCACCCTGTGCAAAAAACACCTCAAGAACTTCAACTTACAAGACATTTTCAGATCTTTTGCTGCTGCAAATTAGGCAGGACACAATTACACATAGCATAGTTCAGAACATTCTGCATAGATGTAATTACCAGAGGTATCTTACGTGAACTCTTAAATTGACTTAAGAAAGGAGCAACTACTTCCTCAGTATGAAATCCCCTACACGCAGATGCTAGTGCCAATGACAAAAAATAATTATGAAGTGGACTTGGAAGCAGCCTTAAAAGTGATTCTTACCAGGACTGCAATGGGCTCTTGCGTTGACCTTCAGCCAAAAACGCTTGAACATCGAGGGTGCAATGACCTCCAATTTCTCCCTTCTGTAAAAAGTCTTCTTTGAATCTAATGCAAATTAGTAAAAGTCTATCAGCTTTTGTGCAACAGCGCTACAAGTGCTCTGCAGTCTTGATGACGTGCTCAAGTCAGTGCTAGTCAGTCCCACCCAGCAAGGTACTTCACACATATTTAAAACCTGAGTATTTTCTTCAGCATAAATCAGGTATTTCCCACAATTCCCAAATAAAGATAGCGGCATGCTTGGAGTTCTGCACATTGATTCCTATAACATTCTGGGTGGATTAGTGTTGTTTTTTAAATTACTGTCACATACCCAAATGAGTAATTTAATTAGATTTTGCTACATGATTACTTACAGGAGCACTGTTAGTTGGGATTTTTGTTTGTTTTTAATAACAATTTCTCACTGAAATTCACAACCCAGTTAAGTATCCAAATAATTTTATACAACATATGAAGAGTGAGATGCAAGAACAGGTTTCATGAAAACTAATTGTCAGCTAAAAGCACTGTCTAAGTTAGCTTTTAGGACAGGCTGAGAAGATGACAAAACCCAAAGTGAAGGGTATCAGCATCGCAGTCACAAAGCAGCTCTTTTCAAGTCAGGTGCCTAAGATACTGACTTCAGAGGTAGAAGAAAAAATGAGTGATGCCAGTATCAGTGGTATGGGTTTTTTTACCCAGTTTTCCAATATGTAGCATTCTGATTTGGGATGTGGGAGATCCAGGTTCAGATCTCTTCAGTCCCACTGTATCTAAAAATGCAATTCCTGGTTCTGGTATAAAGGCACCAAGCACAGGAAAGGTCTTCTCAGTACCTCATACAAAAACAATTCTACTTCACACATCACCTGATCAAGAAAGGATGTGACTGAAGACACAGAAAAGTTTTCCTCTCTTCCACCAGAAGGGAGGATTTCAATCACCCATCATCATTCCATAAAACTCAGAGCTTTTTAAATAACCTGTGCTACTGACAGCAGCAGCAGCGAGCAATCAAGAGGTGTCAATCTCAACAGAACATCAGCAACAAGCCTCTGATCACAGTAAAGCCCATGGCAACAAGCATAGCAGCTTTGTTAAACAAATTCTGAAGTCCTTTTCCCTGCCATCCCTTGGTTTTACTATAACACAAGCAAATCAAAGACCTGTCATGGTTTCTCTTCACAGTTCGTAAATCGATGTACAAGTTTGTTGCTCTGCAATGCTGAAGGTACTGGGAACAGGTCAGAGAGGAATCTCCCTGTCAAGAAAAGAACAAGTAGGATTCCATCAATAACAAAAAACACGTTTAAAAACAAGCAGAAAGTATGGTACCTATCAGAAATACCTACTGTTGCTGCAGGCTGACAATGGGTTTTCATTTCATTGAGCCTCTCTCGAACGTAACCAAAGTCAGCTTGTTTCCAGAATATCTGCTGGGCTGTCTCAATGTCACTTGCCCTGATGTACGAAAAAGAATGGAAAAAAATCAAGGTTCATCACTAAATTCTAGTAATAACTTTAACAGATAACATTTTTTCCACTGAAAGGGGAACAAAAGAGCCAGCCAGTTACTTTATTGACATTTAAGATGCAAAACAGGAAGCAACTTATCAGCTGAATGTAAGTGAAAACATCAATGACAATTTAAAGCTATTCTCCCGTAAAAGGGTATAAATCTTTTTTAACATTTTTTTCCTCTGTTTTTTTAAAGCTAAGAAAGGAAATCCAGAGTTATTTTAGGAATCTGAATTCAAGGCTAAATCAGAATAATGAAAACATTGTGGCAGGAAGCATTTCAAGCAGTATTTTCTTCCTTAAAAAGTTAAATTTTTAAAATCATGTTGGAAAATGTACATTATCCGTAAATACACACATATGCCCACAAAGAATCATCCTTTAAACTCTAAATATCACAATAACGTTAACTTCACAGCTAATACGAACGTGAGCACTAGACTCTTCTTTTTTTTAACATACTGTACTTTACACATTTAAATTGAAACTTACCATCCAGTTTCAACATAATCGCACACCGGGTAATTGAACCTGTGGTCTGATTTGCAAGATTTCTCATAACCCCAGCAGGATTTCAGTTTCTTCAAGTATTTCTGTAACACAGAATAACAGAATCAAGTTACGCAACAGCAAAATGGGAAATGACTTAAGTTAGTTGTTCGCTTATAAACTACATCTTGCTAATAAATTTTGCCTTAAAGGCTTTGGGTTTGGTCTGTTTTCAAACAGAGTTTCAGAAAGAACACACAGATTCTTTACGCACAACAGAGGCTGCAAAAAGCACAGACATGCACAGCAACATTATCCTTGCCTTTAATACGTCTGTTCCAAGACAATCACTTTTCCTGACCCAGCGAGCAAGATTCCAAAATATTAACATCACTGACAGACGCAGGTAACAAAGCTAAGCTCACACAAAGCACAGTGCTCCAAATTCCAGGCCGTATGTACCACTGCTCCCCAGGCAAACCTAGAATCACTGTTTTCTGCAGTGCTCTAAAAAGCCAGAGAAGGGAGAGCACAGCTCCCACCCTCAGCTGTATGAAGCGGCTCCAGCCTGAGAGAGGAATTGCTCCCAAGCCACACATGGCCCCGGTTCCTTGCGTTCACTGTCCCTTCTTCAAATCAGTGAATTACATACAACCACAGGATAAGATTAAATCAGCATTACATTGATTTGCCTATACTCTTGGCACTTCCACAAAGGTACCACAGCATGCTGAGCATCACAAACTACTAACTGTACTTCAGTCAAACACCTTTCACATGCGCAAGTGTCATTCAGATTAAGACCGTCATTTCAGCTCTGTAACAATTAGAAGGGGGAGGGGGGAAATCCTGCAAACCAGTACATTAAAAATCAAGTCTTGCAACAGCAACAGATTTAGGAAGAGCCCCCTACAACTACTTCAAAAGCAGCAATTCTAACTCCCAGTGGAACCAACTCACTGGCAAGGAGACCACTTCATCACCATCATTAAGTGTTATGACTCCAAGAATAAACTACCCCAACATTACATTTGGACAAACAAACAAACGCAAACCTACTTTATATGGGCAACGAGAGTCCTGCTTACAGATGCCAGCAATATGCTGGTTATTGTGCAGAAAGTATGGAATATGCTCATCTGGCAAGTTGATGGCTTCGTAGCTATAGAATGGCTCTTCTGGAATGTTTTTTAATTCAGTAAGATTTTCAGCTTGGGAATTAGCCAGAATTTCTTGCAGTAGCAATCCAAACGCAAGCAACATGAACATGGCAACCTATGGGTTCTGTACTTAGTAAAAAAAAAAAAAAGAGAAAAAGATACTTAATGTATCTGCAGCATAGCACATTTCAAGCATACGAGACAATATTCAGCCAAAGTCAGTCATACACTCAAAGCATTTGTACTTGGATTCCTGGAGCGGTTTCTTTTTCTTATGAAAAATAAACTTTCACTAAGAGACTAGACTGTTCAACCTCAGGATTATCTTTGAATCATTAGTCATTGAGGGTTATTACGCCCTACCAACTCACAGGCAAACTAAAATGGGTGTGTTTACTTTAGCGAAATCCCGAGGGATCCTGAGAGTTCAAATGTGGAAACTAAGCATGGAGTATATAATATCCAGACAGAGGGGAGAAAAATGTAGGAATATTGGGGGGGGGGCGGGGAGGGGTGAGAAGGAATTTTAGTTTAAAAATAAGTATTAAAAAAAAAAACCAAACCACGTTCTCAGCTTTGGAAGAAACTAATCATTAGCTGAGGGAAAACTATGCAGCCATAAATAAATGGTCTGACTTCAGTCTCTTTCAGGATGCTTGTTTTTAGTAGATAACATCATGTTAAAGAAACTTCGAATAGTGAGTTACATACTTAAAATTAACTACAGGCCCACGCATATCTATACACTGTACAGCAAACTGAATGCCTTTCTAACAACACAACCTCCTCACCCAACACCCCTGCTTGGAACCATTGAACCTCCTGAGGAAAAAAAAAAAAGAAAAGGATGGCCTGTATCTAAAAATCCTTTTTTGGCATTATAATTTGCCAACATTTGCATGCCTGCTTGCAAATGGAACCTTTAGCCATATTCCTACAATACAAGTAGTTTTACCTGTTTGGTCTGAGGAGAACTGCTTCGGGTTTCCCAAGTTCCCAAACCTTGAGGCTGGAGGGGGAAGGAAAGCGGAGTTAAATAGGTCCTGCAGAAGGAGGCTTCCTCAGGAACTTCTTGAGGAACCTTCACAGGAATGAGAGGGACCTTCCAACAGCCCTTCCTTTTCCCCACCCCATCCCCATCCCAAAGCCCTCAGGCCCCTGGGGTGCCCGGCTCCCCACAACGGCGTCACCCCTCGCCCTGACTGAGAATCAGCCACTTCGGGAAGGCTCCCCTCACCCACCGCCATACCTGAACCAGTGCCAAGCCCACACTGGCCCCAGAGCCGGACCCAGTGCCTGGCACACACTGGCCAAGTCAGACCCCCCCAGGCCCACAGCTCTCTCCGTGAGGCGCTACCCCCCTTCCCCCGCCGCCGCTCGCCTACGCCGGGCAGCCTCACCTCAGCTCAGCTCAGCTCAGCCCCGCCGCCCCCGGGGAGCCCCGCGGCCCATGGGACCGGCCGCTTCTCCCGTTACGCGCTCGCCGACGGCCTTAATCCTCATGCCGCCGCCGCGGCAGCTGGCGACCGTGCGGGGAGAAGCTGGGGGGAAGCGCACCCGACCCGGGCTCCTCCGTGAGAGGGCTGCGCCCGCCCCTCCTTCACACCCGCGGGGGAGCGGAGCGGAGCGGAGCGGGGCGGGCGGCGCCGCCACACCCCGGCCCGTCCCCCCCCGCAGCGGGGAGCGAGCGCGGCCTGAGGAGAGGGGCTGCTGCCGCCGCCGCCGGGCCCGCCCCACCTGGAGGCGGCGGGAAAGGAGGGAGG
>JAOXNO010000003.1:10265413-10299775 GCA_028565335.1 Limnodromus scolopaceus
GGGCCGGGCCGGCGGCGCCGCTCGCCGGAAACCGGGCGGGAGACGGGGGAGCGGGGGCGGGGAGGCGCAGATCGGCCTCCGCCGCTTTTCTCTCAGCGCCCCGTCAGGTGGAGCCGCGGCGGAGGAGGGAGGCTGCGGCCGCCCGGGGCTGGGCCCTGCGGCACCTGCGGTAGCGGGGGCGGGCAGGCGGGGGGCTGCCCTCGTCCTCACCCTCCTCCTGCCGCCGCCTCGCACCGGGATGCGGAGGAAAAAGGCCTTTTCCTGCCGCCGCCCCGCAGGAAGCGCAGCCTCCGGGCACCCCATTGTTCCAGGCGGCCCCCCCGGGGGAAGCGGAGAGGTTCATTAATCCCCCCCCGTCAGGCTGCCGGCACCCCCAGCCTCCTTGGCAGGTCTGTCACTCAAACCGATGGGTGTTGGGCACTGACACTCGGGTCCTTTGAGCTCTTCTCCCCTCCTTTACAGGTGACAGAGGCCCGGGAGAGGCGCTGGCGCCGCTCTCCATCAGACAGCCCTTCTGCTGGAATAAAGGAAATTAGTCTAAATTTCACATCGCCTTTAATCCTATTACTGCAGTGCGTTTATAAATAAACCAGCTTCTGGCGCCTAAACAGGCACTGGCATTTGTAACTCTAAATTCAAACTACATTTGATATATTCTAACTTCGGTGGTATTTTCCTTTCATACCACAGGGTTCATACATACCCACCCACCCCAAAACTATTTTTAAGCCTTTTCTCAAAAAGAACCAGGGCACAGCCTTAGCACAAAGTTTTATTTTACCCTGACCCCATGCTTTTTACAGTTTATACACATTTTACAGCCAGAAACCAAGGGTTCCAATTTCACCATTTCGTCGTGTATTCGGGATCATTATAGCCCTTAGTAGAACATAAGTACATAAACTGCAAGAAACTTGTAGCAGGACCAAAAAACAAAAAAAACAACCCAACAAATGAACAGTGCTAACCATTTCTCTCTTGTACAGACACATAGGATTTTGAACACCACCTCCTGTGTTGGTAAAGGATGGAACACAAGGCCCAGAGAAGTGGGGACCAGCACCTGGCCCAGACCCACCGACAAGGATAATGGAGACCTCACTGTCACCCACCACAGACTGGAAATAATCCTCCTCTGAGCTTTGAGTAAGCCCTTTAAACAGCATTTCTTCATACTTGCATAGGCAGTGAAAATGAGGTATAGATTAGTTGCTTTCGTAAGAAATATTCTAAAATAATAAATTTAAATAGAAGTGGACATTAGTAATCTGACATAAATCCTTTCAATTTGCATGTTACTTTTCTAGGTGATCTCATAGCAATGAAGTTAAGGTGTCCGAGCAGATGTTAGTGTTTCTTCAAAACAAGAATACAAGATTGCTACCAATCAAACCACAACACTTTGAAATCTGTGTTACCTTCCAACAGCCACTTTGTTCCCTAAGGCTTAGATGATTAAGACACAGCAGGCCATCTGATGCTCAGTAGTAAAGGTTGCACTAAATGGGAATAAAGAATTCAAAAATAGTCAATACAAATATTTACATCTACTTTTGTAAAATTTAAAAATCTAATACTCTGACAAATGCATTTTTATCTAAAACAGTTAATGCTGACTGCATGTTAAAATTTCCCATTTACCTAAGCTCTTCCTGAAAACCCAAGATAGTCTGAGACATACTCAAAAAAGCACCTGTGTCAGCCCTTAAAGGAGTATCCACTCACACAGGAAATGTTACCCTCAAAAGCACTTGGCATTTGGAAGAAAAATGGTTTCAACCTTGGTTTCCAAAACTAAAACTAAGACAGGAAGGAGGTATTTCCTTCCCACCTCCCCATGAAATAAAATAAAGGACTTTTTTTTTTTTTAAAGCAGTTAAAGTCTCTATGACAGATGGGGAGTTAAGACAAATTTTAGTGTTCTTGCTCTATGGCTTTATTGAAATCCTCAAAGTACTGCCTGAATCTCAAACTGAGCTAGGCTTTTCCATGAACATACCCTTGCCTGTGTAACTTCAGTGACTCACTGTTCTCCCAACAAGGAACAAATCCCTAACTCCTGTAGAAAAGTCCTAGTATTGAGAGGCTTTTCTGCAGAAGCAATTTCTCATCATTCACATCCTTTGACTCTCTCAGTCCACTGAATGCAGAAACAGGAAGAGAGTTCTCCAACACAGATTACAACGCGCACAGATACGAAAGAAACCTCTTACAATAGAGGCAATGGTACAATAAGCAGAGAATTTCAACCGCTGAGTATTTCACATGAGTACCTACCACAGCTACAGCTCTGAGACGTAGCAAAATATTTGGTGCCTGGAATGCAGAGAGGAAGACGTAAGCTTCTTCCTCCCGTTCTCAGCATTCCCAAGGGGCCAATTCAAACACTTCCTCTGACATTACCAAAAATGCAGCCCAACGTCATGCCACGTGGATGCTATTTGACCAATACCTTGCTTAAGGAATGACATGAGAAATACTTCGCAGCCACTGGAGATTTGCTTGAGAACTATATTAAGTCACAGTACAATTATGGAAAAAGGCTAAGCCTTGCTACTTATATATAAGGAACCATGAGAGCAGCAGCAATTCATTTAAAAAAAAAATTCTGCATTCTTCTGAACTGTTTTAGCTACTGTTAAAAATCAGCGTCCAACCCCAAAATAAATATTGAGTAGTTCAGATTTCTGGTGTTACAAATTAAACACATTTAGAATTACAAGCAGAGCTGTTGTCTCTAGACAGCTCACGAGACAACACAAGGAATATACAAAATGAAGCTGTAATTTAAAGTCTCATCTGAGTCTCATGCTCTGCTTTAGATGGCTTAGCATAAAATACCCAGACTAATCTGATTTGTCTAAGAATAGAGAATTAACATCCTAACATGTTCAGATGTGAGTACAAATGTGAGATTTTCCTGTCATAAAAACATCTACCAATTATGCTTCAGAGAGCAAGCTACCGCTACTTTGTTATTAAAAATTAACTGATGAGATTTTAGAAAAACTCCTATTAAGAACACTTAAAGACTTCTAATGGCATTTTCATAGGTACA
This sequence comes from Limnodromus scolopaceus, assembly GCA_028565335.1. Taxonomy (NCBI): domain Eukaryota; kingdom Metazoa; phylum Chordata; class Aves; order Charadriiformes; family Scolopacidae; genus Limnodromus; species Limnodromus scolopaceus. The sequence continues at coordinate 10,268,472 of JAOXNO010000003.1, forward strand.
CAGAGTTTATGAATGAAGGGGCTGCGTTAGTAAAACTCATGCCTTCCAGCGCTGTCTCGTGAGGTAACAATCATCATTTCTGCTACTGTTCACAAGTAAAATGATCCACCGTTTAACAAAAGCTTAAATAAAGGGATGACTGAAAAAAATTTTAAATATTGCACAAATAATTTAACTGCAGACAGTACAAGACACTTAAAGCACTGATTTTTTTTGTCAACATATGAACTCTATTATATAGTCACATTTTCTATAGTACAGGTTTGGGTTTTTTTTACAAGACATTTAAATTCAGCATTTACATAAACAATTATCTTTACAATCTGTTATCATATAACATTAAGAGTTCCAGCAGGAATTAGTTTTGTCTTTGTTTTAAAAGTTCGTCTATCTGAGTTTTGTACATGTTTTTCACATCTTCAAGATCTAGTCTGAGTTCTTCAGCTTCCTCTGCTTTCTCTCCATACATTTGAAGAATTGTATTGTATCTTTGATCCAAATCCTGCAAGGACATAAAGTTTGTTAATGGATTATTTTTCAACTTAAAAAAGAAGTTGCTGTTTGGATAGTGTTTTATGCTACTAGGGAAAATAAGTGTAGCGTTATTTTATCAAAGTATAACTACTTTGCAATGAAGCACATAGTAAACTCTTCAAAAATACTTTATGCTTTGACTCTCTGAATATGGCTAGATTTATACTCTAGATATAAAAGGAAGATACTCCAAAGACAAAGATCCTTGACTACAAAGACTTGCTGGCTTCACAGGACGTACGGAAGCACCTTGAAGCTCAACAGCTATAAGCATTAAAATCAGTTAGCAAACTGCACTGAGTTTTACTACAGAAACAGCCACAGTTTATGAAATGTTTCATCAGGAAATTTAACATTCTGTGTTCATAAAACAATGATCGCTTCCAAAATCATTCCAAAACTATATGCAATATTTTCTTAAATATTCAAGGGATTAAAATATTTGTCCTATTACCTCTATCACTTTGCACATTCATTCAGCTTCTGCATGAAGCTCTTCTAAATCCACACTATTTATCAAAACACCTCCTTTACTAAAAAGGTATTTCCAGAGAAGTGTCTTAAATGAGAGAAATAAAAAAAATATTCTCTCCCCAACTTAGCATGCCATCTTATGCACAGCACACATTTCCAACAACTGCATTTTGAAGTGACTACCTAGTCATGGAGTTGGCATTTTCAGATTCCACTACAGAAAAAAAATCCCAGGCTCTTCAGACAGTTATGATTAGGGACAGATTTGAATATAACCCTAAATTGGTAGGGGTATCCCTAAAAAAATGCAAATACATCTGTTTTACATCAGATTTACAACAGAAATACACTTACCTTTAACTGTGTACGTAATTTTGGTATTTCCTTCACTTTTTCTTCAAGTTCATCATTTTGATTTGTTAATTTAACCAGTTCTTCTGCCATTATTGATCGAGTTTTCTCAAGGTTTCCAATTTCCAGCTAAGGTAAACACTTTGAACAATTAGGAGGAGGAAAGAATTTACCATATAAAAATAGTTTTGATAAGGTAATTAAGGCTTCTCCTTAAACCAGACTATGAAACAGTACATCTCAGAAGCACTTCTCAAATGTGATCAGTGTTTTGTCATTATTTTTTTTTTTTTAATTATTTATTTATATTTTTTTTATTTTTCAGATAGACAAGTTAATTTCTCTGGATAGGTCCTTGCCGAAAGAAAAAAGGAACCCACAACTGCTTCTCTTGCTTGTCCCTACACATACCTCCAGTGGCTACTTTGGTGAACAGACTGTCATGAAAGGGGAATGCACTCTGCTGTGAGGGGAGCAACCAAGCTTTTTGAATATAAAGCCAACAATATAATATTGATTGCATTAGTATCTACGCGTACAAATGCTGTATTTGGTCACATAAGAGTAACTACAGTACCTGAAGATGTGAAATCTCTCCTTCTCTTAGTTTTAGCTGTGACTGAAGGTTTTCAATTATACTTGAACCTGCTCCCATCCTTACAGCATCATAAAGATTGCTCCCACTGGTAGCTATGGGCCCAAATGAGTGAGGATCATCCTACAAACAAAAGGTTAGAGAAGCTTAAAATTAGACAAAAATGTACACCCTTTGATATTTTCCCTCTCCTGAAGTATTCCATCATTTAAGATTTAAAATTATATTGTTACTAGGCAAGCATTTCAATGCTTAAAGTTTGTTTTTAAAACAAAAGCTTATGGTGAATAGGTACAATTTGATATAGCTCCTTACTGGCAAGTTCTCATGGCACCTGTACAACTGCCATTTAAACTTGGACATTGATAACCACATCCACAGGAAAGCAGGAGGAGCAGGAGACTTCACACAGACCACAACAGTCAATGATACTGCCGAGGGAGCAGGGTTGTGCCCTCAACCAGGATTGCTAGCAAAAATAAATCAATTGATTTGACTCCTACCAGTGTTATTCAATTCTTCTAGATGAAATTAGATGTGAACTCAGCACCAATACACATATATATTACTCTGCAATAAAAGTTGTAGTTTCACACTGTCTTTCACAGATGTTTTACAATCTCTATGATTGTAAGCAGGTCTTAGACATTTCTGCATAGGAATTACCTTGTTTAAGGCCAATATACTCTTGGAGAGTCATTTTCTACATTAATAAAGCTTCTTGGAAAGAAAGCAGTCCAAAAAAAAAGCCAATATAACTGATATATGATACCTGTGAGAGGAAAGATGTCTGAAGACCTGCCATGTCAACTCCACTTATGGAACTAGAGCGTGACATAGTTGGAGTACTTGAAACAGTTTCAACTGTAAATGACTTCCGATCCTTAAAAAAAACCCAAAAGAAACAAAAACGCCCCACACATCACCAGTTAGATAAAGAAAGAAGTTTACAAGATGGTAAAAGACAGTTTCTGTAAAGAACAGACTGTCCTTTTCCACCACCAATTATCGAACACAGTGTAACCGAAATCCCTTTGCCTTCCCCCATCCCTAGAACATGTGAAAGCTCAATAATGAAAAATTACTGTGCTATGAACACTTACAGCCTATGTTCAAGTTCTCAGACCTTTCAGGTCAAAATATTAGAACAATCAGTGTCCATAATTTGACTCTTCTCAGGTTATACAGACTATTACTCAAGACTCATTTCATTGAGCATAACACCTCTTTCACTGGAAATAAAAGGCAGTCAAGTCGCTAGTGCCTGGGCTGACACAGTACACGCTGTACAGCTCTACGTCCGCTTTGCTGCTGGCGACTGTTTCAGGTTTTAGATACCTACTCAAATAATGGCAGTATCAATAAGATTGAACATCAGCTTGCAGTACCTTCTCCTTTGCTGCTTCTTGCACAAAAACTGCTTTCTTCCTTTCCTGTTCAACTTTCATCTTCTCCATTTCTAACTGAGTAGCTAGCAGTGCCTACAAAAACAAACACAGGCTGTTAACCTCCTGTTAGCTCAACAACAACATAGATTAAAGCTGAACTAGGCAATACCTTTTCTTTCTTTGCATCTTCCAAGGTTTTTGCATACTCATCTTTGAGCCCCTCTAGTTCAACCTCATACCTACACAGAACAAAAGAGAGAGTCATTAAATAAGTACTCTTGTGTTTACTTTAGATTCATATACTTTTAGAACATAAGTAATACGCTTCTTTCTTCAGCATGAAACAAGAGATCGTTAACAAGTTGGGCAAAGTTATCAATAGCTGTCAACCTTTTGCATAGTCCTATTAACGCTTCAAAGAATCAAGTCTTGCGACTTGCAAAGAGATCTGCTGCAGAGGGTTATGTCAGAGACAGCTTACTCCAGTTCACTACAACTTTAAACCAAAAACGCAACTCACCTACTGTTTTCATCTTCCATTTTCTTCAATTTGTTTCTCTCCACTTCTAGCTGAGCCTGAAGGCGTGTATTTTCTTGCCTTAAAAGACTATTCTGAGATTCAGCAGAAGACATCTGAATTTTATTAGAAAGAAGTTCTTCTGTAGCAGCCCGTTCTCTCTCAGCAGCTGCTGCTAGAAGAGTTTGAGACTCACCTAATATTAAGTAAAGAAAAACATGGAGTTTAATTTTTTTGATCGAACATCTATAACATGGGCCAATTATTTAAGCATCAACATGGAATTAGAGATTTTTTAGATTAAACTAATGTTTTAAGAAAAAAAACCACCAAACAAAAAAAAAATGCAGAACTGTTTTCCGTTGTGAAGGAAATTACATATTTTTCACCATGCAGTTAGAAGAACAAAGCAACGCAGAACCAGGAAACCTGATACTCTTTCAGAATGCAATATACAACTACAGATTGCCTCCAGAAAAGAGGCAATTTCTCTGGGTCCACCTTTGGCCACTTTATGCATTTTTCATTTAAAATAATAGCTGATTGCTGTATCAACAAATATATGTCTCATTACCTACACAGTTAGGTAAGTAAATGATTCAAACCTTCACAACACAGAATCTCAGCACCAAGCTTGACAACTGAAAATGCTGGTGGTCTTCCAGTGTCTCAATGTCCATCCTTCCTTTAGATGCTCTAAGGACACATACCTCTTAACACTTCTGTCTTACAGTCTTATGACACACTGTGTTTTAAAGAGAATCATTAAATTACCTGTCCAGGAACCTTGTCAGAACACCCCACATACCATTTCCTTAAATAAAAGCATTTTGTGCTCATCTCTCCTGAACTACCACCTACACTTTGGGCAACTGTGAAGCCTTTCTCATTTACCTTCAGCCATCTCACATCTTCATCAAGAGCCTCATTGTTCAGTAAAAGCAAAAAACATCTTACCAAGTCTGTCAGAAAGGTTCTTTTCCAATTTTTCCCATGCAGAGGTCTGTGCTCCCAGCGTGGCTTGCAGATTTTCTATCTGCCGGAGAAGGGGCCGTGTAGCAGATGTAACACTTTGACTTAGTTCTTGGTTCCGGTTCTCTGCTTCTTGGAGCCTCTAAAATCCCAAATGAAATATAATTGAGCTTTAAAATCATATGGTGGATTAAAAGATTAATATAGAATTCAGCTAAACACATAGCAATTGCTTTACGTGCTAAAACTCGTATGCTGAGACTCACAATGAAGTGTGAAATTTCAAGACAGAAGCCTAAAATTTTTAGATACATGACAGAGCAACAGTCCTGAAATTTACATTTCAAGAGCCCTCTGGGCATCACCTGAAACATTTTGGCAACAATCTATTTTTTAGACCTTAGGAACACGAAAAATATTTTTAAGAAGCACCTAAAGAGTAATTTAAAAAATATTTGGTAGCAATTCTAGAGGAGTATTACAAACTTAATGGCTGTACTTTGTCTTATAGAAGAGCATTACATTTCAAAGGCATCACAAAAGTTATTATTTTGTTTTCAATAGGTGACTAAAAAAACCCATTTCCTTCAGTATTTTTATTGTCGTTCTACACTGGACAAATACTGTAGGCAACTAAAAGCTCCTTTTTCAGGCTATTAATGTCACGCTAGCGTTTCATTTCCCATTTTTAGAAGCCGTCCTTGCAGATACAAGTTGGTGCCATCTATTTGCTGTCGCACCTGTTGTAGTTCACCGATTTCCTGGCGTAAATAGTCTTCTTTTCTTGCTGCCTGCTGTTCCGCCCGTTGCAGTGCTAGCCTCAGGTCTGCCACCTAAATAAACGAGACATTGTCACTTATCTCTTGTGAAAAGGTACGGTACCACCTATTCACTGCTACAGTCCTACACCATTTTCAAACACTGTTAGACAGGGGATGTCTGTTTACAAGTTAAAGGCTTCAGTCTTGCATGCACACAAATCATTACACTCATTTATCTATCATTAAAAATTCTGTCCAAGTACATTTCTTGAACTTTGCCTCATGGTAAGAGCATTACAAACTTACATAGAGCCTGACAAAGTCACTTCATTTAGACAAGTAAAACTAGAAGTATTTTTAAATAAAATTAATATTTTAAAGCTTAGCACAACTACCACTAAAGACTGAACAAGTTCACAGGAAAGAAATCCATTGGTTATTTGGTAAGTACACAAAAATGAGTTCCAGTTTACACTGCATCTGGTTCATTATGTCAGATGCACGCACCATCCAAGTACATTCATTTGTTCAACGAAAAAATTTTTGTTCTCTGCATTTAAGACCCACCTGAATTGCCAAAGCTTCTTGTTGCTGCCGGGCCTCATCCTGAGCCTTCTCCAGAGCTAACCCAAGCTCCTCTTTTGCCTTCATTTCCCGACTTAGGGCTGCTTCTTGCGCCTCACTGTCCTTTGTAGCATTTGCTTTATGAAGATCTGCAAGCTCCCTGAGGAGAAAAAAAAAAAAAGCAATGAATTTACAGTTTATACAACGCCAATGTGAATAACTGTTATATATTAACATTTCACAAGCACCGCATAAGAAATAGGCACAGAAGTTGAATGTACGGGGAAGACAAGCACACAAATATCTGCTTACTTGTATGCACTGTCAAGTGCTGCCTGGACACTTCTGTTCCGCTCTTCAAGGTCTTCCATGTCTGCCTGAAGTTTAGCCAGATCCTTTTCTTGTCGCTCCACAACACTGTTCAGTTGTTTAATGCTGTCTCGATGCTGCTTCTCAAGGTCTTCCTTACCATCAAGCACCTATTAGAGTGCAAACAGAAGGCATGAGACTAATACCAGTACAGGGGGTAGATGACACCATCTGAGGACAATGTCAACTGTGGCAACCAATTCAGGATGAATTTACACGAAATGACTAAACCGATGTAACACTCGACCAAAAGAGAAAGGTTTTGCTCCCTCATCTTCCCCAGAGGAGGGGGCTCTTCACCACATTTTCACACACTTCCTCATACTGGCTCTGCTGCCTCCAAGGTTTTGATTCAATCACTAACTGAACAAAACGCCCTGCCCAAATTCTGCTGGTACAGGTTTTCCAACTGAAATTTAGTGAACTGAATTTGGTCAGCCCACCCGATAACCTACAGCAGTGCAAGTGCAAACAAGCAGCTGGAGAGATACCTGACCGCAGTTGTAAACTGCTCTGAGAATGCACCCAGAAATCACATCTCAGCCTTCCAATAATATGAAATAGTGAAGTTTCTCAGAAAAGAAAAAAGATCTGTTAAACAAGAGCCTAACCAAAAGGCTACTCTGTGGCTAATATTTATTTTTATTAAAAAAAACCCAAACCAAAACAAAAAACTTTTTATATCTCACCTGTTTTAAATGCTGCAACTCCTCTTCCAATTCCTTAATCTTTTTGTTCTGTTTTGTGTTAGTATTCTCTCTCTCTTTCTCCTTGGCTCTTAATTTCTTAATAATGTTGGAATTGTGCAGCTGCTGTTTGGAAAGCTTTTCTCCTGTGAAGAAAATTAACATAAAGCTAGTGCATATTGCTATTATTCTATGAACTGTCTCTATTTGCACCTGCTCTTCAGTCCCATGAAAATAATAATTAAATATAAATCAAAATACTTAATTTTATATTTTTTTTTATGCAAGCTCTTAAGTTTTGAATCTACCTTATCCTGAGATGACCTTGCTATACTAAGGGATAGTGACATAGGACAGGAAGTGACAGGCATTGAAAGTAAAGAAAATGTGCTCATCATATCAGGAAAAAAGAACAAAACCAAAAACAAAATCAAAGTGGCCTGTTCACTTAGTAACTATGTTTTCCTTTCAATATTAAAAAGTAGCAAGAGAGACACTGTAGAAATGCCTTGAACAACACCCTAGTTAGATTTCTGCTGAAAGGAACAGGGATTGTTGTATTGCACACTGGTTTTACCTCACAGCACCTTTAACACATGCTGCAGAAAGTAGCCCTCCAGCCATCTCTAGTCGACTGATCCCTCCTGTTGCTCTTTGCTGCTACCTACATGGTTTAGATGTTCAGAAACATCTAACATGCTTCAAATAATGTGGGTCTTTTTCCCCCTCACGTAAAGAAGGCTCATATGTCAAGGCAGTACACTTCAAATTATTCTATAACTTTTTACTATTAATTTTTTTTTCAATTCTCACCTTCCTCCATTAATCCTTTGATTTGCTCTTCTTTCTCTTTCAGTAATTCAGCAGTTTCATTAGTATTAAGTCTAGTAGCCAGTTCTTCTTTAACAGTCTTTAATTCCTAAATAATAGGATAAAATACTTAAGAACACTTATTAAAATATATTTATGCATAAATACATACTGAGTTACACTGATCACTTTTTTCTTCTCCACTTCCTCTCAAAAGGTTTTTCTCCAAAAACAATTTAGATTGGAAGGGAACTCTGGAGATTATCTGATCAAATCCTATTGCTTAGAGCCTTATGCCATCAAGTTTTAAAAACCTCCAAGGACTGAGACTCCATAAATTTTCTGTACAACTTGTTCCAATTCCTTCTTCCATTTCACTTTCTATACCTTAAACTTTTGCAGTATAGTAAAATCAGACTGTTATATTTGCACACAGATATGAGAGGATTTTTGTATTCCAACCTACTGCTGTACCAATACAGTGACACATACAAACAACTCTTAAATTTATTTTTTTTCCGGTTACAGAATTGAGTTTACTTTTTGGAGACTAGCAATTAGCTAGAGAAATGTAATGCTGTGACACCAGTTCAGGAATATCTAAACTCCATAAACTTTGTTGCTGCAGACTTCTTTCCTCATTCCAAACCAATCTGTCCCCAGTCCCTAGTTTGCCTACCACTTAATCCTCTAAAGAAGCCATTCCCATTCTTTGCCACCTCCCCATGCCATTCTTCTCCCTCAGACCAATGCAAATGCATGCATAGGTAACAAGGGAAATGAAAGCAGATGTTAAGCCTTTTTTCCTCAAAACCAGACTAACTTTAACTTAAATGAGTTCCCTAACTTGGCTGACAACACGGCTGCAAGAATACGTGTCAACACCAGGAAATAACAAGCAGCCTGGGAGGCTAAAATCAACTTATGCCAGCTACTAATACCACAAGATAGCACCTGTTAGTCTCCTGCTTTTCCCTAGCTTAATTTTTAACAATCTACCTCAAGAAATATAATTTTCTTCTAGAATTTTAAACATTCATTTCACTAAAAAGCCAAATTACCTTTTTAGCTGCGTCTCTTTCCTTGCAGGCTAGCTGGAGCTTCTTCTCAGCATCCGCAATTCGCTGAGCAAACTCCTCTTTAAGAGATGAAAGGCTACTGCTCTCTTCTTTCATTCTAAACATTTCACTACATTTAAAATTAACATTTCAGAACAGTCACATGGTTATGGGACATTCCAAGCAGTTTGCAATAGGTTGTCTTAAATGCTTTTAAAATGTGAGGTTTTTTTTTATTTTACACACATTAAGCAGAGTCAAAAAAACACATCTATATTAGAAGTACTGATCAAAGATCTTTATTAATTCAGTAATTTACCCATGAAAACAATGAAATGTTTGATTTCCCTTAAATGTTTTGCCCCTTAATCAAGTTCTTTCTGATTAACCATAGTCTGTATCACATACAGGGCAAATGATTATGTGTTAAGATCAAGTCAGTCATTATATAGCAAGTTAAGATCAATTTAGTCATTATATAGTAAGCTTCACGTACTATCAGTACATTTTTAAACTTGATATTTGATCAGTAAACTGGTATATCCAACTTTTAAATTTTTTTCCTTTTAATTTTAACTGAATTAAATAATGAATTCAGGTTTTTGCCTACAACCAGCCCTTCTACCACAGTTTCACCACCTACATTTTAGTCGGCAAATTACTTAGTAAATCAGGTTCATCCATCTGTATCAGAAAAGTCAATCTGTCTGTCATTCCTACTGCTTACTTACTGAAAAAGCTATCACCAGCCTCTTCCCTAAAGAGACTCTGGCCCCAAAAGTAATGTGTCTTTAAAAAAACACCATCATAGTACATGCAATCATTATTTCCACCTTTCCCAAACACTGCTCATCCCTTGCAACCTTTGTTCTAGTTATAAAGGTAAATGTTTTATGATATTGTCTACTGGTTGTATTACAATAAAATTACAGTTACACCCACTACTGTGTATATTTTCATACTTACTCTTTTAGGTTATCATAAGCTTCTTCCAGGCGCGCCTTTTCTTTACTAGTACTTAATAACTGTATTTCCCTCTTCTCCAGTTTCTCAGTTAATGAATCAATCATCTGGACAATGTTTTTACAGATAAAGATCAGATGAATGGGACAATTAAAACACAAGAGGGGCAGGCTTCCCCTTTCCCCCCACCAATCCCTCCCAACACTATTTAACACTGAACTTGTCAATGTTTTTAGGAATTTTAGACAAAAGTCAGTGAAGGTTACTGTGTTTCTGCCACATTAATTTAGAGCTAAGCAATATCTAAACATAAGACACCTGTTTTCTGCAGGTGTAGAAATCCTACTAAATAAACACATGTGGCTGACCTAAGTTCCTCAACAGTATCCATCAACAGTTATATTTAATTATAAATGAAATTTCAAAACAGAGCTGATAGCCTATAAAACTAGAGGTAACATTAACCATTAAGACACCCAGTGCTCCTTATACCACTCTTTACAGAATCACAGAATAATTTACTTTGGAAATGTAAATTCTCTTCTGTGAGCTGTTAGCACAAAGCAGCAAAACAGCATCAGATGAGGGAAGAAAACTTTAAGGCAGGGTGAAGAGCTCTTAGCTCACATCATCAAAATAATTTTTAACAGTGAATTTTGGAAAGCAAAATATAGAGCAATAACACAAGCATACATGCAAATATAAACAAATGAAACAGATTCTATGTGTGTAGCTCAATTAAGGCCAATGAAAGACAGAATTTGCTGTGGTCCATTATCACTATTTCCCACAACGTATAACCATTTAAGTTAGGAAAACTTAGAGATAACCGTTCATGGCTGTGGAGTTTCCCAAGGAATTTACACTAACATTTTGGATGATTTACACCAAAAACAATTCTTTCCTTCAACCCAGATTACATTGGTATTTTATGAACTCCCATAAGCAACTGCTTTTCCCTTTATTTCTATTAGAAACAGCACCAGTATTGCAAACATGCCTACAGGGCAAGGCCACGGGCAGAGCCCATTTATTGCACATAAACTACAAGCAAAGCAAAATGCAAAGAAACAGAACAAAACAGATGTCAAACGAGCTCAGAAATTAAAAACAAGGACAGACAGACAGGAAGGCGACAAAGGAAATAGAAAAAAGATAGTGCACACAAGACATTAGCAGAACTGCACAAAACACACAAAGCTCCAGTTTAGCCTTCCATGCACTTGAGTATCCTGCTTTGCAATATTTTTAAGTCATTCCATCCATCTAAACTAGCCATACAAGTTTCTTTTAACCTATTCACTATCCATAACTATGCTTATCCTCTTCATTAAAAAGCCTAGTGTACCTTCTCTTTAAAAGTAAAGATTATTTCTGCTTAAAAAAATCCCATTAATTTATCTAGTAAAAAGCACTTATTCACACCGACTACTGCTATCCTCAAAGAACATGCATAATGCTCCTGGAATGCAAACAAGTTTTGAGAGTTTCTAAGTCTGAAAAAAAAAATGCTTGCAAAATATCATCTTGATTATTGCTGAAATACGAAAAGCTTGTAGTTTCGTAATTCAAATCAAAATACTTAAGGAATCTCCTTCACCTTTCACAGAAAAAAAAAATTACACCAAAGAATGGACATAACATATTTGGCCTATCAAGGCCTCCTGTTTGCTAGCACTACTCCCAGTTCACAATAACTAGGTGGATTAGGTGCAACCTGAAACTGCCTGACCAGAAATTTCACCAGTATTATTCTACTGCAGAATATCAAGGATTGTTTTCTACAAGGTAAAGGAGTTCAGCATCAATTAATTCATTCAAATAAGGTGAAGTTAATACCTACATAAGGAGATAACAGGAGTTTCATTTGTTTGGGGAAAAAAAAGGGTGTGTTCGCAAGACATGTTTTAGAGTTACCTTTTTAAGCTCTTGCTTTTCAGTGTCCTCTTCTAACGATGTTTCAGCTGCATCCTGCTGCGGCTCAGGCTCTTCTTCCACAATCTGTTCTTCCACAGTTTGTACTGTAGCAACCAGAACATCTGGCTGCTCAGAATTAACAGGGGTCGCACTTCTCCCGCTCTCTTCCATCTCAGCTTCCTCAGCGTGTAAAACAGGAGTGTCATTCAAGTTTTCAGATTTATTTTTCAGGGCATCAACCATTTCTGTCTTTGGCGCAGAAGGACTGACAGCGACAGATGCTGAAGCAGAAGCCCTGCCTGACAACTCATCATCTGAATTTATTTCGCTTACACTTCTACTATCTAAAGACTGTACACTAAATGAATCGATTCTTTCAAAAGCATCAGAGGAGCAGCAGCTCTCGGTCATTTTTTGAAAGTCATCTAAACGATTATAATCTGCACAGGCAGATGTAGATAAAAGCTGAAATGATGTTTGCATTAGATGGAGGCTGGATTTTGAATCTGCAGCTTCTTGTCTTGAACTTACTGAGCTCTCACTTATTACACTTTCATGGTCCAGAACTTCAATATCACTAGTCGTGGATGTCCCCGAGGAGAAAGTGCTAACTGGAGGTGAGGGTGTATTGCTTTGCCTGTCCTCAGTCTTTCGCTCCTTAGTTTCCAAACCCACATCTTTTGTACCCGCATTAAGAGACTGCGAAGTGCTGTCCCGTGCACCTCCCGTTCCATCCCCTCCCACTCTGGACTTTTCATTAACAGCATCTTCAGGTACTTCCAGATTTAGAGCAGACACCTTTTTGTCAGTAACTTCATTTGTGCTTTCTTCATGCTTGGCGTTAGATTTAAGCACAGAATTCTCTTCTAATTTCTCCTTGGGAATATCAAGTTTTTTCAAGTCCACTAGGCCAGCTACAGAGGAATCCTTCACTTCTGCCTCTGTTGTCACGGGTACTTCCAGCTGACTGGGGCGCTGAGACTCCTTTAAAGTGCTTTTCACCTCCTCTTTGGGACGCTGTGATTTGGCTGGAGGTTTGGACACAACTGGATTTTTCTGTATACTCTGAACGTCTGTTGGGGAGAGAAAGGCACTGAAGAAGTTTTCAGATTCATCTACTACCGTCCTCCTCACTGGCTTAGTGATTGCTGTTGGTGATATTGGCTGATTCTGTGGCTCTGTATTTGAACTTAAGCCCCAGGAAGATGTATCCCATCCTCCGCTTACGAGCGAATTTGTTCCTAAAACAATAAAAAAAGAAATAGGCCAAGAACACTTAAAATGTATTATTTTTCAGTATCTTTTTAGATGCAACAACTCAGAAAAAAAATGTTTTCAATATCATATAACTTAAAGTGAATATTATAGATGATAACGAACTGCACCATTTTCATTACTACTTCCTTACAAAGCCTGGAACTGATTTTTAGACAAAGCAAAAGAAGCTTAAGGGAGACACGAAGTAATTTTAAGACTGAAAGTGGACACAGACATCTCTAGAAAGCTGGAGTACCTGAATGTAACCAACTCACTCTCTTCCTGTTAAACTGTAACTTAAGCAAAGGCAGAAAGAAACCATAAACAAATGCACCAGTAAATCCAAGAGTGAGAATTTCAGAAAGAAGATGGAGAGAAGTGTCTGGGAAGAGGAAACAAGCCCACACAGCATCCTGAAAGCTCTAAGAACAAGCCTGAAGCCTATTCGGGCAGAAAAACCAAGCATTTCCTTTGCCAAGGGAACAAGCAAAAGTGAACGTGGGCTCCTGCTTCCTACAGTGAGTGAAGGCAAGGCAAAACAATCTGAAAAACTACAGTTTAAAATTACAGAATTATACAGATTACAAAAGGAGGAAACAATTACTAGGTCTTAAAAGTTATCTGCCAGTAACATACAGACAAATACTTCACACACCATTCCACAGAGAAAAAAAGCTTTAAATATTTGTGGAATTTACACTATAAGAAAGGTTCTTGCCCTTTCAGTTTGTGACTGGCTCCGTATTCTTCCCCTCACACACCAAGCAACAGCAAGAAGCTGACAATACACATTGTCAGCAGCCCAGCTGAGAGTTTTATTCTTCTCCTGTGGGGAAATACTGTCCTGCTTTTGGCTGGGATAGTTAATTCTCTTACTAGCAGCTGGTATAGCACTATGTTTTGGATTTAGGATGAGAAGAATGTTGATAACACAATGATGTTTTTAGTTGTTGCTAACAGTCAAGGACTTTTTCAGCTTCCCATTGAAGCTGAGAGGGAGCACAGACAGGACGAGCTGGCCAAAGGAATATTCCGAACTAGAGACATCATGCTCAGCATATAAATGGGGAACGGCCGAGGAGAGGGACCCGAGATCATTGCCTGGGGATGGGCTGGGCATTGGTCAGCAGGCAGTGAGCAACTGCACTGGGCATCACTCATGCTGTATATTCCTTTATAATTATTATTTCCACTTCCTTTGCAGTCCTATTAAACTGTCTTTATCTCAACCCAAGTATTTTAACTACTCCCCCAATTCTCCTCCCCATCCCACGGGCAGAATGGAGTGAGTGAGTGAGTGGCTGCATGGTGTTTAGTTGCCTGCTGGTGTCAAACCACAACACTGCTTAGTTCTGAACCTGCCCTAAAACAACGGCAACAGGTTTTATTATTGTATTTCTTGCAGGTTTTCCAGGACTTGTCAACAGCAAGGATAATAAGCATTTCAGCATCAAATTTCAGGAGCATCCCAAGTAAGAATAATAAGTCAAAAAAGAATATACAATTTGATTTTGTACCTACATAATCTGGATAATGTAACTATTTCAGGCTTCTTAAAAACAAACCTGCTTTATACAGTAGCATCTATTAAAAAAAAGGCTGAGTTATAGTATTTTAAGCAGACTACCACTTTCAGAAACTGTTGATAGCTATTGGCCTCAAGATCTCATATTCAGAAAATTACTGATCTTGCTGCCAAAAATACTACAAACATCTGATTTATTACTACCTTCTCCATGATTCAACAGCTTCAGAAAAAGCCCTGTGAGGGAACGGTAACATTCAGAAAATACTTTTACCTCTTTTATAAACAAACATGTTTTCCCTGAAAAGCAGATGCAGGCTGATCTTTGCTGCTTTCCTTAGTATTTATAGTAGTTCTGTAATTCATCAGATATAAATTAAATTTTAAAAAAATAGTTCGGACAAGGCTAAAGTTTTAAGAAACTAAGGACAATACAGTCTTCTATAAACAACTCCTGTAATTTAAGACAACACTGGACTACACAAGTGACCTTGCTCCCACAAAGGGACAAAGACGTGCCAAACTGACCCTATGAGCAGCCAATCTAGAAAACACTTTCAACTGTTACAGTTTTCAGAAACCTAACTCTGCTGTGGGTACGCCTGGAAATAACCTCATCCTGCAAAGACATACATTTCTTCTAGGTATAGCTGCAATAAGGCCACTGATTCCAGATGACTTAGTTTCCCTTCCTTTTCTTCATTCATTCTTACCTTTAAGGTATTATTTATGGGGGGAAAAAGTTTCTAATGAGAGGGCTCCTTTTCGCTCGTTCATTTCCAAACAGCAATTTAGGACTGATCATTCTTTCAGGTTCTGCATTAGCACACGTACCAAGGAGACACTTCCTGATAACCAAGCTGTGACAATTTTTCCACCAACACATTCCTTCCAACAGATGTTGAAGGATCATGAACTTGATGCCATGAAAAGTGGAAATTTCGTTTGGTTTACATGGACCAGACTTTCAGTTTTTATTCTGCTCTTCCTGTCACAAAAAACACATCCATACATGCCTCAGAAAGAACATAATTTCCCCCTTTTTATTCGTAAAAAGGTTTTTATCGCCTATTACTGCCTCAGCAAAAAGAAACAATGCCTTGAGAAACAGGTGTATGAAGTATAGAGCTGCCCAAAGCACAACACTGGTGATAACAACCAGGTATTGCTTGTGCTGCTGAGGCTTCTTCAGCTTTTTGTCACTGTTGTGCCTCCCTCACCTGTAAGGGGGATGGAGAAGCACCACAGGCGCTGCAGAACGGGCTTTGGACAGGAGAGGTCGGTTAAACCCCCACAAGCGCAACCCCCGGCCCGGGCTGAGGGGGAGACAGGGGAGGGGGGCGGAGGAGCCGGGGAGGGGAAGGCACCGCCCCGGGCAGCAGGCCGTGAGGGGAGGTGTCCCAGCCCACCCCACACAGGGGGCTGGGGGACACGGCCAGGGCCGCCCGCCCGCTCTTACCGTCGCCGTAGTCGGGTATAACGGCGTCGGGCCACGGGCTCTCCTCGGCCTGGATGTCCAGCACCCGGTCGATGGACTTTTGGGCCTGCGACAGCGCCTGCTTGGCGAAGCTGGAGAGCTGCGAGGCGTTGAACCAGCTCATCCTCGGCGCTGCCCCCGCTCCCCGGCCCAGAAGCTGAGAAGGCGGGAGGAGGGGGACGACCCGCCCTCAGAGCCCGGGGGCTGGCGGCGGCGGGGCCGGCGGCCGCGGCCTGAGGCTCAGCTCAGCGCGGCGGGGAGGGGCGGTCCCGCGCATGCGTAGCGCGGGGCTCCACGTCGCAAGCAGCCCCGCGCGCAGCCGCCCGCCGTCCCCCCGACACGTCACGAGGGGCGGAGCCAGGCCCGTCATGGCGGAGGGGCCGGCCCGCCGCCGTTGCGTCATGGCGGGGAGGGGCAGCTCCGGCTGGGCCCCAGCAGTTGTGACAACAGATTAAACGCTAAAAAGACTTTAATTCCCGCTTCTTAACGCAAATAATGAAATGGTACATGCTACCCTAAACCCCAGTGCCGCAACTCGCTGCTCCAAGTCCTACAGACTACATGGGGCCTCTCAACGCCTCCAAAGGTGCTAAAAATTATCTGGTTAAAAATTGGAAGTTCCCCCACCTCAGTTGAAGTGAAAGGCTGGAAGACGGAAAGTTAAAACACGGTTCATTCGCCAATACCTGAGGGAATCCATGCTGAGGTATCCACACCACTCAGAGGAAGGTCTCTGATTGAGGCACCAAACGATGCTCTAGTTTTGTAATGAAGGTTACAAACGCTCCTGAATATCCACTGATAAGCCACAAACTAGGGTGTCTTTATGATATTTTTATTAATAAATACCTTAACAGCACCAATGATACTCGAACATGACCCTGCATCCCGTGCACCATGGCTGCCTGGGGACGCTGGGTGGACACGTCCATGTCACCTGCAGCTCGTCACCTCGTCCTCTCCTGTTCACTTGTAAATAGTCATCAACCTTTCATAAAATTGATCAAATCAATACCAAATAAAAGGAAAATGCTCATTTTAATCTACTGCCCTCTTTTGGTTTCAAGGAGACTCAGCCAGCATGCAGGAATGCTACAATTTAAAGCCAGATCGCTGCGGTTCCTTTTCAAGGGTCTTCTCTTCACATATATCTGTGCACACGTGTGTTAAAAACAAGACTTTTGGCCACCTTAAAATTTCCATGTGTCTGAAAGTATATTAGCATTAACATTTTGACAACAAAAACTGGGAAAAAAAAAAAAGTGTATTCCTATACATCAGAGTTCTGTACATTAATAAGCATTTATACAAATATAATCCACCAAATATTGGCTTCTACGTACAATGCTGAAATATGGTGATTCATTTGTATTACTTATCCTCCAACAATGCTAGTGCTAACGTGAACGTTTCAGGTTGCTTTAACACCCGCAGAGTACGTTTGTTTTATGAGGTGGTACAGATTTCTCTCGCTGTATATGCAGTTTTCTCGTGAATAAATTAAGTCGTAAAGTGAAGCTTGAACAACATAGTCTGCGGTGTAGTAACATCAGCAACTGCAAGTTCCTGGCCGTCCACAAGCCCCAGTTCTGAAACAGAAAGACAAGTTTAAGTACAGCAAATCCATGTGGTTTGTATTTTTTCAACTAAAAAAAAAAAATTATGCATGCCATTCCCACAAACAGGATGAAATAAAGCTACAAACAGCTCACTAGCTAAACAAATATTCATCTAATTCAACCAAGAAACACACTTTGTGTGTGAAATATATAAACCACTACTGAAGTATGTTTAATTTACATCAGTTATCAGCTTGCTTTGTTGCAGTGTTTTCCTCTGCATCTGCCCACGCTTTGTATTTAAACAATTCAAAGCTCAACCTTGAGCAACCTGTGAAAGGTGTATGGCAAAAGGATAACCAAGCACATTCTGCCACAGAGTTCAAAATAAAGCCAAACGTGCCACACTGAAGGATCAAACTGACTGACTGTTCAGAGGAGCATCTTGACAATCTGGCTGTGACAACTGCATGATACCTTTTAGTGTCTTGGAAAGATTTGGCCTTGTTCGTTCTTCAATTGAAGCTACTGTCTGCAAAACAAAAAAAAATAGGAAAAAAAAGCCAAAATATTTCCTTTCAAATTCAGGAAAGTAAACTTAAATAAATTGTTAAAGACAATTACATATGTTGAGATTACCTGTAAATAAAGTGTTTTATTTCCCCCATACATAGTTGCTGTGATTGCAGGAGATTTCATTTGCCTATATATAAAACATTTAAAAAAAAAACCAGACAATCAGGTAAAAATGCATTTATAAATTACCTTTTTTAAATACTAAATTATCAAGAAATATTAAACAAGTCAGAGTAGTTGCACACTTACAATGAAGCATTATTTGTCAGGTAATCCAAGACCTCCTGTAATTTAGCTGATGGGGAAATCTCTATGTTCTGGGGAAGTTGGCTGCAGGCTGGACAGTTTTCCTACAACAAAGTAGCACAAGAACGCATATAATGTTAAATAAGTTTTTAAAAGGCTGCTAATAGTCTCAAAATTACTGCTGTGTTTGTTTTTTTCAAAAAAGTTTTAGCTATAGAAATATTAATACTGTTGCAAATAGTAATGACAAAACCCAATTCCTCGTGAAGTCTGTTGCTGTTCGACTGGCTCCCACCAGCAGCTAAATATTTATGAACTACAAATTTCAGCTCACATAAAATTTAGTACTACAAACTTTCAAGCAATTGTTGTCATAATCTCTTTGTGAGAAGATTTTCTTATGAGTCTTCTTAAGATTGTGTATTTTATTGTGTAATACACATTTCCTGGATTACAGGGGAAATCTTCAGGACTCACTTTCCAAAAAATCAAGTGCTAGTTTCCTCTGCGGGTAGCACAGCAGAAACAGCCTAGTAACATTGTAATTTCTGATTTTAAAACTTCAGAAATATTATTATTCAGTGCTGGGGGCCAAGAAATTCAATGCAGGGTTTCAGAAATACACACAAAATGCGTAAGTTCAACAAAAACCGAGGGGACAGGCCTGCAAGCCTTTAATGGCACTAACCTTTCTTTCAGCTTCAAATGTGTATGTGTATAATCCATCCACATCGTTAAATACCAAGTAGTTGTTAAGAGGAATGTATGCACTATAATGACAAAAATGTTAGTGTCAATATATGTCATTATTTTGGAAATAATGTATGTTATTAATAAGAAATGAAATACCTTGTGGCTATTTTAAAAACTTCAGTGGCGCAAACAGCTGGAATGAGAAAAAAAACCCAATTTCTTCAGTTTCTAGCTCTATCTCAATACATGCAGACATTAGTGCACAGAGTTGTTCCAAAGAAGTGACCAAAAAAACAAATCAAGTGTAACAATTTGTAAAGAGAAAAATAAACATCTGAAGGCAGCTGGTAGCTCTATTCATTAACACCACAGATTTGCCACTAATCTGAGACTACATTAAGTTTATATACTGTGTTTTCCAATTACTTTTTTTCCCAGTCTAAAATGCCTTTGCTCACTCCCACGGTCATACATGAGCTTAAAATGTATAGAGTCACGTGCAGTTCCTCTATGGAAAACAGACACAAGACTGTAAGAACAAATCAGACCCATTCAAAAATTACTACTATCCTCCCCGAGTTCTCTATTCCAAACTTGTCTTACAAAACTCTAAATTAGCCTATAAAACATAAGTGAAATGAGTTCTTTCAGCCTACCTGCAATTACTGCATTTGTAGAAGCTACTGCTGGAATAATGCGTTTAACCACCCCTGTAAAAATAAAACATAGAACTTTGTCTTTTCCAAGAAACTATACTGAGAGATGACTTTTAGCCAGATTAATTACAGAAAGGTGTGCCCAAAGGAACTCAGAATTTTTCCAGGAATTTCTGAAACAATAAAGCATAACAGCGCATTGCTCAAGTACTTTGGCATTTTTTTACTTTAGGAATGAATAAAGCATGTTGAGGGAAAAAAAAATACCTATCACACAAAGAGAACTAGTGAACAAATTCTAAAAACAATTATTCTATATTTAGCACTGAAAATTAATTTAAAACTCAGTTCTATTCCTGTTCAACTGGATAAATGTGTAAAGGAAAGATACTCGGGTTTGGTACCCCTCCTGCAAGAACAGACTTGCCAAACTGTATTGGCATCTTCATACAACTCTTCTTCCTGAGCCCATCCAGTCAAACAGCACAGCACAAACACCGACACAAACCAGAACTTCCAAGGCAGACAAGTCTGTACATCGAGGCAAATTCCGAAGTCTGAAGTTCCTCTGGCTTCTCATTATTGATTTGTATCTCCTCATACCTGAGAAAACCTGCATAAAACTTTTATCTTTGCCTTCTTTCTGCTGTGTACTTTATAATGAAGCCATTTTCAAATGCTGAAGACCATGCAGCCATTTGCATGTACATAATTATATTTCATAACTGGAGTTCACATTTATCTGTACTAAAAAACTACTACTAGAAAAGCCAGTATGAACTGCTGCAAAGAAAAATACCATCTGCAATACACCTGGTGGAATCTGAGGCAAGATACACACAAGGAATCAGTTCTCCCTTTTTTGACTGAAAGGCACACACTGAGGTTCAAAGTGCGGCATTTCAAGCCCAGCATTTCAAACGCACTGCCAGTACTACAAGTCAACAAATAGAAGTTATCACAAATTCTGCAGAATCTGTATGAGATTCTCCACTCCTGTTCTATTAGGTCAGCTTTTAAAATGCTGATTAAACGTGTGGCAGCATTCTGCACTTGCTTGTGAGCAGAGGCATACACAGCAGTAAAGAACAGACGCTATAGTCTTTAGCAGACTCAACTGGCATAAAGTGTTGCTGTTTCTAAAGAGGCAGCCGCCTTCTTTTGTTCCTACTCTTTGACCCAGCAAAAGTGGTCGCAGTGTAATGTAAACTGTGGAGCTGCTCCAGGTTAACAAAAAGAATGTTCAGTTTTGTCCCAGATAAGTTTCTCTGATTCATCATGAATGCCTAAACATCTGATTCATCATAAAAAATTTGTGCTGGCATAGGAAACAAGCTGCTTGTTTCTGTTTTAAGATGTTAAGGGAGAAAAGAACTATTTCTTTCTCAACAGAGCTGCCAGCTTTGTCACAACAAATCAAAGAATGCCAATCCAGCCGAATTACAAATGCCACAAACTCTGTGAAATGCCATACCCTTACCTTGGGTGAGCCTGTAGGTAACACCTTTAATATTAAATTGTGATGCTCTTTCTAAAGACTTCTGGTAAATCCACTGTATATGTTCAGGGTCGTCTCCATCCAATGCAACACCCTCTACAGCAAAGTTAAGAATGTACAGGTAAATTACACTTATAAGATTTCTTCAGAAACACAGTGTTCTGTTTGTCTAAAAAACCAATCCCTTTCTTTTAATTTGAGTTAAAACAAATACCCTATTAAGCTACTAAAACTTGACACTTTAAATAATCAAAATATAATTTATACAAACATCCTAAGTTCTAAGTTTATATATAAAACTATCTTAATTTCACAGATCTGTAGTGCACAGGTTATGTTTTGAGTCAGGAAATACATTGTGCAGTATTAGACAGAAACACATGAACAAATATGGAACCGGAGAGTGAGTCCGAGAAGAGAAAATCAGCTCGGAGGAGGCTTAAGATTCAATATGACAACAAGCCACATGATGTTAAAAGACAGGATTGTTTTGTTAAAAGTAGTTGTGCATAGCTAACTCAAAACAAATTAGTTAAACCGAGAAATATCAAGTTTAGCACCAGTGCAATATACTAATTACCTCCAAAAGGCTGCTCCTTTGGCCACTGCAATATCCTGACATACTCAATACAATGCTCCGGCAGCCTGGGCATCGATGCGATAGTACACATGGGAAAATTCACCTGGGGCGGGCAGGGGGAGAAAACCAGAAGCATGTAACACATTCTGTATAGTACTAGGAAGTAGTAACAAGCAAATCAGCAACAAGTAAACAAGCAAATCAGAGGACTACAAAAAAAAGGGAATATCACTGGTTACACTTACCTGCGGTGGATAAAGCTCAAGTGTGCATTCAACACATGCTGTCATGCCAGGAATAATCACACGAACATTTCCTTTAAAACCTTCTGTCCCTCCATCTATTAAAGGTATGATGGAACTTGGATCCAGTACACCATCTTCATAATGTAAAAATGACATCTAACGAATAAAGGGGGGGGAAGGTTTGTTGGGTTTTGTTTGGTTTGTTCTTTGGGGTTTTTTTTAAAGAAGTTGCAGGAAGAAAAAAAAATCCTAAAAAATTTATTCTTAATGGTACAAGTCAAAATTGAATGCTTAATATACAGGTTTTTTTAAGGGTACGTAGCGTATAAAACACTACTTATTTGTCAGTGCGCAGAACTTCATATACCACCTTCACCCTCCACCTCCTCCTCCCCTTACCCCCCTGATAAGTGCTATTATTTCCTTACAGCATACCAGAACAAAGGGTTGGTTAGTTTGAAAGATTTGGATTTGATTCTTGGTTTGTTGTTTTGGTGGGGTTTTTTTAATACTGGTAAATACTCAAGATCGTTATTTTATGAACAAATTCACAATGATAAAACTACCTAATTCAATGACCGACTTTCTAGTGCTCTGTAGCATTTGGGCTCCAAAAGAGGACATTTACAAGTTGCAACACGATAAGTACTGTTTGGCTAATGAAAAAAAAAAAGTGTTCACAAAAGGAGCATCCAGAGAGGCCGTGGAACTTCCCTTCTTACGATTTTCAAAAGCTGACTGCACAAGGCCACAAACAATGTAATCTAACTTTGAAATTACCCCTGGAGGGCACTGCACAAATGTTGGCTAACACTCCTCAAGAAAAAGACAGGAAAGAGAGCATGCATTTTATCCTGTTCACAAAAAGAAAAAAGAAAAGAAAACAGAAATAGATACAGAAAGCTGTGAGTTTCAACAGTCCCCATTTCATTTTAATGACATATTCTAAACAAATCTGTTCATTTTTAGTTATCCACACTCAAGCAATAACCAGGCTTTAAAAAGATTGAAGATGCTTTACCAGCATTCCATTTATCCATCTTCTTGCAATTATAGAGTCCAATCCACAAACAATAATGTGAAACTCTAGGGGGAAAAAAAAACATTATTTAAAGCCTACACTAATGCACACTTCTTAAGACGAACAAAGTATTCTGTCTATAACAGCCCAGAGGAACTGACTGTAGTTCAACTATCTCCCCTAGATTACCTGTATGACTGATGCATTTAAGTTTTGTCTATTTGTTACTTCTACTTCCAGTACGCTACAGAGGACTAGAATAATTAGCAATCTAACTACCAGGAAAAGCAGTGAGCAGGAACAACTGCAACGTTCCCCTAAAGCACAGTGGGTGTGTGGCAGGCAAACAAATACTACTTACGTCGATAAAAGCTTTCATCCATGTCTTGAATCTTTTTAAAATATCTGAATGTAAGCCCAGTAAAGGAATATATTGATAAAGTAGTTAAATTTACTGTTTTCTATTTGCTAACCTAAAGCCAAAACGTTATCTAACTTACTACTATAATCTTATATGACACTTTTTTTAAAAAAAACAAAGTGATTGAAAGATTCAAAATATCCGCAGCTGAAGCTGTAGCATCTGACAAAACATGTAAAGGACACAAAGTAACAGTCACACAGAGGAGAAAGCTCAGCAGCAAATTATTAAGGAAGCTCAAAACATGTTCTCACAAAGTCCTGCATCAGTAAGTGCTGCTCTTCTAAGCTAAGGTTTCCTACCAGTACATACTCAAAACACTCTGGTGAATAGACTTGTAATTCTAATATCTCAGTGAAAATTAGAATATTGCATTTGGATAAAAAGACCCAGTCAAAACATACAAAATAGTTTCTTAAAGCTTAGCCCTCTTTCCCATGCATATTTCCTGTATGCTAATGCCACTGAGAAAGAATTCTCAATCACCAGCTGAATGAATCTGTTCTTTATTGTAAGAAAAAGAGAGGATGGCAGCAAAATACTTGAGATAGCCTCCCCACCTACAGAATTTGCTAGGCTTTTTGAAGCCTTCAGGGCTACTACTTCTCTGTAAAAGGATACGCTACGACAGCACAGCTGGGAATGCGGCTGTTTAGGAATTCTGCTGCAACTTCTGCTTTTGGTCGCCCAACATCCTTCGGTCTGGGGAAAAAAGCCAAGCAATTTCATACGCATTATTTTAGTAGATTCAACCTTTCCAGACTCCATGCATTGCAATACTGAATTAAGTGATTAATTGTTACTGTAGGACAGTTTATTGATAAGGATACTATTAAAGCATCCCTGTAAAGCATCAGATCTGAGAGCCCCAGAGTTATCTAAATATGTCCATGTAACTCCAGTTAACAGCACCCAAAAAAAGCCAACAATTTTTCATTTTGCTTGGAAGAAAAGGGTAGCAGAAAAATTGGTATCTCAATCTGTGTGCATTGTTCTTAGGTGTCATCTTTGCCATTAGTGGCATTTGAATGCTAAGCAATGTATGTTAACTTTCTTCACGCTCAAACTATGACACCACAAATCTCAAAACAAGAAGGAATCACTTGCAACATTTAGTTAATTAGGATTACTATTGTCACATGAAATGTGACAGTAGTATGTCAGTATTATGTCAGTATTATATCAGTAATCTTTAATGACCTCTTGTTCAACCAAAATAATGACCATATTCACATCTTTTGTTTAGGTACATTTAAAAAAAATAAAAAGTTAATGGTGAAAATACCACTTACCGAAACAGAAACTGTCGGTTAAGATTAGAAACGTCTATAGTATCCATGTCAATAACATGGATCTGCCTGAAGCCAGACAGTGCCTGTGAAAAGAGATAGTCAACTTCATTTAATAGGACATGAAATGCTTACAATGCTCCGTAATTCATTCTGTATGCCAAAAAAGGCAACCTTTGCAGGAACAAACAGATTTGCTTTTCATTCTCTGTGCAGACAGGTATATGGTACGCTCCTGTCCCCTAACTTTATTCCTTTATGACTCAATCTTATTATATACAAAGACTTCCAAACTTTTAGTTTTATGTTTTCTGAATAAACATCCCATGCATAATAAGAAATTAAAATGCTGTATTGGGAAATTGACTAAACAAATGAACAACAGGACTAAAGTTTTTCAGAATAGAATTAATTTCTGTAAGAAAAGCAGCAAGAATTTCTGTATGTCATGTTGGATGACTCAGGAAGGCCAGACAGACTCCACGGATGGGAAGGTCACCACAGCCACAGGAAGTCTGGCTCTACTAATTTTACTATGAAAGAACATAAATAATTCCAGCAATTCTATCCTCACTTTGAATTAATCCAAATATGTAAAATAAACTGAAATCAAATTCAACTTTGTACTAGCTACTCATGGCAGTTTAGAGTATTGCTTTTCATCTGAAGAGATACATTTCAGCCACTGTATTCTAAACAACATTTCTTTGTATCATTATGAGCATGACTTGTTCTTACTTTACTTCATTTCCCTAGGTCTGGTAATTAGGGAAAATTAGATCATATATAGGGCTGCAGATGAACATTTGTCTACACGTCATAAACAGCACCATGTTGTCCTGCATGACAAGCTTTGAGACAGCTAAATAAAAAACATGCAACACATTAGACTACCATCTTTCAAGCTTATTAATAAAATGCATTCTTTAAATTTATTGTCTGTATCATCATGTATTTCATTCATTTTGATAAGAACTTAGAAATTTCTTAGCTATATACAATCAAAAATTAACAAAGCAGAAAAGATAATTTCACCAAGGGAAAAAAAAAAAGGAGATTCTAAGAAGCAAAGGGTGAAAACTGAGTAATTACCAGGTTTTTCAGGAGTTCGCATCCTAATCCTCCTGCTCCAATAACTAGTACTTTACATGTGCTTAATAAAAACTCAAGAGCCTGTGGGAAATATAAACCAAAAATTAATACACTAAATAGGAAATGGTGTATTTTGTCCTTTGCTTCATAATCCTTTAAAATGCATTATCGTAAATTTTCAATGCCTAGTAAGTTTCACATAAAACAACTTAGATCAATAAAACAGTTTGTGCTTGCAGGATTAATTACATACTGGACTTTAATCAGTTGTTGAGTTCATGCAGTTCCTATATTCCAATGTACACAAAAGCAAGACCTTTGTCTGTATCAGTATTGTCTTTATATTAATTTTGACCATTGAAAAAAGCAAGGTCCACCTTTATTATTATTTGGTTTAAGGAGGTAATGTTTTCTTCCTCCAAAAATTGTACTGATGCATAACAAAAAATAAATCTGGCCAAAAAGAACTGACATTTTTAACTATACAACTGCTTTCTGTCAACTGTCCTATAAGATTCCTGCCTCAAACTAGTAAATAATGGAACAGTACATTAAAAAAGGTAACAGTAAAATACACTCAACTGTAAGCTCTGAAACAAAACGTACCAAAAAAGGAAAACAGAAGAAATAATTAAATGTCTAAATTTTATTTTCCTTAGTAAACATCCTTCCCAATTCTCTAAGTGCTCACGTGAACCTTAATTCCTTCAAGTTCAATAAATTCTTTACTTAAATTATTTAAAAATTGAGAGATAAATGCTGATATTTTTTATGTGGAACTCAAAGGCAGAGCATAATTCATATGCCATTACAGGTTTATATATATGATGACAGCAAGCTTGTAGTTGACGGCGCACAATTTTGAAATACAAGCTTATAAGAAAGAATACAGTATATTCTAGCAACATAATGTTCAATTGATAAAACAGAAGCTTTTCATGCAGTTCTACAATTCGTACATCACTGGCGGTCAATTAATGAAACTGTTTACATTAGTTTGATACACACACTACAAATTTTTTATTTAAAGTAAGCGTTTCTCACTTGAGTGCCTGGCTCGAAATCAGGATGTGTGAATGGTCCAGATCGCTCGAGGAACTTCTTTACATGGTTCCAGCGACCTTCCCAGTCTCCAGTGTCCCCACACCCACCATCAACAGCCATTCTGCACAGAACACAGTAAATTCAGCTGCAAAATCATAGAGAAAAAGCCACACCTCTAAAATGTATTTTTTCTTTATATATCTTAAAAATATCTAAATTACTGACCATTCATACAAATGCATCTGCATAGTTTTTATGCAAGTTTTGTGCAGGAACATTTGCATGAGTGGGCTTTATTTGGGGAAGTAGAAAGCAATAATACAAATACGCAGCCAGGAGAAAAAAAATCCAGGCATTTCAATACATCCCACTGATGTAGCTGGTACTAGTAAAAGTTGACCTGAAGTGAAAAAAGGGTCTTGCCTTTTTGCTTTTATCTTCTTCATATTTAAATAGGACACAGAAAAAGAGATTGTCCCTTTAGATCTTGAGGGTGATTGTTTTTTCACAGTCAAGTCTTGTACACTTTTTTGACAGACTTTTTAAGTCCATAAATCATATTTAGAATTATCAGTATGTAACTGCAATCGATTGAAAAATGCGCATCTTGAATGCTCTTCACCCTCCATTAGTACTACGTAATTTAGAACACCCCCATTTTTCAGTCATCTCCTGAGCCTGTCAGTGGCAGCAATCTGACTTGAAAAAAATTGAATGTTTGCAGTTATCTTCTTTCAAATTTTTGAGACAGAATTTTACATCAAATATTCCAGTACCCTTTTTCCCCCTTATGCAGGTCACTCTTAGTAGTAGATAATTACAAATTTAAACTTTTAAGAGACTTACTGGAATGGTTCAAACTCAGCTCACCGAAGTAACTTTCTAACATAAGGTCATTGTCCACACAGAACAAGCCCTTCCTCAAGGGAGTGCACTTCCCTTTTTAAATAGGGGCTCCACTCAATATATATCAACAATTATGTTCTACGTTAATACAAAACTAAGCTTCTAATAAAAGAGCTTTGCCAGTCCCAAGCATGAAAGATTGTGACATCATTGATAAGGAGTGTTATTTGCTTCCTCCTATGAAGTACTATGAAGAACACTTGTATCAATAACTATTGGGTAATGTTTAGAATGTATTATTACTTCCTGGTGACTCCTCTCAAAATAAAAGAAAAATGTAGTGAACACATCTAGATAGCAAATGCTTTTATCCTCACAGAATTCAGGAGACGGACAACAGAGTACGTCCATCATAATTTTAGCTTATGGGCAATAATTTTGCAAAAGATTTTCAATAACGGAGGAAAACTTCACTGAAGTGCAGAAGTAAATGCATCAAAATTTGCCTGTGTTTTGATTTCAGACTGAATTCATTCCCAGTTAACTGTTGACTTTACGTAAGCTAATTTACTGTATTAGCAGTTAAATAAGATTTAATAAGATTATTTGAATTCATAAACATCTTCTGATCTCTGATTTGCACTTTTGTACCTCTCCAAACTTTCACAATAATGTGAAAACGCACATATTCCACATCATGTGAAATAGTGTGAATAAATACAACACTCTCACCACTGAATCCTGGGCTCATCTGTTGCATGCCAGTTTTCAGGATGTGCATTAAGCACTGACTTAGGCAAATAAAATGGGTCAATATACATCACAATAATTGCTTCTATGGGTTATAATAAAATTTTTAACTTTTTCTGAAACAAGTGCAGAAGCTATGCTTGGTGACATTAAGAAAACTTTTGTTATCCTTTTATACAGTGTGTACAAACAGCCATTGAGCAGCAGTACTCCTTTCCTATTTAGATGTGTATTTTCCTTTATAAGTGATAAAATGGTTAACTTCTAGTTTCATTTTTGCAATTATACTACAGTTTGTTTTTTACAGGGTTGGATGTTGTGGAGATCTGAAAAACATCAATAACTCAACCTAAGAGTTTAAGTTTAATTTCATAGACTTTTTTTTCCAAGTGTTTATTTTTGTGTTGTTACAGCATTACCAGGTATCTGTATTATTAGAGTTTAACAAAAGTCTTATTTATTTCATCAAATTAATTTTTTAATTTTGTTTAAAATATCAGAGCACCACAGTCCTTACGTTGCTTTAGGCCCAGACTTTTCCCTACCACCTTCCCATCTCCAGAGCTCCATGCTTTTGAGGGACTTGGCATGCACACACACCCCCCGAGTCCAACATGCCCAAGGGTTTTTGTGACCCTCATCCCAAAACACACATGCACCGCCTGTGAATCCACCGCTTGGGCAGGCAGGTCAGCTGGGTGATATTTGGGAAGAGGGCCACAAGCAGATGGAAGGGAATCGTTAGGTATGGAAGCAGATGAGGTTAAAGATCTGAGCATTAGTTTCTCAAGGCCGGTTAAGACAGATGCATAGAATTTAGGGTTTTAATAAGCACAGGCAACTGCTCTGTAGCCTGAATTTTTAATTTTCAGCCAAGATTTAGCCACCTGCTTCTAGCCTAGAGGCCCTCCCCAGGTCCCTGACCAGCAATGCAGCTTTTTCCGCTCCTGTCACAAAGCTCTCCAGCACACCAGCTTTTACTCATGCCAAGCTCCAAGCCCGTGACTCCCATCCCCGCTGCGGGTGAGCCCCTGGGTCCTCTCCCTAGGAGATTCCTCTTCCCCAGTCCTTGCTGTTCAAGAGGCCCTTTCGCCTTCTCCCTCCTCACACTGGCCCAGCCTCACACCTCTCCTCCCGCCCCGGCCCTGGGCTGTGCTACCGCCTCCCCTCCGGCCTGCCGGGCCGCTCACTCACGGTCGCCCCTCCATCGGGCCCCGCAGCCCTGAACTAGCCCTGACCTAGCCCCCAGCCTCCTCCCAGCCCACACCTCTCCTGCGGGGCTGCGGCTCGCCCTGACCTACCAGCCGCCCCTCAGCAAGCGCTGCCTGCCCCTGCCCCGGGCCGGGAGCCCGCTGGCCCGCAGCCCCGCACTAACCCATCCGCCAGCAGCTCCTCTAGCCTCCTTCTTTTCTTCTCCCTAAAAGAGAGAGAATAAAAGAAGGGTCAGTATCGCGCTACAGAGACCGGGGAGGAGGGAGAGGGGACCCCGGGGCCCACCCGTCCCCGGGAAAGCGAGGGAAGGGGCAGCCGAGCACACACATACAGGGCACTTACGGTTCCTCACCATCCGCCATATTTCCCTCTGCTTCCCACAATGCCCCGCCGCGCCGGGGGTGGGCGGTGCTTTGCCCGGGCGCCGCCGCGCTGAGGCCGTAGGGGGATGGCCTGTGGGGATGGGGCGCTAATCACCGCGGCAACATGGCGGGGACCGCGCCTTCCAACCCCGACTTCTGTGTTTTCAGGTGTTTTTATGTCTCCTCAGCGCTCCCCGGGCTGAGGCCGGCCTCGTCCTCCCCATGGGAGCGCGCGTACAGCAGCTTCAACGGGGCAGCAGCCTTCACCCTCCCGAGCCCATAAGGGCTTCACCTCAGGCAGGGCGGGACGTAGGCGAGCAGGGCTTGGCGGGGTTCTGCCTCAGGCTCCCAAACTTTAGGGGTTTAAACCCTCCACAGATGGAGGTGCGAAGCAGTTGCTGAGCCTTGGCACTGCAGGCACACCTGGCTGACTGCTGGCCTCCATTTTGGGCAGCACTTAGCTGCCCAGCATGGTGGCGTAGGGACAGCCTGTGCGGGAGCCATGGGGAAGCGCTGAAAGAGCCTTTCACTGACGTGCTTTCACAGGCACTACTGGGGTTCAAACCATCACGGCTGCTGGCCCCAGCCTTCCCCTCAAAGCGAGGGCTTGGGATGCAGTGGTCTCACTGGCAGGGTCCCCCCGCCATGGCTGTGCACCCCCTGTGCCTCCTCACCTGAGGCAGCCCCTTCGTGCCCCCTCTGCCATCCCCAATTCCCTGTTTCACAGAGGATATTAAATCATAGAATCATAGAATGGTTAGAGTTGGAAAGGACCTTAAAGATCATTGAGTTCCCTGCCATGGGCAGGGGCACCTCCACTAGAGCAGGTTGCTCAAAGCCCCATCCGGCCTGGCCTTATACACTTCCAGGGATGGGGCATCCACAGCTTCTCTGGGCAACCTGTTCCAGTGCCTCACTGCCCTCACAGTAAAGAATTTCTTCCTGATATCTAATCTAAATCTCCCCTCTTCCAATTTAAAACCATTACCCCTCGTC
>JAOXNO010000003.1:10300545-10324858 GCA_028565335.1 Limnodromus scolopaceus
GGGGTGGCCGGCCTAGGGGGGGGGTGGGTGGCCCCGTTCCTCGGTGGGCAGCGCTGCGTCTCGGCCGGGTGCCACGGGAAAGGGTCCGGCCCCGGGCGCGGCGCTGGCGGGAGGGAGGGAGGGATGGTGGGGGTGCAGGGGCTGGGAAGCTGCTTTTCCCTTCCTCTGCCTTTCCTTAAATCTCTGATTTACCTGCTGTCACTTAAAAATGAAGGCCTGGTTACACCCCCCTTAGGGGGGGGGGCGCTGTTGGCTTAGGAGCAGGGTTTAGGATTGATTGATTGATGGGGGTCTAACAGATCTGACTCCCTCTTTTTGCCTTGTCTCACGGGCCTTTGCCCAAGGGATTAGCCCCAGGCACCCAGCTTGTGACGGGGCACCCTGTGACCGCAGAAAGCAGCGATGGGTTTGTGTGCCGCATGTCACCCCGCTCTGAAAAACGGAGCTGCATCCTGCGCATCACTAAATCTGTCCAGTGTGACTGCTCAAGCTAAGATAAGCTTCACTTTGAATAAAAAAAAAAAAAAAAATCTGCTCTCTGTTACAGTTCTGAGCTTATGTCTAGGGGACAGAGCAAGCCTTTCTTATTTCTGAGCTAGCTCATACTGAAAAACCTTTAGTATAAAATCAATAAGGTACCCATTAATTTCATTTTGGTGGGCAGGATTGAGACCTTTGAGGCAGGACCATCTGCTGTTATGATGTTCTGTCAGGCCCACCTTTCCAGAAGAGTACTGGGAAGTAACCTTGTGCTTGTCATCATCTTTTGAGTCAAAGCTTTTGTGACTCTTCTTTAAGTATTACTCTAGGGTCTTTGGTCAGAAAGCTCTTAAGACATGCAGCAGAGGCTGATGATTAAGCTTTTAATATGGAAACTGGAATACTCCACTCTTCACAGCAAACAATGCGCAAATGCTTAAATTGGAGACTGGCCGAGCCACCAGGCCAGAGTGGTTTTGCTGAAGTGTATCTTGTCTTGTATGTTGCAGAGGTTTAAAATTCTACCCCTAAATCCATTATTTATTTTTTTTGTTAAGCAGTCTGTGTCTTGTTAGGGCTTCTGAAGCTATTGACCCAACATCGAAGTTGATGAAGATTCTTTGGATTGCAGAGAGTTTTGGCTGGGCTCTGTGAAGGCAGGGGGCTGAGAACCCTGCCTTTTCTTCTTGATGCGTATGATGGTTAAAGATTCGGCATAGCGGCATAGGCTTTCTTCTTCATTTTGGTGGGGATATGTTGCAGTCAGTTCAATGGATTACTAGACGGGTAAAACGAGCCTTCCGTGGTCTTGCTGTCTTATAACACCTTGTTCTAAACTTCCGTGTTCATCTACCCTTGTTTAGTGGGGCAATGCTGTAGCCAGCTCTAAATGAGTAAGTAAATCACATTGGCCCTGGAAAGCAGGGCAGCTGCGCTCTTTCCCAAAAAGGAGGGGAAAAAAATGTAAACAGTGTTGATATCTCTTTTTAGAAAACTGGGATGGCAGGAACTTCTACACAGTCTCCTTAATTCCTTTCTGCTTTTGAACTCTGATCTCTGTCCTTCAGATCAGGGGTGATATATCTCCCACTTATTTCCCACTATTTTGCAGGGGGAGGAGGTGGAGGAGGAAGAGAGCTGCAGGAGATAGAAATTAATATCAGAACTGCAATTCTAATATGTTAATATTGAATGGTAAGCCTCTGAGTTGAAAACTTATGGATGAGGAACACCTAGAGTGGGATTTTGATCTTGAACTTTTTTTTTTATTTCGTGTCTTCAAGCCTTTGGTAGCTGATGAATCCGATTCTTCTAACACTGAAGTAAAAGAGGATGGGAGAAGAACTCTAAAGGAAATGGGATAATGCTTCAATAGAGGAAAACTATCAATTTCTTTTATTAAAAACATTTTTTGCTTGGCCATTCTTTACCTTTGGGAGTAAGGTAAAGAAAGTTCTCCCGATAAATTTAGATTGATGACCAAGTTGTTATCTTGCACTTCATTCTGTAATGGGAAGGAATCCCTGAGTGATAAATGATGAATCATAGCTTTTTAGGAACTCCAGGGCTGTATGCAGGCCTAGGGGCAGGGTTATTGAAACTGCTAACGAATGCAGTGGGCTTCCTGTGATCAAAACTAAACTTAGCCCATGACCAGCTCTACCTGTTCTTAAACCATCTAATTATATAGACAGATTTGTAATGCAGAGGTGGTATTTTCAGCTATTGTAGTACTTGGTAGCTGTGGTGGTGCTGGGCTGACATGGAAACTGTAGCCTAGAGCTTTCTTGATACTGAAAGTATAGTGCTTATTGCCACAGCTTCAATTTACTGCCTCTCATACAACAAAGTTGACCTCTCCAGTGCTTTGCCCTCTCCCTGCAAGGTATGGAATAACCTTTCTGTCAGTGTAGTGGAATTGTAATGGTCTCTACTGCATAATTTCCCTGCCTTTCGCCCTCCATTTGTCTTCTCTGAAGGCTACTGTTACATGTAAATGAAGTTCTGTGCTTTGTAATCATGTAAATTTTACTTCCAGCCTGCAGGACTAGGTAGAAAATAATAAATCGGTGAACAAGAAACTAAAACTCCTGAATTAGTGCCACTCTACCAATACAGACTGGTGGTAGCAGCCTTGTCTCTTCCACCCTCCCCGCCCTGCAAATTCATTTAGGAATTAATCTGGACTAGTACTGGTGGTGGTTTTTTTTCCCTACAACTCTGTTGCAATAGACTGCTGATAAAAAAACAAGTTCTTTACTAAATCAAATTGTGCCCTTTCTCCCAATTGTTTAGGAACTGGACTGCCCATTCTTACCCTGAGCCAGGGCTCTGTCATTGTGAGTGCTATACAGATACTCATTAAAATTAGTGCCTCCCACAACAGCCTGCAATTCTCCCTCAAACAATCAGTCTGGTTAATAAGAAGTGGAATTTGTCTGTTCTTTCACCTACTCCAACAAGGCTTCTCTGTATTGCGGTTCAAACTTAACTACTTAAATTGATGTAATTTCTTCTAGGCTTTTGTTGCCATGTACTTGATAAAAATTAGTTTCTAAATCTGACAATATTAAAAGGTGCACTATATTTCAGAGTGCCGCATCTCAGAGAGCCTTCATTCTTTTCTGGCATAATGTCTTCCCTGCAGCCTGAGGTTTGATATCTCTTTCCTCTACCACTTCTTCCCTAAAACATCTATTGTCCATCTGCAAGCAATGAGTGTGTATCTTTTTTCTTCTTTTTCTTTTCACCCCCAGACCACTTACCTTAGCTGACATCCTTCTAGTGCTTCCCTTGCCAAAACGAAGACTCCAGAGCAGCAAAATGCCTAGTTTCTCTAAGCCTTAATGAAAGATTGAGTGAACAACACACGTTGCTCTAAACATACGATGCGTAATAATATTAGTACTTAACTTCAAAACAGTCTGGCAGTTCTGCGGAAGGCAGTCTGTCTCCTGCTCTTAAAGCAACTTAAGTGAGTGACAGTAAGTAAAGAAGCATTGCTGAATCTGTGGATGCTGAGTTACCACCTGGGACAACATACCATACGTAGTTTTACATGCTACCTTTAGTTACAGCTATGTAACCTCACTGAAGCAATAAGTAGAAAGAGGAACCAGAACTTTATCTTTAGTATTGTTTGAGTTCATACAAATGAGGAAGGACACATTTAAGTGCTCTCACCTGCCCACCACTTAGAACGTGGTAGAGCAAAAGTTCTTCTAAAAGGGAATTTTCCTGCTTATTTGATGTAATGGCCTAACTGAGCTGCTCTAAGTAAAAAGATGTTGTTTTCCATGACTGTCTCAGTGCCTTTGTTCAGACTGGCCTGGTCACACGCAAAAGAAACAGATGTGACAGCAACTGCTGAATAATCACCCTGGGACAGTCATCTAAAATTGGGATGATTTAAGGATGGAGCTAGCTGCTTTTGCTTTTTATGTGGCCTGTCCTATTTCTGGGCTCATGCTGCTGGAGGCTTCTTGCCTTGCATAAAGGATACATCTTACCTACCTCTTTTTTCCCTATGCTATAGCTATATATTCTCCAAGAAGTGCTCACCTCTCCTGCCATGAGTCTGTGCACAAGTGCGCAGATACGAAATAACCTGTCAACAGGTGATGTAAGTCACTGAAAGCAGAGCTCTTTGGCCTTTCCTACAGTTATATGGGAAATCTAACCTCTCTTGTGATGCATGTAGGGCAGAGTCCAGAAAATGAATCCAGAAGAAAAAAAAAAAAGAAAACAAAAATTCTCTCATCTTAATCTTTTCTTGCTGGCCAGAAGTAGCTGCTTAGCTACCAGTACTTCTTCCCACACAACTGCACCCCCAGCTGCTGCGTCTCTGCTGTCTTCTGATACTATTTCCACAAATGCAAAGTGTTCCACAGCACCACTTGGCACAGGACAATGCCTTTGTCCCTGCAGCCAAGCAGGATGTTTCTTTTATTTTATTTATTTTTCCCATCTCTTTGTGTTGAAACAGATGCTGAAGGAAACGTGGTTGCTGAAGGGCAGCAGGAATGCAATTGCAAGTTGCCATGCAGCACTGCTGGAACTGAATCTAGGTGACAACTCTTCCTTGCCAGTTTGTCCCAGCTGTGCTGGAGGTGACAGCATCCTATCAGGGTTGTACCTTGTCTACCACAGAGAGCAGTGCAGATCACCCAGCTAGGGTGCTCTGGGCTGTTGGCACCCCCAGATGCTGTTTAGTCCTACCGCACTGGTTCCTTTCAAGGTCGTGAAAGTTAGTGGTTTCTTCTCCAACCCTAAAAAAAGTTTTTCTTCCCCTAAGTCATCTGAGCAGTGTAAACTCAAGTTACCACACCATTGCCATGCTAATAGTTCCATGCATTACATTTTTAGGTATTTGAGAGGTCTCATAAATCCCTACTAAAGGGAATTATATTTAGAAGGTATCTTGTAACGTACTTAATGGCTGGTCACTTACCTTGTCTCTGCAGCTTTGAAAGACTTTTGGCCTGCTTGCCTGAGCCTGAATTTGTCATGTTGTGTTCTGATCTCTGTATAAATAAGGCTAATATCAGTGTTGGTTGTTCAACTGTAAAGTGACTTCTAGGGCTGTTATACAGCTTTCTTTTCCCCAGGCACTGGTGTTCTAAAATAACATGGCTGTGTTTTTTCCTTTTTAGTCGTTAGCTATTGTGTTATAGAGAGCAATGTGCCAACAGATCTGAACAGAACTGGATAATGGAGTTCTGCCTTCCGAAAAAAATGCGGAAGAGAAGAAGTTGGAGAAGAAGTTTCTATGTGCAAATTTCTAGGAGAATCTTAGTGCTGTGAATTACACCGTGGGCAAGTCTAGCAGCAAAGGGGAGCTTGGCATATGACACCCTATCCAGTACTATAATCAACAGTATTGAAGTCTGTGGACACATGGCTGATAACTTGAATACCAGTTTTTAGCAGCAACTGCTTTCCCCATCTGTTTTCCTGTGGCTCTGAATGACTTCATTTAATACTTATGTTCACTGTACGCATTGAAATGCAGCCCACTTCAGAAAACATGTAATTCAAATAACTTTCCTCAGGAAAGTGGGATATTTTGAAGCATTCTTTTTTTCCATTCATGTCCCTTACAGCCAGTCAGTTATACAGAACCTGTGTAATACCAGAAAGAAGTGTAGAGCAGGAAGATCTTTAGTCTCTTCCGTATTTATGGAAGGATTGCTCTTCATCACCAGTTTCTGAAGTTGTAATGAGAGCAGAGGGAAGGGTAGGGAAGATAAAGCTTTGAGAGTATTTACCTTACACATAGAAAATGTGGAGTGGAACTCTGCCTAGCCCTTTATTGTTTCCAGGATTATCTTCTCTGTAGATTTTTGGGAACAAAAAATAGCTTGCAGTGAGTTGTCAGATTAAGTTTGGCCATTTCTCCTCCAAGCTACCTGTGCTGTGGAAATGATTTCTACTTTAAGTATCTTATGTGTCCAATAGTACATATATAAACCAGGCACTAGTGTGGTCCGGTCATGAGTCACCCTCCTTGTCCTGCTGCAAAGGAGCACAGATGAAACTGATTTCTTTCCAGAGCGGTGCTGTTCACTTTTTCCAGCCTGGAAACTTAAGACTGACAATTCAGAGCTAAAAATAATCTGGCTGGCTACAGGGAGTGACTCACATGCAAGAAGCAAGTCTGCCCTCTCACCACTTCCAAAAAGCCCTGTTGGCTTTTCAGCATGAGTAGCAGAAGCAGGTGGGAAACCAGTCTGAATTTTAATCTTTTTCCATCCAGTCTTCCTGTCTCCTCTTGGCACAACTGACTTAAAGAATCAAGAGCCAGTCTCTGCTCTGAAATAATTCTGGGGGGGGTTCTTCCTTCTCTAGGAAAATGCTTTCTGGCATTGCAGGTAGAGCGTTGACATACTAGTCAACAGATCCAGCAACAGATTTCTTCTGCCTGTGCCGGATATGAAGCGCAGACCACAAACCGTAGCATCCTCCTCAGCAGTGGCGTGGAGTGGTGAGTCACTGTGCCTGTTAGCTTTGGAACAGTAAGACTGACTGCAAAGCCTACAAGAGGAAATCTTGACTACATCTGGCTTTATTGGAGCAGTCTTATGCTGCTGTCGTAGTTGTAGCAGCTCTGAGCCCTCAGCTGCTCTGTAATTTGATCAGTGCACA
Source organism: Limnodromus scolopaceus (assembly GCA_028565335.1). Classification (NCBI taxonomy): domain Eukaryota; kingdom Metazoa; phylum Chordata; class Aves; order Charadriiformes; family Scolopacidae; genus Limnodromus; species Limnodromus scolopaceus. The sequence goes on from JAOXNO010000003.1 coordinate 10,307,170, forward strand.
TGCAGGCAAGTGAATCAGAATGCACATGGAATCACATAGCTTATTACTATATAAGTGAAATACAACAGAGCCCGGAATTTGTGTGAGTACAGAAACAAGCTAAGCGAAGTCATTGCTGAAAGCTTGACTCCAAACAAGCTCTAAATACTTAGGAAAGTGGTTTGAGCAGGTCATGTTCTTGCCCTGGTCCAAAAAAAGGGACTTGCTGTTTATAGCCCAAAGTTGATCCGCTCCATGGCTTGGTTTGCTTGGTAACTCCAATAACAATAATAGAACACAAACCTCAGAGTGACCCTCTTGCCAGGCCTGGCTCTTTTTCCTGCAAGACCTTTATCCCATACTCCGGTTCCTTCTGACTCTCAGGCATGCTTGCTTGGGACTGGGCTCCCACCTGTTGTGCCAATGGTAGTAAGCTCCTTCTGGATGTTCATGAAATTATTTTGTGTGGGTGTAAACCAGTAAGAAGGTTTATTCAGAAATAAGAAATAGTGAAGTAACTTCCTTTTCTCAGTGTTCTCCTATCTTTCCCATTTTGCAAACCTAGACAAGATAATATGAAAATCTAGTTCATCTGAAAGCTTAGGCTGAGCCTGCTTTTTGGTGTAAGGAGAAGATCAATCCCTTGGGCAACTGATTGTTGGCTCCATCCGCTCTTGGAATTTACTAATTCGGGGTCTGGTATCAAGTGAATGTGCTGATTGCACAGGTAGAAGGGGTCCTGGATAGTAAGTGCTTCTTTCAATGAGGTGCTGCAGAAGTTCTCATTAGTCTTGGCTATGCTCAGGAAGAGAACATAAGGATCGTCTAAACTCACTGCTACGTGTTGCTTGTTGAGTCACACTCGTTGCTTTTGTCTAAAGATCAGTGGTTGATAAAGGTCTTGACAGCAGCAACTGACTTCTTATTGCCTTACCTCCCTGGTAACAAGTTACCAGTGAGCTAGATGTTTGCAATGTGGACACAAATCATGAAGGCTCTGAAACAGAATGCTTTCTTCTTTTTTTTTTCCCCTCTTGTCTCCAGATTTCTGAGTCCCTTGAATATGCTCATTGGCGGTACTGTGGTGGTGCTGGTGTTCATGGGCTTTGTGTGGGTATCACACAACAAGGATATACTCCGCAGGCTGAAGAAGCAGTACCCAACCTCGTTTGTAGTGGTCATCATGCTGTCTAGCTACTTCTTGATCTCCTATCTGGGAGACGTCATGGTGTTCATGTTTGGGATCACGCTTCCTCTCCTCTGTAAGTACTTTTCCTCTTCTTTTGAGGGTGTAGAGGCGTGTGACTTGAGCTTTGTCAAATAAGTCTGTAGAATCTAAATTGGCTCTTGCCTTTACTACCTCTATTTAAATAATCCCAAAACAAAATTGGGGAGGGAGGGGACACGAAACAGCACAAGCTGTCTTTAATGTTATTATTAAATGGGTACCTGTGGTCACTTAAGTGGTTATTGAGACTGCATCTTCCTCCAGTGATGTCATGGTGTTGGAGTGTGTCTTCAGATGAATGCTGCAAGAACTATGCATTCCTTGGGCATTAACAATTAATACGTGTGTTTCTGTCATACAGTGATGTTTGTCCATGCTTCTCTGAGGCTCCGGAACATAAAGAACAAGCTGGAGAACAAGATGGAAGGAATAGGCTTGAAGAAGACCCCGATGGGCATCATACTGGATGCTCTAGAACAGCAAGAGGATAGCATCAACAAACTGGCTGACTACATATCTAAAGCAAAGGAGTAAGCAGCTGCAACGAGGTGTTTTTACCTGTTGCAGGAGTGTAGTTGCTATTTACTATTGTTCAAGCTTGCTTTCAGTTTGTGTACAAAACAGCAAATGCACGTGGTACAGAGTAATAGTTGCAGGATACAGGTATTCCAAGGTCTTCAGGGCTCCTCTAAGAACATAAGAGCAGCAACTTTTTTTCTATCATATAGCAAAATGTTCTGGTGTTTACACAAATACATACTAACTTAAACGTGTTTGCTTGTCTCTTCTTCTGGGGGGTAGAAGAGGAAGAGATGGAAACCTACGGAATGCAGTCTCTCAAACTGTCTTGTAGCAAATTTGTCTCTTAGTAACACCCCTTTCATCTCAGTTCTACAAGATGCTGGGTAGCATGCTCAGGCTGGCGATGTGCAAGGTGAGCTGGAATGTATCAAAAGTAGGTCTCTCTTGCATCCTCCAAATCTCCCACTTGAGTGGTCTGTACAGAGATGATGTCGATGGCTTAACTGACAAGCGGCAAAACTGTGCAATATTTGTCATGAATATGGGTTCCTGTCCTCACCTCATTTTCCTCCTTTAGCAGCCAGGAAGCAGTCTAAATAGATGGAAACATGAAGAATATATACTGTGCCTCTGTCAGTCACAGTAAAATGCACCTTGGCCCTCTCTGAAATCTTGATGTGTAGAAACTGCTCCTCTCTGCAGGAGAGCCAGACTTCCTTACATAGCAGCTAAACTATGGCCAAGCATGGGAGGGGAAAAAAAGTTTTCAGGTGCATTAGATGAGCTACGTTTCTACCCTATTGATGTTTTTTAAATACTGCTACTTTAGGACTTACCTTGTTCTGCTTTAGTCTGTATAGGCTGTTTTGTAGGTGGAGGTGTTATGTGTGTTCTCGAGCGTGGGCCATCTTTTTCTTTCTTCTTAACCAGAACGCAAAGGTATAAGTAAAACATGCATCTCACTGACTCTCTACTTCTGACACTCTTCAAAGGAATAAACTGGATTTCAGGTTTACAAGTAAAAGCAATAAATGTCAAGATACAGTTTTTGAAAACCCATTCCAAATTCATGAAGATACTTGCCTGTAACAACTCTTGAAAATGGTGTGTGGGATTCTTTTATATGTATTTTAACTTAACTGCCAGCTCTGATGGAATTATCTTGATAACAGGAGCTTACCAACAATAAGGGGGGAAAAAGTTGTCCAGGTGACACTCCATTTCAGATAATGTTGCATTTCTCTTTTCTAACAAAGTAATTAATTTAACAAAAAAAAAGCAATGATCCTTAAAGTTGAAGCTTTTATGTAAAACTTACCATGCTGTTTTCATAGTGGACTGTGTAGAAATCTGAACATGTCATTCCATTTAAGTGTTAAAGTGATCAGTATTTATTGAAATTTGTCTGTATATTCCAGCTGAAGAGTCAATGGCCTGTTCCTCACTCGTAGCGCATGGTCTTTGTTTTTTGAAAACTATTTCCACACTTAAAGAACATGGTAGCCTATGACTTCATCATTACTGTAGAATTTTAAAAACTGCACAGTTATGAAGAAAAATAAAATCTAATGGTGATTACGGAGTGCATTTGTTTCAGCTTGGGAAAAGTGGTTGGAAACTTGAGCTTGTCTCTGTTGGTGGAACTCCCTAGGGGGGTGGTGAGAGGTCTGTCACCCTGTAGCTGGTGCTGCGACCCCATGCTCGTCATGAGCTGCTGGCTCTGCAGGCTCCGTGTCTGTATTAACTTTGTTGAGGCACGAGGGACCTCTTTAGCTATGGGAATGTTAGGGCCTTGCTCTGCATCCTTACAAAGGCTCCTCTACAGAGCTGGAGGACTTGGAGCATTTCTTCATGCTGTTTCAGGCTCTTGTGTAATTCTACTCTACTTAACTGGGATTTTATATTACTTTTAATTACCTGAGAGGGATTTCTGCTTCTAGGATTGCTGGGAAGCCAACTCTGTGGTGCATCTGTATCTGGCTGCCTCTCTCCTCCTGCGATCACTGGAGGGTCACTGGGAGAACACGGATCGGAGCAGGGCTCCGCGGGTCCTGCTGGACATAGCCTGGTAATAGGTGTTGGCTGCTTCTGGGTGTAGCAGTAACTTGCACCTGGCAGCTTGATGGAGATTGTAAAACACTATAATATATTGTCCTTTGTACTTCCCCTATCCCAGTTGCTGAAGTCTTGGCTGCAGTGGTCTGGCCTTTGAGCAGTGCACCATGCTCCAGTGGCTTTCTAGGGGAGTTGCTGTTTGTGCTTGTCATTTGCTGCCGTGCCCCAAGTGAGGGCTTGGTTAAAAGTATCAAATTCCTTCCCTTTCCTGCTTTTATCCTTCATTGAAAGAGAGGGCTGTATGAGATGAGAGCAGTGAAAATGGTACTTCCTTTTTTTATGTCTTTGTCATGCAGAAATGGCTCTCCCCTCCCCTTCACGTGATACAGAGTGCTTGCTGCGTGTCTTGGGCAATACCTCAACCAGGTTTCCCAACTCTGTGGCATTACAGTTGTGGACAGAAGCAGAGCTAAGAGGGAGCTTTACTTGTTTGGAAGATGGAGGATTTGAAAGAGACTGGGTGGGCCTCTTTATCAGGGAATGTAGTGACAGGACAAGGGGTAACGGTTTTAAATTGAAAGAGGGGAGATTTAGATTAGATACTAGAAAGAAGTTCTTTCCTGTGAGGGTGGTGAGGCACTGGCCCAGGTTGCCCAGAGAAGCTGTGGATGCCCCATCCTTGGAGGTGTTCAGGCTGGATGGGGCTTTGAGCAACTTGGTCTAATGGGAGGTGTCCCTGCCTAGGGTAGGGGGGTTGGAACTCAATGATCTTTAAGGTCCCTTCCAACTCTAACCATTCTGTGATTCTATGATTCTAGGTGACAGATACAAGAAGGACAAGGATAAATGAAAACTTGAAGCAATGCTAGTGAAGCCTACCTTGGATCCAAAGAGGTCCTGGGCGTTGCTGATACTGTGAGACTATATTATAATAAATGCAGGGAGGGGGAGACTGGGATTTAGCTGCCAGGGAAGGATGCTCAGAGTCACAGGCAGGACCAAGGAGAGACTCACCTGAGGGAAATCCTGCCCAAAGCTGCAAAGCTCTGTGTTTTGAGCAAGCGTATCAGCCACAGGCGGGGGAGCTGCATGCGAGCAACGGGAGAGACTTTGTTCTTTCCCTAGGCCTTATAGCTTCACATGGATTTATTTTAAAAAAAAAAGGAAAAAAAAGCAACCAGTCTCTTGTGGTTGTCTTCCACAAGAGCATGACTTACCTGTAGCTGCTCCACAAAAAAATGCTTGCTGCAAAAAAATCTGATGTCATTAAAAAAGGGGAGGAGAAAAAAATTTCACAGAAGTATTAGGGAAAAACTAAGTTGTGTATATGCAGGTTTAACCCCATCACACCCAGCTCTGCTCGGTGAGACATGCTATTCACACCCCGAACTAGGAGCAACGATGATTTTCTTAAAGCCCTGGCAAAGAGAAGGGTAAGGCTCCTGCCCCTCCAGAGTAGTGCGGAGAGACCTAAAGTGGCATTTAAGTGGGCTCCAAGGTGGCTGTCATTAAGGATTACATCATGGACACAGGTGAACTGTGGGGAATGAAGATCACAGCCCTCAAAACAGAGCACGACATTACTTTTTATGTGCTGATCAGGTACAGTACCAACTAAACTGTGTTCTGCAATAGAAGGAAGATTAAAACCATCAAGCCGAGGTGTTTGAAGTGCCAGAGCAGTCGTTCTGTTCTGTGAGCGCCTCGTTAGCCATGGAAGCACTGCACACATCTTATGGAGAGAGCTTTATTTCATTTCTGTTGCCTTAGCCTAAAAAATGAAGCTGTGTACGTGGAAACTAAATACAGTCCTCACGGACAAGAGAATAATAAAGGCGCGTGTGTGTGAAAGGAAAGATAAAGCACAGCGTGTTCCTGCAGAATCTGGCAGCAGAAGGACAACGTGGAAGCAAAATAGTTTGCTGACAAATTAGAAAGACGAGGTTATTGATGCCTCTGAGAAAATACTCCCACAGCAAATTGGAGCCTCAAATCCACTTGGCAGACAGCTGGCACCAGGAGTGTTTGATACCTGATGGAAACGCTCAGCGCTGACTTTTCCCGTGCCAGCCGTTTTCATGACACTTAGAGAAGTGCGCATCGCAAGCTTTGTTCCCAAAGAGTCATATACACCACCCGGGCTCTGCAGAAAACATCTGCTGAAACAGTCATAAGCAAAACTTGAATAGTCTTTATTCCAGGTTCTTTTCTTCAGGTCAGTCTGGTCTCTCACTCCAACTGCTTCGGTAGCGGCACCTGGACGAGGACAGTGAGTATCAGTAAGAGGAAATTTCTCAGTCTTATTTCCCAAACCCTTTTAGTTTTAATTCAAACCTTCAGAAACTGTAACAAGATCAAAAATACAACAGCTGGGAGCTCCAAGGAGCTCTGGTTGGGAATTTCTTTTGTTTGTAATCCCCACTTGCTCTTTGCAATTCTTAATGCCCAGGAAATCAATTTGCAAGCAATGAGTCCCACCACAGAGCGAACACACACAGCTCGGCTCAAGCAGTAAAACACGAATTTAGAGGTGAAGCTGAGGATACTGAGGAAAATAAGGAGTTGCGCAGATCACACAGGCAGGTGAGAATAAAACCCTAATGCCCCAAATCCAAGCCCTTTGGCTCAATGATAGAGGACCAAAATAAAAAAACACCAAACACCAAAAAACAACCCCAAAATCCCAACACGTGTCTGTTGCTTCATCTTTCCGTGGGCTGTGATAGCAATTGTTATCTGGCCCATTTAGGATGGACCATAAATTGATCCCTCTGCCCCAAATCCCACAGCCCCCCCATTTATAAAAACCTCCAGAGGATTTTGGGGGGAAGGGCTGGGGTTCACTATTGCCTCCCTGGCACACGGGTTTCTTAATCATCGCTGTGCGAAGGGAGGACTGTACCCAACAGAGCACCAGCACCATCATCCTCCATCATCCTGAGAGGTGAGGAGGCAGCAGATCCCTCCTCAATGATGGACCAACCTGCCGTCACGAGCACCGTCGGGGCACCTACAGATAAACCTTTACAAGAGCAGGTCTTGTTGTCTTAGACATGGTGCCGAAACGCAAAGCATAGGCTGAGATCTAGAAAGGCCCCGGCTGCAGCTGGGTCTGACTGGCCAGCAGAGACCACCTGGGTTGGGGGCAGACGGGTCACATTAAACCTGGACTGGGGCCACTACAGGACCTGCTGCTGCCAAAATTTCAGGACAAAGTACTCCCTCTGAAATTTCTGAGGGAATAAGTATTTCTGTGCAGGTATAAAAGCAAGCAAAATGTGGCCCGCTACATAAAAATGTCAATTATTAAATAAAACATGAATTACAAAATGCTACTTGACCATTTTTAATTGCAAAGGATTTTCTGTCCTCTTCCTCTAGCCTTAGCAACACAAACAGACACATCAACATCAGTAGCTACAACTAGATCAGTCAGCTTTTAGTATTTCTGAAATAATGGTACAACGCAAAGAAACATAACAGTTCAGGGCAGCAAGAGGTTAAATCTGACGGCCAGCATTTTGAGAAGTGGCCCATGAATTTGGTACCCAAGTAAGAGCATCACCGAGAGGCGGTTGTCACAGTTTGGGACTTCCCCCCACACTAAAGGTTTTCATTTCATTTAAACCAGACCAAGCAAAGGCAGCCCCAGACCTTTCTTAAGTGACCTTGGGCAAGTTATTTTGTTGCCTGTCTTTCAGTTTAACCTTCATCAAAGGAGCCAAGTGCTGGTGCTTTCTTGTCTGAAGTGAGAGATAAAGAAAAACAGGACTGCCAAAATGAGAAACACAGTTTTTAAGGGGGACTGAGGAGAGACTAATGTGAAAAAAATAATGCCTGTTGCTTTCCTGAAGCAAACATCTTAAAATAGCATTTGTCTGTCATAACTAACAATGGTGGGACTCCACGATCTTAAAGGTCCCTTCCAACCTAGATAGAATCATAGAATCATCTAGGTTGGAAGGGACCTTCAAGATCATCTAGTGCAACCATCAACCTAACTCTGACAAAACAAACGTCACTAAACCATGTCCCCCAGCACCATGTCAACCCGTCTTTTGAACACCTCCAGGAGTGGTGCCTCAACCACCTCCCTGGGCAGCCCATTCCAATGCTTTGATAACCCTTTCAGTGTAAAAATTTTTCCTAATACCCAATCTGAACGTCCCTTGGTGCAACTTGAGGCCATTTCCTCTAGTCCCTTCGCCTGTGACTTGGGAGAAGAGACCGACCCCCCCCCGGCTACACCCTCCTTTCAGGGAGTTGTAGAGACCGATAAGGTCTCCCCTCATAGATGATTCTACCATAGATGATTCTATGATTCTAACACACTATTACTATCATGCTAATGGTGAGTTTCTGTGGGTTCTGCGTACCTCCCGAGTGAACTTCATGTCTTTTACCTTTATGAGTGCAGACAGGGATGCCCGCGGTGGGTGCGATTCCCTCCCCTCGTGGCCATGGCTGAGCACTTACCGGTTTAAGATAAGCGACGTTACTCTGACGAATGTCGTTTAGTAGCTGATCTCTCGGGGTTATTTCGACAAGGGGAGGCGGCCTTCTCCTGGGAACTGGCTTAAGAGTTTTGATGACGTCTTTGAGGTTGGTTTTCTCGGTGGGTTCCACGTACTCCGGCACGGCAGGTTTGCGCTGAATCTTCTTCAGCTTGACCACCCTAAAGTTGACGGGCTCCTTTCCACGTGGCTCCTCAGGGGCTGGCTGCCTCACCCTCTCCTGCCTTTTGCTCAGAGACACAGCCGCAGGGACAGGTGGTTTTGGGGCTTGAGGGGGTTCATGCATCCTCGGCTGGGGCATTGGTCCCCCCAGCATTTCCCACATCCCAGGAGGCAACCCAAGTCCGTTTTCCAGCATCGCTATCAACTCCCTCTGCTCTTTCATTTGCTGCTGCCTCTGCTCCTCTTGCCTCTTTTGCCTCTGCTTGTCCAGGTTTCTGCTGAGCAGGTTGGTCACCACCATCCTGGGCCCCGGCAGTTCGAAGTGGTACCCCATTTTAAGGAGGGTGGCGTTGGCTTTCAGCAGCCTGGCGATCTCCATTTCTGCCTGGTGGCCCAGCATGCTCCGCTGGTTGTGGAAGCGGAGCTCCGTCAGGGTCTCGTTGTACTGCAGGCATCTCATGATGGCAACGATCCCTTTGCCAGAGATGAAATTGGAATCGATGTTCAAGGTGGTGATGCTCCTGTTCTCCCTCAGCATGTTGGCCAGCGCGAACGCCACGTTGTCGTCGGCCCCCACGTTGGCCAAACTGAAGGTTTTTACGTTCTTATTCTTTTTCATGGCATTGACAAAGTCTATCAGCATTTCTTTGGGGACGTTTTCTATGTTGTTCAGGTTGACCTCTTTCACGTCCGGGTTGTTTTTTCGGACTTTCTCCAAACTCTCTTCCAAATTGGTTTGATTTCCTGAGGGCCTGGCACTCAGCTTCATGAAGCTGGTGTCCAGTGCTAACTTTTTTGGGATGTTCAATTTTGATATTTTCTTTTCATTTTCATTTGGCTTTTCTATGCTTTCTCCTGACTCTGTACTGGGTTTTTTACTTATCTGATCACTGGGAGGTTTTTCATTGGTGGAAGTCTCCTTTGTTTCTACTTCAGTCTCATCTTCCCCTTCTTCCTCTTCTTCGTCATCTTCCTCTTCCTCCTCTCCTTCTTCCTCATCCTCCTCCTCTTCTCCCTCTTTATCACTTCCATCATTGTTTGCCTCCCCAAATTGTGTTCCTGAGTTGGACAAGTGCTCATTTTGGTAATGTCTCTCTCTTTCCTCTGCTCCTGGTGCCTTCCCACCGGCTGCCTCCTCCGCGGCGCTTCTCTGGGGAAGAGAGAAACCCACAGCTGAAATAACCAAACGTGGCTTTGTTACATTAACTTTCTGATAAAATAAACACGTAGCAACTGGATTTAGGTACCGCTGTGCCCACACTTTATGGAATAATCCCTAAGAGTGTCATTGCCTGTAAGTCAGGGCTGCGCTGGCTTGCTGGGGAACGCAGGAACGATTGCTCTTAAAGTGGCTGCAAACCAGTTTCTCATCTTTGCCTATTAAGCTCACTGACAATTAAATCCTGTGCATATTTGATGCTATGTTAAGGTGGTCCTCAAACCCTTCTAGGGGTTAAGTGTCTCTCATCCAAAATCTCTTTCTGGATTTTTGGTAATTAATTTTTACCGGTTCCTTGACAAAAGAGAAAGTTTATTTCATGTGCCACAAACCCTTGGAAATCCATGTTAGCCCCTGACGGTTTGCTCAGCCCAAGGAAGAGTGAAAAGGCCACATCGTAAGAATGGTGGGGTCATCCAGCACACGAGACAACAAGGCCGCCTGGGCTCTGGTACCTGCCAGAGCATCCCAGCTAAGGAGGCACGTCACTGATGATGAAGCAAAACATTAGCTCAGTTTTATTTTGAGCCCAGAGAGAGGAAACTGGACCCTGCACCCAGCTGTTGCAAGGTAATGGGGTTTCTAACATCAAAATAAATTTAGTTGCAATCATCCACCATCTCCAGAGACACTCCTAAGCTAAGATCATTTTTTTTTTCCAAGCATGTTTTTGCAAGTGGATCCTCCCTCACTGAGAAATGCTAATAAAGCACTCATAAAGATCAAGATGTTTTCCTAAAAGATTTGGAGCGGTTCGGGCAGGGCAGTGTCATGGCTTGTGCTTCACCGAAAGGCAGACAAAATGGTCACAAAGTCATTTCTGCCCTCGGGGACGTGGTTCCTATTTGCTGTGGTACTGGATGGGTCTAGTGCAGGGATGGCCTGAACAGTTGTCAATGCAGAAGGCAGCTCTAAGCTCAAATTCCAGATTCAACCTCAGAAGCATTTAAAAAAATAATGTTTCTTTGAGGGTAAGAATGTTGCAGGAGGGAAAACCCCACAGATTTCCCCCCTTCTCCAGAAGCAGCCCATGAAACCTGCCCTGGGAAGTCTGTGATGTGCTGTGCTGCTGAGCATTAACAAAACCACTTGTATTTAAAATAAAAAATAAAATTAGTTACCTCAAATTCACTTAGGGTCAGGTACGGATGTATTTTGTTTGGCCAAGTTTCCGTTCTATTAACCTATTTCTAAGTGTGGCCCCCATCCTGATAAATATCTAAGACTGACCTTAACTTTATTTCAAAGTCATAGGGATAGTAGAATAAATTTAAAGTACTGTGTTGAAAAGGGTTGGACCACTTCATGGAATTGGCATGCTTGGGCGTTAGTAAATGCTTAACATTGTTAAAATGCAGTGGTTTGGGCTTTTGTCCAGCATGACATTAAATTCTGTCAATTAATTAGTTTAATACATATGATTAATGTAGTCTTCTATGGAAAAGCAATATGGTGTTGTTCCAAATGCAAAGTCAAACAAATTTGAGCTACATCCTCCAAACTGATTTTATGGCAATTTCTCAGTGATTTAATGAAACAGAATTAGGATTTTTCCTGTATTAGAAAGCTTAAGTAAATATTTAGGAAAAGCAACTAAGAATTATTAACCCTGACATCAGTCCAAGCTGGATCCTGACATTGCTGAGGCTTTTAGGATGAATTTAAATGTGTTTGTACCCTACCGTACGTACGGGACGGAAGCAGAGGCAGGTTAGGGTATTAAAGGCTCTAAAACAGATCCCGCAGCAGATGCATAATAAATATTTGTGATTTTTTGCTTGTTACCTCAGAGGGCAAGAGGGTGACGGGAACTCTCTCGTCCTCGAGCATGCGTCTGGACGCCTTCTGCCAGTACAGGTAGTCAACCAGGGACCTGTGGTCGAAGCTCCCCGTGGGAGGTTTCTCCGTCTGATCCCTCTGTATCATCCCCGTTGGGACCTGGGGGTCCGGGGCCATGACTTCCATCTCGCTCTGCAGCTCCTTTAGCTCCTCGGGCGACAGGTTTGCCAGGATTTCATCTTCATCAATGTCCTCAGGACACACTTCTTCATCAGAGTTTTGGCTGAGTTCAGACATGTTCTTTCTTCTCTCCTTCCTCTATAACTTTGTAAACCTAAAGAGAAAGATAAATTTCAAAGGATGTATTTTTTTCTTTTCCCCCTCACTAGCGGTAGTTCACTTGGTTAAATCAACAACTTCATGTTTTGGTCATGAGCCGTGGCAGCCCTCGGTCTCAGTGCGGGAGACGGACCGTGGGGCTAAGTCTATATTAAGCTGCGCTTGGCTGGATAAAGAGAATTTATGGCGATGCTGCCATGCTCCATTTTCAGCAACCCGTCAGCTGCCCAAACCCTTCTGACATTTCAGTGCAGCTGGTGCCTCCCCCACTGAGGAAGGCGGGAGGCCCCGTTTTCTAGAGGATTCCCAGGGATTCTCTACAGCTTCCAGTGCTGCACCCTGAGGGGAACCACCACAGGTGGATGTCCTGACGTTAATGGTACCTGCCAGGTGTGTGGGTGAAATACCACACCACAGGAAGAACCAGCACAAGGTCTCCGTGTCCATAACGTCTCAGATGTCTCAAGAGAGCTGAGGATTTGCACGCTTCTCGCTGCCTTTAGCCAGCTCTAAACCCTGACTAGATATTGCTACAGGTGGTCTCGGTGTGAGCACAGGGCTATGGTTTGAGAAAACCACAACAATTTACTGTCATTTAGACAATTATTCTACCACCCGATGACCTCTCCCCACCTGGGAAGGGGAATCAGGGAAAGACAAGGAAACCCAAGGGTTGAAATATAAATAGATTTAATAGGATAAGACTAAATAATTAGCCTTAATAATACTAAAGAACCAGTATTGATCCCAATACCAATATAAAATACACAAGGACCATACTCAGCCCATTCCCTCAGCAGGAAGCCGTGCACTCCCAGCAGGGACAGCCAACGTGGGACACTGTGAGTGCTGTGGCTTTGGAAAGGAAGGGCTCAGGGCTCCAGCACCAGGGCAAGGAGTTCTCTGGACCCACCACCATCAAGGGAGAGAGAGAACTATCCAGAAAACTTTCTAATTTAGAGTGAATGGGACATTCATGGTATAAAATAATCCTGCTGGCAGGTTGGGTCAAGTGCCTGGGTCTTGCTCCTTCTCCTCCTTGCACCTGGTGAGCTTGAAGATACTGAGACCTTGAATCCCACATAGCATAGATGGCTATAAAATAAATATTTTCAGGAATTCAGGCACTGGAGTCTTCTAAAAGTGCAGTTTTCCCAAGCATTAGAAGAGAACTTAGTCCTGTGTTGCTCAAACCAGGACACACAGCCATCGTACAATCGATGAGCTCTCCCAAACACCAGATCCTGCTTAAGGTGAAATCCTCCAAGATGGCAAAAGGCAGGTGAACAGTCGGTACAACACACACCTTGTGCCTGGGGACAGGGATCCACGCGGGGAGAGGCACCAGCCCTTTGAACCAGCCTCAGCAGTCCCACGGGGAGCATTTCCCACAGCACATCCATGTCCTGCTCCCATCCAGTCTGCCCGGGGGCAAAGCCAGTGCCCTTTTCCTTGACCGGCCTGTCTCTATCATGGACATCATTTGCACCATCAATAGATCTTGGCTGGCAGTTCATCTCCAGTTCATCCTTTTCAACATTTTTTTTTTTTTCTGAATTAATAAGCAATTACTAAGATTCACTTCTACTATTTGTAGAGCTGATCTAACCATAGGAGATTACCTGAATTTTTTTTACTTTTTTTTTTTTCATTAAAAGCACATTCCAGCCAAGAAATACCTCCTCCTTTGTTCTGGGTATTTCACAGGCTTCTAAATTTACATGGCAAACCAGAAAGCCGTATCTCCGACGCCACTGGGCTCACGGCTGCTGCGTGGAAGCGGAGTAACGCGGGTGGGCAAGTTTTCCACTACAGCCCAATTTCCGTACGCTGCGGTTTGGACCGTTCATTTGATTGGGGAAGATTTCCTCTCATTAGTTGAAATATTCTTTGCAGGGGTTACTGAATGAAATCCTCATCCTGCAACTGCGAATCCCTCTTTCATAGGAGAGCAACCCACGGCCGAGAGGCTGCGAAACCCGGCCCCACCGATTTTGAAGCCATATTTCTCGTTACAGTCTCCGCTGGAGTCAGTCTGCCAGCAGCGAAACAGTCTCTGCACGACGATGGTCTCTCTTTGCTGTTTTGTAACAAGAAACATGGCGTTCAAAGCCCTGTTAACCTCTATTAAAAAGCCATAAAACCAAATGCCCTCATTTAACTTATGGTGTTACACAGCAGGGGAGAGGGCAAAAATTTAAGAACGAAATAAGCGGTAAAGGAAAAAAAAGTAACAAAAACCCAAGCCAAGAACATAATGGCTCCATTTGCCCCTTTGGTATTTCAGGGGACATCCTTATTTTATATTATGCAGTAGCAAGCACAACAGCAGACCCACACATCAATCTATCTGCTCTAGCAGTTTTAACCCCCAGCAATTGCTGTCCATAATGGAGTCCATAAATGGTTTCCTGATGTTATCAAATAAATCAATGCTCTTCGGTAGCTGGTATGTTATTCTCCCAAACGATGCTGTTTGGGTCACAGAAGCTGTCTATTCAAGTGGTTACTTATCACTTGCTAATTTCTTGACTGTAAATAAAGCCCCCGGCCACCTTCTTAGATTTCCATGATCTTCAGCCAGGCCATCTTGGGCCATGGTCTTGTCAGATCTGCTAAGCTAAGTAGGGTCAAACCCATGAAGTCCTCCCGAGAAGGAAAACAGGGATACTGAGAACACCATCAGGTATTTGGAAAGCAATTTTTCTTCTAAGTAGAAATACATCACTTGTCGATATCACGATGAGGAAACCCTATACTTCTGGGAGTGATGCCTCCTCCATCAGACACAGAGCGAACGGCTGCTTGGTGACACCTCTCCTGGTGACACGGGTGCTAATCCCATCGATTTCCAAGGTGGGTATCACATTTTGCCTACTTCAGGTCTCCATAAATTACCTCGAGTACAGGATTCACTTCCTTTTCTAACACTTTGGTGTGCTGGAAACAGCACGTTAAGGCAACAAACAACACCCTCCAGGCTGGGGACACGCTCAGGGCCAAATGTAGAAGTCTTTTCCAAGGCAAAACTCCCATCTTCTTTCGAACAACATTTGCAGGTTCTCCCCTTGGAGCTTTCCAAAATAATCACCCATTCCTCAACCTTCATTAAGACGGGAAAGCCACTTCCGTGGGTAGCACTTGCTATTTTCACGCCAATTTGACACTTGCTCAGGAATCCCCGGACTAATGAGCTGTTGCACCGGGTGCCCTGTTACCAAACCTCAGAGCTGTGCCAGCAGCTACGCTCAAAGCGTGAGGAGAAGACCACAAGGTGATCCCAATGGGTAACAGCTCAAAATTAGCGGTAAGTAGGTACCTAATGAGTGTTAAATAAAAGCGCTTTAGGAGCAAACTGACAGAAGAAAAGGTCTGCCCTGGGTAATGAACAATTCATACCCACTGCTCGCTGTTTCCAAGGCAGGTACTCGCGTGTGGATGACCTCTTGCATGAAACCCAGCAGGCTCTCGTGCAGGATCGCTTCACTTCATTGATTTTTCTCATTTGTGCATTTTCTTCAAAACTTCCAACCTGTCTTTCTCGAAAGCAAAAGGGTTGACAAGTTTTTAACTTAAATATCAAGAAGGGCTGGCTCCTGTGTCACCATTTGACACGAGGCAGGCCATCAAACCATGCTTCGAGTGTCTAAAACGTGTTCTATATTTAAGATAATTGATGGGACACGTGCTGGTGCCAAATACTTGAGAGCAATTCCTGTAATGTTGGCTTTCATTTTTTTTTCTTATAAAACCCACATATTTATCTCCCTTTACTACCAAACCATGGCATTTCCAAGGGCCAAGACATTAACTGGAACGAATTGAAGAATGTGTAACAAACTTGCACCACTTTTAAGAAACTCGTGGGCTTGATGGGGCAGTCTAAAATTGACCAACAGTAGCATACACCAAGTATGTCCAGCAATGCAGTGTAACGCAATACGTGGATTATAAGGGGTCAGATGATGGGATCTTAACAATAACAACCACCAAGTAACGAGAGCAATCGCAGAGGGACACCCTGTGGGAAAAACACCAGGGATCACCTTGGAGAAAAAAAAACCAACCCACCGCACCTCCAAACCATTACAGAAATAAATGTATCAGATTAAGTTTGTTGCATAAATAGAGTAAGGATATCTGACTTTAGAGGTATTTGCCCAGGTCTCCTGGCAGGGAGCTGCAAAGTCAAGCCCCCATGCGAAGCAGCAGGCACGGTGGTGGCTGGTGTGGGGACAGAAACATGGGACCCTTACCTCTGCAGCCACCAAATCACCGCATCTCACCATGTGAAGGTCTGGCAGTTTCCTTCAGTTCTGAAAGGAGAAAGCAGAGCCATGCCTCCTGTTTCAGTGGGACCTGGATGCCTCTAATCTGGCCTAGAAAAAAGAACAGAGTGATTTATTTTCTTTTTTTTTTCTGTTTCCATTTTCAGATAAGTCTGAGCAGCTACACTGGGTCCTCCCTATGTGGTAGGAAACCACCCCTGTCATCATCCACGCTCCTTATTACAAGGAGAAGAAAACAGGAAAAAGTATAGAGAGAATGGGGAGCATGGGAGGGGATCATAGAATACCAGGTTGGAAGGGACCTCAAGGATCAATCTGGTCCAAGCTTTTCTGGCAAAAGCACAGTCTAGACAAGATGGCCCAGCACCCCCTCCAGCTGAATCTTCAAAGTGTCCAATGATGGGGAACCCACTACTTCCCTTGGGAGATTATTCCAATGGCTGATTGTTCTCATTTTCCTCTTGTGTCCAATTGGAATCTCCCCAGGAGTAGCTTGTACCCATTACCCCTCGTCTTTTCCATGCGACTCCTTGTAAAAAGGGAGTTTCCATCTTCTTTGTAGCCACCCTTTAAACACCAGAACACAGTGATAAGGTGTCCCCTAAGCCTCTTTTCTCAAGGCAGAATAAACCCAGTTCTCTCAGCCTTTCCTCATATGGGAGCCTTCCCAGTCCTTTGTGACCTTCTCTGGACCCTCTCCAGCCTGTCCATGGCTTTTTTGTATTGTGGGGACCAAAACTGAGCACAGGATTCCAGGTGTGGCCTGACAAGCGCTGAGTAGAGTGGGATAATGACTTCTTTATCTCTGCTGGTGATGCCCTTGCTGATGCTAACCAGCATTCTGTTGCCTTTCTTTACTGCCACAGCACAGTCTTCACTCATATTGAGCTTGTTGTCCACCAGGACCCCCACATCCCCTTCCTCAGAGCTGCTCCCCAGCTGAGTAGGTCCCAACCTGTGCTGCGCTCCTGGGCTATGTTTTCTCAGGTGCAAGATCTTACACTTGTCTTTGTTGAACTTCATAAGGTTCTTGTCAGCCCACTCTCCCAGCCTCTCCAGGTCTTCCTGCAGGGTGGCTCTCCCTTCCGAAGTGTCCGCTTCCCCACTCAGGTCAGTGTCACCAGCCAAATTCATCAAGGTACACTTGATCCCACCATCCAGATCATTCATGAAGATATTAAACAGCTTTGGGCCCAGTATCGATCCCTGAGGGACCCCACTTGTGACAGGACTTTGGTCACGTGAGAAATTAAGGCCAGAAAATTTCAGCCCTGGGCAGGGTACTGACCCCCCCACTGGCATGTCCAAAGCAGCTCCGCAGGGATTAGGATGGGTGAGTCACATGTGTACGTCTTGGTTTGCATCAAGAAGGCTTAAATAATTTGCTGATGGATTTCTAAACCAAGTGTATAAAACCATTTTTAAAAGGTCATGCAAACCCCCATGATTTTGGGGCAGGAGACAGCTCAACAAATGAATTTTGAATATCTAAAATATATTTTTTCAAATATCTTATGAATAAGATTTGGAGCATAAATCTTATGAAGAGCAGTTGAAGGAGCTGGGACTGTTTAGTTTGAGGAAGAGGAGGCTGAGGGGAGAC
>JAOXNO010000003.1:10324958-10336076 GCA_028565335.1 Limnodromus scolopaceus
GGAGAACTTTGTAGAGTAGGGTGGATGGTTGGACTCGATGATCCCAAGGGTCTTTTCCAACCAAAATGATTCTATGATTCTATATGAATGTTGACAGTGATGTTTCCCTGTGGGGGAGGAATGGGGGGTGCTAGGGATGACACCGAGCAGGATGGAGCCTGTCCTGGGGCTCTGGGCTGGCCCAGGGCAAACCTTTGCCCCATATTCAGAGGCAAAACACGTTCCAAATTTCACCCTCAAACCCGAGTTTCTGTGCTCACTTGCCAACAAACAAAGCTATACCTCACCCACCATCCCCCCCAGCTGATACAGATACGCTATTTTTTTTTTTAATGATCATGTTTTTACGTGGGTCGAGCAGCACCCCCAGCGCAGAGGAGACACGTGGTGCCTCTTTGCACCGTGCTCGTTTCCAGAGCAGCAGGTCTGTGGCTACAGGGGGGAGCTTCTACTCCCAGATACCATTTATACCGCGGGCGAGCCACTGGAATGCTCAGCGCTAGTTACGTCCCAGCTAAATCAGTATTTCACTTCCCCAGCTCGTGTTGTTTACGTGACCTTGGCAAAGCGCGTCCAAACACCTGGAGGTTTTCATCCCTGGGGGGTGGCTCGTTGCCTCGTCTTCCTGAAGCACAGCACCAACAGCTGCCAAATGAAAGCCAGCCTGCGGTGAGTGAAAATGGGTCTGCGAGAGACAGTGAGCACTTTTGTTATTTTATGGGGAGCAGGCGATTCACGAGGGGATGTTGAATGTCTGGCCACGACTCCAGGGACCGAGCTACGGCTCTGCCTGAGGCTTGTTTTGCCAACGGGCAAAGCCAAAAGGCCCCCTTGAGCTGCCCCGATGTGGCTTCACCTGGCCTGGGACAGAGCCGAGGCTGGTTATAGCTTTCAAGGGGGACACCAACCCCCTGTGGCAGGGACCCACTGGGGATGGAGACCCATGGCTGGCCCGGGACAGCACTGGCTCCTGTCTGACAGCCACAGCTTGCCCCAAGCACAAGGCAGCGCAGGCAGATACAGCACTCAATCACACACTACCCATGGGCATCACACAGGGCATTTACCCAAATATTGACTGTTATTAACCACGGGCTTATTATCCCAAATCTGTGGGCAAGACTCAGGCTCGGAAACTCAATACTGTGCATCAAAAATACGAGCTCGGACCCTCAGAGAAGAGATTCATTCTCCACACAGTCTGTGTAAGAACCTCTCTGTGGCTCCATATCCAATTAGGAGTTATTTACTATTAACTCTATTTTTATTCTTATGATTTATCGATGCTCTGGGCTTGCATGGCTGAGCCTCAGGAACGACAAAAGCCTCACACTAAAAAACAGTAGCTAGAATTAAACTTTAAAATGTCCTCTCTCCTTTTCAGCCAAATTTATAGCCTCCCTCGTGGCAGTAGTAGTAAATCAGAGCTGTTATGACATGACACCAAGGACTCTTGGAGGAGCAACAATCATCACCATAACCTTTTGAATGAGCGATAGTCTCCACATTTATATGAAACACTGAATTCAGCACAAGCCAGATCAGACGTGGTAAGAAACGGAGTCATTCTAGGAAACGATGTCACCTTTCACACCGAACGCTATAAAAGAGAGAGACACCCCACCTTTAAGCCTATCGCAGCCCCAGACCTCGTATCATCCTGCCTCTAAAACGTGCCCGTGGGCAATGATGCCGTCAAGGCCACGTGGCGATTTCGTTACGTATGTGTGAGGCACGTCCTTCCCTAACCTCATCCCGGGAACAGGTGGAAGGGTTTCTTCTAGAGTTACTCCAGCTGAGCCCCGCCTGGCTACAAACTCTCCTCCACCCGCAGCTCTTCGATGACACTCTAACGATTAAATATAAATTGGGACTCATGCCTGCTGTACTTAAAATGGGCTGGAGATGCCCTGGAAGACAGAGCACATCCCTCTGCAGTCAAGGACTTGCTGAAGGATTTATGGTGATTCCCTCCATGAGGGACAGACAAGGATAACGAAGTTGGATGGATGACAAGGAGCTGCTGCTTGGTTAAAGATCTTCCTTCTCTTTCATGAAGGCTCTGACATCTGTGTTCTGTGTCCTCCTGGGCTACCAGCACCTCTCACAACTCTTCCAAGGAGTTTGGAAGAGTTGACTCATCGGGTTTGACTTGCTGCATCAGAGCTTGGGGTAATTGCCTTCGATGATAAATTCTGCCCCGGGAGATGATCCATGTCGTCCTGAACCTGTGTCTTAACAGCTACGGGAAGAAGGGGAAGGTCCGTCCAGTCAAGGCAGGGGGTTATGCATCAGTCAGGGTGTCACTACCCTCACCCACTGGTAACGTGGGTATCACAGCGATGCTGGGAACAGGAGAAAGTGTTTTCTTTGGAAAGCTCAGCCAGACATTGCGGACACGCTGTCCTGGCACGCAAGGGCGCTTGGCCAGTTTGTGACAGGACAGGGCAGGTGGAGGAGAGAGTTAAACAGGAGGGAAAGAGGGTGGATGACAGCTCAGCAAAGGTACAACTGCCTCCTCTTTCTCTGTCCAGGCCTGGTGGGGGATCAGCTCTGAGGTCCCAATGCTGGGGTCAGGTTTAGAGAGACACCAGAGTCTCCAAAGTACCAGCCCATGCCTTGCTGTGGGCAAGGACCAGTTCTGGAACCACCAGCCACCACAAAATCCACCGTACAAAGCTCATACCTGAAAACACAAACAGATGCCACGTCTGCAACCTCATTCCTTCCCCTGGCAACATCTTCCATGACAGGATGAAGGTCCATTTTCTCACTGCTTGGTAAAACAGCAAACATTTGCAGAGTTACCCGAGTTACATAAATGCAAATGCTAATTGATTCTAGCGAAGGCTGCATTATGTGGGAAAACACAGGCTGCCCCCAGACTGGAGCTGTAGGTCCCCTTCCCCTGCTCCATACAAATGCCATGTTCAGTGTCCCATTGGATTGGAAAGAGATTATCCCAGACCGACCCGAGGAACAACACGGGGCTTTCCCTGCAGTCGGTGCCAGCATCCTGGTGCCTTCAGCAGGAAAAGAACAAAGGCAAGAGCAGGGAGACACGATGCCCAGCACAGCACAGCGAGAATAAGCCCACAGAACTGTTTATGGCTGCACACATTTGCAAAATAAGGTATTTTTTTTTCCCCCACCGTATTTATCTCAAGCAGCTGCAAAAAGTGACAGAAGGAATGTGAAAACCAGTCCAGGAAGTTTCTGTTACCAACAAGATAAAAGATTCCGAAGGACGTGGAGATTTTCCTCTGGCACAAGGTCCCCAGGAAAAAGAAAACATGGAAATCCATAGAAAACAGATAATTGGACTTAAGTTAATAACCACTTAATAAAGGAAACCCAATTAAAATACTGGTCACATTTCCTTTAACTTGATAGATTTCAGTACTTGTGTGAGGCCCTGCTATAGCTGAAATTCTCAGCTTCCTACCTTAGAAATTTATTAAATATGACAGAAAAGCACAAAGGAGATGGAAGAATGGTGTGGAAAGCAGAAATCTTCCTGGGGAAGGTGTGAACTTACCCAGAGATTGGCAGGCAAGCGCAGTGAGACAGGGAGCTTCTCCCCAGGCTTGGCAGCCGCCTGCAGAAGCAGCTCTCCTGCATTAATCCCCAAAGCCCAGGAGATGGAGCAAACCTTCAGCCTTAGATTTCCTACCAACGTTTGGGGACTGGCTGGGCCATGGTGGAGGCTTCTCACCCACCCAGGAGCCGCGCAGCCTTGCTGTGTACGAACCACCACCCCAGCATCACTCACATTGAAGCTGAACAAGCCCAAGATCATAAATGAAAAGTCAGCAGAGACCTGGAAGAGTCACATCACGTGTCGAGTCACCTTGGCCGACAAGTTTCACGTAAGTCTACTCGGGTGCACGTTAAAGATTTTTGATTTGAAGGATTTGCCTGAGTTTGGGGAGGGGTCTGCGGGTCCCTCCTCAGTCCCTGTGCCGCAGGAATGTCCCATATCGGCCCCCCGTGGGGCTTGTGGCAGCTCCCACGGGAGTTTGTCCTCCCACATCTCGAGAGTATTTCTTTTCAAAACAGCAGAGAAAAAAAGCAGGCAGCAATTAAAAACATCAGGCATGGCTTATTTTAGCACTGTGCCCCAATGCCTTTTTAAGGATTCCTGGCAAGGACTGGTTTTTCTTCTTCATCCCTCAGCTAAAAAGCTCACTCAGAAATGCTCCATTCCGTACAGTTTTATGTGGGTTTTTATTTCCCCTCCACACACTCATCTCAGCAGCAGCATCTTCTACCTTCTGAAGAGAGAGATGACACTCCAAAATTGGTCCCTGTGGGTTTGTGGCTGTGTTACGCTGGTGTTTCACGTTTTTCACCTCTTGGCTTTGTTCTGGATCACACTAAAAAAAGAATTTCCAAAGTATTTCTTCGACCTGGAAGGGGCAGGAAGGATTTCAGAGGATACGAGAGGCAAGAAGGCTCTTCACTTCTGCTGGTCAGTCACTAGATGTCCTCACTAGTCCTGGGCCGCGGTTGAACAGCAGGAAGCGCAGATGAGGTAGCAATCCAAAGCAAGCACAGGTAATTTGTATTTCAACTGTGAACAAATATGATAATAGTTACAAGCGTGTCTTTATTACCTCTTCAGTTCCATCATCCAGACCTGGTGAACAGCCGTGCGCGTGGATCAAAGCATCGCTCCAGCAATGCAGCAACGTCAGCTGGAGGTCTGCAAAAGGCAAAGTTAAGGGTCCTGCATGGGCAGGGGGTCCCACGGGGATGTTGTGCCCTCCCCTCTTCCTCCCTGTGCCACCCAAGGCCGACCCCAGCCCTTTGCTACCTGCCCCAGGCAACACCAGGGAAAGGAGTTAGATCTTCTTACTCTCTCCTCTTCTGGGCCTCCTCCTTCACTCTTGTACCTCCACCCTTCCCAGAAGTTCCTAAGAGCACAACTCCTGCAGGGCCAGGCATGCGGAGAACGACAAGAGGGGTGACAAGTGCTGCACTTGTCCTGCTCTCCCTCTTGGACTTCCAGCTCCTCAGCAGCTGACCTCTTGCCTCCTGGAAGCTGCAAATCAGGCTCTGGGCTCCAGTCCTGGAGGTTTTATTCCCACTATTCCCCAAATACAGCAAACCATCCTCAACCCAAACCCACCTCATGTTCCCACCTTCTCAACAACATCATCCAAAACTGCCCTGGTTCTGTCCAAGCAAGCCGGGAGGTCGGGCCAAGTGCCAGCGTTGTGCCAACACGGATGTGTCAGACCGAGCTAAATCCTGACCGCTAACGGAAAAGCCGATACAACACTCAATGGCTACGGCACTAAAACAAAAGGAACGCAAACAACGCTTTAAATGGGGCACAGACCTTGTTACACACCTCATTTCCGTTTTTAAATGAAAAGCTTTGAGAGTGCTGATAAATAACCGCCAGCCTACACCGATACCATTACTTGTGGGTAAGGCACTGGACTTCGTACCACTCAAAACACCACTGGTTTATAACAGCCCCAAGCATGACTCAACGGGCGAAGGACTCGCGAACAGACGAACCTCAAAAGGGAGAACTATGACGACATGGGGGCATTCCTAGTGGGCACGTCTGCAAGTTCTTGTTAGCACCTATTTTCCCCAGCAACCTGGAAATAAGCGTAACATTCAGTGGTGGTGGTGAAGCTTATGGACGCCACAAAAAAGTAGGAAATGACAAATGACTCTGAAGAGATGAGTGGGATGTAATAACCCCAACTGCCTGATGACCAGGGTGCAGAAGGAGTAGCACATCTAGAAGCCAAACCTTTCTTCCAGAAAGGTGGGTATCTCAGAGGGCACAAGCCCAAAAGAGGTTCCAAGCCCGAAAGAGGTCCCAACAGATGAGCAACACAAACCCTAGGAGCAATGCTCCCAACGGGAAAGGCTGCAGCAATTTTGAGGTGTGAGGGTAGACAAGGACAAAGTATTTCCAGAAACACGAGGCCACCTCTGTCCGTGCATCGCTGCTGAGATGAGGCTGGGCAGCAGGTCCAGGGACAGTGACCCTCCCGTGGGGATGCTGAGTGAGCCCAGCTCAGCTCCCTTGGGGCAGCTGTGCCAGAGAGGCCCCTGCAAAGGCACCGACCCCCTCCCTCCTCAAAAATTCAGATTTAGACAGATTTTGGGAGGGTCTGAACTGCCCCGGGCCAAGCTTCCCCCAGCCAAGGCCACTCACCCTCTGCACCCAACCTAACACTGCAGGCCAAAAGAAATCAGAGCCCAGTGATTTACTTGCTTCTTAACTTTAAAGCCCTGAAATAACACACACTGCACTCTCTCAAGCACTCAAGCAGAAACAGGAGGAATGCTGAAGTGGTTTTGGTAAGCACACTTTTTAGTTTATTGACCTATACAAAATAATAGGTCTAAAAAATTCAGAAGTAGTAAAAGAATAAGCAAAAAGAGCTTTCACGTTTCTAGTAGGCTATACAAATATGCAAAAAACAAGGAAATAAGTTATTTTTTTATTTTGTTTTTGTTCGTTTAATTCCAAATCGCGACTCTAATAATACAAACGACTAAGTACCAGCTTAACAAGTGTGTTCCTTCTGTATATATTACATGCTCTGGAATATTGGTAAAAAAATGTCAAAAAAGTTTATCAGAAACTTTTCTATTCACAATATGAACAAGGTGTAACTAATCCTTTGTATAAAAGAAAAAGAGCACCATTTATGGAATCCTGAAGCACAGTACAGCTGAGAAACGAGAGAGATTTTACTGAATGCAAACGACACGTCAGAAATCACGCGAGATAACCCATGCCAGTTTGTTCCTACGACGTGAGGTAGGTTCATCCCTCTTAGACCAAGACTGCAGTCGCACTTGGTTTTTTTCCTTTCTTTTCATGAAAATGCTGTTCTGTCACTTAGTGACTTTGCAACACACCTGGCAGTTCAGATGACTCGCGGTACAATCCTAATGCCCCTCATTTTAAGGCACCCACTTGGCTGTTTGTGTTTTCATCCCACCTTAAAATACTGGCCGTCACAATCCAATTGTTCGCCGGGCGATCGCCGGAGCTCCCCGCCGCGGGTCCTCGATGAGCTGTGGCAGAGCAAAGTGTCACCAATGTCACCATCACCCGATGAACAGGGGTCACTGTGCAGCCACCATGAAAATTTGCCTACTCCTCCGCACAGTGAAGTTGTACCATAGAAAAAGGTGATTAAATGGGAGGTTATTAATTACACTTTATCATGGAAAAGAGTTCAAAGTTCACTGCTGCTGTTTCCAAAAATCCACAACTGCCTTGAGTTTTACATGACATACTGTGTCAGCAAATTCTTTTCTGTTGTGGTGCTAACAAACACTCTTAACAACACCCCAAAAAAAGGATAAACTCACTCAAACCTCCATAATAAAAAAAAAAATAATCCAGCCTTCCTTCAAGTAATGTTCCAATACTGATTAAGTCACCCTTTGCCTCACACACACACAGTATCTATCCTTCAAAAGCTTATGAATGTCCTTCCAGGTCACCATAAGCCATGGCAGAATAAATTTTCATTTCTTCTTTTTTCAGACATCAGAATTGTGCTCCTAAAATTCCCGGTTTTTCCATAAGAGTCTCCTTTTCACATTTTTTTTTTTCCCCTCTGAGGTTTGCCTTCAACATGTTCCAATCTTCCCAAAAAGTGCTTGCTAAATATAAATACTTCAACCAAGTGCTGCATCTAGTCATAGATTAAACTGCGGCTTGCCCTTGCTCGTGTAGGCCATCCGGATTCAGAAAGAAACACCATCCGTGGTAAGACTTTGTCCTTTTGCTGCAGTCCCTCTTCCCAGCGAAACAGCCTGCTTCCTTTTCTTGGTCGGTTTGGAAGTTCCCCCCTGCCGAGGTCTGCCTCGGGGTCACAGCGTTTTGTGCAAGGGTACGGACGTGGGGCTGCCGTCGGGTCTTACACGAGCGTCCCGGGCTTGGAATCCTCATGCCAAAATAACCTCTGCTCGTTGCTGTGCAAGTCATCTTCCAACCGGCTCTCGTCCTCGCCACCCAACTGGCTCGTCTCCCTGTAGGCTCTGTAAGAGAGAGACACGGGCATCAGGGACCGGCCAGAGCCCAGGGGCTTCCCCAGACCCCCCAAACCACACACGCTCCCACAGCCCCCTTGGGCTTTAAGTAACAT
Organism: Limnodromus scolopaceus; assembly: GCA_028565335.1. Taxonomy (NCBI): domain Eukaryota; kingdom Metazoa; phylum Chordata; class Aves; order Charadriiformes; family Scolopacidae; genus Limnodromus; species Limnodromus scolopaceus. Next base: position 10,333,097 of record JAOXNO010000003.1, read on the forward strand.
CGGTTATTGTGACTTCACCTCAAGTGTCATTCGCATCCAAACACAAACCCAGTTTTGGTGCTGCAATCAGCTAAATTGTGTGCTACAGGATCTCAACTGCTCAGAATTGTCAAGACTTCTTAGAGCGTGTTGATGGCTCGTTTGCCATAATCCCATTTAAATAGAAAATAAAACAGATGAACGATCAAAGAAGTGATTCACAATATGGAAAATTAATAGCTAATAAACCTTATATAGAAAAAACTGCCAAAATAAGCAGAGTTTCCAAAGCCTAATTGTAAGAATTTAGCAGAACCTATATTTTTAAACACTGTTACTGTAGATCACTGCAATAAAAAAAGCCTATGGCATTTATCTTGGAAATGAGGAGCTAGCAGAAGCTTTTGTATCTTTCCTTACGCCTTCATTTATTTTAAAACAAACAAAATTAAAAATTCAGCAATTTCATGCAAGTCAGCCTGGCAGCAAGCACAAGCTGCAGCCCATGAAGCAGGAGGCACAAATGTGGGGTACTTACTACAGCTGGCTACACTTAGCACAACTGTACTCAAACACGGTGGCATTAAGAGAGCCAGAGGAATTTCTGCAAGGACCAAGCAGACCCTGGGCTCCCTGCAGTTCTCAGGAGAGCCCCTCAAGCAGCACCTGGTTCCCACTGGGAACCAGGAACATCCAAGTGAGATGTGCTCAGCAGATGGGGTATCACACCCAGACATGAGGTTGAAGAGAGATGTTTCCTTTCCTTGTTTTCCCAGTTTATCAGCACAGGTGCTACAGCGTCAGAAACACAATAGGGCTGTGTCCTGCCGGACTGCTGGTGGGGTGCAGGACACACCTCCTGTCACAGGGGGTGAGAGGGACTCAGCACTGCTCCGAGCATTGCAGCTACCAGGGAGCACAAGACCTTTGATGGTCCAGCACCAGCCAGAGGCAAAGGCTGTGCAAGAAACGAGCTCATCCTTCACTACGACTGTTGCCCGCTCCCTCAAGTGTCCGTGGGAGAGTTAGTGGTGGTACAGCTGATCTCCTCCACACACAGAGGACTTGCTCTCACAAAGCCTATTTTATAATTACTCTTCATCCTGGCCCTTTGAAATCGAGCTGGTTTCCTCAGAAGTTTTAACAGTTTGTGAATTGCAGGACAAAGGGCAGAAACTCTTGATATTTACTCTACTCACCTGCTCTGCAAAGGAAGGTTGCCATAAGCATTCCCGTAACAACTGGAATAAGAGGAATGAGATAACGAATCATAGTCTGAAAGTCCCAGTGCAAGTGGGTTTCGCCAGTTCCCAGCAGTGTTTGCAGAAGATGCTGGAATTGAAAAAAAAAAAAATTAGAGCAAATTAGATCTTTCTCCAGCTAAATCAGCTAAGACAAATGAAACAATTCTCATTAGTGATCTCTATGGGTTTCTGCAGGACACACAAGCAGACAATGCAAACACAAAATATGATCTACAGGCCCTGCAGGGAGGAAAGCACTGTGAGGGTGAGGGTGGTATTTTGGGGGTAGGGAATCTTTTTTAAAAAGACTTTCTCAGCCATTCAGTGGTGCTTATTACACTGTATTTTGGAAGCCATCACAGCAACCGCATTTACATGGCATGAAGCTTTGCACACTGCTTCTAGCTGGCAAACACGCCTGCTTGAAGCCTTTTAGTGCTTCTTTGGACTACTGTGTTCACGGAGAGTCAAAGCCAGTTTTACCCACTGGTGAAGGCAACAAGCAAGTCTTTCTTCCCGAGCACGGAACAAGACCCTGTCCAGTTCCTCATCTACCTTTCAGGGCTGAGCTCTAGCCTGGCTTCTACTCTGCTGACTTCAATGAGGCAGCGGAAGGTGGCCAGAATTTGATGCACAGCAGGGACTTACAAAAACATTTAAGCAGAGAAGAAATCAGACATTACCTGAAGAGAAAGATGACACCCGACTGGTAGGAGAGCATGGCACCTGCAGACCAGCAAAGCCCAAACTCCTTTGAGATCCTCTGTCAGACTCAAAGCCTGCCTGCAGGCTATGACCCTGTTCCTTTTGACTGGAGGCACGTTGGTACCAACCCCGGAGATGCTCTGCTACTAAGGCCTTGTGAATGTTTTTGGTTATATGCTCCGTTTTAGCAACTTGCTTCCTTGGAAGCCGTAGGGTTGCGTATGGGTTGTGCGGTACTCTGTCCACTTCGTCCTCATGGTAAGACCTGAATTCCCTGTAACGGTCATATCCGTAATGTGCCGATGAGCGATAGGAAGGATTGACACTGTACTGTCCCTCCGTATCGCTCTCATAAACATATCCTCCGTTGTAATAAGCATCAGACTCGGTGTATGGGGAATATCCAGAAATATAGTAACTAGAGGAAGGCTGCTCCTGACTTTTGTGGTAGACACCATTGCGGACATCCTTTTGGGCAAGGTTTGGCATACTTCCTGAACTTGCAGCAGAAATGTTGTGTTTCTTTGACCGTCTTCTACCCCTGGTCCTGTTGTCGAGCGTCTGAGTAGTGTAATACGGGTTGGGAGTAGGCGTCACACAGTAATATTCTGCGCTTGACTGGCTGGTGTAGGATGATCCATCATCGAGGATCTCTGTGCTGCTGCTTCGCTGGGACTTGGAAAGGGTGAAGGCTGCCTTGTCAGCAGGAGTCTCGGACAGCAGGTGGGTTTGGGATTCCAGGCTTCCGCTGCGCTGCCGGCAATGGTGCGAGGAAACATCTGGCCTGAAACAACACAGACGTTGGTTGGTCAAAGGCAGTCACAGGCAAACCCACCCACACACACAGAGCTGGAGAGAGCACACACAGGCAAGTCAGGCACGCGGCCTCCCCAACCAAAGCACAACACAAACCTTGTCTTTTCTTTCCACACAGAACATCTACATCTCAAGAAATCCAGCATGGCTGAATTTTAGATTTGCTGCACCAGTAGGAGATCCCTCATATAAAAGCCTCTCATGGTAAGCGAGGTTAACCTGTGACAGGGACGCAT
>JAOXNO010000003.1:10336176-10349165 GCA_028565335.1 Limnodromus scolopaceus
ATTTGCTGCACCAGTAGGAGATCCCTCATATAAAAGCCTCTCATGGTAAGCGAGGTTAACCTGTGACAGGGACGCATGCAGCAAAGCTCATAAACTCACATTCTGTAGCAATTTACAGGAAGGCTCTCAGTTTTTAAGTAGGTAAAGTCTACACAAGGAACTGAGATAGGAGCAGCATAGCAGGATGGGTTTCCTGTGGCTCTGTCTCTCAAGGCTGCATTACCCCAGCCAAATAAACCATGAGCTCTTCATAACATTGTAAGATTCATAGCATCTCTCCTGCCCCAGCGTGGATTCTCAGCTGTCTAATAACACAGGTGAGATCACATTGCAGCTCTCTTCCCATAGTAATGGTACAAATTGGGATCTCTCATCTCTATCTGGCCCTTTGTTTTTTCAGGAAGGTTGTAGGAAACAATCCACAGCAGACACCTGTCAGCTCCTGAACAAGTTTTTGTGGGGAGACCACTAGCTGATGGACAATACAACTTCATAAGCCTCACTTTGTTAGAAAATGAGGCTACAAGGGAAACGTAAAATAAATTCTGACTATCTTAAAAGTATTCTGCTGCTGCCTAAGACGGGACATGACACTTAAAACAAAGTCCTCTTACTGTAAGTGGCTGCTACTGTAGGCATTGCGTGTGAGCACAGGGGTTGTGGGCATGCTTCTCCCTCCATGGGGTTGGGGCGGCCGGTCCAGGGTTCGGTAAGGACTGCTGTGAGTCGACAGAGGGTCCCTGTAATGAAGGAGACAACCCCAGTGAGGTTAAACACCATGCGAGTCACACCACACAGAATATGTATGCCCTAAGTCTTGAAGAAACAAAACAAAGGGCAGAAAAAGCAGATAAGGGTTTAACAGGACACGCTTTCCATATGAAGGACAGATTTGTTATACAGGGAAGAAAAATTCAACCCCTTCTTGTGGTTCAAGGAGATTACACAGCAAGGGAGGTCTTCACAGGACGACTGGTAGGAAAGGCTGCTGCCAAAGGACAGGTACAAAGCAGAAGGGACAGAGCAGGTAACAGAGAAGTAAAGGAGTTGGGTTTTAAAATTAAGCACATCACACCTAAAGGGTTACAAATGTCTGTAACTCAACTTCCAAACGTCACGTGGAGGACATTGCCTACCTTGAGGGACACCTGAGAAAAATGCAATGACACTGCCCAAAACTTCAAAAATATTGCAGCTTGCTTTCAGCCGCTTGCTCAAGCCAGACACAGACCAAGAAATACCAGGATCAGTGGGACTCCTCACACAGAGAACAACCAGCACCAGATCAGACCCATAGAACCTGATCATACAACCGTCAGCAGAGCTACTGCTATCGATGTGCCCCATGGAACTATTCTTCTAGCTCAGAAAGTGCCCAAATCCCATGGATACCTATGAAAACCTCAGCCAGTCACTGCAGCTGGCACTACTCATGGTAGCTGCTTGAATCCCAGTAACTCTGCTCTTACACGGCGAGTCACCCATCAGGACTTAACAGGAATTCTGTATGCTTTGACAATGTACCCGCTGAAATACCGATAACATCAGGAGGGATGGGTATGGTTTGGTGTTGATTGAAGCCATTAAGCACTGTCATCAGGAAAATTACAAGTTGTTTAATTAACACTAAAAACAAACCATAGAAATGGAGACAGAGTGACAGTACTGGTGGGCCTGAGCAATTCCTTAAATACAGCCCTGGCTATTAAACCGTCTTGAACCTCTTCACAAAGACTACACTACCCTACAGTTTCAGAGACCACGGCAACTACTTATACACACTTATCCCCACTTTTGTTACTAAACAGGAAATTTAGCTTCCATCGCCAAACGGCAGAGGAGTGTGGAGGCAGCAGGCTCTGCTGGAGAGCCTGTAGTAACAGAAGTCTTGGCAGGGGCAGGACGGAGCTCGTGGCAGCAAGGTGGAGAGCACAGCAGCAGCGAGACAAGCCCTACCTGGAGTGTCTGGTTTCCAAGAGCTGCTCATTTATGGATGACTTTCTGAGATGAATTCTCTCCACCCCGAGGGACTTCGGTGGGGGAAGCCTTGGAGAAAGCTGTGCAGAGCTGGGTCTCTGTGCTGGCACAGGAACCGATTCACTGACTGTTGAAAAAGAACATGCATTTTGTTAGCAAAATCCTTGATATTTTTGCCCTCTATGCAAATCTGTGGCCCCTAAGCTGAAACACTTTGCACTACAGAGACAAGTTGTGCATCTGGAAAGTTTCTCCTGCCTGCACCAAGCTCCTCTCCATGCGGAGAGGACGTCATACAGATCTGGGCAGCACCGACTCCTACAGGTTACTACACCCAGCTTGGGGCTGCGCCAGATCAAAGTGGAACTTCCTTGGGAAAACACCTGTTTGCAGCGTGATCCCTCCCCGGAGCCGAGCAGGCAAGCTCAGCCTCTGCAAAAGCCAGTTCCTCTCCCTCACCTTCCAGCTCTTTCCTTGAAAATGACATTTTAAGGATCAGTTTTGGAATACAACCTAAAAGGGGCTGACTTCAAAAGCGACTGAATGAGCAGAGGCAACTGACAGACAGGTTTGGCTGAAGGCAATCGGGAAGATGCTAGTTTGATCCTTGTTCTTGCTTTGCTTAGGGCACAACCCAGGTCCCATCAGAGCCAAGAGGAAACTCCAACTAATACATTTAAATGCAGGATGAGCACCACAGAGAGCACTTTCAGAAGCCAAAGCCCCGGCTCTACTTCTACTTGTGCAAGCAGGAATCAGGTATAACTCCATTTTAAAGCACAAGCTGGGTTGTACAAGTCTAAAACTGGGACAAACTGAGATCAGAATCAGGCCCTAACTGAAAAGCGAGTACTAATTTAGATAATGTTTGTCCCCAGATGATGATTATCCAGTTTAAGGGAGAGGCAAGCCAAGTCCCTTCCACCTTATGGAACAGGGCGTGAATGTGTGTGTCTGTGGGTGTGGGTGTGAAATGAGTAAGCTGAGCAAACACCATACCCATGCAAGATGCAAGCTCACCAGGTAACAGAGAAACATAAACAGATCATTAATATTTGTGACTATTCTACTTATTTTTTATGTAAGTTTTATAGTGGCTGTGAGGGCAGAAGGGCTAGGCAAATCCTCCCAGCTTGTAACTCCTCCAGCCAAATCTGCCTCTGGGCAGGTCCTAGGGATGAAGTATTTGTTCGAAATTCAAAGCCTTCCAGCTCGCAGGTTGGTCACGTGAAAACTGATCACCTTCTCTAAAGACAACTCAGATCAGCTCAGAGCAGACACTTTCAATAATTAACCCATTATGAAGACAGACATTCCTGATTAAGCTCTTTCTTCCTCCAATGTGAAGTAGTTTGTCATCGAACGCCATCAAAGAACTAGGCTAGAGGACATTAAGTCAAAGGAATGTATCTGAACGGGCACACTTCATAGGAAGAAAAAGAATAAGCAACATACCATCATCATAGGTGGTTGTATCAGACAAGGAGCTGCTCTCAGATGGAATTATATCATCTGTGAATGAAAACAAGTTACTTTAAGCATGGAAGACCCAACATTAATTTCCAAATATCACATACAGTTTATTTTCTACAGCTTCAGAGACAACTGCTACTTCTAACACTACAGTCTGTATGCTTTAGCCCTCAAGAGTCTGAAGACATACCTACTTTGGAGTATGTAATGACCTAGTTGTGCTCACTGCAGTTCAGCCACCTGCCTACCTAAAGGAGACTTTTTTTCAACTGCAGTGGGAATCAGGCCAAGGTTTACAAAGGTGTTTTCCACCCAACTTCCAGCAGATCTCACAGGGTGTTTTGGTGCTTCAATAGGCGTCAGGAGCCTACAGAGACAGGTACGTCTTGGCTGCGAGCATCTAATCTCCTCTAGGTACACCTGAAATCCCACCAGGTAGGTGCCTTTTGAAATCTGGCATTCGCTTTTGAATGTTTCATCTGCATACAAATTCAGTTTCAATTAAATTAATATCAATCCAGAATAATTCCACTGATTTCAATCAAGTTATTGCAACTTCCAACAACACAGAGAGCAGTAATGCTTGTTGTATAGGCATTGCAATTTTTTTTTCTGTTTCTTTTACATTTTGTTATTTATTTCAAGTGCTTTACTGCACCTGCCTGTCCTCTCACCTTGATATTCCTTGCTAAGGTTTAGCACAGACCACCAGTGGCAGAGAAATTAGGCTGGTGATAAAAAACAGCACAAGAGATAATTAACCCAGAGAAAAACCTGTTCCTAGACCATTTCTGGCAAGACACGGTGCTGGTGGGGTAAAAAGTCTACATGAACCTCCACGCAAGAGTGAGAGTAAGCAACAAAAGAAGAAGGTGGCAGCCACTTTGTGTATGACACCTGCTTCCTCCATCACTCATCATCAGCATATGCAACGTACGTCACTCCCTTCGTGTCACGCTTTGCTGCGAGGAAAGGTCTGGTTACAAGAATTTGGTAAACCAGAGCAGCTTTTTAAGAACAGCAAAATATCAGGGCTGGTCCCTGCCCCAGGGGACTTGTCAGACCACCAAGGATGGGCTGCAGCTCTGCTTGCAACCCGACACTGAGGAAAAAGCTTCAGGGGAGCTTATTCACACAAATTGGACCACACGGTGGTGAAATATGGAACTGGGCCCAGTGCAAGGAGGAAAAAACCTACCTAGAGGAAAAAAAAAAAATATTAAAAAGCCAGTCTAAAGCTCCACTGCTGGATTCCTGTGGGGTCTGCAGTGCTGACATATGGGAGAGCTCTGAATTTAAATCCTAAATCCTGCAAAAGCAGAAGAAACTCTGGGCCACAGAGGAAACAAAGGAAAGGGAAAGTGGAATATGGGAAGTGGGAGACAGTCCAGTACATCCTTCACCTGCCATCCCTTGGGGGCTGGGATGAAAATAGCTATGATTTGAGTCAATAAATCAATGTTACTATTTAACACATCTTTTCCAACGAGTCATTCCCCAAATTCACAGACGCAAGTGACTCATCACTGCTCAGCCTTCTGAAACCATGTACCTTGAGCCCGAGAGTACCGTCAGCGACAGCAAAAAGGTTACACACGAAAATCAATTATTGAAGCAGACCACAGTTCCGCTTCAGGTAAATATATATACGGTGCAATGCAAGAGACAGGAACAGGAAGGGAATGTAGCTTACTTTGCTGGCTAAGTATTTGCCATCTTGCAGTCCCCACCTGCAGCGAGACCCTCTGAGACACAAAATCTAGACCCTTCTGGCTGTGTCCACCTTCCCAGACAGCAATCAAGGATGTCACGTACCAAATATTGCAAAATTATGGGCTAAATGTATAAGGACCAACTCCTAAGTTGCTTGTTTGCACAACAGGACAAGAAACTGCCTGCAACAAAGAGCGGTGACTGTGCACGGATGCTGCCTCACAGGTCTCCAGTAGCTTCCTGGTTGTCACCACACATCACGTGCCCCAGGTAATACAGGACCTCCCACAATTAGTATCCAGATTGGTGAGCAAGAGACTGGAAAAACAGATGTTTTCCTCATCTCTGTCAATCAGGAACTAGCTGGGCCACATTAAGTAGCTATCATCAGCCTTTCAGAATAAGCACTTGGTGATGATGGATGGCCCAGTGCCGCTGTGGTTTGTGCTGGGTAAGAATCTAAACCAAGCTCTTAACAGGAATAGGACACGGCGAAGGTTTCCCCAATAGAAACCTCAGAGTGCACAGGAGAAGGGTCTCCTCCAGGGAAAATACATGCTGGCAAGAGGTCTCATCTCAAGAGTCAGTAAGAGGGTATCAATATAAACAGCATAAAAAAAAATCTTGCTTTTTCTTTCCCACCTTGCAATTCCCAGGGAAAAAAACCACTAACCTCACAAAACAGCATTTCCTCTGGGATAAAGGGGAAAACAGAAATCAATTAAACAGAAATCAATTATCCATATATATTTTCCACAGACGGGAGAAGTAAAACATGTCCTAAAACTGTTAATTACTGTTGAAACTGGAAGAGCCTGCAAATCCTATGAGCTTTTACTACTCCCAAACTCCTTCAGTTGGCATGGATACTAGCAAGTTTCCATGCTGTATCCTATGAAGCAGCAAAACATCTCACCTCCTTTAGAAAAATCACACTTTCAGAATTGAGGGGCCAAGTGTATCTGCATTCACTGTGCTCATCAGTGGCAAATGCCTTTAGTCAAAAAATCTGTTTGCCACTATCTGCACTCATAAACTCTTGAACTTTGCCTATGTCTTCTGGAAATCAGTAATTTTTAGTCAAGCAGCAAAGTCTTTGATCCTTATTTCCTTGATCTTTGTAGGAAAACCTCACACGCTCTATTTTTGCTCAAACTGTCGCGTTGCAGAAGGAAAGGGAGAGAGATCTTGCACATGGCAGCTCAGACACACAACTGCTCTCAATACAGTAAGAATTAAGAGACCACACCAGTTTCGGCTGAGATGCTCCTGACAGCCTAAGTATAGCACCTTCCGTCCGTACCTGGTGCTGGAACGAGTCTCCACTTGTTCCTCAAACTGCAGCTTATTCTGCCCTCAGCCTGTAAGCAGTGCACTTATCCTATCAGATGCAGCAATTGCATCTCTTTTTTTCTTACTTAACTGCCTTGGAGAAGATAAAAATCACATAGAGGAGATGTAAACAAATCTTCTAAGTGAGCCAAATTACATTTTTCTTCCTGTTTTCATCAGAATAAGGGGAATTCTCTTGTTTACCTGGAAGAGTAAGAGTGGATTTCTGGGTTGGTTTTTTGCCGCACTTGATTCTATACTCATTTATGGAATTTTCAATCTCTTGCAGCTTTTTTACAGCATCAGTATACTCCTGCTTTCTTTTCTTCTTCACATTTTTGCAGAGGTCTGGCTCACTGGCAAGTTTCTTCGCAGCTTCCACCAGCTTTTGCTGTATGATAAAATTGCTCTCCAAGTCCTGCAAAGCGGGATCCTGCAAATTTGTGAGATAAGTTATTTGCATGTATTCATCATCAATGAAAGTTCTTGAAAAGATCTACTTTTGTGCTAATGAAGTGAAATCTTTAGCACAAAACACAGAAATACCAAAGCTTATCCACAAGACAACCTCAGCATATGAAACTCTTCGATCTTATTTCTATGACTAGTGTAAGATTATGAGATCTCTTGAGAAAGGTCCAAAGTTCTCGAGCCTGGGTGCCATAAGGTAGACATTTAAATTCAGGTTTACACCACTAAGCCTCTTGCTCCGAGTCCAAGGCTGAAAACATCCATTCAAAATCTCTCTTTACCTTGGAGAAAATAGAAGTGGAAATTGATGCCACCGTACCTACGTAACAGAGAGCTGGAGGCTTTAATTAATTGTTTGTCAACAGCTTTGAGATGCTCAGATGAAAGGCACTGCCGCAGTGCTAAGCAACACATTATTAAATGTGGTCAGCAGGATTTCGTTTCAATAGCTTTTAAGCCGTCTACATAAAATCAGTTTGCTACAGACATGGATCGTACCAGTCCTGTAAGCCAGGGCAGAGAGTTTTTGGTGAAAGACAGATGCAAAGTGCCCAACAACTACTTACTACTTGGATGAAACAGCTTGTTAACAAATCTCACAAGGAATGAGGGGGAATGGTGTGTGTCCAGAAACTGCATATATCTGAATTACCGTATCTCCTGAGTCAGGCTCTGCCAGCAAAGTTTGTATTAGCTTCTTGAGCAATATAGGGAGCTTTTATTTAGGTGGAACTTGCATTAAGCCAGAGATAAATCTCCTCCTGCTGTCACCTGTCACGTAACTATGCTTAGGGACAGATGATTTTGCAAGGGGGACAGTGCACACCCCTGCCGTGTTCTGGGTTCAAGCACAATCTCAACCCGAAGCAAATCAATGCTTGAGAAAAGCTCACAGCCATGGGTTGGCCAAATGGTGTTTATGCACCTGCTCTGCTCTAATTAGCAGCAAAATGTCCATTAAAATTCAAGCAGCATGGCCCAATCAGGAGTTCAGCTCGGAGGATTTTAAGGCCTTTTGAAACAGCCAACTTCCTGGTCATTTCAAAGGCAGCACAGCTGAAATATGGGCAGGACCTGTCTAAATTCCCCAGCCCATGCAAGCGACTGTCCCAGCTGCCTCCTCTTAAACAATCGGGGAAGAGCTGGATTATTTACAAGTGGCTTTGGCCACTGGTCTGGCCACCCCACCTCTGCTGTGAAAACAACCTGCAGTGCTCACCTCTTCACTGGGGAGCAGGTTGTCATCCAGCTTGAAGGCCGTGCCAACACGTCTTCTCACCTGGGGAGGCTCCTCTCCAGCGCTCAGAGGATACTCCTTGGGCATCTTGCCCGTCAGCTCCTGGGGAACAGAGAGGGTTCCACATGAAGGTCCAGAGGGAAAGAAGGGCTCTCACTCATCCCAACCCCAGCATAAGGTGCAGTTCTCACCGCCTCTCGCAGGCAGATTTTCTTCAGCTCCTCAACCTTCTGAAGCAGTTTTTCCTGAAGAAGTTTCTCTTTCTTCTTTAGCTCTGTAATTTTCTCCTTCTTTTGTTCTTCACTGACCTCTGAATCCTGAGAGCCTGAAAAATACACTCTCTGTATCAGAGGATTTGCAGGTAAAAGCCCTTTTTTTTTTTTTCTGGTCAGGTAAGCTGAGATCTCCCCAAAGCAGTCCAGCCCAGCAAAACACCACATTATTCAAAGCATAACATCCGGCTCTTGTCTCATCCAGCAAGCAGCCTTTTAGGAAAGCTGCACTTTTTCAAACCCCCAATGTATATACTTGCATAGTAAAACCTAAGTATACACCCCAAAACCCCACCACCTAAAATAAAAATCATTGCACTAGCAATATCTACAATATACTTGATATTTGGGCTTTGACTTTGCTTTTGAGGCAGACACCGAGGCTCCTCGCTTGGCCTTCACCTCGAGGCATCTGCATGTGGCACTCAGGCTTTCACCTCCCCCCATTACACCTCCTACACAGTCAAGGGACAGATCTAAAGTCCACTCCAGAGCTGAGCTTTATTTGGAAGCATTTATCTTCTCTGCTCATTTCTGAGGAAGTTTGGGGCAATTCAACTCCTAGAACAAGTGCTTAAAATTAGCCCGGATCAAATTTCCCTCAGACTTTGATGAGACTTTCAGCCATTCAAGCACTCACTGGTAAACTAATATCAAATTATTCATGGACCAAGAGTATATGGGTGCTTATCCATCTAGCATATTTTTATTTCCTTATTTAGTTATGGAAGGAAACAGCAGATTATACCATGAATGCTACTGTTTCAGATACATGAACTAATACCCACCTTCACATGTGTCACTGTATTTATCATCATCTGGCCTCATTTTCCCTTTTAATATACACAAGCCCCGCTGTACTTCACAACCTCGAATTCACACAAAGTATTACCTGATGAGATCAAACTGCCATTGCTGGCCATAATAAGCTGGTTCTTTGCCTCCAAGGTCACCAGCTTTGAAACCTTTGGTGTTCCCATCTCTGTCAGATCCATGGCGATATCATCCAAACTTCTGGCTGAAGGAATTTTTGCCTGAGGCAGTTTTAAAATAAACAAACAAATAAATAAATAAATCCAGCCTCACATTGAGTTACTTCTAATTAACTTCAGAACACGGGGTCACAGAAGATGACGTTTCACACCTCATCTCCCACAAAATTAAGAGCTAAAGCAGCAGGATCATGCAGGAGCTGGCGGCGCACAGGACTGTGCTGGCGTTCCTCTCCCCCTCTGCCCTCAAAGCCTGAACCATCTCCCAGCCCCAAATCCCTTTGCTCTTTGCACTGTGTTCAAAACGAACAGGAGGAAGCAAAAGAAAAAGCAGATTAAACACTGGGAGGTGGGAATTCTCTCTTCTGTGATTAAGCTTCCACAGCCCTTAATTGCAGGGAGACTAAAATGGATCGAATAACAATACCGTCGCTAATAGACTGCTCAAAAAGCTGACAAAAACAATTTGTAGTTTTTCTCAGGAGAGCAGTTCATCCATGGAAAAACATACACTGGAGGATATATGGGAAAGGTAAATGCTCACAGTAAAATGCCTTATAACTTACTTTGCTTTGCTTTCTGTCCAAGTAAAACTGGTGCTGACTGATTGCCATCACCCAGATGGATTTGATCAGGGAAGTGTTTGCATACCAGGTTTGCACCACCAGTCCGCTCTGGCCAAAGGTCCTTCTCGACACTGAAATTCTGAGGAGGTGAAAAGAAATGCAATTTCAAGACAGGTTTTGAGGTTCAAAGTCCCAGATGCCTCTCTCTCTCTTATCCAGGGAAGGCTCAGCCTTTATTTTAGAGATGTGAAAACTCTGATTTCCTTCTCCCCACCACCCTGTGCTGCTGCCTTTCCTCCTTCCTAACCTGCCTTTAATTTTAGAAAGTTAAAATCCCTCCTGGTCAAGCTTTATAACACTGAGCAGCAGCAACTGCTCTGCCTTTTAGTTCATTGTGCTGCTGAGACCTATGGTTGGGTACACTATAAACCTAGAAAGAGCGAGTGGACTGCCATGGGATCCTGAAAGAAGAGATCAAGGCAGGATGAAGCTGCAGAGCATCTTGCAGCTTCTCGTGGCCCAGCTGAGAGGCACGGCAGTCCCGTGCCAGAGGTAGAAAGGAGGGCAGCAGGAGAAGCAAAAAGGAAGGTGGAGTCAGAAATTCACCCTGGGCAAAATCTGTTTCTTCTTGGGAGGGATCCTGAGGGGAAGGCACGGGAAAGCAGCCTGCGGGTGAGCTCCCACCCCAACCGGTGGTACTCCTTCAGGCCCCTGCAGGCTCCCTCAGAGGAGGGAGCATCGCTGCCAAGGCAGGGGAGGGCGGGCAGAAGGTGAGCAAGAAAGTCACGTCCAGGTCCTGCAGGCTGCATTCCTGGGTCTCCTGCTGCACAGGCACGTTACAGCAGCCTCTTGGGGAAGGGTTTTGTAAAGTGAGCAAATTTGGCCATGACAAATAGTCCTCCCTCTGCTCCAAGAACTCCCTTGGGGGATATCACAGGCAATTCAAGAGAAGGACACCCAGAGCTGTCACACAGCACCAGTTGCTCCAGGTTGCTCACTGTGGCTGCAACTTTTCCTCTGCAACATCACAGCACCATTTGTCTATCACTCACAGCCCGGATCCAGCCCCAGTCTGTTCTGCCAAACGCAGGATCAGGCTCAGTGTCACACAGCCCAGAGTAAACCCAGAGTCACCTCCCATCCCCTAACACAAGATGACAAATCCCCAGTCTGGGTAAAGAACCATCCCACTGCTACAGCCACCTCCCCCAGCCTTACCTGCGGGGATCGTGTACTTCCACAGCAAACTTCTTTTCACGGAAGTAGAGATTTTCCAGCTGTTTCCATTGAAATAGCTAGGGGAATTGGGAGAGAGCAGCAGAACACTGTCACTACAAGAATCACCAGTCTTTTCCCCACAAGGTTATGTCATTTCAGCAAATTACAATTCCAGTGTATCTTCAGCTACTGGGATGAACTCAGCAGTAACAACATTCATAACACTAATTACAATAAGCACATAAATAGAAATGTATAGGATGGCCCTCAAGTAATGTCACACTCTTACAGACAATGCATTGCAAATTGAGGATTTTGCCTGGTGCTGATGGAAACACCTGTTTCCATCAACGGAACATTTATTTTCACCACTAGAAGCTCACAGAGAACTAGGGAGGGCAGCTGAAGTCTGAAGTGAAATAGAAAAGTGAAATAGAAAAATCTGTATACAAAGTAATTGCATAGACACCTATGGTCTCTTCCCTCAGAACATCCCCAGGGAACAGCAGCAGCTGCGGGAAAACCAAGACCTTACTCTTCAGAAGACACTGGGTGAGAGATTCAGCATGACATTTTGGAGCAGGGGTACACCACATAGAGAGAAAGAGCAGCTACAGAAGGAAGCCACCCCACAACGCATACTTCTGTAAGGAAACCACAGATTTCCTGCAAAGTGCCAGCTGGGAGAAGAGATCAAAGTCAAGCAGGGCTTGGCAGCTGCACCCGTGGGATCAGAATTTCATACGAATCTGCTCTCCCTTTGCACCAGCATTAACCACCCTCCAGGGATGATCCATCAGGGGCTGCATCTTTTCAGCCCAGCTTTGGCTGAGCCATTCCCCTGGGTACAGGGTTCTGAGGTACCACCTCGGGTCCCCTCTCCAGCAGTGCCCAGGTGCCTGGGCACACACACAGACCTATACGGCTGTCCCCAGGGATGTCACCTGAAGATGACAGGGTGCACCAGAGCAGCAGCACAGGCTGTAGTTCCCGACCTGCCACCTTCCTGGAGCTGGAGCCCAGGCGGGGGTATGTGAGGTGCTTCCACCCAGGCTGGGCAGCCAGGGCCAGCATCAAGTGGGAGAGATCAGCTTGCAAAACCAGTAATCCACCGAGGCACTGGGGTCACCACAGCAACTCCCTCCCCACAGTTTTTCCAAAGCCTCCATGAATGCAGCCACTCCATCAGGAGTCCCCAGACACAGGACATCACCCCCGACGTCTGCCAAAGCCTGACACACTGTGCTCTGATGATGGAGGAACTTCAAGTTTTGCAAAAAAATTATGTATTGCGCCATGCTGCATTTGAAACATTCTTAACATGGATCGTAAATGAAGCATAACTCAGTGCACATGTTTGTTGGGGAGAACTCCAGCTCTTCCAGCGACCTTTTGCTCTGTTTAGTTAAAGCTTTCCTTTCTAGTACTATAATTTATTACTAGATCCTGCTAGATGAAAAATGTAGCGAGGGGAAATGTCATTTACTTGGACTAATAAGTCACTTTCTAAAAGATCTTGGAAGTTTTACTCTGCTGCTTAAGTAAGTTTATCTCGGTATTAAAGACACCCTGACCAGTCACACTACTTTCAGAAGTGCCCTCTCTCTAACATGCCATTGAACTTTTAAATAAATACATTTTAAAAAAAGAAAATCCAAGAGAACAGATCTCACAGAGTATGTCAGGGCATTGAGCAATAGCACCCGGGGGTGCTCCGGCACACAGGGATCCCCAGCTC
>JAOXNO010000003.1:10349265-10382886 GCA_028565335.1 Limnodromus scolopaceus
GCTCGGCCACCCCCGTTTCCCCACACAGCCCCCGTGTCCCCGCACTCACCTCTCCACAGCACCGTCCCCCTTCTCCCCTGCCCCTCCGGACAGCGTTAAGGGTGACATGGGACGAGCAGGGCGAGCGGCAGCCGTCCTCCTGCCATCCTTCCCCGCTCCGCTCCCGCCGGCTTCACCTCCCACTGCTGACACACGCCTGACATCACCCGCCCCTCCCGGCAGCGACGCCTCCCCGACCCACCCTTCTCCCTCCGATAAAGGGAAAACCGAGCCCGGGAGGGAAGGGGAGAGGGTTTCTACCGGAGGGCTGCACACCTTCGGAGCCCCCCCAAGGCCCGGTGGGGGGCTGAGGTGGGTGGAAGCCTGTCCCGGGGGCTGAGGTGGCCGAGCCCCGGCCCCACCACCCGGGTGGAATCACACCCGAGAGGCAACAGGTTGGACCAGAAGCATCACGCCGCGTTCCCGGCCGCCCCGCTCCCACGCTCGTAAAACACGATGGGCGTGCTTCAAACACAACCTCTGGGAAAAAAAAACTGCCTCTCTGCCTCTTATCGGTTGCGGGTGATGACTCCCCCGTCCCCTTCATCACTTCCTCTGGGTTTTTTCCCCTCCGGACGTGCTCGGCATTCCCCAGGGCTGCGGGAGAAAGGGTCACCTGGCCCATGGGCAGCAGGGGTGAAGAGGGTCACGTTTGGCGGGGGGGGGACAAAATGCAGCTGTCCCACCACCTTGAGAAGCCTCCTGCTCAGGCAGGGGTCATACCAGCACTCCAAGGGTCTGGATGGACCCTTCCATGGGGAGCTGCCTGTGCAAATCCAGTGCCAGCCCCTCGTGAGATTGATCCCTCACCATCTGTGGTGCAAAAAAGGGAAGGAAAAAAAACCCCAAACCTTTGCATTTGTAAGGAAACCTGCACGGAATTGCCTCAGGATGTGGCTAGAGCTTTGCCCCATTTCATCCCCACCCTACGAGATCCATCCCAGCCCAAGGAGGAGCTGACAGGCACCCCAAGCATTTGCAGCTGGCTACATTCAGCACAAAGACATTTGCCTCCTTGCCCAAGGACACACAGGACTGGGACAACCCCGGTTCCCCCTTCCCCTGCAGAGGAGATGGGGAAGCAGCGTTGGAAATGCTCCATGCAGGATCTATTTTTACTCTGAAAAGTATATTTATTGACTGAAAAGCGCCCTCTCCTTAAGCTATCTCACTTCAGAACAATACAAGTTCTTAGCAATCAATTCCTCTGACAAACTCCTGCAGTCAGGTCCTTAAAAAAAAAAGACCAGTGATTATATGAGTAGCTTCAGAATGTTGTGAACTAATAATATTTATATACGTGCACTTAAAAATAATGATGAATGAATGTATCAATGAGTTTCTGCCTAACTAAATCTGTCTGGATTCATGAAGACAAGAGGAAACAAAAGGCCTCAATAAAAACAAGGGGGGGAAAAAAAGTAATAAAGAACAAGAGTAAACCAAGTGAAATTCTATATACTCCTTCAAATAAACTTTTCCTAAATTGTGGTCAAAAGGCTATACTCAGGAAACTGTCGCTGGACTAGAGTTTTCCTGCTCCCTTCAAGTACACCCTAACTCTGTACAGACATGTTTCTAAATCATCCCTAATTTCAATCTTACCTAAACTACATGCATATTAAAAGACAAAAGAGCTGTCAAAAAAAATATCTGGAAATCTGGAACTGGTTTTTGAGGGCTGGAAGTACAATTAGGAATAATTAAAATGTTTTTGTGGACATTTTGCAATGTATGTTTCCCTTTAACCAGATGATTAGGTCCACCTGAGCTAATGAACGTTTTCTCAATAGCCTTCCCATCCATTTAGATTGCCAGATCCTTAAAGGCTCCTGAAAACTCCCATTGGGCAGAGCAGGAGCTGCCTGTCTGACTCCACAAGCAGTATTTGGCCCAGTCAAGGTTTGTTTCCTAGGTCTTTTTAGAGAAGGTGGAGGTGCAAATCTTCCCGATCACAGCTCATTAATCAGGCACTTCTCTGCACCAGCCAGACTCCTACCACCCAGATGCTGCTTTTCCAGGCCCATGAGTTCAAGCTTCCTGAATTTCTGTTGCAGTTCTCTTTCAGAGGCTGCAGAAACACAGAATAAAAAAAGATACCGTCCTCTCAACCGTCTTTCTCATACAAAAAGAGCTGTAAGTATAGTCTAACGAGGCACAAAGCAGACACAAACTGCTTAAGTTGAGAGACAACTTAATAAAAGAAGCAGCTGGGCTTTTTTGGTTTGGTTTTTTTTTTTTTTTACCTGGCCAACCTTGCATTCGGTTTTGAATAAAATGCAAGTTTGTCTGGGCCCGACAGCAGGAACTCGCTGGCTCGAAAAACGGCCCCATCAGGATTGCAGGCAGGAGCCAGCAGAGCCCCCGCCTGCGAAACGTGCAAGAGAGCTTCTCGTAGTATTTGTTTAACATTCCTACCAGCCTAACACATTTTGTTTAAGAAAAGACTTTAAAAATTATCTTTTCTTTGCAAGGATTGTGTGTCCAACCGCTGCTGCACCAGCCCCGGGACACAATATGTACCGGGGCTGCACCCAGGATGTTTCCAAGGTTGATGGCAAATTCCAACCAAGAGCTAAATTACCCAGATCTTTGATTTTAGACCCAAAGGATCCTTGGGTTAAGGTCAGCATGGAAGTGTGAACCATGCTGCAGCGTTTGCCCTTCCCGCGGGAAGCATGTTCAAAGCACCTCGTGGTACATGCGGTGCCTGTAAGGGAGTTCAGCAACCAGCATCCCAGGAACTGGCTGGGAACTGCAATCTCCAGACAAATCTGGCAATTCAGACCAAGGAAATATAAAAGATTTCTGCCCACAGGAATGCACCCCGCCCCGATGAAGGAAATTACCGCCCTGCCGGCAACGCTGGAAGAAGGGCTGCGTTTCAGCCCCTCCGCTCCGGTTTGGTGTCTGGCACACTACCTTCAACTGAAATCTTTTTTTGTTTTAAATTGCTATGTCCTGGCCATGGAGGAAGGCACTGGAGGAGATGGCAGGAGAGCCAAACTGCCCCACCTGCAGCAGCTCCTGAGAGGAGGCAGCAGACGGCTCCCACCTGCACCAGTATAAATTGGTAGAGCTCACTTGGAGGCATCCTTCATCTCTTACATATTAAGCCATTCCTCTAAAAAACCTCTTCAATCACATTTTTTTTTCCTAATTTATTACAGTCCACCCTTGCTCAGTTCTCATTAGCGTTGGCATTAACAAAACTCAGAGATATCTCAGCACCGAAGTGTCCCAAAATGCATGTTTCGGGGCAGATGACACTCAAGGAACTTTCCACACATCTGGAAGGAACTGAATTTCAGAGCGGTCTTGTAAGAACTATGTGTTTATTTTAAATAATTACGCGAGCTTAGTGTCTTATGTCTAAATCAATGGCTTCTATTTGGTGAGAAATAAACACCATCAAAGAAATCTCTGCCTAATTAGATCCGCCTGCTGAGAAGCCTGTACAAATGCTGTTGTGTTCTGAACCATTCAGCAAAGCAGGACAGCAAATTTACATTATGGAAATGTCCTGCAAGGGAAAACTTTTAGCATCAGCTCTTAATATATGTTGAATTAAAATAAAAATATCATAAATATTACCCATTTCAAAACTAGTATGCGCTAATAAAAATCACTTCTGAGAACATAATGTATTCAAGACAACCAGCATTAGAATGAAAATTCTTGCAGATTTGAAACAATACCATAGCGAGATTAGTTGTTCTCCTCAGACATTATAGTTCATTTATCACCAGGGAGTCGCCCACAGAAACACAATGAAGTGGGAGAACAAGTCAAAAAGCCAGCAAGCTGCCTTCTCAAATTCCCGTCCCTCAGAGGATCACCACGTATTGGCTGAACGCAGAATAAACTCAGACCATAATACACACTCCATAAACAAGACAAAGCATTGTTTATCTCACCAGCGAGAAGAACTGGGGTAGAGATAAAAGGGAGGTCTATTCTGTTTTGAAACGGCATATGAAGTCCTGGGACCTGTTTTATACTTTTCCTAATTGATTCAGAGGAGACTGGGGACAGGATCTTGGCTTGCCATCCCATAGCAAGCGGGAGGCATCTCTCGGTATTAACTGCAGCTGAAGGGAGACTGTGTTTGTGAAGCAGCAGGACTGCAGAGTTAATCCCAGGTCTGAGCTGAAATCTGAACAAGAGTTGCCAAACCCAGGGTTTTTTATGCCCTGTGAGACTTCAGGATTATAATCAACCGAGCCCAGCATAACCTCCAGCCAGTGTGGAGCCGCTGCTTTTATCTACAAAGACAATTTTCATAAATGACAAAAAATAATTCTCGATTTTCAGCCTATTACAGCACTGGAGCAGCGCTCCCCTTGGCTCCCATCAGCTCCCAGTCCCAGGAAAGGGGTAAAACCCGTACCCACTGTGCTACAAACCGCTTCCAAAGCAACACCAGCTCTCAGGAGCGACTTACAGCAACACAACTCCTTTCTCCAAACCATCTCGGCACAACCAGCAAAATATTAATAGCCGGACTCAAACCTCCCCAGCCAGCTTCACACGGAGAGACAGACACAGCAGGTTCTCCTGGTCCAGCCCTGAGTTACACACCGTCCTCTCCACACGCTCCCCCCACGGATGACTGACGGGACATGCGCAAGCGTTGGCAAGGCTGGGCGATAGGGATCTGGAGATTGCTTCATAGCCAGGTCTGGCGTGCAAGTCGTTTCCTGTGAAGAGTTCTCAGCCCTGGACTTCACGCAACAGTGTTGATCCAACAACAAAATCGTGGGATAACCACTGTGCTCCAAGGCTCGTATTTAGGTCTCTCTGCCTCAAGATCTACTTGGATAAAGCCAAAAGATTTCACTTTTTGAGGCGGATGGTTACATTTGTTGGGATTTAATTGGCACTGCATTAATGTGTGCAGTTAATTTTGTATATACTATTTTATTATTATTTTTTAAATTTTATTTTGAACGTGGACTTGGCTCTTGCCAGGTGCCTACGATGAACGCATTAAACAAATGCAGCTAGTTGTGACAGCAGCCATTGCATGGCAGACAAGACACAGAGAGAGGAATAAACCCCTCTGATGTGAAATTCAGCTGAAGCACAGGCACCAATTCCAGTTCAAAGCCTCCCACCAGAAATCCAGCAGCTTTCCCACCGCAGCCGGTATCAGAGAGGTTTGAACATCTAGGGATCACTTGTATCTTTGAAATTAGGAAAGGCCAGCTTCATTAGACTTGGACTCAGCCCCTCCCTTTTATTGAGTTAATCAGCTGCATGTATATTTAAACATCACTAACTGGAGAAGTGGAGCACAATAAGGATGCTCTTTCCCAGATGGCTGGGGATAAACACAACAGCACTTTTGATTCACAGCATAAACAGCCGGGTAACACCAGCACATGGCAGTTGTGAGTTTGGCTCCATCCCGAAAAGCAAAGTAAGAAAATTCTGCTAAATCCAGCAAAACTAGCACATCTGCTCCAAAAGACAGGCATAGTTTACATGCCCGCTCTCCTCTTGCCTGCTGCTTTGGGAAGGACTGCGCTTGCTGACTCCTCAGAGGTTCAGGTCAGCCATACAGACGCTGCTCTCTCTGAAATATATTCTGGTACATTCATAAATATGAGCAACCAACAATACTGGTTAAAAGGAAACTTCTGCCGGCTGCATCACAGGCAGCAAGGCTACAACTACACTGAAATAAACAGCAGGATTTTGACATTTTAACTCCAAACCCAAGTTTGGATGTGGGTGCCTCTCTAGACCCAGCATCTGCTTCCCTACTCCTCACCCTGAAAGCAATCTGATTCCAATTACTTCCATGGATCACATCAGAAGTGCACTTTGTATTTCAAACCCTGAAACATATTTTGTATGAAGAAACTGTTTGCATATTTAGCCACACATTAGAAGTAGTCACGACTCAGGACAAGCTGTGGCTTAAGTCACTTTTGTCCCCTCCTATTAACACCAGACACAAATCCATAAGGATACTACAAGCCATATCCATCCCCACTTTTTCAATCAGCTTATTGGCATTAAACTTTCCCCTCTGCCTATCAGCTCTTCTCTCCCACCTTCCCCTTTTAATCTCTACCATCTGTTGTATAATTATAATTATAGTAAAGCAGACAATTACTATCATTCCCATTGTAACACTTCCATTGCAGAGGTGATTTTTGCTTTTTATTTTATTCTTCTTAAACACAACTCCTGCTGCATTCAAAGGTAATGCCTCGTAACTGACCGTAGCAGGGTGTGACTTGGTATCTGGGCCCTGCTGACCTTAAAAAATTTTCTTAATCTGCCTGGTCGATGTTGTAAACTGAAATCCCACAAGCACAAAAACTGCTTGGTGAAGCAGTGTTTCTAGCCAGGCAGACTGTACTTTCTTGGAGAGCGTTGCTGGTCACAGCTGGACATCTTGGCTAGAGAATGATCCGTGTTTGACCTGACCAGATAATCTTGTAGATGTTGCCTAAGAACAGGGAAGTGCTCAAGAGCAAGAGGACCTCCTTTGGCTGCATTAACATTGACTTTATTTTCTAGGGTTCCTCTTGTGTCACTGTCATCTTAGAACAGGCACGGTAAGGAGATCTGGGGCTGAACTAAGTACTTGACTAAACAAAGCAAAGGAAGGATGTACGAGTTCAACCTTGAGCACCCAGGTATATAAAAATACACCTAAAAAACCCAAGTCATAGCCTGCTCTGGAAAAAGAGAAGATCATGTTGGGAGCTTGAAGGGGAATTACTCTTAACAAGGAAGTTTTGTTAAGCTGTGTTTTTGGCACAAATACACTAAACAGTATCATTTTGCAAATGTAAAATTCCCTGGCAGGAAGCACACACTTCATGTGAACTCCTGCCCAGATCATTCCCGGGGAAGGAGAACAGCAAAACTCCAGGTCTCCATCTCCTCACAGCTTAGATGTTCCAACGAAGACATGACCAGAAAGAAACCACACACCCCCAACCCAACCGTGCGGCCCCTGCTGTGCAGTCCTGGCTCGTTTCCCCAGCCAAGAGGGCTAAATAACTCTTCAAAGACTTTCAGGGCTCAGTTCTGTCGCAGGGAGACATATGTGGCTGCAGGACTGGGCGAGCTCCCAACACATCGTGTGCTTGGGCAGGGTGATGGGCTTCCAAGGCCATCGGCAGAAGAGCCTGTTGGGGCTGGCTGATGGGGACTTTGAGGGAGCCTGGGACCCTCTGCCCTTTTTAAACAACAAGGGAGGCTGCTGGCAGAGCTCGCTCTGCAGGAGACACGCTGGGGAGCAGGGGGGTGGAAAAAGAGAAGGACAACCTCCAGTTTTTGGCATTTACTCTCAATGCCCCCCCTTACAATTCATTGCATCATGGAAATGTACAGTTGCCTAAAGAGGCCTGCGGTTTCATGCACTCCCCCTCGTATTTCACAGATACCAGTGGAGCCTTTTATCACTACAAAAGCCAAGTGAAAACACTACTCCAGTACATGGCCTTTAGTTCAGGACCTGCAGAAAACCAATTGCTTCATACTTCTCTAGTGATCCCTGGAAGCTGCCAAAATTCCCATCCAGGCTGTCCTGAGACCACCAAACTCAAGACGACACACAAGCCAAAGCTCCCCAAAGGGAGTTTCCACTATCTGTGTGAGCGGTAGAGTTTTACTGCCCCAGTGCCAGCAGAATTCTCCTTCTGCCTCCAACCCTTGCCCTTTTGCTCGCTAGCCTAATAAGCAACAACTTAAAAATGCATATTCTGACATACACCACCATCCCACATCACCCTTGAAAAAAGTTAGAAGCAAAAAAACCTTACTTTTCTGGGCTTAACTTTGTCTTGTAAGTCGTACTGGCCTATTCCTTTGTAACTTATTCCAAGCCACCACGGGATTCCTTGTTTATCCTGAAAAATAGAAGTCTACATGAACCCAAAGCCACTTAAGAATTAAGCAATTCCAAGATTACAGCCCATTGCATTCTGTGACAAGTACGAGTAGGTACGGAACAAAGATATTTTTGCAAACAAATCGATGTGAAGTGGAATGCTCGAGTGAATGTTGAAACTTTCTCCCCCTGCCTTCTTAGGCAGAGGCAAGAAACCAGGTGGTGGTTGTGCAAAGTGGACAAAAAAGCATCAGTGCTGCTCAAACAAGGGGGTGTCACTCATTGCAGGAAGTGGCGGGGGGGA
The DNA here is from genome assembly GCA_028565335.1 of Limnodromus scolopaceus. Taxonomy (NCBI): domain Eukaryota; kingdom Metazoa; phylum Chordata; class Aves; order Charadriiformes; family Scolopacidae; genus Limnodromus; species Limnodromus scolopaceus. Next base: position 10,357,464 of record JAOXNO010000003.1, read on the forward strand.
ATATGGGACCAAAAAAAACCAAACTGTGGCCAGTGACTGCATCCACTAAACTCAGGCATGGATGGCTGCAGGAAGAGAAAACAGCACAAAACATCAGCTTCTCAGGTACCACAGTCATGGCCATGACCCAAAAGTAAGGAGACATCACCTCTGCTGAGCTCTTCTGCACAAAACACTTTGGGCCCAGGCTCTGCTCTACAAACAGGAATAAATGGTATATTTCCATCACTCTCCAAAAATATTTCTCAGCATTTCTCCACTCCATGTATGCACCCACTAATCACTGGCCACTTAGAAGTAGTCTTTTCTACATTGTAATTTTTTTCCTATTCGATTAGAAATGTCTCTGGGGAAACTATTAACTGCTTTGGATCTAGAAGTGATAGCCAGTTTAATTAAGCTGATACGAATTTAGCTCCTCATAGGATTACAGAAGGTTTTATAAAGACTCCTTTCTGTCTTCTGTAGCACATAACGCTTTGCTGCTCTCTGGAAACAATTTTTAAAGAATAGTGAAGGGGGAAAAATTATAGAGGTTGAAAAATGGGGGGTTTAATTCTGATAGAAGAGTACTGAATCATCAAACTGCTCCTATAGGAATGTAATCACACATAATAAGCTAAGCAATCACATTATCTATGGGCATTTACTAACCTTTACTCCATAGTAATGAACTCCATATGTTGGCAAAGCTTCTACCACTTTCATGTACCTGTAGACAGATTTATAGCGTATCAGATGATTTTCTCTGGAGGGAATAATATCTATTAACATATTCTTTTCACACATACATTCAGGACATGTCATTTATCATTTGCATTTTTTGAAGGTCTTAATAATTGAAGGCCCATGTTTTCAGTAAAAATTTTAGCATCCTGGCTTGGGGAAAGATGTGGTATTTTGGCCCAGCTAAAGCGAATGGAAAATCTCTCATACAACAAAACATTCAATCTCTTATCAGAAGGTCAGAGAATTGAAAGTAAAAATTCTGAACTGAACATGTGAGCCTTTTGGGAAATGTAGGCGGTAAAGCCCTGCCTATAATTATTCCATTATGGTGCTTTGGTTACAATGGGTAGGCTCCAAATGAAAGCGTTTACCCAGTTGTACAACTGTTTCATGAGGCAATTCAGACAACCGCTAAACAATTTCTTCCCTATTGAAAGAAGCCCCTGAATTATTGAGACAGAACTACAGGCATTGAGGTACATGAGAAAAACTACAAGTTGTCTACATCGTGCAACCACGGCAATCATCTCAAACTTCATGATATCTAACACACACCACTGCATCTGCCTGTAGGAAATACAGTAATATTAAAGGTAAATTAAGAATAAAATTCCACAGGCTCTGTGTAGATCTTGTTCTTTTGAAAGCCAAATTCTGAACTTTTCAACAAACACACATTAGGTTTTGGGTTTTTTTACAGGACCTAAGTAAGGTAACACTCGCCCTTCAGAGTTTGGTATGACAACTAATTGATGGCAAGCAGGGTATGGAGAAGAGTCTTCCAATAAAGTAAGGTCCAAATAATTAATTTTAGATATGGGGAAACATAAGCTTAACTGGAAGCCTGTGAAATCTGAAATTTCAAATATAACTCAATAAAAAAGAACCTGGTAGATACAAACGGTAAAGTTTGCCATCAGTAATGACCAAAACAGCTTGCATTTGCCACTTCTCAAAAAAAAAAAAAAGAAAAAAGTAAAAATACCATCTTCACAAATTAACAAGTGTCATACTCACTGAACAATGGCTTGTCCTCTGGTCAGACCTTTAATTTGTGTATAATGCTCAATTACTCTGTCCTCACTGCAAAACAAGCACAAAACCCAATTTAGAGGCTCAGTGACTTTTTTCATGTGTGACGGCGTCTGTCGAAATTCAGATGCCTGCTCAGCATGCAGAGAAGTGTCCCTCTGTAGATTTCTCGCTCGGGTTTTACATTCTGTTTCTTACTGATTTCTTTCCCACCCTTCATTAAGCAGCGTGGAGCTGCCTGGCTGATCCCCGCCATCACATGCCGCCTTCCAGACTAATTAATGAATCATTTCGGATCAGCCTGCTCCGCTGCAGATGCTGCTGCAGAATAATGGTACTAATTGTATAAATTCATTTTCACATTCTAAAGGACCAAAACTTCAAAGGATGGTTAATGCTCCATGTGTAAGACAGAAGAAGTTAAACAAGAAATGTTTTCCTTCCAGTGTATTTCCCCCTGACATTTCATAGGTGAAGAAATACAGATTTGCCAGCAATGACCTTTTTCCATTTTTCCTGTTATATATTTCAACATTTTGTTTTAGCAGAATGTAAAATAAAATATGCATTTAAGTGTCAGATGTTTGGAAGCAAAGAAAAAACCAGCAGTATTCATTTTGGAAAAAACCCAAATCATAACCAAGTACCGGTATACTTGGAAATACAGCAGGTACACACAAAAAACCCCAAAACAAATGAGGGAGTCAAACTTGCACAAAGGGCATCAAGTCCAAGGAAACAGTATCGTTGATTCACCCCAAATTCTGTGTTTCTTTACAGCAGATTCAAGCCTCAACGTTGGACCTGCCTTTCCATTTCCAGCTTTTCTACCTCATTTTCTCCCTGCGTCCCGTTGAGGAGAGCTGCTGGATGGGCATCTGCCAGCCAGCCAAGGTCAACCCACCACCAAGGCTCTACTGAAGAGCGAGGTGCTCTTTGCAAACCCAGGCTTGGCTGGAGTTCAGATTTCAGCTCTTTCTACTGCCTGGTCCCCACATATTCTGATCCAGCAGTTCCTGATCCAGCAAATTAATTTGAGCAAATTCTCAATGAGGGATTTGCATCAGATCTCGCATAATTTATAACCTTCTAAAAACTGGAAATGCTTGAACACGAGCTATTAACTCCGGGTCTTATGTCATACAAGCTGAAAACTTTTAAAAGAGTTTGCAAAACTGTTTGACAGTGATCTCGTCTTTACCATTCATAGCAATGATTTACATTTTAAATTAAACAGCTCACCAGTAAGCGAGTGATGGATGCTCCTGCAGAGTCTTGGTGGGAAAGACAGGCAGTGTCTTCAAGTCTTTTCTAGTGTTTTCATCACTAAAAAACAAAAATGGCACAGCGTCACTGCTAGCGAATCATAGTTTCAGCAGAAGGGCTGCATTTGCTACCCAAGAACATGGTGCATTGCCCCGTATCAGGCTGTCATAGCAACGTAACTCTATAGGCCCTCTCACATGACAGTGATGTATATGGTGTCACACAGACTCATGGTGTAACTCATTATACGGACACGTGATTCTCAGGCCACTGCGGTGGGAGCACCGTATCAGTGTTTACTTTGCACACACTCACTCTGTTTGCCAAGTGAAGAATGAGCCCTGAAACAGCTGCAGAAGGAAAGCCTCTGCCCAAAAGCAAGCCTTGCAGTGCTAATTTTTGCTTTAAAATCTTACCTCTAGACCATACATTTCACAAAGCAGCGTGGTATTTGTCAAATCTCAGAGTTCAACACCGATCTGATTCAAAACAAAGGGTTTCAGTTCATATACTCTAAAATATTTTCACTGAAAATAGTTTTCCTGGACTGCTCATTCTACAGAAAGTTCAAATATTTTGGACTCCAGGCCCAGCCTGGAACAAAATAAAGGAGGTTGAAGTATGAACTATGTGACTGCACTTTGTCACAAAAAAAAAAAAACAAACCAGCAGAATATTTAAAAACCTATTTACAGGCATCAGTAAAATGGTTAATATTTTCTCCTTATATGCTCCATTAATTAATCAGCTGAAACTTGCACGCCTCATTTCTGCAGGATTTCTGCGTGCCTTCGCAGCGGCGCCAACAAGCACGAACACGACTTCTCTATGTACGGAATGCATCAGTCACGTCCATCCGCATCCGCCTCGACCTCTGCATCCAGCCTTTCCTTGAAGGTGTGTTCCTGCTCCTGACCTCTGTTTTCATCAGATTCCACTCTTAGAGATTCCATCTGAGCTACGTACCCTCTCGTCCCCCAAAATGAGCACCCCGTGCATCAGTAGAGTGGTCCAGAGCACTGAGGTCTGCTCTGCGGGCACAGCGGATCAACCTCTGCAGATGGAGGAGGCAGCAAACCCCCACCACGTTTCCATCTCACCTGGCAGATGTCACATGGAAGGGGCAGTAAATTAAAGGTTTTTGTTCCTCGGCGAGCACTGGCTAATCGCTTTGCAAGCTCCTTCCCCAGCCCCGACAATGTGCCTCAACACTGACTAAGGGGGACCACCTCTGAGGACGAGGAAACAGTTCAATCAACAGCCTATTTATTCTCCAGCGCCTTTGATGAAGTTGCCAAGAAGGGGGTCAATTAGCGCCAAGGAGCTGTTGCTGCCGAGCTTTGCTGGTGCTCCTCTGCCAGGAATATGCACTTTTCTTTGCAGGCTGGCCAGCACCCAAGTGCCACAAAGGGCGACATCTGGGTAAAAAAATCAGGATTTCTCCTCCCAACGCTCACAAAAGCCTGTGAGCTTTTGTGGCGGGCAATGTTGGGGGGTTTATTCACCTCTTAAAAGCCCATTTTGATGGAATCAAAAGGCTATAGGAGAGAAATCTCGGCTTGCAATGAGAAGGTAGATTACCAGCGGTTCATAGGGACACATGAAAATGCAGACAGAGCACACCCTCCTGAGGCCACAGAAACCAGAACAGAAAATAAAACCAACCCCAAACCAAAAAAACAAGCCCTGAGCAACCTGGCCTTATGTCACCGCCGATGTTCTTGGAGCAGGAGGTTCGGCCAGGCAGCCTCCTGAGGTCTCTTCCAACTTAAATCATAGACTCACAGGATAATTGATTATTAAAATAAAAATTTCCTCCTATTTTTAAGCCTGACTCATAAGCGCAATGGCTGCTGTAGCAGTCAAGGTTGGCAGGGAAATGCAGTGAAGTAGGAGAGGTTTTGGAAGGAAGCAATAACAAAAAAGCTCATTTTTACCAAACAAAAGGGCTGTTCCTCTAAATATAGATTCTCAACCCACAATATTCATAATCAGAGGCTTAATGGCTGGTCTCTAAACCCCTGTTTAGAAACCTCGTTGCCAGCGAACAACAAAACGCCCAAGTAAGGGCTGAAGCACTAACGAGGCTGGTGCCGGGAGGCAAGAACTGAGTTCTGGCAGAGGCAGCTGGGCAGAGGGGACAGGTGACCCCCCAGCTGTCACCACCACAGCTGGGTAGAGAGGTCCCAAGCTCTCCTTTACCAACCATCATGGGGCCAGTAGCCTTCTCATCACTGAGATTCTGCAGAAATGCCTCGAATCCTGGCAGCTGCGTCCACCATGCTCTGAGACCTTTTGCATGATGTGTGGCCTCCAGTGGAGCTACTTACTTTCCCATTCAGTTGTTGGGCCCCTCATCTCTGGACCAGGTTGAGTAGCTACTTACTTCATCCCCATCAAACATCAAAACCAGGGTGCTAGTTAAGCTTGAGTGATGAGTAGCAGCTCATCAATATGGAAATGTCTACCACTGAATTTAGACCAGCCAGCCAGCACACCCACCTCCCCGACGAGATTTATAGGCTCTGATCTGGGACATACAGTGACCAAAGGGTTGCTATCACATCTGTGCCATGACACGGGGCACGTCCCTCCAGCACTGACCCGGAAGCACAGGCCCTGATGCAATTTGTTAGAAGGCAGAGTCTTCAGACTTACAGCAGAGCTGGACCTTCTCTGTTCTTCTGCCAACCTACAAACCCATCCAACTTCTTGCAATAGCGGAGAATACACTTCTTTTACAAGGCAAAGCGTGCCTTTGGGACTCGGCTTCCTGAAGGGACCCAACCTCATACCCTAAGGTTCAGACACACGTCCCATCCATCTACAGCTGGAGGGAGTCCATCCAAATAGGCTTATAAGGCCTGAAAGTGTCTGAGAAGCCACATGAGCATTTCATTTTTTCCCCTTGCATAATTCTAAAAGAAAGCATGAAACTATCCTAGGAAAACGTAAAAGACCTGGGAGAAATAGGGCAGAGTTCCTCACATGCTGGATGCCTTCAGACAGCGCAAGCTGGCACGCAGCAGCCCAGATCTGCTGACTGTGCGCCCGAGGATTAGCATTTGGGATGATTCATGGCTTTGGGGATAATAAAAGCCTCAAATGGTCCTCCCCCTCCTTCCAGAGAGTTCATTATCACTTCATCTGCACCAAGGAGCCCAAGCACGTCTCCCCTTGACCTTCAGGATCACTTTCCCAAGCCCTCTGAGACCCAGCCGCTCCCCAGAGGTGACAACTCCAGATAGCAGGAGCGACGGTTTGAATTATTACCTGTTCCTGTTTGGTTTCACAACGATCACAAGGCGATACAGGACTCACAGGGCAGACAGCCCCGGCTCCAGATGTCCAACCGTCTACGCTATCTACCAGCCAAACACACCAGTGTTGTATCTGGCATGTTCACGGTCGGTTCTCATCAGGGCAGGAGGAGGACTAGGCTGTCGGGACGGAGAGGCCCACTTGCATTTAATCTGACCTCTGCTACGGAGGGGGGCTTCTCGACTGGTGGTTCTTGGCATAATTTCAATACATAAACTTAAACCGCCCAGAGTCAACGGGATTGAGTATTTTTGGCAAAAGGTTTGTTTATTCCCCAGGAGGAGAATATAGGAAACTCATCTGAAGTATTTTTCCACTATGGAGAAGAATTAAAGAAAACCAGCAGATGGACCCTTTCCTTCCCATTCCACCCTCTAAATGGGAATTTTCTCTCTGGCAGACATTGAGCAGAACTTGAATTAAGCTGAGCAGTGTAAATGAAAATTTACATCAGACCCTCCACATGCCGAACTTCAGCTTCTTCCTTGGTACTGTTGATATTTAATTTTCTGTCCCAACACGAGCAAACGCTGGGCAAGATGCTGTCCCCAGCAGCCCACCCTGCTCACCAGTGCCAGCTCTATGGAGATGGAAGGGCAGCTTGTCTCTAAAATAAGCAATAGCAGTGTTTAACTACATACCGTACTGTGAATAAGAGTTCCCACATTCAAACTCACTAACTCCAGCAGCAAACCAGGACCAACCCCACATGCTTCCCACAACCCACCGATGTTACAGTGAAATTTTAGGCATCTTGCTAAAACTCCACCAGAAATCTTGCAAGGAATCAAGCCAAATTACCACAGCACGCTCTGCCTAACCCATATTACTGAAAATTAAAAAGAGACTTACATATTTATGCTCCCAGAAAGTGCATCTTCACAGCTTCTAATCAAGTGATACGACACTCCCTGCTAGGCAAAGAGTTACAGAACTGTGCTAATTAGGACCATTTGTCAATGACTGCCCCAGCTTTTCCCTGCGCCCACTGTCAAAAACAGCTTATGCCTGTTGCTAACGCAGGTAAGAGCTAAGATGCAATAAGATGTGGTTAATGAGATTAGCATAAAACGTGAAAAGCAATCGACACACTCAGAGCAGCAAAAGCAATATAATGGACTACAACATAAAAACTTATCAGCCCTCATCATCTTTGTAAATATTAACAGCTCAATAAGGATGGGACTTCAGACAGCTTTTAACTGACTAAAGTGATGGCAGGTGTGCCTGCCTCTGCTGAATTGTGTTGATAACGCTTTATAAAGTAGGAATTTATCACCTGGGAAAGTGCATTGTATAGTGACTTTCCTCTGTTCTCGAAGCCTCTTGACCTCACATACTCACTCTTGTGTTGCTATGTGATCATTAGGATAAGTCAGCTCCTGGGTCTTTCTGAATGTCACTATTTCATATTCGGTTAATTCTTGAAACGAATTTTAGGCACACCACAGGTAGCATTTAGAGTGGCCTTATTTTTAGAAAATACTGACTGATTTCTAAAATTAACCTGAAATTTATTTCGTGGACACCTAAAAATCAGCAGACACTTCTGAGAACTGCATGTGATCTACAAGGAAACATGGAGCTTCACAGCAGAAGGGCGATAAAGTATTACCCTGCATCATGAAGGTGCATCAAAAACTTTCCATTAGGATTTTTCTTCTTATCCTGTTCAAGATATTTAGAGCCAGCAAAACAAACAGAAACAGCACACAATTAGATTTGATACTTAAAAGCTGACAATCTAAGTTTTCAGAGGGCTGGTCAAGTTACTCAGATGATGTTGGTGATGGTCCCATTTCTTGAGAAAAACCATTGAATTCCTTTGCTACACGATTACAAGCAATGCTGTAACAGTACGAGAACATCCCTTGCTGCTGCCCACACCTCAGCCTGGTCCTAAGGTGACCTTCTAAAGTGACCAGACTTTGGGTAGCAGCATCAAGATCTCCGGGGCACTCCATTCTGTATGTTCACAGATGAGAGTCCAACATGGACCATCTCACTGCAGCTGGACCACTTCACCAACAGGTGCCTTTTCTGTAGGCTTTTGGTTTTTTTTCCAAAACAAATGGAAGGGCAGAGCGTGGCAACCTCACTCTCCCTTGGAGGTTGCTCTGCCTTTCAAGGTACCACAAGAAGCAGGTGTGAGGAGGAAGCAGCACGGCAACCAAGGGGAAAAAAAATATGAGCAGGGTTAAAAGTGCAAGATTAAAAGAGGGGGGGGAAGGAAGACAGAGCGGGGAAGGTACGGGCAGAGCTGATGGACTTAGCAGCTTTCGAGTATGTCAGAGCAGCAGGATCTTGGCAGCAGGACTCTGAAATGCACTCTGACAAATCCTCTTTTGTGACAAATGCCAGACATTTCCCATCACTTCCCAGCCTCACAGTTTATGGTCTGCTGGCACACTCAAGAAAGTTATTTTTCTATTGAGGGAAGACCAGGATCCGGAAAGGCCATGAACAAGGGGCTCCCGTTGGCACAGGACATCCAGAGCCCAACCTTAACCCCCAGCCAGCAGGGAGCTTGGCCTGGGACTGAGCTGCACAGTCTGCCACTTGAATACCTGCTAGGGACCGCCTGCTCAGAAAGGTATTTGAAGGAGCATTTGTAAGAGCCTTCCAAATCCTGTACGTGAAAAGGAACATGATAAGCAGTGCAGATGGCTTTTTTCAACACCTGGCTTGTTGTACATCTACACTGTGGCCACGCTGTGGATTCCCTCGCTGCGCTGCAGCAACAGCTTTAGTTTCACAGCTTAAGGAGGACCTGCACCAAACATAACGCGTGGCTGGGACTGGACAACCCTTCTCCACACTTAGCACAGGCTGGACCACAGCCTTGGACCTCCAGGCCTGACCTCCAGCTCCAGATCTGCTCCTTTAGGCTAATTCCTCCGCTTCCCCAGCCCTGCCTGACTCTCTGAAACAGCAGCAGCAGCACCCATGGATCTCATGGGGGTTTGGTGACCCTACTCACTGGGTTTTGGAAGGTGGATCAAGAGCACCACAGAAAAAGCAACATTTCTCTTATCAGCTATATGCATGCACCTCTATCAGAGGACATGGGAACCAAACAAGAGCATGGGCTGCTCCCAGAGCCATCTTGGTGGACGAGGCACTGTTCATATTTCCACTTTGCAGACAAGGAATGGGATGACAAAGAAGCAGTTCTCCACTGCTGGGAAAAAAAAAAAATTATCTGTGACCTGAACCTGCTCTAAATTCTCAGTCCTTTTACAGCTCTTGATGTGAAACAGGAATATTTTGAAGACAAACCCTTTAGTCCTTCAACACCCCACCTACCACTGCTGATGGCTCCTGGTCCCATGGAAACTGGGGCAGGACATCCACATTGGAAGAGCTGCTTGGCCATATCATCAGCACACGTTCCCAGTGCTTCTGTCAGCCCAGACGGGAAGCAGAGCAGCCCTGCTCTACCTGGGGATTTACTGCAGATTGAAAGATGACTATTCACAGTTGATACAATGCTTGAAGGATCCCAAACCCTTCCTCACAACACCAGACTGTTATTTCTAACATCCACACTGTCTTCCTGTTCACACAAAAGTCAGATTAGCCATATTAGTCGTGGGTTTTTAGCATGTCTGAGTACAGCAGCAAAGTTTAAAGCTTGTTATCACAGCCCTGTGTGCTGATACAGAGATACGTGGAACCACAAGAAAAATAAAGTATCAAAATAATGATAAAGACCTGACAAATTTACAAAAGCAAAAAAGCTGAGGCTGAAAAGCTGTCATTCCATTTCCTCAAAGCACAAAATACACCCTACGTGATACATCCCAACCATCACAGGAAGGAAAAGCAAATGAGGTGGGGGTTTTTTTTTGAGGATGTTCTGAGTCAGATCAGAGCTCAAAGTCCTGCCCACAGCTGATGGTGCAAGACTGGAGAAACACTCTGTAGGCCTCGCAAAGTTTTCCAGATACGCAACAGAAGGGAGGTGAATAAACACGTTATAGCACAAAAGCCATGAAATCTAATTTTCCACAAGAAAAGGCAGCATCCCTTAATGCTGAACCTGCACTTGTGGGAATTTCTAGGGAGAAAGGGGAGGGCATCTTTCACCCAAGGCCGTGGAGCTTTGCCATGATGCTACTCCAAAGCCAAGAGCTATGACAGCAACGTGTCTGACTTGTCCCCTGTGTGGGGGACAACTTCAGGGATGATGAACTTTTCCTGGCCCCATGCTTGCCTCATCTCTCATCTACTTTGGATGCAGAGCACACACAAAAGCCTTCCCTAGGTGGGTGGTTGTACCCACGGTAGGACTGCTCCTCTGAGTTAAAAGTGCCTTAAAGAAAAAAAGAAAAAAGAAAATAAAGGACTGTGGAGAGGCACTTAAAGAGGACAAAACACAACCACCCCTTTGCCGCCCCTCAGGAAACTGTACGAACATCATGCGTGTGAAATCTAAAAACGTACGTTGCTTACCAAACTGCCATAATTATATGTAAATATTAAAGTTACACTGCCATATGCAAGTAGTAAATCCCCTGAGATCAGGTTATTAAATTACTCAAAACAGCCTCTTTTTTTCTCTCCATGTAATTCTTTGCTCATTTCACCCACAGTGCTTCCACCTAATTCAGCCTAATTCATCTGCTGCATAATAAGCACACTATACAAATTCCTTGTTAGCCCTTACAGAACTGCTTTAAAGTAGGAAACTGTAAAAAACCATTAAAATTACACCATAGCGGAGATGATGTATGCTTTGGTCTGCCCCGAACTGTATGAATCTACAAGTAGCACTCGTAGAAAAAAAACGTTGTTAGAAGTCTAGCAGAAAACTGGGGTCTTGGTTAGGTATTTTTTTGTAATTGCACCTGTTTTACACTGTGAATTTCCACTTCTTATTGAAAAATAAAGCACCAGGAGAGAACAACATTTTAATCTTAGAACTGCTGCCTAAGTCCTCTGGGAGATGGAGCTCAGCACCTTACTGCCCAGCTCCTCTCTGCAGGCTGCCTTCCCTCAGCTACCCGGTCCCCAGGCTACACCAGGGTGTAGGACCCCAAAACCAAACTGCAGCGACTCACCAACAAAAGCAAGACTTGCACGCTGTTATAGAAAAAAAATACAGTAGTTTTCAACCAGCTTTTCTTTGAAGGAGGCATAAAATTGAATTAAGCAGAGAGCTCTTTGGGGAAGTGGGTATCCAATGCCTGTCAAGTAGGGGAATCATTATCATTGTATGAAGTATACACCAAACATGATTTTCCCTAAACTTGCTTATTAACTACCTATTAACTACCTCGGTTCATTAGATGTTCCCAAATACAGTGAAATAAATAATCAACCCCCTCAGCAAACAGGCTCTAAGTTAATAGCTCTTTGCTCATCTTGTTTCAAATAAGTTAGTTACTGCAAAAGAGCGAGCTCAGGAAAGCACATGGCTGGGTTTGACCCAGACAGAGTTAATGGTTCATGAACAAGTGCCCAGCAAGGTATTTAAAGAAAAACTGTGCAGAGTGGCAGCTGAAAGGCAAAATACACAATGACTCAACGCGGCAAACAAGCAGCCATGGAGCACAAGGAGCACAACTGCAGGCAGAGCCAGTGCTGAGCACTGATTTCCAGCGAGGAACCACAGCCCATGGGGAGCAGCGGGTCACGCTGGAGAAAGCCTCTGCAAACATCAGTGCACAGGCATTTAAAGAGTGCACTTGCACGGGAAAGAAAATGAAGAAGTAAACCAGCGCTGCCTATGGCAGGCACCAGATGGATGCCCTGAGAGTGAATCCTGTGGTGATCCAACAGCTCTGTTGTGTCGCCCACCGACACGCATGGAAGGAAAACCCCAGGGTCTGAAAGAGGCATCCAGACTCTGCTCATGTCTTAGGTCTCCACATGAGGCCAGCACAAGTGTCCCCTGGTAATCCATCCACAATCCCAATGGCCCTGGAAAAGAGCTTCCAGTGAACAATTCACAACAGGCCTCCTTCCCCAACAGCACAACTAAGAGGAGCAGGTCTGTGGAGCAATAGGGTTTGTGCTGGAGACCTGACACCCACACCGTACCCATTTCAGGGCTTTCTTCAGGCCAGCTCTAGCCTGGCCCCACCACCTAAGCACCTGCCAGTGGCTGCCACACATGAGGTGGGCTCCATCCATGCCACATGGACCCACTTTGAGGTCTCCCAGACCTCTTCAGGATGCAAACCTGGGAGAGGAGGGTAGAAACAACTGGGATATTTGCCCCAAATTTGTGTTTCTGCTCCAATCCCTGTCCTGCACATGGCCACACCTGGAGTTTTGGTCATATGAACATGGTGAGATTTCCAAAAACAGGCTGGGCAAGCTGCCTCGAACAAACCTCAGGTGTGTCCCGTTTCTGAAGCTGCCTTAACCATGGGGTAAGCAGCACAGCGAACAGGTGCTTTGCTATCAGACAATTATTAACTTCTTTCAAGCAGCTAATTTCTAGCACTGCCCACGTTATCTTCTCCACATTCTTTTCTACCAAGAGATTTTGCAGTTTGTCTGGCAAAACAGTCACCTTCCCAAGCAAACTCTACCCAAAAATCTAATAGTGAGCGCTCACTCTTCATTAGGACCAAATTGTTAATACCAGTTTTCTGCACCTAGACCAAGCACTTCATTTTTATTTTTTTTTCTCCCCTCAGTAAAGTTTTTAAACTTGGGAGTTTCTGAACCAATTACTCCACAGCCGCGGTTCGCAGGAGTATCTTTCACACAAACCTTTTCCTTTTACAAACTGGGTTTATCACCCCTGTAATGATAAACCCCGGTGCCTCGCACATGTCAGCTATCAGGAATTCATTATTTTGTCTGTGTTATGTTATACCAGTCGGGAGTTATCTTTGCAGCCCACAGGCCAGAATCAAAACCGAATGCGTCAGCTATTTAAAGAAAATGGGAGCCCTCCTCCAGCAATTTAATTAACTTTCAGGGAGCACGGCTGGGTTTCAGGCCTGGAAACGTTACTGGGGAAAACGTGATCCAAGATTATCAGGCAGAAAATAAACTTTTTTTTTTTAAAAAGCTATTTTGCTTATATAGTCCCTGTAGCTAATCTGATTTTAATAAACGTTTTTCTAACATTAGAAAGACAGCATCTAGGACATGTCAGTTGTAAACTCTTTCCATCAAGCTACAAATAACACTATATATTATTGTACAGCATTTTTGAGGGCAGATACTTAGCCTGTAAACTAAATACAACTAAATCATTTATTTCCCAAGGAGGCAAGACTTTATATGTTCCATGTTTACATGATGATAATTACCAGACCAATCTATTATTTCGCATGCCTGCCAAAACATTAGCTTGCTTTAAAGTTTAAATAAAATGTCTAAAAGAACCAGAATATGGACTCTTTCCCCCCCCCAAATTGAACCATGCCAGAAGCTGCAACTTGAATCAGATTTTTTTTAAAAACCTTTGCACAGAGTTAAAAAACCAAGACTTTGTAAAACCAGGCTTGCAGCTTTTTCTGCTTCATTTGCAAATATAGGAGTGGAAGAGTACAATTAAATAGTGCGTAGTGTTCCAAAACTCCTATTAATGACTAATACTTTGCTTTGGGTTCTTATTACAGGAGCCGGAAAGAAACTGACAGAAATTCAGTTTGAACAGAGAAGCAGTCAACTGGAAACCATAGATTAGTCGTGAGAAGCAAACACAAAGCGTTACATCCCTCCTCTCGAGCAAAACATTCCCACTCATTGGACAGAAAAGCAGAGGGACAGGGATCTGCAGCATCTCAGACTTGCTGGGGACATCGCAGCTGCAGGACTCTCGGGAGGAACCGTGGCAGCCCTGACACCATCCCATGGAAGGGGAAGAGGAAGAGCTCACCCAGCATCCCTGCAACACTCTCTTCATCACACACAGTGGGGAATTATCTTGGCTGGGATCACCAGTTTGGTAAACAGGAAAAGGAACTGGGCGTGTGGCGAGCTACACTGATCGTGGTCCCGTGGCATCTTACTTAATCATTCCTCCTGCGGCCCACAGTCATTTTAGACTGCCCTTGAGAAACCAGAGCTGCCCACAACAGGCAATGGACATGCTGCGGGTGCAATTTTGAACCATGTATTTAAGTTTTATCAAGATGTCTTAAAAGCCAGAGTCCTCTCAAAGTGGGACTTGGGTGGTTTATCTCACATAAAGCCTCTCTCCAGATGATAAATCTCATACCCTTGCCATAACAGCCCAGCCCAGGACCCCAGGGTCCAGTTGCAAACCACCTGCAAGGGCCAAACCCCAAAAAGCTTGATATTTTCATGCTGTCAGTGCTACCAGACTTCAAAAATCACCTCCAGAGCGACCTTTCTGGTGCAGAAATCAGAAGTTTTTACTTTCTCCAAGTGCCCACACGTCAGGTTTGCTCCCTGAAAATAAACAGATTTCAAAAGAATGTGCTCACCCACTCAGGATGGGGCAGGGGAGGGTGTTTCTGGGGAGATTGCTGCTCTCTGCCATCCAGATGTTATCTGAGAATTTGAGTGGTGGGTTGGGAGAGGGGTTACTGCAGAGCCGCAGGAGTCTGAAGCGTTCAGACCCTGGTACTGATCTGTCTGTTCCCAGATGAAGTCAGTGGGAATGTCACACGGACCCCTCCACAGGACCTGTCCCCATGGAAAAGCTCCCTACAGGCTGTGTGAAAACTCAGCCAGGCAGAGATCACCAGCGTTGTCTGGACTGGCCCATTTTTCACTTCCACAAAGCTAATCTCTAGGACTTCAGGCAATTCCTGTATTTACCCGCATCTATTCAGCACTAATCCTATATTTAAAAAAAAAAAACAATTAACCCGTGTGTTCTCACGTAAGCAGAAATGGTGCAAGAGCCACATTCCAGAAAGTGATTCAAAAGTGGAATTGCCAAACGACATCGAACACGCCAAACCCAAGGCACTCCAAACGGAGGCACCGCTGCAAGGACGTACCCCTTGTATCACGGGCCAGTTTGGCAGGGGAGACCAGTCCCACGCTATCTATAAGATACGCTGTTAATTAAGCTAGTGCTTTATCAGGGGTGGTCCAAACGACCACTTGTGATATGTAAGATGAAATTCCTTCACTTCTGGTGCTCTCGCCGAGCCTGGGACAGCTGGCCGTGCTCATGTGCTGTGGAGGCACAACATATGTTTTGTTTAAGAGAGGAAACAATTGCTGCAGCTATTTTCACGCAACTGTTCAGGGAAGAGCTGCACTTGGGAAATCAGTCTTGTAGCGCAGTATTCTTCCCTCCCGTTTTCTTTAAATACTTTTCAAGGTAACCACGGGCAATCCACTCCTTGCAAGGTGTCCACGGAGGCATGGAAAATAACCACAGACGCAGTTCTCGGGCATGCAAAGCAATGCTTACAAACCTATTTATGGCAAATGATAAGGAGTCAGTGTGAAGTTTAAACCACATTGAGGGCCTTCACCACAAAAGTAGTTTTTAACCTTAACCCCTTTTCTTGAGAATTAAGAGCACGTTGCCACCAGTTGCTACAGCTTAACAAGTTACTTCTTGTCCAGTGAAAGGCATTCTCTGGCTATCTATGCCTAAACTCAGCTAAGTTTAGGGTGTCTTAGGGTGTCCCTGTGAAATCAGGCAAGATGAGCGGTCTTTCTAGAGAAAAAAACAGCAGACAGACTATAAGCAATATACAGTGGGTCACAAAGCAGTTCTACAGCATGACCAGGAACAGAAACTGTCTGTACAGCCAGCCCATCCAGTTGATCTTAGTCATAAGGACATCTTTTCCTCCCTGCGGGCAGGAGAGCATGCCAATAAAAAGGAGGAGGAGGAGGTTGTGATGGACTTCACAGAGCGTGTCCCTCAGTGGAGAAGGGATGGCATTTGGAGAAGAAGGGGTCTTGGGCAGCAGCACTGGCACTTACTTGACAAGCGGGCACTGAAGGAGAAGCAGAGTATGTCACTGCCAAAGGCTTTGGCAGTCGGACGTGACTTGCTTCCTGCGTTTGAGCAGACAGCCCTTTACTGAGCATTTCCAAAGCGTGGTTCTTGAAAGCTGTTGTAGCTAAAGCGTAAACACACCTCTCTTCCCACATGGAAACTCAGCAAGTAGTAAAATATTAACGTGACCAAAGCCAACCTTCTGAATTTCTATTTGCTTAGTGAGCCGTTTCTAATTGAAGGTCTTTTCCCCTGGCTCTAACAGGTCCGAGTGCGACCCCACCTCCTCCCCGCGGCCGGTCATCATAACCAGTACACGGTAAAAAGTGGTTTCCAAGGGTAAGCCCAGCCTGATGATGCAGCTTTGGACAGCTAAAGCCCCAGCAACCAGGTCACACACCAGCTACAACACAACTGTGGGGTCAAGTGTGCGAAGGGGGAGGCCCCCGGGGCAGCTGCAGAAGAAAGTGATTCATTGATGTCCAGCACGGGCAGCTGATGGGCTTCGTGTCCCTCCAAACGTGCTGTCACTGTACAGGCAGGGTCATGGGCAAGGTCACCCCAATGGACCTAAGCCACAGTGCACAGGCTTTCTGGTAGGAAAGAGTGGAAGCTTGTCTCCCCGTCCCACTTCAGTGTTTGGGGAGGTGGGCAAAGCAGGATGACCTGAAAAAAACCACCCTGTTTTGACTCAGAGCCTGCTCACAAAAGGCATTACTCACCCTGCAGATTCAGATTTTATCCAGCCCAGCAGCACATATCACTTTCTTCAGCCACTACTCACGGCTGGACTTTACCCCCATTTCTGATTGTTTGCAATACAATGCCAACCCAGAAAAACACATCCATCAAGCACAGCAGTATTAGAAAGGAAAATGTTATTACCTGGAATAGTCCCCTTTAGCTTCCTACAATTGAAAAACAGTGACAGAATTAAAACATGATCTCTTCAAAAGTCCTCGATTTTCCCAGCATTGTTCACTTCCCCACTCCCACAGCTCCACTGCCAGATCCTGACCCCAGCTACACCCCGTGCAAAGCATGGAGCCTGCCTGCATATATTCAAGAACAGAACCTTTTAACGCTTCCAGCTGTAGATTATCCACCTACGCCATAAATACAACCGCTTCCAGAACGGGGATGAATTTCACATTGCAAATCAAATGTCACTTTTACTGTACGAGAAGTGAAATACAATTCTCTCTCCGGCCGACCGCATCCAGCTAAAGGGCGGCTTTACAAACAGGTCAGCACTTGAGAGGAATTGTGCTCGCTCAAGATGAAAACAACAGTTCAGGCAGATCGAGCCACCACAGCTTTGCGGTGGCATTTTGTCACTGAGAAACTCTCACTGGGAGAGACCCCCCCAACATCTTAAAGGTAGAATTTTATTTCTTACAAAGTGGTAAATAACCAGAGTTTAAGTCTGAGTACAACAAATCTTGATTAAGAAAAGGAAAAACTGGCATAATGTATTTCAACATAACAGAAGTATCAAAAACACATGCTTTGAAAGATTCACAGGCATAATATAGCAACTTGAGCTACAGTAGTATAGCATACTCTTTGCTTCCCAGACCTCCGGAACATACTTAAATTAGAATAAGTGATAAATTAGCCAGAAATCTGCCAAGGACTTCCCTTAGTGAGTTTTTCCTGCTCCCTCTTTCAATTTCAAATTCCCAAAGTAGACATTTCTCTTACTTGCCTATAAGGAAAAACAGCTCCCAACTTTTTTAGTTCCCTCTCCACTCAACTGCAGAGTGTGTAAACAATGCTGCATGGTTTTGTCTTTATAAAGGGGGGGGGGGGAAACAAAACCAGAAAAGCAGCAGGCAGCTGAGCTAAAAGAAGTCCAAGTTACCGGTTATCAGAAAACCCACCAAATGACAGGAGGAAGAGCCGCTTACCTGCAAAATCAGAGCTGCCAACTTGAAGACGGTCTCACTCTCCACTTCAATCTGCCCCTGTTGCAGGGAAAGAGAAGGACATGAAGCGTGTGTGTGTGTGTGTGGGTGCCTTGCACCACCCCGCACAGCCCCGCACCGCCCCGGTCCAGCGGGGGGCTCCGGGAGGCGGCTCCCAGCGCTCCGGGAAAGGCAGTGCCGTCCCCAGTCCCCTCCCCGCATCCCCTTTGCAGCCACCCCTTTTTGTCAGCGTGTACACACAAACACACCGTGACACCGCCTTTCCTCCTCCTCCTCCTCCCCAAACCCTCCCCTCTCCCCCTCTTTTTCTCTCCCTCGCGTGTTTTCTTTACAAATCTTCCTTTTATTGCGTTTTGCAGGACGCTGGTTTGCGTTATCGCATCTGACAGCGCGTCCCATCAGGGGCCTGATCCTGCACCCTGCAAAATAAACCCATGAAGAACTGGCCATGGAGCAGGGAGGCAGGGTTGAAGGAGAGGTATTCTTATGGCTTGAAGCACCTCCTCAGGGCAGGGAGGGCAGTTCTTTGTTGCAAAGGTGGTACGCACACCCCTGATGCTAGATAAGTAATACTTAATCACAAGAATAGCAGAACTAAGCTTCCTTTGCCCCACAGAGTCTGGATCTCACAGCCTCCAGTTATTACAAGTAAATTATATTTGTAGTGTAGCATTCAGAGAAACTTCATGGACCCCCATGCTGGACATCTCCCCAGTAACCCCACTCCAAAACCAGTCCTGCACTCGGTGACTTCAGAGGTGTTCAGTTGATAAATGCTAAAACCATTGAAACTACACAAGGATCCTTTTTTTCCTGCTCGCAAGCTTAAGTGCAATCTTAGTTAGTTTCTTAGAAGCAAAAACGCTGGTCCTTATTCTAAACTGGGACCAGCAGTAGTGCTGGAAAAGTAGAGGAGATGTGCTTACTGTTGGACTCTTGGATTACCAAAGCTACACCTTACACCTACTGCACCCTGCAAACTGTGTATATGGGACAAAACTCAGCACATGAACCAGCCCACAAATACAGAGATTATTTTTTTTTTTAATTATTGATCTTTTGCAAGCAAAGATAGTAGCCATCACACCAGTCTTTGAGGGGACAAAGCAGACCAAAAGCTGAAATAGTGCCAAAACCAAGGTAGCAGGAAGATCCACAGAATTCCATACAGATAGAGGGAAATGACATCTCAAAATATATAGGGCACATCTGGAGCTGAGCTAATTTACCACAGCTGCAGGTCTACCCCACAGAGACTAAATTCAAAAGCTAACAAACAAATAATTCAATTTTCATGGAAAGGAAGTGGGTTTTTTTGCCAGCTTTGTCATCAATAAAACATTCCAGCAGCAGCACTCCCCCAGGCTGCTCTGCAATGGCAGACTACAAGGAATTTCCCCTTCCCAACAGGTGTGGCAACAGCTATGCAGAAGTAGCCTCCAAAGCATTCCCAGACATATTTTATTAGAAGAAGAGGAGGGGCACATCACAAATTAGGAGGGGAAAAAAAAAAAAAAAAAAAGAGCCTTAAATTCATCCTTCCTTCAGATCTCTTTCACGTTGATGCTTAAGAGAAAAGGCAAGGATTGAAACCCAGAAACTCTTCATGTAGTTACAACTTTAAGGGAGTTTGTTACTTCCAGGTCTGTATCAGGTTAGTCTTTGTCATGCACATCTGAGCTGCCCTTTTTTTAGCTTAAATTGCATCTGCTCAAACAGCCTCTGAGGCCAACTGTGGCAGTGGAAGGATTACAGGACACCAGGTCATCCCAGCACCATGCTCTGCTGCACCAGCAGGTGGGGAACCCAGGCATGAGAAAATGCCATTGCAGGGAACCTCTGCTCAGCAGGAAAGACGGGCTCCAGTTCAGCAAAGCCATCCCTGGACCACAAAATCAGGGAAAACGGGGCCAGAAGGACCTTAAAAGCTCATCAAGACCATCTCCCTGCCCCAAGGCAGAATCAGCTACATGCAGCTCATCACCTTTTACACATACGAGAAACTCATCGAGATTTAAATACCTAAATGCAATTCTCACATCAAAGGCCCTCTTCTCTTTGTTACTGGCTCCAAGGAAAACTGGGTGAGCTACTGCTGCAGCGAGTCTCTGCTGACCCATAGAAATAGCTGTTCCTGGCCTTACAAGGGTGTTTGGGGCTTAATAACCCAGCACCTCTTCACTTTTCATCTTCAAAGCACCTCACAGCCATTAACTAATTAGCAATCGTAATTACGAGGCTGCTTTTCTGTGTTTATTTACTTGGTCCCTAAACACAAGTGTTTAAGAAACTCTGGTCACTTTACTAGGCTGCTATGACATTGCCACATATGTTAAAAGTGATCCCACAAACCACTTCATTTAGGGTTTTGGGAGACCAAACAGGCTGAACGGGGACTGCCTTCTTCACGTGATGAAGTTTCAGTCCTTGCTTTCATAGTGAGGGTTTTGCTGTGGCGGTGTCCTCAGTTTTGAACAGGGTTGCTTAGAAGCTGTGTCGAGGAGCAGACAGGTAAGAAGGTCCTCCCTAACTTTGACCTCTCTCAAACAAGACACAAAAGGTGTCTTTGACCTTCAAAGGGGGCAAACAGGACATCCCAGGTGCAGGGCTGCCACCACAGCTCTCCAGCTGTTGCAAACCTCAGAACAGGGTGGACCAGTCCTAATTATTGCCACATATCACCATACAATAACAGTGGCAGGAGACTGGGTCCACTCTGAGGGAGGCTCTGCACCAAAAAAACCCCAAAACACCAAAAGAGTAAATCAGGAGAACCTCTACCTTTTAAAAGGGGCTAAAAAAATCCAAGAAGAAAAGAGATGCAGGGAGGTGAAAGGAATGTCCTGAGGTCACACAGTTCTAAGTAGCAGAGTGAGGACTTGAAGCACAGGATCTCAAAGCCCAGCCCAGCCTTTATCTAACAGACTAATGCTATATACAAGGGACAGTCTCTTGGACAATTCCTCTTGGAGCCTGGAATTATTTTCCATCGTAATATAAAGTTATTTGCCATCTGGTTCCCTAATTGGCCATAGCTATAATGTAATCCAGCTCTGCCCTGGGCTGTCAAGGAGTTTGGACAGTCCTTGGCTTGACACAAATCCATATAGCGATATGTGTCACTCAGGAGCGCAGGACCATGGCTATTCCCACTCACTCAAGCAATATTTTGATTTTATAACCATCCTTCAGCCCCAAGGCCGGCAGATGGGGGAGGGGTCTCTTTTAGCATCATTTTAACAGCAAGGTCAGATTTCAAAAATAGATGGGGAAAAACGGGTGTAAGAAGATTCATTCCCAATGCCTGCAATTGCTGGGTTAATTTAAGCGGAGACTTCAGCCAGCAGGAGGGGGACCCTGGGAGCCAGGGCAGCGAGTGCCCTCACGGCCGTGTGTTGAAGATGAAAATGGAAGGTTTTCCTAGATTTATCCCAAGTGGGAACAAGGTCACTAGCACGAGGTTAAGTAGATGGATGTAATTCAGATAATGGAATCTGAGTCTTCTACATTTTAGATGCAAATAAGTTTAAACAGACTAGCGGGTGCAGCTCCAGGGAGGAGATGAAACTGGTATTTTTCAATTAGGGTTTGCACTGGGACCAATCATTTTAACCAGCGAGACAGATACAGCCTCTTGTGTAGCTCTCCAAAAGGCCACTAGCTTATCTAAACACTGCATTTGGTCCAGCAGATTCAGGTGGTGGCTTTTGTCATGCTGACAAATATCAGAATAATAAAAGGTTGCAGCAGATGTCCAAACAGGGTGGCAATTACCACAGAGCAGGAACAGGTCACTATCTCAGCGGCCAGCAAAGACCAAGTCCTGCCTTCAGTGCCCACGGGCAGAATTTAGCCCCTGATTCAGATCTCAAGAGCTCAAGTCTTTTGCTGCACAGACATCGACTTATGAATGTGATAAAAATCACAAGCTCGGTCATGAATAGAGCAGTGAACCCTCATTAGACACAGCAACAACACTAGAATTTACTGTCACAGAGATACAAGTCTGAAACCCTGATGAAAACACAGATCAAGAGTGACGATAGTCAGATGAGCATTAACTGTGCTAAGCAAATCTTTAGACTGTAAACTCAGATTAAAGCAGATTTAAAAAAAAAAAAAAGTAAGCAACACACAGGAACTGTCATCTTTAACTCTTTAGAGCCAGAGCAAGATATGAAAACTGACATGGTTTGTTCAAAGCACATATAACCTCCAGAGGTTAAAGACTAACAAAGACATTTCACATGGAGATTTGAGAAGATACTAACACACCTCTTCCCTCAAACCAATCCCTTTAAAAGTGTATATTAACCAAAGACACCCCCAAATACACACACTATGATTGAATAGCCTCAAGACAGCCACAATATTGAATATAATTACCCGTGATGACTGAAAGGTGATTTAAAAAAGCTAAGAGAAAGAAGGGTGCGATTAGGCAGAGGGAAAGGAAGGATCCGATTGCGTACAACACGATGTTCAAACTGAGGGAGGCAATTAGTTGGGTGTGGACAAGTGAAGAAAGCGATGCCAGCCCCCGTGCCCTTACCCAGCACCGCTGTGACTTCCCACAAGAGATCCAGCATCCCCACGATGTGCCCCGACAGCCAGAGGATGCAAAGGCAGGGCCCCACAGTGCAGACAGCTTACCAGCATTGAAAGTTTTTTGGGGAGCAGAAGCTGCACAAAGGTGGCCTGAGCTCCCGGGACCGGCTGGGGAGGGAGGGGTTGTTGGCCACAACCTGTTACACGACACAAGTCGGGCAGCACGGGAGGAACTAGGTCAGGCAATTCAACAACTCGCTCTGTCGGCACATGGCTGGGCAACTAAACCAAGGAGACAAACAATAGCAGCAAACAAATAACCCTTCAACTTTAAAGTGCCCGTACCGGTTACCGGCATTCACACCTATGTCACAGTCCCGGTGGTGTCTCCTGCTGTTCACGCTGCCCTGTGATGTGCAGGACATCCCATCCCATCCCCTTCCACATCAGGAACTTCAAACTTTATCGAGCATCTCAACTGGGACCAATTTCCCAAACACAGAAACACTGGGCTGAGAAAAAGCACAGCAAAGCAAGCGCCTGCCTGCAGCACATTAGGGAGGGAAAGTAAAGCACTAAACCAGCAGGAGACATAGAGTACAAGCCCTTGTAAGAGTAAATTAAAGGCTGGTCCTTCTGACCCTTCTCAAAAGGGCACTTCAGATTTGCACTCATGCTGCATTTACCCCACGGGGAGCACAGCCTGGATGGTTCAGGAGGCCTCACAGCATTTAGATGGTCCATGACATCTTTCATTTCACCTACTAAGCCCCACAGCCCTTCCTCCAGGTGGAGCTACTCTGAGACTTGTCTACACAGTTCAGGGCAACAGGAGCACATTTAATTCTGCTCCTTCTGCATTAATATAAAAGCAGAGAATGGGGTAAAGACATAAAGACTTTCCTGTTTACAAGCCAGGGTATATGGCAAGTGTCATTAGACTCAATGTATAATCACAGCCTTTCGCTTTCCTACTACAGCAAGATACCAAACACACACCAACAACAGACCTGTCGCAGCATCTTTACCCTGTGGCCAGGAGATCAAAGGTGCAAACCTCTCCATTTCAATTAACACCAGTAGTTAGACCCAGGAGGAGGTGGCTGCATCAAGAGACACGAGGTATGAAACTTTGGCTGCAAACCAATTAAGGCTTCATATGCAATGAGCCACACCAGCTAGGACACAACCGAGGCCTCCCCTGGCAAGGGTCTCAACAGGTCCCTGGGGCACCATCAGCATTTACAGCAGTCAGTCTTGGACAAACCTCAACAGAGGTGCTGTGTAGAGTCCCTTGACTATACCCACACCATGGCCAAGTCCCTCCCCAGGCCACCAGTGCAGCCCCATGTGAGGCCTCATGGGGTAACGAGTAGGGAGGCCCCATGGAGATCTGCCAGCTTACATCAGCATGGGCGTCCTACCTCCTCCTCTGTCACATTTTGCTCACAGACATAACCTTCTCCATCCTCATCTGCTGACTTGCTGTTCGTACGAATTTGGGCCAGGAAGGTGGCTGCTAGCACCATGGAAGACAACAGCCCTGAAGGTGCAGAAGGCCAGCTGGTCCTCCTGATTTTTGTCCTGGACTTTACACGTGCTCTTCAGAAGCAGAACAGCAAATACAGGCAATGGATAGAGCGCAGTTTAACAACCTTGGCTAGGATCAGACTACACAGTGTTACAGGGCTGCATGGGAATGCTCCCCTCTCCCTAGAGACGGGGGAGAATTAGGAAATATCTGTTATAAAACTTTCGAGAGCTCTCTGATATACGACCACTTCACTCTCCATGAGCTGGAAGCCAGCCAGGCTTTATGCTCACACCAGGGGTCTGTTTCAACAGCTCTTCTTGGTAAGCACTACTCTTCAGGCTGCCAAGCGCTCACAAGCATCACCATTCACAAACCTATCATGGTTACAGACTCCTCTGAAAACTTCCATTTCCTTTAACATTTCTTTTTCTTTTCTTAAAGCAATTCGTGAGGTCCTTGAACAAATGGGAAATTAAATAAATAATCCCCCCAACACCCAAATACAGAGAGGACAAGGGGAACACAGCCAACTTGACCAAGATCTTAGTTTACAGAACATATTTTTAAGGACTGGCAAAGAGTCAACGGTATGGCTGCAGAGCTATATGGAGGTTAGCCCTAATGCATAATAAACTTGACAGTGCTTTGCTCGCCAAGTAGGGTGTTATTTTTCCAAACTTGGCTGTTTTCAAAAAAGAAAAGACTAATTTATCTTTCCAAATTTATCATCAACATGTGCGTGACCAGTTCCGACCCACCTCCTTAAAAGTATCCCAACTGTGGTCATGGGCTGTGCAATAACACACTGAACATGTTACAACGCTCCCCTCTCCCTGTGCAAACACATCAATTCCAAGATACTCATTTCACCTGAAACTAAGTGCTAGGTTTCCACTATTTTAAATTCTAGCTGTACAGTAGATTTTAGAGAGCACTATAAATCTAAACCCAGCTTCTTACATTCAGTGACAGGAAAGAAAGCTTTTAAATTGAAGTTGTCACCACTGAAGGTTTTCAGGCAGCAGTTCTCAAAGCCTTGAAGAGAGAGGCACGTAAAAAAACAGAGGCCAGACATACACAAGGCCTCCTTCCAGTCATTGCATTCTCCCAAAATACACGTAGATAAACAAGGCAACTGGAAGGCCCTTCCATAGACCTGGAGAC
>JAOXNO010000003.1:10382986-10396616 GCA_028565335.1 Limnodromus scolopaceus
CCTTTTCTCCAGGCTGAACAACCCCAGCTCCCTCAGCCTGTCCTCGTAGCAGAGGTGCTCCAACCCCCTGATCATTTCTGTGGCCCTCCTCTGAACCCACTCTATCAGGTCCATGTCCTTCCTATATTGAGGGCTCCAGACCTGCACACAGTACTCCAGGTGAGGTCTCGCCAGAGAAAAGTGGCAGAATCACCTCTCTGTATCTGCTAGCAACGCATCTTTTGATGCATCCCGGGATGCGATTAGCCTTCTGGGATGCTGGAGAGCGGGAGCTAGGCAGCTGCCTGGACCACACAGGACCGAGAAGGCTTGGGGACTGCAGCATCAAACCAGGGAGAAAAAATGGGCAGCTCAACATGAAAGGAGGGTAGGGTGAGAGCACTGGCAGCATTTGTGATATCAGCTGGAGGCCAAGGTTTGTGCATGCACCAGTGGCAAGGAAACACCGGGCGCTCTTACAAGCGTAACAGCAAATGTTGCGTTCAGTTCGCAGGTAAGGAGACATGGGGAAGGCAAGGCCAGAAAATGCTGAACGGGTCATGTTGGCACATCCAACAGAGGAGGTCTATTATCCAGGCATGTAAAGCAGTGCTATGGTACACTGTGCAGAAGAAAGATGCCGGTGCTGATGTGGTGGTGGGTTAAGATGGAGTGCAGTGGAAAGGAGCAGTCACAGACACTGCAGGAGAGGTGGGGACTCTTTATGCAGGATTGTAGCAATAGGATGAGGGGTAACGGTTTTAAACTGAAAGAGGGGAGATTTAGATTAGATATTAGGAAAAAAGCCTTTACTGTGAGGGTGGTGAGACACTGGAACAGGTTGCCCAGATAAGCTGTTGATGCCCCATCCCTGGAGGTGTTCAAGGCCAGGCTAGATGGGGCTTTGAGCAACCTGGTCTAGAGGGACACAAGATGAACAAGATGATCTTTAAGGCCCCTTCCAACTCAAACCACTCAATGATCTATGAAAGTAAAAATAAGGTTTCAGCTCTCCTGTGCTTTGGGCAAAGGGGACCCCTCTGGATCCCCAGCTGCTCACAGGGGATGAGGGCAAGACAGAGGGGGAGACTGTGCTAAGAACACCACAGGTTATAAAGGATGAACAGACCTGGTGAGTGGCAGCAAAGGTCCCACAGGCACAAAAGAGCTTTGACTGTACTGAAGAGCACAGAGGTGGGAGAGTGGGTGGGGAGCAGAAAGAAATACATTTTTGGCAGAAGAGATTTTATTGTCTGTTCACTCCTTCCTTGCCAAAATGTCTACAGAAATTGCAAAATGCACAAGCCCCAGATTCCTCCAACCCTTGGCAGCAGAAAGTGGTACCCGATTTGCAGAAAGGAACGGAGAGATTTGCAGGAAGGAAATGTGGAGTTGAAAGGTGAAGAAGAGCAGAGGGTGGCTATGCACTACAGAGCACAAGTCAGCTTTCTTTGTCTTCAGAGCTTTTATGCAGGTTTTTATTCCATTATATTATTCCGAAGCCATATTTTGTGATATATTATATAATGAATTATTAATATATTTAATGTTATATGATTTATTCTGAATTTTTATTCAGCTGGGAGCAAAACCTCTCTGGAGTCATCTGGGGCAAAATGGCCAACACACTCTGCCCAGCAGCTCCACCCTAAACTCAGAGATGCTGGACCTCACTAGGGAGATACCATTCTCTTTGATTGGATACAGCCACTTCCAGGATTTCACACACAGGATTGTCTGCAGATCTCTCAAAGAATACTGTAAATACATTTATGAGGCAGCCTCTGAACCTGCTAAGCCACGGATAAGTCCCGTCCAGAGGGAGGACTGGCACAAAGCTTCGCCAACACACAGGCTGTATTTGCCCAAACCTTTGTCTCGCTCTCGTGGTACATCCTACACACTAGCAGGAGCACTGATATGCAGCATCTCACATGCAGGGCAATGTCACCTGCTCATCCTCTGGTCAGGAAAGCATCATTTTCCTTTAAAGCACAGGTACCTACACACTGCTGAGCTGCCAACACATGCCAGCGCTCAGGAACGTCAGGAGCGCATAAACACAAACTCCTTCAAGCATCAAGTCTCTGCACCACCCTGAATTTCAGCTTTTCACGCACCATGTTCTCTATGGGGAATGAGCTACCGTGAAAACTTTGGAAACAGCTTTGTAAAAACAAAAAACACAACTGGCTTTTAAGCAGTCTTATCCAGGCAGGTCTTCTCACACCCCAAGTATTGCAGCATTTATCCTCCAAGCCACATTCCCTGCCCACACAGAGCAGAAGCTTCATGCAAAGATCCAGGTTAGGATATGGCCCCACGGTAGGGCATCCTCCAGCACACCCTGTGCATTGAGGAGCACCACCAAGCATGTGGGCTGGGGGCAGGTTGCTGCTTTTTGAGGCACTGGGGTTTCCTCACTCCTTGAAATCAGCCAGGAAAGTAGAAGAAGGAGGAAAAAAAAAAAAAGCTAAACTGAGGCAGGTCTAACCTCCTGGGGCTGGGTTAACAACTGAGAAATGCCAGGGAACATTCCTCGCTGTCATCAGTGAGCATCAGCTTTACCAGCGCTGGGGATCCGCTCATATTCACTTCATGCACTACTTGAAGCCTAGAGACTGACCATAAGTTTACCAAGTAGGATAAAGTATTTTTTAAAAGACTTAATTTGAAGGTTAAAAGCCACTGGACCAAAGTCACCTTGAAAGTAAATAACCTGGCTTGTGCTGAAGCCAGGCTTGAAGCCGCCCAGCACAGAAAGTGCCACAGGCAGAGAGGGCTCTTGGCTTTCATTACGTGTTGAATCGCTCGGCGCTGCCCGCAGAGATCCTGCTTTCGGGAGGAAGCGATGCTCCCATCCCTCCACTGCCCACAGAAACTGGACGTGACAGAAAACCCTCTCTGCTTCCGGCAGTTTTGCTGGCAGGAACAGGGAAACTGGCACTTTGGATTGCTGTCAATTAGAGCACACACCTTGCAAAGCCGTGGTGGGGGGAAAATACAAACCAGCCCTCATTCAAACCTCTCCCAGCTCTCAAAGCTGTGAGCTCAATGCACAGTCTGCTCATTGCAGCACTCCGTGCATCATCAGTGCTCCTCGTGCTATCAGCACTTCATTTCAGTAATACGAAGTTATGCTGCTTGAATAATAATATTTATCCAGGCCAGAAGTGACTCCTTATTGGTTTGATGACACTTGTGTCTAGGATCGGTGAGAGAAGGTTTTTTTATGCTTCTCTCTTCCTTTGCTTTCCCTTATGCTTTATGCACATACATAAAGACATATACTTGCACCAAATGTTTTGGTGTTGACAGCATTTCTTTCAATAGCAGTGCCATTTTTCACATTCCATCGAAAACCAAACCCATTTTCCAATTCCAAAATTATTTGTACTTTCTGTTTGAAGTGCTCCATTTTTCCCTGAAAGGATGACAGGTTGCCAGGACTCTTCATTTCAAATAACAGATATGCCAAATGGAGATTTGCTTTTTATTAATCTTTACCAGTGAGGCCCCAAGTTCTTCAAACATCTTTAAAATTTTAGTATGCTGTAAAATGGCCCCAATTTCCTCCGCTCTCCTAGAAAGCAATTCCTGTACAAAGCAGTCACAACTTTGCCATTAACCACTTTCACGTCAGGTTTCTGATCCCACCATAAAATAACAAATACTGGATATTGAATAAGAATCCTCTAAAATATGAAGCATATTAAAGGTGAAAACTTTGGCCGGCTACGTTGAGCTCCACCATCAGCTAATGATGCAAGACTGTTTTCCCAGAAAAGATTCTAAGAACCAAGTGACCCTTTTAGACTGATTGAACCTCAAGTAAAAAAAAAAAAAAAAAAAAAAAAAGGCCAGATGCCTGAGTTTGACATTAACTGGAAAATCCCAGAAACGTTAGGCATTGCTAAGGTAAAGTTCATTGAACGGCAGCTGCTATTGCACCACTGGTTATGAGGGCCATGCCGAAGGTGGCTGCCACATCGCCCTCTTTTCAGACCAAGATGAATCTGCAAGATCAACCTTATTTATTTTATTTATTAAGATTTTTGGCTACTGTATCATGAAGTAACTTTTAAAGACATGTTCTACCAATTCAAACATTTCAATAAAACAGTGGAAACTTCTTAAACAGAGAATAAATATAAAAAGTATTTTTATAACTAGCTTTGATTACTACTTTATAGGGTTTATTACTTTACTACTACACTGAATTAAGGCAGGAAATCAAGGAACTAGGAACCAAGTAGGACCTTCCTCACAGGGCTTTTGTTCTTTAAACAAGTTTGAC
This sequence comes from Limnodromus scolopaceus, assembly GCA_028565335.1. Taxonomy (NCBI): domain Eukaryota; kingdom Metazoa; phylum Chordata; class Aves; order Charadriiformes; family Scolopacidae; genus Limnodromus; species Limnodromus scolopaceus. The sequence continues at coordinate 10,387,263 of JAOXNO010000003.1, forward strand.
TTGAGTGAAGAGATGCTATTACCTTGAGTGTTTATTATGCAGCGTACAGAAGGATATGCCACTGAGACAGTCTACCTGTGAAGTTACAACCCAGATTTCAAACAACTTAAAAGCTTTTGAGTACTTAAGGCTTATTCTAGTGCAGTGAGCACACAGCAGGGCTGTGAAAACAGGACAAGGAAACCATCATCCTTATCCATTTGCTTGGAGCATCAGCATTTAAATGCAGGAGGAGAGAAAGCATGCTGAGTTTTTAATACTTCAATAAGATCTAGAAATTAGGCACAGGTCCTAGTGAGTTTGCAGGACCATGTAGGTGGCAGAGGAGCAATAAATAGGAGAGGCACAAGAAGGAACACTGGGGCTTACCTGGTGCACACAGGACTTGGCATTCAGAAAGAACAGCTCGACTGTAGTTTTGTCCTTGAGAAAGGAAATGCTTTCAATGTAGAACCTGAAAATTAAAAAAAAACAAACCACCAAACAGTTACTTTCTTGAATAGGTTTCATCTTCCTCCCAAATCATTTTATTTCCTCAATGTTTTGTTCTCTAGTAATAAAATAGCACAGAGGAACTATGAGCTACTGCACTTAATTTCCTGCCTCTTAGGAAGGAACAAGCGGAAAATCAGGGGCCGACAGCACACAGGGAACGACAAACTCCTTGTTCACTAGATTGTAGATATCTGATGACTTCTCATCTCATTTGAAAACCCTGTCGAACGTTAAAGCAGCAGAGCCCATCCCTCCTATGCAGATAAAAACACAGAAGTGGAAAAGGTGACTCTAAACAGTGTGTTGCAGGTTGGGAAGCCGGCCCAGTGCTGATGATCATCCTCATGATGACAGGAGCCCTAAAACCAGCGGTTTACATGGAAGGGCTACAAACTGCCACAAGTCTTGCAGCTCTTGCTGCCTTCCTCCCCGGCCTCCTCTCCTTACTGCTAACAAAAGCAATCCCATTACCGGTTACTCTGGCCCAGCCAAGGTTAGCAGATGGATCCCAGTTTGTTACAGAGCTACACCAAACATCATGTATGCCCCTGGAGCTCTGCAAAATCGCACACAACCCATCTGCGCGCTTCTCCAACTCACTCGGGGCATCAAATCAAACAGCACTGATATGCATTAAATGGAGCAGAGAAAACACATCTATAATTTGAGGAGTGTGGAACTGTCAAGTCAGTTTAAAGAGAGACAAATTTGTGTGAACATGGTCCTGTCAATCCTCCTTTAGCTGAATCTGAAAAACCAGGATACCTGTGCTCCAGCTCCTTACGGAGGATGAATGTGTTTGGTCCAGACTCTCCCAAGCCATGCTAGACAGCAGATACAGGTTTTTTCCAGCCAAGCAAATACTTGGGCCACCACCACCACTGCCCTAGCAGTGTAGACCACACCAGGGCTTCTCAACTTCTTGCCTGTTATAGCAGGAGGGTTGGATGGCCAACACAGGGTACGCAGCCCACTACATTTATCAGAACCGGGCCAATCCCTCTCACAACCCCATGGTGCTCCTAAGGGTCCTCACACCCTCAAATTCCAGCCACTGATCTCTTGGATCACAGCATCAGCTTGGAGCATGTGGTAGGAAGCAGTAAAGCCAGCACCTGCCACACGTTAGGAACGTATGTGGTATTTAGGTTGTGACTTGAGACAAGCAATATATTACACAGTAATTGCTTTAATATTTCACATTCCTACAGCATGTTCCATCAAATTAATTTTAAAGCACTCCCCAGAACGCCTCTGCAGGATAAGGAGATAATTTACCCATGTTATAGACATGCAGCCTGTCCAAGGGGCAGACCCAAGCCCAGCAGCCTGCCCCAGACATTTGAAAGGCTATTTTATATTTCTGTGACTCACCTTTCACCCAGAACTGTAAGAACCACAGGTATTTCCACCCTCTTTTGATCACACCCGATATAATTTATTTTTTTTTTCAACAGCTTTGCTAAACTTCACTTTAAGTACACTTGGAGTGTTTCTCTCCAGAAATCAGGGGGCAGGAGTCTCACTCTTTGTCCTTTCCCAACCTGCTGCCAGACCACCCCTTCACGGCATGGACCTTTCTCAGCCTGCTAAAGCCTTCCTCCCTCCACTGCACCAAAAAAAGATGATTTTCCTCAACCAGTGACCTCATTTGCACTTGTAGTTTCTTTCAACTAAGAACCAGACGTGGGTAACTTATCCTCACAAGCAGGATAGTACCCCTGGCTCTGAAGAGAGGTAGCTCCCAGTCACTGCTGGTACAGAGTCTGGATTTAAGAAGAGGGCACTGGGGAGGTGCTGCCCCCACCCCAGCCAGGTCTGTGTGCTCTCTCCTTCTTCCCTGGTACAAGCTGTATGCTTTTATTGCCACGGTACAGATGGGGAACACTGAACCACAGAGATAAGGATGCTCAGGGGATGACAGGCATGTTTGGGAACACCATAAAGTACATGTTCTGCTTTTATTTCCGATGCTGTCAGCATCCTTGAGAACTAGAATGACATTTTTATAGGTCCTAAACCTGCATGTTCTAAGTCTATAAATCCTAAACCAGCTACATGTACCGTACTTAACTGTCAGGATTTTTATTTATGCCAGCTGAAGAAAAATAATTAAAACCTGAAAGCATTTATCGTGTGTTTCATTACTGAACGAGAAGACCTCAGGGCTGAGGAGCTGTGAACAAAAGGAAGGTCATAACCAGGTATCTGGTGATGCCCCCCATTTCCAGTATTGCTACTGGAAACTTTCTGGTGCAGTGCTGAAAGAGACTGAGAACTGATGCTGCTACACATTTGTCACTTGTTATGAGAAGAGAAGCTTGGTGCCCTGCCTCCTTATACTTGCCCAGCCCCTCCATCCCACTTGCCCCACGCCCAGCTACGCTTTTCCGTTCAAGCCACAGGCACACACAGCTACAACTGTGTATTTCGGCTACTCTCATGGGATTTTATTTAAGGAATAGGCTATGACAAAGCAAATGTGTTCACACGAGATAAGTGTCTGAACTAACCGCCTTAGCCATAAACCATAGCAAGGCCACCAAGGCGTAAGAGCAAAGGCTTGGAGTCACTTACTTGTCCAAAACTTTGTGACAACGTAGACCGCTGCAGGTTTTGAAGTGGCTTTTCTGCTGGAATATCTATTTTCTACAGATCAGACAGTTTCTATATTGCTAATTATTTCTGTACCCTCCCTCCTCCTGCTCTGCTTCTCACTCACTGCCCACCTCCTTGGCTCCTAATTGCTTGGTTTGGACCTCACAACCCCAGAGTAGTCAGGCTTAAAAATAGCTTCTAGAAGTTGATCTCTTCAAGCTCACTCCTCACACATGAGCTTTTCCCCAGGTCACTGAACACCCTGTCCTGTAGAGGACCATCTTGCAACAGAGAGGGCGAAAATGAACATCATGAGCCAACAGCATTAATCCCAACCAAAGAAATGCTCAAGTCATATGATCACTGTCACAGCTTTCTTGGACAGTCATAGATTTTATTCTCCCAGACCCTCAAACACAGGGAATATATTGAAGAGCCCACACTGGAACAGGTTGCCCAGAGAAGCTGTGGATGCCCCATCCCTGGAAGTATTTAAGGTCAGGCTGGAGGGGGCTTTGAGCAACCTGGTCTAGTGGGTGGTGTCCCTGCCCATGGCAGGGGGGTTGGAACTCAATGATCTTTAAGGTCCCTTCCAACCCAAACCATTCTATGATTCTACCACCCCTTTTAAAATTTATTTTTTTCCTTTCTTTTAGAAGTGGGAAAGGGAAAAGAAGCTCTGAACTTCACCACAGATAAACACATGTTCAGCAAAAACAAAGTGCCGCTTGTTTGAGTCGTTCCCTCAATGACCAGGATGCGGAGGACGTGGCGAGACGACAGTGCCAACCAACCCACCTACACCAAAGGCTCTGCCTTGGAAGTGCTTCAAATAATTAAGCACACAAGGCATAAATTTACTGAGATATGAAAAGCAAATGAGGTCAGTCTGCTCTCATTCTCCTCATAGACTGTAAGGAAAACAAAAACTCCAACAACATTAAGAATATGATGCTTGGTCTTTTCTGCCAGCACAGCTCTGTCTCGTAGGACATGGGTTTTTTCAGGCCCTTAACCAGCAGAGCTTTGCCAGCAAAAGCCCTAAGTAATGCAATTACATTGGCCAAAATCATCACTTTGCCAGGGATTTTATTCTCTCCTGGGGACTGGCTGAAGCTGCATGAGCAAAGAAGCCACAGGCAATCCCTTTCAAGTACAGACAACCCTTAAGAAAACATAACAAGAAGAAAAAGTAAATACAATTGTTTAAACAAACTGTATTAAAATTTAGCACTATTAAAGACAAGGCAGGCAAAGATGATCTTTAAAATATGGGGTTTTAAACAAAAAAACCCAAACCACAAATTAGGAACAATGTCCCAGTAACAGTTTGAGAAGTAGCAGGTTCCAAACTACCTTTTTTTTTCCATAGTTACACACAAAAGAGAGCAGCACTTATCCAGGATCCAATCTCCTTCTAAAAATAATATATCGCTTTGACATTTATTTCCTTTATCAAATCCGTAATCAGGTCTTTTAAACAAAAACCCCCGGTGATAAATAAACCCAAGTGGTAATGTTTTCTTTGTGGAAACAATTACTCACCTAACGGCAAAGTACAAAGTTGCCGGGCCCGGTTTCTTGGGCAAGTCATGGTCCAGGACTCGGTGATCCAGCTGCAGCCAGACGCTCTGACCTCTGCGGAAACAGGTTGGGGAGGTGGTTAAAAACTGGGACAGGAAATACAGAAATGGGCTGTTTTCAGTGCTTGTGTTTACTCCAAGTGTTACTTTTAAAAGTGCAAGATTCAGCTCTGAGGCAGACAAACATCTTGTCTAATTATTTCCTTTTTTCCTAAATTTGAGATTTTGATGTAATTCACTTTTGGACATTAGAGAATGCTCTTTGCAGTCCTATTTCCAGCTGCAGCACAAGAGCACCCAGAAAACCTAAATATTATTGAAATATCCTCCTTTGATATAGATGGGGATGCTTCCATTGACTTCTCACTGCTAGCGGGGGGATCTGATGAGCAGCAAAGGCTGGATGCTTGTCTGTAGCAGAAGTGGCTCCGATCTCTTCTGCTGCTCAGGGACGGCACAGCTCTACAGCTGTAACCCCCACTCCTGTTCTGCACCATCCCCAGTCCCAGCGAGACATAAACCCCCATTTCAGAGCAGAGGGATTTAACCGCAGGCACACTCATTGAATGAGGTAGGTGTATAAAACACAGTTCTCCCTGCAGTGGCTTCTCTAGTTGAAATGGGAAGGAAGCAAGAAAGAAAACTAATATCCCTCAAACCCCAATAACTTCTCTGAGGACTCTGGGGCCTCGCAGGAGCCTGTGGCTGCCCCAAAAGGCTGGGGCATGGGTGCCCTCCAGAGGCCACAGGCTCACTCCGTGCACCCAGCCATGCCCTGTACACCCAAGGCAGTCCCTGGATCCCCACTGGTGTTTCTGGGGATGCCAACAGCTTTCAGGTAATCCCCTGGCAGCACTTCAAAGCTCACCTTGAGGGAGCGCCAGCAACCAAAAACCTCCAGAAGAATTTCATGGCAGCTCTTCTGGGGGAAAAAAAATAAGTGCAAACAGCATCCTCAAGGGATTTTTTACAGGAGAGCTGGAAGAAAGTATTTTCCAGCACTTGAAAGGACAAGGATGTGGCAAAATATTCTAGGGAGAGCTCAAGATGAGAGTGACCAGTAAAAATAACACACTGCTGCGGTCAGGGCCCCGCAGCAAGCGGCTCCTATCAGCTCCATAAACACCAGCCCTTTCCCCGAGGCCAGTCCTGCACCTGCAGATGGGAACTGCCTTGGCCGGGGCCCCAACCACAGCTCCAATGTGATCTGTAGGCAAAGGCTTCCATCCAGGACACCGTAAAAAGCAGCAATGGAGAGCAGCAGGGACTAATAATATTCCCATTAGACAAGAAGAGGCTTATTTAGGGGTTGCATTAATGCAAACTCCACTTCCTCACGGCCCTAAGCAGCTCTGCTCCAGCTCTTTGGAGAGCTGAAGGTGACTCCTCGGGAGACACTGGTCCTGCACCCAGCCGACCTGGGGAAGCCTTTCAGCACAATGCTGACTGATGAGTCTAAACACCAGCTGAGATTTCAGTTAACCCAGCCAAGTCCAGGTTAATGCCATGGAAGCAGATTTCCCACGGCACTGCGGAGCCTGGCCACGGCATCTCACCTGGCCCGGTGGCAGGGGACAGGCATTGGCAGTAACACACTGCACCCAACACCACCACACTCTTGCATTAACTCAGCTGCTGGGAAGGGAGGGTTATGCATTTTGAGCATTTGCTGCTTTTGCAGCTCTCTCTGGTAGTCTGCAGAACAGCTTGAATATCTAAAAGCAATAGGAAAGCTAGAGGAAAGCTGTTTACGAGAAGGACTAACTTCATATTTCACTGCTGTTAGGGAACTTTGGGTTTAAAAGGCTCAATAATACATTTGAGATTGAAGTGCAAAGCAATAGCAGCAATTCATTTTGAAAATAAATGCAAAACCTTTTTGTTGTTACCAAAAGCGCAGAGTCGGAAAAGCTGAAGGTGTTCACGTGGGAAATTATTGCTGAATGAATTTTTTCCACCTTGTGAGACAAACATGAAAAGTGAAAGTGTCAGGAAGGTATTTTACAGGTATTCTCTGGTTTGTGCCCAGAAGATATTTTCCAAATATTTTCTGTTTTGTGCCTTCCCCTTTCCTCAGCCAAGCAGCACAAGCACAAGGTAGGAAAATCTTTCTTCTTCAAAAGAAAAAGTCATTTTTCCATCACACTGAGCTGCCACCATGTCAGGGATAAGGTTTTGCATTGCAATAATCACACAGCTGTTCAAAATAAATGAACATACTTACGTATCATCTATAAACGTTATCCCAAAATACTCCTTTTCTTTCAGGTTGAAGTGGGAGGCCACCAGATCCAGTAACTCCCGAGACAAAAGTTTGGGCTATTGAAAGAATAAAAACGATGTAATGCATTTCAGTCCAGGCTTTTCATATGTAATAAAAAATTTCTCTGCAAATACTGATATTTAAGTACACACAGCCCAGTTAAAGCCCTGTTGTACAACTCAATACAGAAGTGGCTCCGTGAGACTCAGGACAGTCGGATACGATGTCTCCGTGCAGCTGCAGGACACGTGGAGCACTGAGAGGTAATTATGTACTTCACCCACCACATCAAGCTGAAGTGCATGGACCGACCGCTGCTTTTCTCCTCTTGGAGAAATGTGGAAGCTCAGGCTTTCCTGCACTTACAGCAGGAGGGATTTTTCAGTTAAGAAAATAGTGTGTACTGGAAGATGTCATGCTTTGGGTCCTGTTATGGGAAGAAAACACACCCCCAAAAATACAAACTTTTCTTCCCTTCTAAGTTACAAAAACACACCACCACGAGGGATACGTTTAATATACCTTATGAATTTTGGCAAAAGCAGCTGAAAAGCTGAATGCAGAACTGATGGCAGATATTCTGCCCACTGTGCACCAACATCCAAGGGAAAGCCTCCTGCTAATTCAGGGATGTGCGTGCCTGAACACATGCCCGATTCTTCCACTTCTACGAGTTGCTCTAGTAAGAGATACAACTTTTCCTCAAAGATCACTTATGCATCAGCCCCCAATCACCCTGCTAAAGAAAATAAGTGGAGAAATTTGGCACTGTGCTACCGGTACAAAAACAACCAAAAAAAGTGGTGTCTTTACCTGAACCAGCAGCTCCAAGTTCCTGTCATCGAGGAGGTGCACCTGGCAGTGCCGGCCCTCTGTCATCTGCAAAGACAGCAACACAGCCCCGTGAGGAATGGCAGGACCCACACCTTTCCTGGCTTGCAGTGGCCCACCTGCAGCCCAGGGCAAGGACAGTGCGTAGCAAGCGTTTAATCTGCACTGATAAGGGAATCGGCTCCGTGCCGGAGCCGAGTGTCCTTCTCCAAGGACTCGGTCTGGGGAGCTGTCTCAGCACTCTCCGCTCCCATCAACACCAAGCCAGAATTAAGGGTGCTTAGCAGCAGGTAAAAGCAACATTAGCGCTGCAAGAATTTAATTTGAGGATTAATTTGAGCCTGGCTAGTACCATAGCCACTTCAGCCTTTTGCTCCGGTGAGGAGCAGAGATGACCAGGGACCTGTGAAACCCAGATCTATCCAACCCTCCCTGCAGATGGGTCAGCCTAGATTTAGTCTGTTGACAGAAGACCTGGCCTCTAGTCTAGCTGGAGTCTCCACCGGCACATTAATGCTCTCCCTTGGATAACTTCTCACAAGCATTTGAAATCATTGCCTCCACAGGATTTGCATTTAGGTGGTTGCACACACCAAGAGAGATGGTCGAAGTGAATGATTAAGAACAGGATGAGCTTTGCAACCTCTGACATTATATCTGGACCACTTATTTCACATCGCTTTTATCTCTCACAAACAACGCATCTTTCTCTCTTTAAGAGGACAGCAATTCAGAAATAGCTGCACATTAGGCCCTTTTAATATCTGCCCTTTGAAATCTAATGCATTTCCATGAAGGATTTTACATTATTTAAAATTCGTTCTAATTCTGGACTTCTTGCTGGCTTTAGTGAGGACAGGCTTCGCAGCACTCTCCAAGCAAGAGCTGGTGAAGGAAACCTGGCTTTTATATTTATTCTCCCAGCTTCAGAGTAATTCATTTTCCTGACAGCACAAGCTTCTCGATGACTATAAATTCTGATCTGTGAGCAGAGGCCGAGGGTGGTTTGCTTAGATAGGGGGTCCCATAGGGATTAAACAGCAACACACAGTGTGTTTTTTCTTTTCACATCCCTCTGGCTCTGCAGGGATGGGGACAAGGACAGGGCTGAGCTCTATGACCACCAGCACCCCCTCATCACCTCCTACACCAGGATGTCACACATACAAACCTTATAAAGACTTAAAAATAAATACAATTTATACCCAATTGCAGTATAACCGAAAGGAGACCTCCCACCTCCCCCCGGGGCTGCCCCCATTTCAATGCGGGGCTGTTTGCACAGCAAGGGCTGCCGAGACACAGCCTCTTCTGTCACCAGTCAGCCGCAAGAAGCCAAACCAACAAAGCTTTATTGTTTCAACTAACTGAGCTCATTTGACCCAAAGCCAGGAGGGAGTCCCCTCCTGAGGAGCGCTGCAAACAGGTCAGAGATGAGCATAGAATCATAGAATCGTTAGGGTTGGAAGGGACCTTAAAGATCATCCAGTTCCAACCCCCCTGTCACGGGCAGGGACACCTCCCACTAGAGCAGGTTGCTCAAAGCCCCATCCAGCTTGGCCTTGAACACTTCCAGGGATGGGG
>JAOXNO010000003.1:10396716-10407778 GCA_028565335.1 Limnodromus scolopaceus
ACCCCAGCTCTCTCAGCCTGTCTTCATAGGAGAGGTGCTCCATCCCTCTGATCATCCTCGTGTCCCTCCGCTGGACCCGTTCCAACAGGTCCATGTCCTTCCTGTGTCGAGGACTCCAAAGCTGGACACAGTACTCCAGGCATCTGCGGGCACAACTCTGTCTAGCATCTGGGAAGACACGGTTATGGCATCTGTAGCACCAGTGCTGCTACTTATGGCACTAACCAAACATATACCATCACATCACTCATCAAAATAACACTGCTGGTAAAAGGACCATTTGCAAAGTGAGTCCAGCTGGAAGAAACCCCTTCCTCTTCATTTTTCCTACTGCTGTGAACATGGATTTGTAGAGAAGTGCCAGATGAGGAGAGACTTGTGCGTGCAGGGGTAGAGAGCAGAGACTGCACCATCAGGGAGATGGCAGTGATGTCCCCACAGCCTCACCCCACAGTGCTGCACCCCCAAGAGGCATCAGCCCAAAGCTGCGTCAGCCCCAGGGCCGTGTTCCCAGCAAGGTACCACCTTCCAGCATTTTATCCCCCAAGTTTTGGGAGCAAAGCTGCAGCATCCCAATTCAAGCTTCCAGCACCTTCCCTGCCTTTTATCCGCTCATGAAACATGCTGCCTGCAGCTCTTAAATCCATTACGATCTGATCACGGGTCCATTTGTTCCCCAGAGCAGCAGGTCTGCCATTGCACCATCATAAATAAGTCGCACGTTACCATCAATTAATCATGTCATCAGTGCACCCTTCAAGGTGGTGCATATTTCTGGTTCTGACATACTGTTACCAATCTGCCCCTGTTGCAAAGTGTCTGATCAAATAGTGTTTTTAAATCATTCCCCATCTGTTGCTCTGAGATAGCACAAGGGTTGCCATTATTTAATTGCTAGCTGCTTTAGCTTTCACCCAGTGAAATCACATTAATCACTTCTGACTGTTTTAATTGCCTCTGTTGTCTATTGTTAAGTAAAAAAGGTTTCTATTATAGCAAACACATCCACAAAGCCTTGTGCTGAGGAGAAAGGAAGGTTGCCGGGAAGATTAAAACATAAAAGAAATACCAACCATAATCTGTGCTTCTATTCAGCTATCCAAGGTAATTGAAAAGCACCTTAAAAGTAATTAAACCTCTTGATACCCCTGAAGATAGGCAAGATATAATTATCCCTGATTTTATTGATGAGAAAACACAAGGACACGGTTAAAAAGTCTGATTTACAGATATAGATACAGATAACATTTAGTACCCGAATCTCCAGGAATCTCATCTGAGAAGAAATCATACAGCTGCTTCCCAGCATACTGGAAAGCTCAATCAAGAAGTTGCAGAAGAAGCCAGGCTGTGTGATGATAAAGCACAGTGAAATGCCATTCCTGGGACAAACCTGTCAGCTCCCATGCACATCTCCATGTGGTGATGGGCTCGTGTCACCCCAAGAATGCTGTCGCATGGTGGGACATTACAGCATTGTCCAGGGCCACAAAGGGCCATGTCCAGGGCTATAAGCTGCTGACTATAGCTCAAGGAAGGGGGAAGTCTCTGAAGCTCTTTATTTGCTGTTTTTACCACTCCTTTACCCCCCAGTCCATGCATGCACACCTGAAGGCTACATTCCTGCCAAGATGCCTTCTCCATCTGGGCTGAGGGACACAACATGGATACTCACTGTGTGGTACCACAGCCTGGTCGAGGAACGCAAATCCACCAGGATGACTACCAGCTTTGCATTCGCAGGGTCCAATCCCTAAACAAAGCAGTGTTAACTAGGACAGTCCAAACATCAGCCCTTATCCTCTTCTCGCAGACCCAAGGTTTAAACAACTAGCACCCTGGTTTCTGCAGCTGTTGAAAAGCTCACTCCAAGTATCCCCACCCCATTCCTGATGGGGCAGAGAGCACTTCACTTGGCTTACTCCATACTTACAAACACAATGAGAAGCAAATCACTCCCAATTACTATCACAGAGCAACAGAAGCCCATCCTGCATCAGGAATGTCACCCACCAGAGAGGTCATCTCCAGGAGAGAACTCTCTTCTCGCATGGAGCTGCCCCCCTGTGCAGACAGGGCTCCTATACACAAGACAGTACTCACATTTTCCAAGCCTCGTTCGTACAGGGGGCAGAACCAAAAGCTTCAGAGGCTATCACAGCCACAAGTTCACCTCAAACTTTGGTGTATCAATCACCTTCCACCAGCACCATATTGTCCCAGCGCAGTGACGCAGAGGTGTGACGTGACTGCAGTGCAGCAATGCCACATGCTCCAACACAAGTATCAACAGTCTGGTCCTCTCCTTTTGCCTGAAGAAGAAAAGCTAGGGAGCTTCAAAAAGAGGACTCCACCACCACAGCATCACAGGAGATATATTTGGCCATGGAAGAGTGCCTCCAGCTCAGCGACCGGAGCCAAAGCAGCAAAGGACTCATTTTTAACTCCCCCAAACACACGGGCGTGATTTATTTCCCCACAGCAGATCCGCTCCAGGGTGTTTCCTTGGGCTCTGGGAAGGGACCCCTTCTGACTCCCCAGCTCTCAGGGCACTGGGCTCCTCCTCAACAGAGCCCCCAACGCCCGAGAGCCCCTTGCAGATACATTTTCATCTTTAATTCAGTACACCTCGCTAATCCGAACAATATAATTGATTTTCTATGTAGCTGGACCAATCCATCAGGAGATGAGCACAGCTGTCTGGCTCAGTTAAGAGGCAGCGTGAGCAGTCTTGAGATATATATACGCACACATCTATGTTTTCAGCTTATTTTCATTGATTTTGCATTGTCTGTACAAATGAACAGTTTTGTCATGTTTTTGCAACATGCCCCCAAATTGGTCTTTTTAGCAGTTATTTTCAAAAGCCTGCTAATATTGAAGCTATTATCCAGTAAAAGAAGTAACAGCATAAAATTCATGAAGTATCCCTGCATCTCATTCCCAATAAGGAATTAGTGGAGCAACGTAACGCGCAACCATACTGAGAAAAAATAAGAATCCAGCATCCCAAAGCCACTTGTCTGCTCTGTGCACAAGTAAGCAATAAAACCTCAAACATGGAGTGGAATGAAAAAGAGGACAAACACCATCCACTGTAATATTTTGGTATCACTGCATTTCTACAGCCCTCCTAACTTACAGACAGCAGGCTTTCAGCAAGAAGTGATTTACCCAAATCTTCAATGAAAAAGGAAGATAACAAAGGAGGAGAAATGCACGGTTCTTAGAATCTGTGTGTGGGCAGGGTGAGATTGCAATTCCATGCAGCAGGTTAAAATGCTCAGAAAAGTTTCATATAGCTGGAAAAAACCCCAATTTTTCCTCTATCTCACTTGTGACACAAAAATTAAGACAAATTCTCCACCTAAAGTCATGAAGGCATTTTCCAAAATATCAGTTCTCTTAAAAAGAAAAAAAAACAACACCGCAGAGAACAAAAAACCTATTTCTTGGCTACTTAAACCAATTCCCTGTGATATCCTGAGCCTGGATGTTTACTTGGGAAAAAAAAAGCAAACATATGCAGGATATTTATTCTATTTCTCTTCAGCAGAAACATCCTCCTTACTCGAAGCTGGTTGTTACATGCATTATTTTTAGACATCCATGTGTGTCATCCAGTTAGGAAAAAATAAGAAAAAGAAAAAAAGTAGTTAGGGTATAAACAGGAAACTCAAAAAAAAAAAAAACCAAAAATGTATGCCAAAAAAATAAGCTGTCAGAATCCCATATCTCCTGAAGAATATCTTAGGAATGGGAAGTCATGAAGGGTTCAGCTCAGAAGCAAACCCGAATGTGTTGCACTCCCTCCAGACCAGATTTCACCTCCAAGAACTGGACAAATTACAGAGGGATGGCTTGGCGTAGCTGGCTGCATCTGTCACTCACTCCTATTTTTAAGCCTTTTTGTTTTAAGAAGGTCTGGAGTCTTTGCTACCAGGGAAAGCCAAAAAAAACTTAAACCCTTACAATTCTGTGGCCAAAGAGGAGAGAATTATACATAAGATGCATATAATTGAGACAAAACTGGAAACTGTTTCTACCATCGAAATGCTCAGAGGTCTGTGCGTGCATCGCAGCTGCTCTCCTTTGGGGTGGGCCATAATTTGGGCTTCATCAGCCCACATCCACAGGCTTCTGGCACGACTGCGTTGCACCGATGGGTAACTGTGACCTGCCCAGGGACAGGATGGCTGTGACAGGGTCCTGCGTCCACCTAAACACTGGAAGCTTTAAAACCACCCCTCCATCCAGTGAGGCTCCACATCTTTAATACTCCAAGCTGCATGAGAAATCTTTTGGAAATAGAAAACCACCTACCCTATCTCTCCTCTTCCTTTCCTCTCAAGATCGTAGAACAGTTTGGATTGGAAAAGACCTTAAAGATCATCTAGTTCCAACCCCCCTGCCATGGGCAGGGACACCTCTCGCTAGACCAGGTTGCTCAGATAAACCCTTTTGCTCGACCATGGGTGTTACCGAACACCCGCAGGGGCTCTGCCCAGAAAACACCAGAATGTGGCACCAGGGTTTGGGTCCCAGCTGCCCAGAACTGTGCATGTTATTTCCATAAGCTTCTCACGGGGAACAACGGGAAATTAAACTTCACTGGCAGGTGAGTAAGCTCCGGAAGATATTTTACAGGATGCATCCAGTGGTGAGAGAGAAAGGGGAATCATTTTCACTAAATAAATGGCTGGCACATAAAGCCTTAAACCTGCAGTTTTTAAAAGTGAAAAATTGGGCTGTGGTGCATCGTTAGAACACAGATTGTAAAAGCCGTCTCTTTCATTTCTGAAACAGGCACGTCACAGTGACTCAGGCAGAGAGCTGAATGAAATCAGAGATAAAAACCAGAAGAGCACCATTTCAATATCCCCACTCACAAGGTGCAGTGGTCAGTTATGACATGCTGTCCCTTTGCCACAAAGACCCAGCCTCCACAAAGCCTGTGGAATGTGGGGGGGGGCCAAAATCCTACTGTCCTGCTTTTGACCAGTGACTCGGAGGCAGCAGCGCTGCTTTGCAGGTGGAGGAGCTCAGAGAACCAGCCTGGCACTTAAAAGAGAATTTCATCTCAAAATCCCTACCTGAGCTGCAGTTAACCAGCTATAAAGCATCACCAGCAATTTCCTGTAAGGGTTTTTTTTTTTTTCCCCTAACTCCTCTTCTGTAACTCATAAGCCTGTAAGAGATTTCAAAGCTTAATATTGAAGCCCCTACACTGACCTCAGATTTTCATCAGCATTTAGGTGGGGTTTTTTCCTTCAGTCCTGAAGGCATTTAGGATCACATCCTCAGCTGCCTTAGATCAGCATCGCTTCATTGACTTTGATACAAGTGGCTGGCTTATGCCTGGCCCGTAAATGTGCACAGCTTTATAAAAATATGAAATAAGATGCAAGAATGTACTGCAATATGGAGCTGCCCTAACTAGGCACATCTCAGGAAAATAAAAGCCTTTGCCTGTCCTTCTGGAAGGAAGAGGCCCACATGCAGCTGGGGGGAAGAGGGAACAAGTTATAATGCTTGAAATGACCTCAGAGTTTCCTGGTGTGTCTGTTGGGAGAGCAAAGCCTCGTCATGTTCCAGCACTCAGAGTTGCTCAAAGCTTTAAGGAATAAGCAGGAGAATGACAAAGCGGAGTTTGGTTTTATACCAGCATTTCTGTGGAAGCTTTTTAAAGCATCTGCATAGGTTTCCAGAAGTGCCTTGATGCACACCTCTTGTCAGCCTGTCTGCAGCTCACGGGTCTTCCCTGACCCAGTGTAGGTGACTGTCATGAAGTGTGTCCCATGGTGGGAGGTGCTCAGGGGGAAACAGATGGGTGGGGGGTTGAAATGCTCCACCCTCCCACTGGTGAAGATGTAGGGAAGGGAACCATGCCCCCACCCCACTGCCACATCACATCCCACTGTGCACCTCTCCATCACCTCCTTTGCCAGCAAGGGATAGAGCACAAAATCCCCCAGGTGATGTCTCCTCTGCATACTCGCCCTCCCCTCAAAGTCTTCTGGACTCCCTAATATCTCCTGCAAAACACAAAGGGTTGGCTCTGGGTCCAAAAACTCAGGTTTCTCCCCCGGTCTCTGCACACACCAGCCCGGACCTGCACCACAGCCTGGCGGATGTAGACACCATAAACTTGTCCTGATCCCATTCGAAGCCAACCATGCAGCTTCTACCAACTTTACAAGGGCAGACCATGTCTCCAGACATACCGCCTCTCCTTCCTAATCTTCAAGTCATAAAGAAACCTTTGGTTTAAATCCTGGCTCCAATGTAGTCAATGAATTTTGCCGTTAACTTTAATAGGGCCAGGATTTTGCCTTAACTCATTTGTTATCTTGCTATTAACCTTAACAGAAGCCAGTATCTGCTTAATGTTAAATGGCCAGCAATGCACTGAAGTAGCTGGCCACATCTCCCACCCTTCGTGCTACGGCAAGCCACCTTGTGGGACCCATCTCACCTCATCAGGGTGACTCCAAGTGCCATCCCCTGTCCTTCCCAAAGGCCGCAGAGCCCACTCTGGCCCATCCCAGTACTCATAGGGTATTTACCCACAGCAATTGCAGGGACTGTACAGAGCCATTCCCGACCTCAGGATGTCCCTGTGCTTCTTGTCTCAGGAGCAGACAGGCAGGGACAGACACTTGAAGACCAGACTGAATACGATGTGCATAGAAATAATGTTTTAAGATGAGAGAAAGCTTACTTAAGCGTAAGCTGGTACAAATGCCCCTTTGATGATGCTTTCCATGGAAATGTTGGCTCTGAAGTTTGGCAAAGAGCTGGAGATAAAACACAGCGCCTGGAACAGGGGGCTGTGAGAGGCTCTCTGGGTTGCATGGCACCTTCCTAAAATAGCCACATGAATTGAAGATATGATGAAAAAAAACCTGGCTCCTGCAGAGCATCAACTGACTTTCATGTAAGCCCCACCAGCTGAGCCAGTAAAAAAATCTGGCAAAAGCAACAGCCCAAGCACTCTCCCTCACTGCAGGCACTGTGGCTTTTCAGGGCCAAGTGCCAACACACTTTCCATGCGATTCTCCTTTTCCCCATTTATTCTACTATTTGTCCTCGCAGGGGATGGCAAATCTAAGGGGTTCTTTCACTCACTTTGTTGATGGTTTGCTGATTTGTACAGGACAGTGGGCACAGCCTCTTGCGGTCATTAGAAAGATCCCACTCATTGGAGCAGGTCATGGGGCTCTAAATCTCATCCTCCTTTCCCAAAGTGCTGAAATGCAATACTCAGAAGTAATGATGATCACACCGATTAAAAAAAAAAACAAAACAAAAACAAAACCAATGACAAATGAAAATCCAGGGAACAAACTAATTCTGTCTTCCTCAAAAATAACAAATACAGTATCCTAGCCAGGAGATAAGGCCCTTTGCCAGGAGCAAAATATAAACAGAAGAGTCACTGCTTCTTGGTCTGTACAAGGAGCAGGCAATGTACAAAACTAACCCCTCTCCTCCCCACAGGGAAATTTTGCAGCGTGGCTGCCTTTCCTGATGCTATCCATGGTGGTACCCACGTACCCACTGCTGCTGCCACACGAGGGTGCAGGGGGTGTTCACCAACATATGGATGATGAGAACACAGGCAGCATCAGTTCCCATAGCACAAGGCAGTGGGATGTACTGGTTCATGGCTCTGCTGGCCCCACACTTTCCAGCTGACCAGCAGCATCCAGACAGCATTTCACCTCTCCTGACACTGCCAAAGGCCACGGGATCTTGCCAACAGAGTTATCAGTAGCTGCTGAGTCCCTCTGATAGAGGGGTGAGAGGTCAGCCATCTTTGTGAAGGAACAGCCCCCCTTGTTGCATCAGTATTCTCCTTATAGTAAATAAAGGTGTCTCATACTCAAAACTGAAATGTTTCTCAAACAGGTCATGTCATTCTACGAGTGCTGATGTTAGTGTTCCTACCACTTTGCAATGTATTTAAAATAACAGCAAGAAAATAACAGGCAGGCAACTCTACAGCTAATCCTAAAAATCAGGAAAATTAATAGGAAACAATCAGCGCAAATCTGCCACAAACATCAAGTCAATGAAATACTCCATCCAACATCTGCTTTCCTTGGCAGAACACAGCCAATAAATTAGTGTCTGGTGGAGACATGCTTATCACCGGCAGCGCTGAGACACCGCAGTCGGGTCATTACCGCACACAAGCCCATGGTAATGTTTTGTTCCAGAGCAATCTCCTGGGAACTCAAGGGCAGGAGAAAGATCCTGAGGGATCAGAGAGCTTTCCTGTCGGTACTCAACAGAACAAATGTGGTGTCGGCCCCAGAAAGGCCACCGTGTGGAGGCAGCAGCATCCTCTGCCTTTGAACGAGGGGTACCCACCATGGGGTAGGACCGGGCTGTCCACCTGCGACCTGCTCTGACCTTCACTCCTCAACCAGGAGGTTGCAGGCAAATCAGTTAAGCTCCTGCTTAAGTCTCAACATGAACCTCAGGAGATACTCTGTGCAGAGATGCTGGTAAATTTTCCTGTTTTACCCCACCCCAGAAGTCATCCCTGACTCTAGAAACACACAGAAACTCTAGAAACACAGAAACTCAGCTTTCCCTGTTATGGGAATAGTTACAGTAAACTAAAAACATCCCCTTAGAGAATAGTTTATCATCCCTCAGGACCGACACCCTGCCCTTGATGTCTCTTTACCTCTTCCCAGCCCTGAATCTTTCCCCCATCTCTTTGATGGCTTCTCACAGGCTGCTCCTCCATCCCCTCCACCACACTTCTTACTTCTCCACCACCCCCAGGTTGGGTTTTTGAAGGAAGACTCCTGAGGCAGAAGATATAGGCAGAGCAAGCCTTGACCAAATATCTGCCATCCAAGCAGCACCACATAGTCTGAAGACGTCCTGTGTCTCTTCCCCCTAAGCTCCGATGGGGTCCCAGCTCATCCCCCATCCTGTCCCCATGCTCCCCCTGGACTTTTCCAGTTCTCATGCTCGGCAGCAGCCCCTTGGGAAACCCAGATGCCAGACTTGAACAGACATTAGGTAAGCAGGCAATGAAAAATAATTAAAGAAAAAAAAAAAGGCTATATCCCAAGTCCATCTGAATTACCTATAACTTCTGCAACTCTTAAAAAAAAAAATAAAAATGCAAAGAGTAAGCAAATAAAACAAGCAAAGCCTGAAATCCTAAGCTCTTTGGAAGAAGTCAAAATAGCAGGTATTGGCTGCTCCGGGAGCTGAGCGGCGTTTCTGTGGCGAGGAGCCAGCCTGTCCTGCCACCAGCACCTTGCCAGCACTTGGGGGGGGATAGGGGGGCTGACAGATTTGGACCACTCCACTTTTAAAGAAAAACAAGCCCTTCGGATCAAAGGCTCTTTCTCCACGGCCGTTAACGAGCTCCATGTGCACTGCTGCATCTCCAGTGCCAACCACTTCATGAGGAGGTTTTTTTTTGGGCAAGCAGGGTGGGGACCTTACTGATGAGACATTTAATAGTTACATGCTGAAAGGAGCTACTGTACCAGGCACTGACTGCCTTTTCTCGGGACTTATGAATCTGTGCTTTGTTTGGTTTAAATCATATCTCAGAGCAGCCCATAAGGATAACCTGTGAAAACGGGTTTTCTCTGTAATCAGACATTACAGATCTGCCCCCCAGCTGCAAAGTTACTAGAATCAAGCTCGTATTTAGCACTTTCCTAAGGCAGCACTTACCACAAAGGCAGGAAAAAAGCAGCTGTAAATGCCGGGAGTAAACAAACAGCCCCTTATCTCCACAATGGGGTGCAAAAAATGCAGAGAAATTTTTATGGACTGGTCTTCCAGGGCAAAGAAAAGAGCAAGCAGAAAGGTTTCATCCTGCACTTCCCAAGTATCCCAAAGCAAACTCACTTTGCTCCGTGCTGTCTTCTGGCTGCTGGCTCTCCTGCACTCACAGCTCAATCTTGAGGTCAGAGGATAACCTATCGGCACTAAACAATGTCATCTGTCACTGCTAAGCATCAGAAATTAAAATACAGCCTCTTACCTCCAAGTCGCACACCCTGCTGGTTTAAAGGGATTGGAAAAACCCAAGAAGTAGTCAACAGCATGCATGTACTAAACCTTCATGTTTTCTGTACATTCAAGCTGGGGGAAGAAGGGAGACACGATCCCGGACTTCTTCCGTTGCTATATAATCTCAAGGAAATGACCTTCACATTTGTTGCTTTGATTACAGATTCAGAAACAAAAGCCTTTCCAGCGTGAGTCAGGGGACACAAGAGGTTGAAACGTGATTGTTAAAAATGGAGGCGAGCTGGAAAAGCATTACAATTATTTCTTTTTTCCTTTGCAATATTAACCCCTTTATTATGGAACAAAACCAAGGTGTGTTTTTTTTTTTTTAAAAAAAAGCCATTACCTACTTAAGACATAGCGCAAGGTGTCAGCTGTGGGGCAGCAAGACACCTCGCTGTGGGACCGTGGGTCCTTGCCACCCCCCTTCGCCGTGGCAGCCAGCCGAGGACCCCCACGTGCATGCTAGGAGCTGCCATCGCCCCCTCCGGCTCTTCCTCCCCTCCCAGGGGACAGAAGGGACCTTTATGCTGAAACTTGGCACAGCACTAAGACTTCAAGCCGCCTCCACGTTTGACCCCTGGGAGCAGGGGCTGAGCCCCGCAGCAGCAGAGAGGCTCACCTACCCATCTGAAGGTCTTTGGGTAAAGGAAGATACCCCCTGCTGTGACAGGTACCCCCAGGGACAGTGTTTCACTGGATTTCCCCAGCGCCCTGCCAAACCACACTTTGGGCCAGTGCCTCCCTGTGTGGGCTACCACACTTTGGGGATGAACTAGGAATGTAGAGTTTACACCCCCTTGGCCATCCATCTGAATTTCTTCTGGCATCAGAGTTAGTCTTCAGGAGTCCAGTTTGCTGCTGGTAGAGGTTTAGAAGAAAATCATCTACCTGCTGTCTCCTTCACAGGACTACTTTCAGTGTATAAAACATCAAGTTATACTCGAAGGACATCCAGCTCCTCTCCCTGATCTCTCCTGCTCTGGTGCATTGACCTACAAGGCTT
>JAOXNO010000003.1:10410563-10425404 GCA_028565335.1 Limnodromus scolopaceus
CACCCATCACCAGGACACCATCTATTCTACATCAGCTGGAAAACCAACCACAGAAACATCACAGTCTTAAATCTAATGTTGCTTGGACTGTCAATGATGGGGTTTAATGGCTACAAACAGCACATCCAGGCTGTTCTCAGCATTTTGATGACCCTTATGCTCCCCATCTCTCCTTCCCTAACACAGAGCTGATGCATGTTTAAATGAATGGCAGACCAATTAGCAGGGAAAAGCATACATGTGTATTTGTGTGTGGGAGTGTATTTAAGCTAATATATTCCAGCACTGATAGCTTTATCCTCTTTGCAGTCTCTGAGAATGAACTGCCCTCCATCTGTACAGAAGATTAGTAGAATTACTAATCACTAATTATGACTCAGAGGTTTTAAGAGCAATGCAGACTGTACAAAGGTGGCCTGATTTTTAGAAAATGAGGAGACAAAGATAGCACAGTGTTATTTTAAGCACATGGACAGTCCATCCAAGACTGCAAAGAACTGCAATAACAGTGCCAGCAAAAGGAGTGACAGAAAGCTAAACACTCAGAAGGACAAAAAAATGAAGTACGGAAAAAACAGCCATATGCCTGAAACACTTTAATTTGCCTTTTCATAAGCCTCTTGCCCAGTCAGAGCAGGCTGGCCAGTCTCTGCACAAGACCGAAATGGAGACTTATCCAGGGAAGTTCAGGCAGCAACACATTTGTGCAGGAGCCTGGTTCTGAAAAGTGGCGCCAGCGACATTTGAAATCTAACGTATTTTGTGAACTGCGTCATATTAAAAAAAAAAATATTTATACAGGCCAAAGCGGATAGTGAATAGAAGGCACTGTTTGAAACTGGCACCACGACACCCTGAAGGAAATGAGATGAAGTTCACAGTCTGGTTGTGAAGTTTGTCTGCTAGGGAAGAGGGAGGAGTGGTAGAAAAACCGTATTTTTGTTTGAATAAACTCTCTCGAACAGAAACCGCTATATCATGAGCTCAAATGGAAATATGTCTGGCAGAGAGCTTTGGAAAGCTGCTGTTGGAAGCGTGTAAAGCCAAATTTAACTCTAAGCTGTCAGGAGGCAGTGCCCGGAGCCAGTCCTGTTCTCAGCTCTGCAAGAGGCTCCCCCAAATTCTCAGTCCCAGGGAAAGCCTCTGCATGTCATGTTCAGATGGGACAGGGGTTTCAAGCAGAACCAAAGCTCTCCAGGTGATGTACGAGCAGTGTCACAGCATTAGATCAGATCTCTTCAAGAAGAAAAACAGCGGGGTGGAAGCAGTCAGAGCAAAACTTTTCCAGAGCAACCAATAATCCCCAGTTCCTAAGTTTAAATCTTTGAAGGGGCACATATTCAGCATCCTCTAAAAAGGTCTTAAAGCTTCCTTTGGAAAGCCCTGACACACAAGGATGCCTGAGATCCTTCCTCTGAGCATCGCTCCTGGTTTCCATCCGGTGTAGAGGAAGGAAAGCTCTGCCCTGACTTCGTGCTCACCCTCAGCCCTCCAGCACCACTTCTCATCATAGTGAAAAGAGAAGGAAAACAAAACAAAAAAAAAAAAAGACATATCCAATTTGTTGTCAGCATTTTTCATAATGAAAAGTTAAGGTGTGGTAGCAGAGGAAACGTGGTCCTCACTATCCAACCAACTACGTTAGCACCATAGGAAACAGAACTCAGCTGCTTCCTCTCTCGCTCCTCCACCCCAGGTACGTACGGGACAGACACACATACAAAGCTTTGTTAATTGTGCTTCATCAGCAAAATTTTTTTCACTTCACACAGAGGAAATGACCTTTCAGAGGTTAAAAAGCACTTGGTCCAAAAAACCCACGTGAATTCAATTAACACTTTTACACCAGAGATTGTTAGCCAAATTACCAGTGTAACTGAACAGCTTGATGGCAAAGATGCCCCCACACCTGATTTCATGTTCAGCAGATATTAACCACAATGTCATCATATTCCGCAAGGAGTTTGGGGACAGTTTGCCTGGTTACTCTTTTCCCCTTCGCATTGAGCAGACTGACTGACACGCAGTTTAACTCTGACACTAAAGCATTCTCTTGACCAGTTTTTAATTTATAAAAAGTTAGTTGCATTAGCAAACAGACTTTGATGCAATGTTTCTTTCATGCTTAAAGCACAGGGGCTGATGAGGAATGACTGACGTGGGACGTATAGGTGAGAATTGGTATTCATACCTCAGGAGAAGATGGGCACCAGAGCATGGTAGTGTTGATATCCCAATGAAAGGCAGACCAGTGGTAACACAAATAACTGAACACAGGATGGATGTTGATCCTGAAAGATTTTGGCTTTGCGGCTGCTTATAAGCCTCATTTGTATAAAATTTTCACTTTTTTACTGCCCTATAATTAGATTTAAGACAGGTGGCCTATAAAACCAGCATGTGGAGAGCCCTGCCAAAAGCTTTATTTCTGAAGAACTATCAGGACACCCAGAAGAGCCCCACTCTCCCACTGTGGGCATTGGTGGGGGGGGGGAGGGTCTGGGAAGACCCCAGAGCCTGGCCAGCAGGCCAGAGCGCTACATGTCAGATCTCTGCAACAAAATACAGCCCTTGCTCTTTTCCCTCATAGGAAATGGGTACCTTGCATGAAGGCATTTATGCTGAATTGTCACCTAGGATTTCTTCCAAGCCCTAATAGCATTAGCTTGTATTGACTTGCTGTAGTTAGAAAGAAGATCTGTGCCAGCTCTTCCATAAGGTCTCTCTGCAAGCCTCTAGTTTTTCTAGGACAGGCTTTCAGATGCTCTCTGCCACAGATAAGACAATGTTCCCTGGCATACAACTCAAGCCCTCACCAGGAGGATAAATCCACATACTGTACAACCCTCCCCCCTTCTCACGGGTTCTGACGTTATTTCAGAATGAAATGGGACACCCCACCAGCACTTTGGCTCACTACCTCCTCCAGATGAATAGCTCTGGGCAAATAGAACACTCCTTCTCCTTTGGCAGATGAGACAGATGACGGCAAGCACCTCAGGATGGTCCCTGAGAGACCATCTCGGGGAAGCACCTGAGCTGGGGCTGAAGTCCCTGCACCAGTGACCAGGTGAAACAATCACCAGTAGGAACTTGGAAGGTGTTTCGTACACACACACACACACACACTAGAAACAAGAAGGCTAAAGAGAAGGTGACTGACAAAGGCTGGTTTGTTCTTGTTGGTTGGGTTTTTACATACTCAAAGCTGCTAAGGCAGGTAAAGGCTTTATGCTGGCAGAGAGGATTTCAGCCTCCCCTGGGCAGGCTGCTCTGCCCGCGTGACAACCTCCGCACCCACCAGCTTCAGAAGACGTAGGTGAGAGCCCTGCGTAGAAGCATGAAGGTGTCAGTGGCTTCTCCATGCTGGGACTCAAGCTCAGGTCTCCCATGAGGCTAGCAAGCATTTTTAAATTTAAAAAATACAGACCAAAAAATCACCACCACCACAGTAACAAACTTAGCAGCCCAAGGAGAAGCAACCCTGCTGGCTTTCCTTTCACCACAATAACGCGCTGATGATTAAAGAGAGACCTGCTAGCAGTGTCCAACTGACCCGAAAATAGCCACTGACCCACAAAATAACATGAACCTCAAAGCGAACTGAAGCCTCCGGGGCTGACCACCAGCACAAGTACCTGTCACCTCAGCCTTCCCTGCACGTAGCTCAAAGTTCTGACTTGTTTCCCAGTTTATTACACCAGGCACAGCCCAGGGATGCCTCAGAGAGGGCAAAGGCACACCTTTAGTCAAAAGAGCCTTTATATTCAACCTGTGGTATTTTTCACACCTGGAATAAGAATATGAAGGAATTACAGAAATATGAACATTCTTGATGAAGCCAAGGTGGGAAAGGACTTTGTTAAGCACCTGTCCAGGTGCCAATATTAATAAGAACACAAGGCAAAACCATGCTTTCATGTGGCTGCACTAACTACAGCACTTTTCTCAGTAAAAATTTGCGAAGACAAATAGCATCCCAGGCACATAGGAGAGTGCTGTTATATCCATTTTACAAAGAAGAGGGGCACAGAGAAGGGGGACAATTTGCCCAAGGTAATGCAGGATCTATGGTAGTGAGGGGACACAGAATCTCATGCCCAAGATTAGAGCCTGGTCCCATACAACACCCACCTCCTCAGAGAGCTCTGCAGGATGTGTTTGCCTCCCCTGAGCCTGAGGGTGAACAAGGGTAACACAGCATGGCTCAGAGCACATCTCCGCATGCAGGGATCATCCAGCTACTGTCCCTAAATGATCCCATAGCTTCAAGTGTTTAAAAAGATGGAGAAGAAAAATAATATTCAATTCAAACTCTTACAGAGCTCTGATATCCAAACAGATGGGGGAAATTTAATGCTGTGCGCTCAGTCCTGCACCCACCAGACACAGCCAGGATACCACCAGTGGTTTGAACAGCAAAGAGCCAAGGCTTCAGCACAAAAAGCAAAGTGTTGCACAACCCAAGGAAGAGCTGCAGGGTATTCTTTCAGCCATCTCTCTTTAATACACGCCAAATTACCACACTAGGAAGTTACTGACATTAAAATGAGAGAGTCACCTTGTTCCTGCCTGATTTTGTCTCCCAGGGATGACCCTTGGAGCAGTGAGCACATAGGAACAGGACACTGTGTGTCCCCAGCAGTCTGGCTGTGCTCTCCTTGGGCTGTGACAAGCTGTAGGCAGAGGGGAGCAGGGAAGGGGCATTGCCCATCCACCCCCCTGGCTCAAGGACTGGCTGGAAAGAAGACAGAAGGACCAAATCTCCTCTTTTTACCCATTTTCACATCCCCACTTTAGAAGGCAGGCACAAGTCAGTGATGCTTTTCATAAAGGCAAGACAGATTAATACACCAACAGCCACTAGGACACAGTAAATTTGGGCAGAGATACAGTCGCGCTTTGTTTTGGTAAAAAAAAAAATAAAAATCTTTTCACTTTGAGCCAACCAGTGGAGAATCTCAGCTGAACAGGCTGAATACAGCTGTTGTCAGAGCTGGTCCTTACTGAGCCACTATCCCAACCCTGGAGGGATGGGGATGCTCCATGGGGATGCAGCAGGGAGAGAAGGCAGCCCAAGCTCCACACTCTTTACATGAACAGACTCCAGAAATAACAAACCCACAGTACAGGTGTAGCTGGATTTTATTTACAGAGAAAGGAGGGAGCCAGGGCTGTGTCCCACATTTCTTCAGGTTAGCAAAGTGGGGTGCAACAGGGGAGCAATGATGCCTGTACTCCTGCATTCCTAAGTATACATGATCCACATTCCTGGCGACACACGTGTCAGATATATCACAAAGTGTTTACATCCATCATCTGTATATGATGTCAAGATGCATTTGAGCATGTGGAAGCACTTCTATCACTGTAAAGCTGTTCTCCCAACTCCTGGGCATAGCTTAAAGCTAAATAGCAACAGATCTCTTTGGGATTAAATAGGGACAGGTGTCATTTTAGCATTCCTTTCCCATGGAAGTTACATCCTAATGGTTCTGGAGAGCTGTTTGCTACAAGCTGTGTCACTCTCTGTGTTGCAACACACCAGGGAGGGGGGAGAAGCAGCTTTGAAATATTCAACATAATCTAGCAAACACACACACTGACACTGCGACTGGGCACACAGCACAAGTTTACACAGGAGACAAAAATAAATACAGATGCCAAAAAGAGTGACACCACACAAACTGCAACTGGATACCACAGTAACTGCAAGTACGGCGCTGTATTTTTTCCCTGCAGAAAGGAGAGTCTCCTGACAGTTGTTTTCAAACTTGCAGCCCCTCCCCGGACAGTAATCCCTTTACAACATGAAGTGCTCTCCCATTAGAGTCTGTAGCTATTCAGTGACACAAACAGCAGGAAAAACTACAGCTGCTCTCTTCCACAGCAGCATTGTGCCCTGAGTGCCCGATGGCAGTGCAGGCTGAGAGATCTGTCTCCCAGATCCCGAGTACAAGGATGGTGACAGTAGCGAAAGGGGCTCCCTGCGATACGGGGGCACTTGGCTGCCAAACCACTTTTAGGTACAGTGGCTGATAGGAAGCACATTTAACATAGAAAAACATCTTCCCCAAACCCTGAATTTGAGGCAGATGCACAGCACTGGCTGTTTGAAAGCAAACATGTACCTGCTGGCTATGTTCACATGAGCTGGGGCTCCGGCACAATGCTCCTCACCTCATCCCGTCCCAGCCACCTCACCTGGGGTGTGCGCACTGAGGCGTCACACAGGTGAGCAGGCACTTGTTCATCAGGTGGAACCATGCTTTTCTAACAAAACCTGGGGCAAATACCACATTGGTTTTGTTGGGTTTTTTTTACCTGGTAGACATCCCGGAGGCCACACCATGCTCGCAGGGCTTGCCGGCAAGCCCGCAGCCGAGCAGCGTACCACCTCCTCAGCGCTGCCACCGTCACCGTCCAGACGAATCGGCTGCCGCTGAAGAGCAGATCCTCCACCCCGCACATGAACACCGAAGCCATGAGTCGCTCCACCGGCGAAACAAAATCCCCGTCCTGGCCGGCTCCCGCTGGCTCTCCCTCCCTCCTTCAGACGCCTGGCATGACGGCAGCCCGGCTTTATACGGCGGGCGGAGGGCAGGGGTGTTGCACAGAGCCAGGGTCAAGCCTTCAAACAAACTCCTCTTTCACGGCGCTTCCTGGGCAGATTCCCAGGCATGTCCCCGGCGCCTGAAGCCCAGCCAGCGGCTGCAGTAGCTCAGCCCTACCAGCAGCTCACACAGCAGCCTTGTCCTTCTTAGCGGCTTATATAAATCTCCGTTAAGCTCCGGTAGCTACCACGATGTTTTCTAATTAAATTTTAACCCTTTTTGCCATATGCCCTGACAACAACCCCATTTAGAGGCAGCGGGGAAGGAAAGCACTCGCCAGTGCTAATCGCTGCCGCGGGTCGGTAAGCCGGGCAGGCACTTCGCACGCAGCTCCTGCCGAACACCCGGCACTATCTGCCTCCGACACCTCCTTATCTGCCACACAGGGAACAAAGCTGTCATCGTTTTCTCCTGGCTGAGCCAATGCTCAAATTATACACTAGAAATCCTATTTAAAAAAAAAAAAAAAAAGCAGCACCTCCAGGAGCCAGCTAGTGGAGGAAAGGGAAAGGGGAAAACCAAAACCACCCCGATCAGAATAATCCTGCAGAAATAGATGCACTAACTTCTCTTCCAGCTCAGATCACGGTGGATGCCCACAGCACAGAGCCATCTCCCTGCTCCACGCCTCCCCCCATGGTTGCTGCATCGTACTGATTAAACGCTCAACGCCTGCTAAATAGATGATTTTGCTCTACTCTTAAACTAACATAACTCCATTAATGCAGCACTTGCTGCAGGAGGAAAAACAAAGCTGCCCGTGCTAGCTGAGCTCTTCACAAACAGCCCACAGCAAATAAACACTGAAATAATAGCCCACAAGAGACTCCAGCCTTGCCTCGATAGTCGGTATAAAATTAAGCAGCACCCTGCCCTTCTGGGGCTTAAATTGTCAATGCCAGCAAGCCACACCTTTCATTTGTGAAGCTCTTTGCTATTAAAAGCTAAGGGATGGTGGGAGTCAAAGGGCAGTTAATCTTTTTAAGACCCCTCTGAGGATTTGACATTTCATAAGCTTTTTGGGACAGAAGCTGTGGGGGGTCCCACATGTCACTATCCGCAGCTTGCTGAAGGAACTCCTCAAAGAGCAGATATTTGGCTAAAACCATCAGCAAAGGCAACGCCTCTCTAAAAGTACTCTCTCATGCAATGAAACGAAGGAAAAGGGACCAGGAACAGCTTACATAAAGGCTGCATGGGAGAGCTAAATCCCACAGAGGTGCTGGTGCTGCTTCCCCAAGGGCACTGTCTGCCAACAGCCCCTCCACCAGAGCTGCAGAAGTGTTGTCCCAAATGCTCTTCATGGGAGGAAGACAACCCTACATGCTTGTAGTGCAGCACAAGTATTCACAAAACCCATTTCATTCAATATTAATCAATCTTCTTCATATTGCCAAGAGCCTACGGTCATACACAGTCAAATCCTTGTTGTGGTTGGGGTGATGTAGTTCTGTAGACAGATGTTTGCCCGTTTTAGACAGGCTTTGGACCTGTGTGTCTCCAAGCATCACACTTTTTCCTCTTATGTATAATGAAGGAAGAGCAACGCTGCTCCTTTTAGTGCTGCTATCTAGTGGCTGTGCAGCTGCCAGGGAGTTTAACTATCTCCAAGACTTGTTTTCACACGGGGAAAACAGTTACAACCACATTTCAAATGTTATTAGAAGCTGTTACAAAGTGAGTAGGTGCAGAGAGAGATACAGCTTGTTATAACAAGAGTCAAGTAAAGACTCAGGCTCTGCAACTGAAATTAAGCATCCATATACCCATCCCAAAAGGTTTATTCCCACTTTGAATGCTGTCTTAGAGCCTATGGCCACAAGGAAGCCTTCCTCCTCCTCCAGTGTTGCCCATCATCACTGTTCTGCATTTAGAGGACTTTAACATCAACATGAACACACAAAATGGAAAAAGTTTCTGTTTTCCACCAGGAGAGAGCGGTGCCAAGTATCTAGAGAGTTATTGCAATAGCCTAAGCCAGTACCAGCGCCAGGCTTGGCAGTGGGTAATTGCTGTTCCCTCAGATAGCACTGCCTTGGAGAGGAACCAGCCAGGAAAACCTCCAACAGCATCTGTGCGTTATGGTCAAGTCATATCCAAATTTAAACACAGAGATTAAAAAAAGAAAATCCAGTTTTCAAGTTCCATTTCTAAAAGAAAAGAAAAGGAGCTTTGTAGTTAAAGAAACAGTGCAGGGAACGGCCCCGTCCCGCGCCAGGAAAATCCAACCAACCCACTACGGAAAGTTTAAATGCTTGTGCTGTGCCTGCTGTCTCAGTGCCTTTTTTGTTTTCCTTATCACCTAATTAGACTGCAAAAATTAAGGATGACGTTTTTCTCCTTTAACACAGCACAAGAGATTTATTTTTTTTTTTAAGATGGTCTATGATGCATGGTATCTTTAAATAAGAACTTACATGTTTTGCATGGTTATTCTTTATACTTCACAAATTACCGTGTGCCTGAGCAATGGCCTCAGATGGCTCTACCTCAGAGCGCAGAACCACATGAACACTTAGACCCTCCCTCCACAGCACTCCCAGCCACTTTAACCATCAGTATTTCCATTACCTTGTGCAGGCTTTATGCTCTCACAATAAAGTTACAGCTCCACATGTTGGCTAGAGCAAGGCAAGAACCTTCCCCCCACCTTTACTTATGGTACATGGACCAATCTCACAAATAAAAGCTTCACACATCTTGTCTTCTCTTTTGCAGACAAAGCAGGTGATAAAAGAAATAGTAAGTGCCATCTGGACTTCACCTTCCCAGTTACACGAGGCAGCAGTCCCACCGTAGCGCACTGCCCCTTGAACCTGGGGCACAGCATTGAACACCCACAGAACAAAAAAGAGCAAAGAGTTTATGATGCAGAAGGAAGCCAAATGCTACTTAAAATAATTTTGGTGTTTTAATGGGTAATGAATTGCCCATTCAAATCACTCTTAGTCTTTCATTGTCTACCACTTTCAGAACCTGATTGCAAGTGAGTTAATTTGAAATACCTAAATAATATCCAGACTCCTTAGAGTCAGAACAGAGATCACAAAATTCAGCAAGGGAAAGCCAGTAGTATATGTAGATGGTTTCCAAAGGCTGCAATATCCAGATATCTGTTTCTGTGAGGAAATGGGAGGGAAGATAGATCTTTGGAGGAAAGGTCTTTACAGATGTATGTACCACTTTCAAGGGAACAGAGGAGACAGCTACTGCAAATCTATTTGATGTACAGCCATATGAATAATGGCGCATTCATTTATGGTAAGGAATAAGCCTACACAACAGGAACCTAAGGAGAACATCACTGAGAAGGAAGACAGAAAACTTGATGTGTGGCAGATGCATGCTGTTCCTTACACTATGGATCACAGTTCCAGAATAATGAGTATTAAAAGAGAACAAAGGTTTGCTACCAACATAATAGGAAAAGATGATCCCAACTGGATTCTTGGGCTTCCTTGCATGTTCTTCTCTGTGCCAAAATCAATGGAACGAGGCTTAGCTGAATTGTTGCTTTTCTTTTCAAAATAGCTCATATGAAGTTCACATGAATAGAGGATTCATCTACCTGTGAAAGCACAGGACAAGAGCATCAATCTTCCCTTACATCTACAAAGCAGTGTTGCCCCTAGATACAACTTTTGATTCGACATATAGGAAACAGGACACACACACAAAGTCCCTAGTGGCAGTTAATGAAATTAAAGCTTTGATCATTTTTGGTCTCTGAACCTTCAACAGTAAGAGGTGAGTTATTGTGCAGATGCACAAAATGCCTAATTATACGGGCTAGCAGATGTCTGTCCTAACTGGTGCATTAAAACACACTTTAATCCATAATTTGTCCTCATATATTGACTACACATGATTGCAACCAATTTCCATAATGTTCTGTAGAGCAAATAAGTAAAGTTCAGCAAAGACCAAAAAAACACTGAGGCAGCCCTCACAAGGTTATGAGAAACAGTTCTGTTTCGCAACACACATTATTATTTTGAAATCTACTGTCACCTCAACTGCAAACCCTCAAGCCCTGACACCCTGGGATGGTCTTAGGGCAATGATAGCCATCATTGAGGTCCATGCTTGGACCCAGAGGGCTGTGATACCACACTGTCCATGACAAACCAGCTGCAGTCCTATCTCATGGCTTTACACCCAAGACCTGGTTCTCCTTTCTGCACAAATCCACATGTTTAACTTTCCCATTTTGCGCCAGTTACAAGCCAACCGCCCATGATGACACTGCTTTCAAGATTACATTTCCAAAAATGCCCACCAAAGGTGCCGATTTACAGGAGTTTTCATGAGCATGAACAACAGGATTACTTGGGAATTAGGACTTTCTCAGACAATGCTGAAGCTGCAAACCCTAGCACATTTCTTTAATTTCCTGTCATGAAACAAGCCTGTCAAGCTGTGAGCATTAATGCAATTAACCCCAAATAAAGATTAAGTGACTTTTCAAAAATCGTTTTTGCTACACTCTGGCCCTTAATTACCAACTTAATAAAGATAAAGTGAAATATAGTCATTGGGCACCCTGTCTTTGATGTTGTAACCTCTCAGTACAAAAGATGCTTAAGAAGCAGCACTGGTGAATCGGATAAATCTGTAATCCAACCTGCCCTGATCAAGAGCTTTTGAAGTAAGATTCAACTTCTGTTGAAAGGTGTTTGCAAACCAATTTCATTCTTTGAGATTATTGGGGGGAAAAAAAACAAACCACAAGATATTCTGAACTAATCTACTTTAATACTTTATATTAGCAGGAGTTCTGGGAACCTCTCAAAAAGAAAAAAAAGTCTACAGTTTCACAAAGATTTATCTACCACCACTCACATTATCAAACCTTAATTTAGAAAGCAAATGAAAACTGCATGAAAGGAACACGTCACCCTCCTTTCAGGCTAACAAAAGTATCTAATGTAGGCATTTGGACCCCTCCTCAGGTGCTACACCAGGAGTTCGAATTCCCAGCTTTTGGCCACTGAACTGCACCTAAGTGACTGACATAGATGAAAACCACAACTACACCCAAAATTATCCACAGATGCAGATGGAGGCTTTGGTACCTAGTGCTCTCCTCTCTGGATGAGGCAGTCTCTAATAAGCTCCTTTAACAGCAGCTTTACATACTTCTAAATGAGGTACTGCCTTTTTTCCTCCTCTCTGAGAGCTCGGGCTGTACATATATCGCTCTACACTAATGATATAAATATAATGCCATGAGAAATAAACATACTTTTAAAGATGAACAGCCACTGTGCCAGAAACATGAATTTCCTGCAGTCTATATCCCATAGTAAACTAATTAGCACTTCATGTCAGAAACGAAGTGCCACTGCCTTTTGACTTTATAAATGATTAAACAGCTTGCTGTCTGATTCCTCAAACAGCAAACTTTCCTACCCGCTATACCTAGAACTACAAAATCAGGTCAGGTTCAAAACAAGTAGCATATGCTCCAGTTTCACAAGTCAGCGTTTATCATCTTTCGCTGCCACACTACCAGAACGTGTCACCCAGTTTTAATAACAGATCCAGCTCCTCCAGTAGCTCATGGCCAGGGCATCAGGGGTATAATTTGGCCTAGCTCCACTGACTTCAGTGAAACCTCATATGTCCATATGCATATAAACAGGCAAGGATGTAGTTCAAGAAGCTGATATATCATTTGGCAGCAATGAGCACAGCTTCTAATGCATGTCACTATTTAACATATACCCATATACAAATTGTATTTAAATTTTTATACACAAATGTTTCCAAGTCTGTAGAAGCCTACAGCTCCGTAAAGTCAGTTTGCACAGAAAAGATACTTAATAAAAGTCCCCCTGGGGGGGGCGTTGCCCCTTTCTGGGGAAAGAAGGATGAAAAAACATGAAAATTAAAAAAAAAAAAAAGTATTTCCACCTGAAAGAGGATTTGTTTCTATCATATACAGAGTGTGAGGGCATAAAATGCAATTTGTCTGAAACCCTCTTCTCAGCAGCCTAGGTGATGGCAGGCTAGGTTCACACAGGGACATTGCCATCTACCCAGTCACCAGCACCGCTGTCTGCAGCTCTCCAGGCATGGAGACCTGCCCCAGGGACCCCACACAGTGGGTCAGGACATCTGTGGAATTAACGTGATACAGCCTTCCACGCTCCAGGATGGGACAGGAGCATGGAGAGCCATCTTCCTCTTCTCTGCTTTGTGGGAAGGGCTTCCTTCTCGGGGAAACCTTCATCAGGAGAGGAGTCACCACCCATGACATGGGAAATCATGCACTTGGTGCTACTCCCAAGTCACATCTGGAGGAAAGGAGAGATCAAACAAGCACAGGGTGGAAACCTGGGGCATCCTCGGAACTGCAGAGAAAGTGACACCACCTCCTCCTCCTTCCCTGGAGAGGGCTTTGCCCAGAGCCACACTGAGACCAGGGTGGTGACAATGCTGCTGGAGGAAGTGACTCATGCCATGCCAGCCCACTGCCAGGCCCTGGCAAGAGGGAGGCACCCCCAACCTCTGCCTTTGGGCCATCTCTCCAGGGAGCACCCATGGGAAGTGACGGCATACAGGAGGCCGTGGCTGCCTTCGGAAGCTGCTCCAGGAAGAGTGATTTCTCTCCAAGCTGCTGATTTTTGCCTTCCTCCTACCCAGCCCTCTAGCAGGTCGCTCTCACTCACATGTGAGCTGTGCCCATACCTCCTCTCCCAACAACCAGCCCATGGAGATGGTCCCCAAGCCTGAGAGGGGATGAGGAGCCTCCACACAAGAGGGGCTGAGACCTCACAGAACAAAACCAGAGCTGTCACACACCACAAAAACAAATAAAAAGAGGCAAATCCACATTTTCCCCTCTACACCTGCAGTCTCAGCAGTCACACCTCTACCTCCCCCAAACTGGCTGGGGAGTAACAAAGTGCACAAAATACTGGGTTTGGAAGGAAAATTGTAATAGCTTCTGTGCACCCACACACCAATTCTGACAAAATTTCCACCTCACTTGCCCAAATATTCAGCTGGATCAGCACAGTCCCCTCCACCTCCCACCTAGACCCAGCTGCAGCAGCTTCCCAGCAGCTCAGAGCAACACCACACACCTCTGGGGTTTGCATTTTAGCAGTGGATGTCACTCCTGTCCATCGCCTTACTGGAGCCATTAAATGCTTCAGAGTCCTATCAGAGGAGTGGCAGGTTCAAAGTCTGGAGGACCAAGAGGCTAGAGAGTTCCAGGCAGGGCAACACATCCAGCCCCACTGGTTTGTCCTGTGCTTCCCACAGCCCCAGCAGAAGTGGGAAGGCTTCTTGGTCACTTGGACCTCACTCCCTGACAGGTATCAAACCCACTTGACTTCCCTCAGGCCCCGAGGCACTGGTCCATAATGGATGCTGGCATCGGCCTGCTGCTGTCCCAGCCAAAAATGGGGCAGTGTCTCCCGCATTTTGTGTCAGCAAGGAGTATTAAAGGGAGCCTGAATAACTCAGGTAATTACTTTTGGATGAAGTATTTCATGGTAGATATAAATACGTGAGGAGCGTGAAAATCCAGTGGTGCCCCAGCTTTATGATTATTTTATAGCCTCGTTAATCTACAGCAAATGGGGTAGAATTACTACATAACCTAAATACTGGGCAGAGATCTACAATGCTGTAAGAGAAAGCATAAATGAGATAGTAAAGTTTCAGCATTTTCTGTGATATATATGGCCACGAAGACAAAAATAACAATCCAAACCTATCAGTCTCCTGACAAGATTCTTTTAAAGAGTGAGAATAAATGATGTCTAACTATTATAATTATATCCTCAGTGCATTCATTCTCTCAGGATGAGTAACCCGGGACGCTGTAGCCTCCAGAAAAATCATGACTCAGGGCAATGCTCTGCCCTTGATTAGACTTTATGGGTCATGCCTAGCCCAGGAAAGGTGTACACTCAGGAAAGGTCTTGTCCTTCCCTACATACATGCTCAGATGACAGAGTTTAGACCACTGCATCAAACATGAACCAGAGACCATCTTGGCCACCTTTGTGCTGCTTCTCCCTGCCCCCAGTTTCAGATCATAAACCCAGCAGAGTAGGATTCATTTCTGTGTCCATTTGAGTACCAATACTGATACAAGCTTTTCATCAAAATCCATATTTAAAGTAACCAAGCCCCACCTCCTTTGTGCTGGCTGGCAGAGGTCAGCAGGGATGAGGGCAGTTGAACAAGCTGTTGATGGCTCTCCCAGGGC
>JAOXNO010000003.1:10425504-10437706 GCA_028565335.1 Limnodromus scolopaceus
GTGGAAAGAGACAGCAGCAGTAAATAGAAGAGGCAAAAAGAGAAATTGGTACTGTAAATCTACATCATAAGTTGCCACTCTCAATGCTACGGAGTGATGTTTTCTGAGAATGCAGGTCTGTTGCACTGCTTCTGGAGCTAGGAAGCAAAAAAACATTTCACAATGTATCATCTCTGGCTATGGCAATTAGTGCCTCATTTTACTAACAAAGTACCTGTACAGTGCACATTTGTCACCTCTGAACAAATAAATAGGAGATAACCATCCAGAATTTGAAAGGAGGCAATTCAGTATGTTTTGTTGCTACAGCAGATGAGCTCTGGAAATAGCAACATTAGTTCTTGAAGGTGAGCCTCGGTGCTTGGAGTGTTTGACCATGGAAGAGGAAACAAGTCAAGCAGCTCCTGGCATTTCCCCACAGAAGGATCACGTTGCTTACACAGGGCACTAAACATTGCTACAAGTAAGACTAAAAGCAAATTTTCTGAAGCACACGAGCTTCTGCCCGTTCAGAAAGTAGATGTGCGCCCAACAGCACGGGGCCACGGGGCACAAGGAACAACTGAACCAAAGGAGAAGGAGAAAGAGCAGCCATTGACAGGGTACTTTTATCCTCAAAAGGCTTCCAAAATAAACAAACAGCATGGCATGGGCTTGATCCAAAGCCCATTGAAATCAATGGAAAGGCTCCAACTGTCCTCAATAGGCTCGCAGCAAGGCCAGGCATGCCATGAGAGCTCCACATGCTGCCCCACCAACAGACCGACCCCCAGCAGTGACTCTTCACCACCACATCCCACAGCTTCTCCTGCCATTGCTTGGTTCTCCTCTCCTTAGCCTCAGCAGGCATTCTGCAATCATAAGCTACTCAAAACATCTAAAATTATTTATATTAAAAATATATTTTTTTAAAATATATTTTTTTTCCTGCCCAACCCCAGGAATACAAGAACACGGACAGGTCATGAATCAATCACCCATGTGGCTGGGACCCACAAAATCTGTCTCTGCACTGAAAGCCTGAACCAGAACTCTGCTCTGTACTTCATGAGGTGCCTTATGAAGCCACCACACAGACCAGTCCTCCCCCAGCTGCCACCCTTGTATTTGCCCTGAAGCTTTCAGTATTTAGAGAAGAAATCTACATTGAGACTACAGAAATTAAAAGTTCCTCTCACCAAGAAAGCTGGGCCAAGTTAAGACAACACGTAATTTGCACACTCAAGCTGAGCAGAGCCCCTCCAAGAACAAGAGCAAGGAGTCCCAGTCCAGTGTTCCTGCCCTTTTTAAAAACAAGGCACCAAGAGAAAAGCTTGAGGCCAGCAGCAACTGTATCAGATGGCCCTGGGGTGGGAGCAGTGACATCAGGAAATGTCAGAAAAACACACAAACAATGAGAAAGGAAGCAGGGAGGGAAAGGCGGAAGGAATAGAGGGGATGGAAAGATGGCTGGGGTGGCTGTGGCCCCAGCTGCTGAGTCAGCCTGTTCAAGGCAGGAGGAAAGCAGGACCTCACCCCTTCAGAAAGCAGGGTGCAGGACACAGAGCCAGGCGAGGTTTTCCCACATCTCACCCCTTTCTCATGGCGCCCCCCCACCAGATACGAGTGTGGCGCAGCACTGGGGTCTTACCCATCCCATCTTACCCACCCACCACTGCTGCAGCCAGATCCAGTGGGTAAAACTGTGCAACCCCTTATATCTTGGTATAGGCAGAGGATGAGGATGTGGGTCCATACGGGTGGGTTACCCCAGCCCACTACCAAACCAGAGTCACTTGGTTTGTAGCTTACTGAGGAGAACAAGAGGGGAGACGTGATGTCAGAGGGAGAGCAGCCTTTACCAAAGTGCTCTCCATAGCAGAGACAGTTAAAACTCATCTTCATTAAAAAAAGCTTTTAAATATAGTTTGAATCCAGCATTTTGTTCTGTTTAACCCCTTTAAGCTTTCCTCTAGTTGCCTTGGCAGTGCAGGGAAGCCGAGCAGACCTGCTGGGAGCAGGGCTTTACCCGGCCAGGCTCCCCACAGTTTCCTCATCTCTCTTCTGGCCGTCCTGCAATAACATAAATTCCCTGGTGGGGGTCAATCGGAGACCATTCGTGTGCTTAAAAAAAAGTCACTCCAGCTATAATGGGCACAAATGAGAATTCAGCATTTGTTAACAATTATCCAAGGCAATAACTTCAGTCTCCCCCTCGTACTTCAAGTGGAAACAACGCAGTAACTGAGCAGTACCTGTTGGCAGAGAAACTTTTAAATAGATGGATAGGAGTGGCTGAAATGGCTTCCTAAAAGAAAAAGTCTCATTTCTTTTTTCCTTTCCCCCTTTGGGATATAAAGCAGACTTGCAAACTGCCCTTGCCATTATCAGAGCTGTGATTCAATCAGCATTTCATGGCCCTAATTAACGGGTATTTGTTTTCATGGGCGTGATTCCTCATTTGCCAAGACTGCAAAATTATAATGCATTTTTTCCCATCCTCCTTGGAGAGGACATGAGAGCTTAGCCAAGGAAAGGAAGCCATTTGGAGCAGGAAGAGGATGCTTGGAAACAGAGCTGGAGTGCTCATATTAGGCCCTTTCTGTGGTCAGAGAATCAAATTGACTTTTTTTTTTTAAAAAAAAAAAATCACTGCTATTCTCATTCAGGTTAATGGGCAAAACTGTAGCACAAAAAGCCCTTTGCTTGCCTTTTTCATCAGGTCATGCCATCCTGCCCTGGAGGACGTTTCCCAGGAGCCCTCCTCCAATCCTGCACACGTGGCTAGAAGGGAAGGGGACGTCAAAGCCCAGGGAAATCAGGGCACCCAGTCCTCCTCTTCCTCCAGGAGGAAGGACAAAGACTTCCAGCTACTGCTGACTGGGCCCTGCTACACCCCATTGCATTACCTCCTGTCCCATCTACCTGTTCCTCAAGCTTTGAAAAACCACACAAGGAACAGAGCGGCCAAACTTCCTTCTCCTTACATCCACTTGCCCCTGTCAGTGGGGGACACTGCAGACTATGGGATATTTGGTGGCTCACCAGATCCTACCCCATCTTCAGCATCCACCAGAGCTGAGGTTGCCTCTTGTCCCCTACATCCTAAATATATTTTTCATCCTTCAGGGCAGTAAACAAGGATATTTGGGCAACAGTGGGGGGAAAAAGGATTGGAGGAACTGTCAGGAGAGAGGCAGTAGCTTTAGGGTGGGAAAAACTCCAAATTTAGGGTCTTTGGGGTAGAGAAAGCACAGCTGTTGGCTGAAAGGGGCTCTAATGTACCATAGGCTGCCTGTAGAGAGAATAGCATCTCTCATTAGGGGCACAGCTCTGAGCCAGGGACACGGATAGAGAGGACTGTCCCTCCCCTACACAGCCCTGTTCTTTCCATCCCTGTCCATCTGTAGCATTAACTGTCCTTGGCAGGACACAGGGGCATCTGCCCCTTCCCAGAGGCAGCAAGCTCCTTTAGCACATACATCAAGGCACACAACCTATTCCTAGGATTCGCACAGAAATGGCAGGGGGGAAATAAACTCAGGGATTCAGAAACGAATCTAGCGGATGCTACATTTTCAAATCCTTTGGGAAGAATAAAAAAAAAAGTTACATATAATATCCTTTACCCCTTTCTCCTGCTGATTGTTAAATCAAAGAAAAAACCCCACAAGAATGCAGCAGCCACTGGAATACAATTCATGTTTCTGTATTGCTAAATTATGCATTGGCCTTACAGCAGGTAAAATTGTAGCACAGCACCATCTGTTTCTCAATATGCTTGCTGCCAGCTATCATAGCAGGGATTTACTCACATATCCCTTTCGAGGTACGGCTGAGCTGACAGGCAGAACGTCTGTCACCAGAGAAAGGATCTGCCACTCGCCGACTGCAAATTTGGGTTAGACCCCATTTGGGATATACCCTACCGGAGGATGGGGACAGATCATTTATTTTCTGATGTACAAGATAAGTTCACAATGCCAGCTTCAGTGAATAGCCCTTGATCATGCTACCCATCCTTAACATACTGCCAGCGAAAGCACTTTTTCCAGCTGTTTATGCCTCATGCCAGAGCACATTTATATCAGCAATTTCATTTCAAAATATTCTGAGGGTTGCTGCAAGTTTTTCCATTATGATAGATGAAGGGGAAGGAGAAAAGCAGCCAACATTTCCACATCTTTAAATTGAAATTTAAGGGACTTGTACACAAGCACATATGACAGCCTCAGCCGTTTCAGGGAGCTTCCAACTTCTTGCATCTAACCGTGTCAAGCAGACCTAAAACAGTAACCAAAGCACCAGGGAGCTCAGCACAGAGCAGGCATGGAGGTGACCGTCCCCAAGGGGCTTTGGTGGGTGCACGAGCCCAGGGAGGGCATGCAGAGTCCTAACAAGACTCAGCTGAGGATGGGCTGCCCCATCCTGTTGCTCCCTCAAATGGGTACAGGGCTATTGCTAAAGCACAGACCTGGCAGAAGACTGAGGTCGACAGAGTAAACCCCTCTCCCTCCCCCCCACAGTTTGCCCCAAATTCCTGCTCTTCTGACTGCAGAGCAGCTCAGAGCAAGGACAGCAAAGGCCACCACAGCCTAGAGCAGCACTGGGTGCTGCTGCAGTAGCAAACGCTTTCAGGCTGTGAGGTTCTGGGTACAGGCTCCAACATCCAACACCAATGCAGGACCACCATCCCCACATGGTTAAGCCTCCATCCTCTCAACACC
The DNA here is from genome assembly GCA_028565335.1 of Limnodromus scolopaceus. NCBI lineage: Eukaryota > Metazoa > Chordata > Aves > Charadriiformes > Scolopacidae > Limnodromus > Limnodromus scolopaceus. The sequence continues at coordinate 10,430,211 of JAOXNO010000003.1, forward strand.
CGTGGTAGGCACTGTGTCCAAATGAACGCCTGACCCACCAGCCAGCCTGGCATCAGGAAGTGCACCAGGAGTGGGTCTGCTGCTGGCAGCACCCACGCAAAGTAAGCTCGGGATAAGCTTTTTGAATACCCTTGGTGCTTAGTCACTTCTGATCCGAGCACCCCTACCAACAGCAGGAACACACACCCCCAACTCAAAAGGCAATAACAGCCTCCCAGGCTCAAGCAATTCAACTTCTCAACTCAAAACAAGTTTCTCTCACCTGAAACTCAGAAGACAGGTACCGTCTGGAGACGAAAGCTGCTTGCACACCTCACCCTCTGCCACACGCCATAAAACCCTCTCCTTTACTCTGTATGAAGTCCCCCAAGCTCAGCTCCAGTCTTCTGCAAAGCCTCCTCTGTGGGCTGGTGCTGGTCGAAGGCTGCTGGCCACACACCACGGCGCCCAAGCTGGTGGCTGGAGGCAGGGGAATTCCTGCAGCACTGGGAGAAGAGACCAAGCACCTCCCAGGGCGCCCGGGACAAGAGAGCGCCTGTCAGGAGACAAAGCAATGAGCAAACTGGTTCAGCCTGTTGCTGTCTACGCTGAAGGCCAGCTCGGCACAGGAGGTGTTTAAGTCATGTGTTTGCTCCTGCCCCAGCTTGGAAAGAAAAAAAAAAAAGTGGTTTCATAGGATTTAAGACTCTCACTCAACCATTTTCAAAGGGGATGTTTGATGACCAAAATAAGAACAAAACAAAAGTTAGAACTTCAATGCCAAAGTTGTAACAAAACAAGCTCTTCCTCCTCCCAGATTTAGTTTTACATAAAAAAGCACCTCCTCTTCCACAACTCTAGTTTTATTGTTTAGAGTCAGAAATGGGGGGGGATCTTGTTTCCACTTCCCTCCAGCCTCATCTATCGCTCAGGCTGTAAGCGGTCAAGACAACCAGCATCACTTTACAAGTGACCAGCCCTCATCTCCTAATTTCCCATGGAAGAAACGGATCCAGGAATGTTTCAAGTAAGTTTCCTTTGACCTAGAAATACAACCTGTGACACCTTTCTTAAACCTTAAATTTTTCAATTCCCACGGCTGCAGGTTTCAGTAGCTGTTTTGTTGCATATGGGATGTGCCATAGGAATGCACTGAAGCACACAGTAACTGGCTGCCATGGTTCTGTGCCGAGTGAAGGGCTGATTTGGTACCAGCCTGGCTGTGTTTGGTACCAGCGAGTGCAGGAGCCAGCCTGTTCACAGCTGCGGGACTCCCCCCCCAAACTGCTGGAAATACGCTCGGGCTTCAGCTCTTCAGGTCTGCTCAAGGAGCTCAGACCTCAGGTCACTTTTCCTCATTCCCCCCAACCAAATGAGTTCCTAGGGAGAAATCGAGGTATTAGATGTCTCATTCTTCATCATCACAGCCCTGTTCGTGTTTGTGCTTTGCTGTAATTCAGCCACCACTGCCTTCTACTTGGGAACCGTTGCTGTTTGGGGAGAGATTCATCCACTTCACCATGCATCCCTAGAGGATGCATGTAAAGTCAGCCTTCCCAAAGGAGCGGCTGGCTTGCCAAAAGTCCAGAGCACTTGGCTTGGATAATGCAACATTCAGAATTTAAAGTATCTTAAAACATCTCCATGTGAGCACAACTCTGGCATGCTATTGGACTGCTTTGCTACAAGAAGCCTTTATCAACTCATACCTATAGCTCTGCCTTTGCTTAATCCTCAGTTCCCACTACCACATATGGATTTCATCACCCTGCCTTTTATCCAGTCCCTTCACTGGGATACTACAGTAAAGACAGAGCATCAATTTTCCCAAATTTTTTACAGTCACACAGAACAACCTCCTCCTTGTTTGAGCCTGCTAATAGCAAGCTGTCTGCAGATGAAACCAGGTATATTGCCAAGATGCTGGTGCACAGGTTGGGCTGCAGCATGGCTCCCTGATAATGTTTCTGGTACAGATCCCCCCCCCCCCTTTCCAGCAGCTACAACTGCTGCATGCCTTAGTTCATTCCAGATGCAAACCCAACCTTGCTTAACATCTTTCAAGTTCATCTCTGCATAATCCTCCCCTCCATTAGATTAATGAATGAACTGTTTCCAAGGAACAGAAATATACTTGTTACCTAATTACAGGAGTCAGGCTGAAGCAGATCCTTTAAACAAACATCCTGACTAAGCTCTTCTAACCCCTCTTACCCAATCCTTCCCCCTGCACCCCGAGGTATCCCCTATGAGCAGCTCCTCAAAACAGCAGCACTTTGCTGCTGCAGGACCGGTCTTTCAACAGCCCAGGGCACCGGCGCCTGTTTCAAGTCCGCTCTCATACGGGGAATCCACCCAATTCACCTCCCGGGTGAATTTTGCTGTGATGCCCCTCCTGCATCTACACACCTGCTCTTCAGAGAGGGTAAACTCTGGCACTAAAGCCATCTGACACTGCCGAGATTTTCTGCTCTCTCTGCCTGTTCTCCTCAGCAGGCTGCAGCACACATTGCCTACAGTTTTGGGGACCCTCACATGTAAAACTCAAACCTGGAGGAATTGCCAGACACACTGCCTGGGCAGCACCCCCAGGGATTTCAGTGTTACCAACCACATATTATCTGTATTTTGAACCCTAGTGATCACAATGACGATGACAGCTGCCAGACAGGACTTGCACCAGTTTTAACCCTCTCCACACAGGTACCTACCACAATATACAAACAGCCAGAGAAATACAGGATAAAAAAGGCTCACCCTGAAGCATCTCTCTCTCCCCTATGGAAACAAAGCAAAACCTTTCCCAGAGCAGAAATGAAACTGTTGGCACCGAGGAATGCCAGCTACCTGTCCCGTGGGGGAGCACAGCTGGTGTGAGGACAGAACACAGCTCCAGCAAGGGCTCTCACCACCAGACACAGCACCCTGCGCACAGGGCACACACTGCCCAATCCCATTGATTCACTCTTACAGCTGTTAAAAGTCACCTTACGATTTTATTATATGGCTAGTAATCTGGTGCTAAGATTTACCATTCACCTGAGCCAGCAGTTCCTCCACAAGATTGATCCCCAGCAATCCTGCTGTTCACACCAAAAAGCATAGGGCAGGGGCTGGAGCAGCCCCATTGTCAGTGGAAATGCAGAGGTTTGCCCCTTCACACCTCCCGCAGCAGTGATACTCTCCAGATGTGCAAAATTTAACACACATCCCCCCACCCGTCTTAAAACACACTAATTAGTCCACAATCAGATTCCTACTAGCAAGATGGAGCATCGTCAGGTAGAGATTAAAAGGGATTACACTGATCACAAGTTGTAAGAGGCTGTGGACGGAGAGCCAGGCTCCTGCAGTGATTTATTGTGGGCAGCGGCTCACTAGAGGGCAGCCGGCACACGGCTGGGCTCCACCACCCCAAACCTCTGCAAGCCGAGAACCTCACCACACACAGCCTTGGAGGGCTCCAATATAAACAGATAAATAGCACCATAGAATTTGATGGTGTAGTGAGGGAGAAGTTAAAAAAAAACCCACTTATTAACCCTATGTACAGTGTGGCTCTGACACAGGTTTGGACTCTTGAGCAGAGACACACACCTTGCTCCCAGGGCTTTGAAGTGCACGAACCAGATCACCAGCTCCAATAGTCAACCCCACTTTTGATGGTTTTCCCCATAAAAGTGCCAATACTTGGTGAACAATATAGGCTTTTCACCAATTTTCCTCCATGACCCCAGGAGACAGAGGCAGTGAGTTATTCAGCTACCTACAGAGAAAAAAAAAAACCCAGCAATTCATTACACAAAAGACAAGCCATATTTTTGTTTTCTTGCTTACACCAGACAAATATAAATCAATGAATCAGCAGCACCAACAACCACAAGCACATCCCCCTGTCCCCCAAGAAAGTCCCCCTCTCACACAGGAATATGCACAGCCTCAGGGGCTGCGCTCTGTCAGGCCAGCCAGAAACAGTGAGATCTAAACCCCATTGCTGGGCGATTTACTCTGTTTTAACTATTTATTCTCTTGGTAAATACTTACCAGGGTGTAATTGCCTTTGTATGGCAACAGTCTATTATCCTATTAGGAAACACCATGGTAATACGGATTTAAGGCCCATAGTTTAAGTTCTCATCAGGCTTTAACAACCTCCAATGGGACTGATTTGCTTATATCAATAGTTAATTAGCTCAAAAATTCCCAATTGACCCTTTTCTGATAGCATGTTGTGTGAGGGACCAGCAACCCTACCCAAAGCTTACTGGAGTCACTTCCATGCCCTCCAAGATGGTCCTGCTGGGGCTTGAACCCAGCACAGCTCCATGGGCGACCCCAGCTCATCTTAGCAGCGACTACCCTTCAATCAGTTCTGCTCCATGTTTTAAGTGACTAAATTCAGTTATGTTATAGCTAAAAGTCTTCAGGAACTAATATCTAATAGAAAATTGCTCTCAGGCTAGAAAAGAACATAATTTAAAATATTAAAGAATATAATAGAAAAAAAGAATATTAGATTTTTTTTTTTAAGGACAATTTTCCTCCTTTTTCATAAGGTCCAATTCCGCACTTAGGTCTATCTCAGATCCCAAATGTCTCCTTGCATCTCAGGAGTGAAACACACCACAGTCAAAAAATTCCCTGTGAGAAATCTGTCCTTTCCACAGTCCAGAGCCCCTCTGCAATTGATGTTTTCCTGCTTTGTGTATTTTTAAGAGCGTGTTTGCAAGCTGGGATTTGTTTCTTACACATTTTGTCCAGTCTCTCCCTTAATTCACCTGAAATCATAGCAAAACAAAAAGACAGAGGTTACCCTTTACTCTGTTACTGGAAAGCAACCCCAGAGCAACCACATTATGAGAAAGAGCTCATGGGGCAGTCACTGCCTGAGTCACCTACAGTAGCTTAGATACTTGGACAGAATAAAAAATTAGCCCTTTTCCAGGATTGCCTATCATCATTTCACCTCTCCTTGAACAGGCATTTTCACTCATACAGACACTTACATAAAAATTAGAAAAGAAAAAGAAAGCCAATTTGAACTAAAGACCATCCCGCCACTTTATAAGCAATGCTCACATGTTAAATCTCAGATTGGATTTTTTTTTTTTATTTTATTTTCCAACTCCAGTAATTTAGCAGCATATATTGATTTTGAAAGAATGGACAAAGCTAAGTAAGCAGGATGCAGTGGCAGCCAGGAGTAACTGCTGAGTGAGAGAAAGGACTGAGAACAAAATAAAAATCACTAAATCACTGAAAGATCAGAGAGAGAGAGGCCATGTCTTCCCCCGCTTGAATGGCAAACTTCCCATCAGTTTAAAGAGACCACTTACACAAAATTTCTTCTATCGGAAGTCTAGGAAAGTCTGGGTACAAAAGGAAAACCAGCCCATGTTGTCCAGAGGCTTGAAGATTGTTTCCAAAAAACAGAATTTTTACATAAAACGTACTTTTTGGGGTTGGGTTTTCCCCCCCCACTAAAAACACTACACAGCAGTGACTCTAGTGCTTCCGTGCCCAGTACAGGAGCACCCCCCTCACCTTGCTCCCAGGGGAATCACACCAGCAAGGGGCTGCAATACAGTTGAGGGTCAAGGCAACATTTCAGGTGACTCTTAAGTTTCACATGTTGTGGATGGGCTTTCTGGAAACCTCCCACTTCCCAAAAATGAACTGCTGCACAGACAAAACCTCCCCCAGCCCCGAAGTCAACAGGGACAACACAATCTGCTTCCTTTTGTAACAAAGCAAAACCTGCCCAATATCTCCTTGCAACAGGACTGTATTCTACTACCTAAAAACCAAAAGAAAAAAGAAACTGTATATGAGGAAGGGATTAGTGTTAGAAATTAATTAACACATAACGCCCAAACAAATGAGTTTCATCCCAGTTTCTTCATTCCATCCCAGAGGGAGAATATCCTTCTTATCAGAGCAGCAGAGAAAGCGAGGACAAGTCTAATAAAAAGACAAGCTGGGCTTCCGAGAGTTGTTATTTTTAACTAATTCTCCCTTTTTGTTCCACATTATTTGAATTAAAAGGTTGAGACTGTAGTAAGAGCCCAATCTTGCACCAGCATTAATCTGCAGCGCCCTGCAAGGCAACAAGGATCTTGGCTCAAGTTGCTGAACACAATTTCTAAAGAGGCTGTTTTGATACACAGCACAATTTGAAGTCTTTGCCACGTTTTCTCTCCTCCAGGAGAGGAAAAACCCACGTTCCTGAAGAGCCGTGGTTCTGCTCTATTTGTCATGTAGCTTTATATTCTCCAAGTGATGTTTTCCAACCAGGCACAGAACAAATCTGCAGCAATGGTGAGGTTAACAAGACAACTCCTGCTTTCTTCTGTTACACGACACAACCAGAGTTAAGGTTGTTTTTTGCTGGTGGTTTTTGTTTTGGTATTTTTAAAGAAAAATAGATGCAAGGAAAAAGGTACTGAAGTTACATCTCCTCAGGATGAGCATCCTGCAACAACCAGGGAGAAGAGGGGGATCTACAGCACAGCAACAAGAGCTCATAGAGGCACAAACTCACTCTAAGTGAGGAGGCTGCCACATCCCAGCTGCTCCCAGATCATCCCAGGGTGGGAGACCTTGGCTGGTCCTACTCCCAGCTGCACAAAACGGAGTCCATAGGGACATGCTGGGACCCCAGTAAAAGGACAGGTTTTCCTCTCTGTTGAGGAAAAAAAAAATAAATCTCAGGAGTCAGTGGCCTGGGGCTGACTCCACTTCTCCCCAGCATCGCCACAAAAGCTTCCCATTAACACCAGCCACATCAGCAGTGAACAAATTATGCAAAGCAACCCCTGTCCTAAAATTTAAGGCAAGTGGAGGGCACCCCCCAAGCCTTGCAACACTGCAAACGGGGGCTCAGCATGAGGAGCTAAGGGTCCTGCATTTCCACATGCTTATCTCCTCCCAGCACAGGAAGATTTAATGCAGAGAGCCAGAACAGCTGCCCTGGGAAACCTCCTTCCCAGGGCCGCAGCCTTGTATTTATGAGCTGTTTCCTTCCATGCAAGCTGGGACGTTATCAGGGTGAGGGCTGGGACAGACCCAGGCTCAGCAGAAGCAGAGCAGAAGCACTCCCAACTCCCTGGGTCAGTGACAACCAGCTCCTGACGAGGAAAGAAAACTGGACTTGAGTGATTTTAGGTGAATTCAAGTGATTTTCTCACTTGCCACTGTTTCCCCATGGCATCTGCTTCCACATATTTTTCTGTCAAGAAGCCACATTCTAAACAAAGCCTTGCTCTCCCCTCTGGTATGGTTAAAAAAAGCTCACCACAAAACCGAGATTTGGACTTCGCAAAGACTTAGAAATGAGGAGCTGTGCCTACAAGCCATGCTGCACTTCAGAGAGAGGAGAGGCCTGTGCAGGATTGGGGGTTGTGTGAAGGCAGCAGTAGGGTCCCTCCCCAGCACACATCCATATGTACACCCACGGGATGGGCCAGTTTGCAGTAGCAAGGTACCAGGTACCCAGACTCACAGTTGCTGAAGCGAAA
>JAOXNO010000003.1:10442016-10453078 GCA_028565335.1 Limnodromus scolopaceus
AGGTCCCTTCCAACCCAAAACACAGAGGTCTTCCTCCTGCAGAGGCTGAGTCCTTCTCAGCACATCAAGGGGTGGGCTCCTTCTCCTCTTCCACAAGACCCGACTGATTCCTAGAAATGCAAACCCAGTTGCTTCTCACTAGATAGGGAGGAAGCAAAGTAGGGCTCTCCCCACATACCCAACCCCACCTTCCCACTTCATCTCCAGGAAGAGCACTGAGGGCAGAACAGCCCTATTCTCTGCCCAGCTCCAGCACAATTCATCTTTGCTGGGACTCAGCCAGTTAAAGCACTGGGTCAAGGAGGGGACATGGTGACAGCAAACACCCCAAGCAATGTAACACAGCATTTTGGTACTGACTAATGGAAGCCATGTAAGCAGTTACGTACAGAAAGCTGCTCCAGCACTCACCCAGTTTTTATCTGGTTATGAGATATTTTTTTCCTTCCCCCAAGAGGGTTAAAGCAACAAAGAGGGAGCACAAAGGGAGAGGTGGGAGGACTGCAGCAGCATGAGGGAGATGAGAAACCAGGGGCTCCTGCCTTTGATGTCTGCATGATCACGTCATTGCAATTACTATGTTGAGGGCTCTGCTGTGTCACTGGTAAATAAATCATCCAAGGAAATTAACTGTACAGGGAGCTTGCACCACAAGCCACAGTGGGTAAAAATGGTAACAGAGAAGTCAAAGCATTTCAAACAGGGGAAAAAACCTCCAAAATACTAGGAAAACATATTTCAAATAATTTCTGTAACAAATATAAGATCTGGGTAGGTGCCTGAACAGGGAGGATAATAAGGGCTTCAGATTAATCTACTCTTCTTTAGCAAATGCAGCCATCAGTTAATCACGTGCACTCCACTGGAGATAAAATGAGAATGAAGAACTCAAGAATTTGTCTTCTATAAGGAAGAGTCTGGCACTTGGTTTTCTGGAGATACTTGTCCCAATACAGCATTAAAAACTATACAATACACTAGTTATCTTCCTTCATTAGAAAAAACACACTTGTTGGCTGTTCTCCCCTTCCCCTGCTATCACAATCACTGCATTTCATAGAGTGATCCAAAGTAAAATGCCATCCCAAGTACTTAATGATGATCAGTTGATTTGAGTTCCCTACTGTGTCTGGTGCTCATTTCACAGATGAGCAAACAGATCCATATAAATGTTAAGACATTTGCCCAAGAATGCTGGGGATAGGAGCAGCCAGGGCTTGCACCCACCCTACTCAGCCTAGGTACCCGACAAGAGAACACTCCAAAGCCCATTCAGCAAACCAAGCACAGGAAACACCCCTGGCACAGGCAGCACATGGAGTGGAGCAAGGGCTAAGGCACCACTGATCCATGGACATTTGGCCATTATCTACCCTCTCCCTGTGGCCTTCTGCTCCTGTTCAGTCTCTCCAGGCTCAGCCAAGTCTAATTTCCTCTCAGCTGCTTGCCCTAAGCACTACCTCATCCCTCCCTCCATGTGCTCCCGGCCCAGAGTGCGGCTCCAGAAATGCTTTCTAAATGCCTGCTTTGCAATTCAGAACATCCTTAAACTCCTCCATCCTCTCAGTATTTGACTATAATCCCCTTTGGATCTAAAGTGTTTATACAGTATTACTTGCAAGATTTAACTCAAAGATGATTAATTCGGTTCTGTGATTTTTGACTTCATTTTGATTTCAAGGCAACAACAGAAAGCCTGGTTTTCAGTATCTTATGGACTTTGCCTTGAATCAAAGCACTCATGAATTTAACAAACAGATTTATAGTCCTGAAGAGGACTCAGCTTTTTTTTTTTCTTGTATATACAAACTAGTTCTACTTTTATCCACCCCCTCTTGTTCAAACCCACTTAGCAATGGTGGGATCGCAAAGTCTATCATCACATTCACAATAGCTTTGTCATGTTTATTTTAGCTCAAAATCCAGCCCATTCCGCTTGGAAGTATTGAAAGCCCAGAACCAGCGTAGGAGAGTACATTAGGATGAGAACAGCAGCAAAAGCGATGGCACCCACCACCATGAGCAAGCACAGCACCTCCCACCGCTCTGCAGCCCATGTGCCCCACGGTAAGAGGATGCAGAGGGAGATCTTTGGCACAGCATTGCACCCCAGGGTGAAGGATTAGTGCAGCCGTGTCAGGACCAGCTTTTGAAAAGGCTAATACAGATGCTGCAGCACGTCACTGAAAGAACCAGCACACTGCGGCCAACATGGTGCTGCTACAAAGGGATGATACACACACCCCAGCTCACTGCACATACAACATGTATGACACCATTTAATACCTCTGTTGGGTGAAAGAGTAAGGGGACAATTTATATGGATTCATGCCCCTTAGAGCAGGGCAGGAGTTTTACCACTTACCAATACCCAGAGCATCCTCCTCACTTCCAGTGATTTCAGGGCAGCTGAACCATATCTGGGTATATTTGCCCCCTCCTGGCTCAGGCAATAGCTACCAGGCGGTGTGCCCTGATGCAGGCACTCCTCAGCACCCAGCGTGCCGCAGAAATAGGCTCTGCTCACACCGGTAATTAAGATGCATACTTCAAGGCATCAATTGATAATACGAGATGGGGTCATGAAGAAATGTTATCCCATGGACAGGGTCAGCACATGCCTTCTCTAAGTTGAATTACTGACACCAGCAGCCATCTAACCTGGAAGTGCAGCTCTTCTCCTGGTTCCTAGTTCTCCACATCGCCTAAAGGAAAAAAAGCTAGATCCTTAGCTAATATAAATCATTAGGATGGCATTAACTTATTGGAGCTTCTCACTTACACCACCTGATACTCCAACTTAAGCTATCAAATACACAGGCTTCTCCAGATGCGCAAACAGCCCACACAATTTTCCACCACAGAATTTAAGGACCAGGTTTAGCTCCAGCTGCTGCAGATGTGGTACTTGTCTACTCCAGTTGCAAAAGCACCTAATTTACTCCAAGTAGTATTATATCCTCAGCATCAGTAAATAATTTCAGTCTTGACTACCAAATAAAAGTGATAAATTTTAGCTCAAGCCAACCACAACTAACGCAGAAGGTTTTCCTCTATCTTTCCAGAGAAAGTGGTTTTGTCTCTCAAAACCCTGGATTTATTCCCTTTATATTCCCAATACAGTGAAGCAGGAACAAGTCAAAGAGAAGGCTGTTCCAGTTTTGCCTGGTAACTTTGATGTTCCTGTGCTCTCAAGCAGTTCATTCACTTTCTGCAAGTTTAATCAAAAACTAGAAAATCTTTGTTATTTACTGGCTGAGACTGTTCACAACATGCAAGAGAAACAGTTCTTTCTCACTTGAATTTTGCTAATTGAACATCTAATCATCCAAGTCATGCTTTTCAGTCTTCAGCAGTATCAGTGAAAGCAAATGCTCATGTTTCTGAAAGCAGCCTCCAGTCGCTTGCAGGCTGAAGCACATATTGCACATTCTGCAGCCCCCACCTTCACCACTCCTCTGCTACTGCTTCACTTCAAAACTTATACTTAAATGAAATCTAAAAGACCTCAAGCTGCCTCTCAGCAAGACCCGCTGGCTAACACCACATCTTCCCTGCCAGAACTGTGTTTAAAAACTGCTGTTCCTTTGAGCACTTCTAATTTCTCAGGCCAATACAGCACCAGCCAGAATAGTGATTCTTCCCACCTACCTGACCCCGCATAATAGAATGCTCCTAAAAACTAATTTATCCTCCGAAGAGAGTCAAGAAAGCCTTCCCTGGCAGAGGCCTTATTGCATTCAAAGTCAATACCAGTTACATTTTCACAGCAATAAGGAAACATGACTTCATCTTAGTAAGAGATCACAGATTGCTTTACAAACATCAATGAATCCTCACAGACCAAACTCCAACCAAATAATGATCCTTTCAAGAGTTTAAAAGGGTAAAATATACCTGACACAAGGAAAGTGGGGGCATTTAAGATTACTGTAGACTTTTATCCCCCTGGAAGCAATGTTGGAAGCGACGGGTGGGAAGCTGCCTGCAGATTTCTCCAGCCCTTAGCCTTAGATGTGACACAAACCAATTTTCTTACGGCTTTACAGGGTGACTGCATTGCACTAGATCTGCATCACACACCGAAATTGCAGCACACCTTCAGTCTTGTGCAACTGCCAGCCAGGGCTTGAGGACCAGCACGAAAGACACAAAGCAGCCCAGCTGCAAAACACGTTAAAAGCCCCAAGACCCTGGGAATGGCCTTGATCAGTCTTCCCCAAAGGGACTACTACTACAAAAAAAAAAAAAAAAGGATTCATTATTTATAGCAGAAAATAAGGTGGCTCACTGCAGCTGGGGAAGCCACTTTCAATTTAGTAGATGTCTTGATACTGTGCATTATGCAAATGACATCTACACACGCAGGCTTCTGTTGCCACAGTAAGTTTTCCCCTGTTTTTAATCAGGAACACAAGTTTTTCCATTAATTGCAACAGAATCAGGGTCTGAACTCTAAAACCTCTATAAGCTTGATGGGTGACAGCCAAGTTTGCTTCTCTCCACCTGATGTTCTCATCAAAGCTCTGTGGGCCAGACTGTGGCCGTTTCTGGCCACTTTCCGGACAATGAACATGATTTGATTTTCAAACATTAATTCTTCACATCAACTGAGCCACTGGATAATGTCCCCAGATTTGCACTCCCACACCATTTACAGTCAAGAGTCATGAATTCAGGGCATGCATTCTGACAAGTGACTGGTTTGATGTAGCACTTCATTGAACAGTTTAGAAAACTGGACACCTATTACCCTCTCTAGGAGTTGACATGAAAGTTCAAGCTGTTTATTTTCCACTAACTAGTAGGCACCAAGCCATGGCACTTTGCCCAGGCTAACTGTATCGCCTCTTGTCGTTAAGAATCAGTGAGATTTTTACTACATTCTGGAGAATTCAGATTTTTCCACCAGTTTCTTCATCACTGAAGAGATACAGCCTTGTTTAAGTGCACCAACTCTCCCAAAGACTGCTTGTTCCCATAGGAGTTTTTATATGCCATTCCCTCCTTCAGATGGGCCTGGGAATCCAAGATCAAACATACTGGTTATCTGAAAGCACTAGATGGCTCAAATCACTTAGAAAAAAAAAAAAAGAGATATAGAATGACTACATTTTGATTTGTTCCTGCAATGCACAGGACAAGCTTGTGGAATTATTCTTCCTCCCCTGTAAAAAAAATAAAGCACTATTTTCTAAGGAAAAGAACCTTAAGAACATTTGGGGCTGTACTCTAACAGCTTTATCATTAAAAAAATAGATCAAACAATGTGAATAAATCCAGACATGTTCAAGTGAGTCCCAGAAAAAGTAGAGTCAGAACTGTCAATTTCTGATCATCTTGAACACAAGCCCACTAAGAGCAATGGGGCTACTCAGGATGTGCTGTGCTGATTTCAGGGCAAACCATAATCCGGGATCCTCATTCCGTATAGATTAATTCACCTGCAGAGCCCTGGCTACCTGTACCAGCCACATACATACACCGCAGCTGAGTTTATAAAGAATTTGTACCACTGGTTCAAATCTAGTCCCTCTTTTTCTGCCAATTTCTTGGCTCCTGCGATGAAGCTGGGAAGTTGGGAGTCTGTTCAGGTGTTTGCCAGCTCAGACTCTTGGCTGGGTGACCAGAAGCAATTGATTGTTCCCCACGGATACCTGACCTGGTGTTGCTACACTTCTAACAATACAGCTCAATAAGGTCTTTGCACAGGTCTTAAGTCAGGGTATGGGAAAAAAAGAAGAGCACGAAAACAGAAATTAAATCATAGCTTTAATTGATTGTTTGACTGTATGCCATAATTAGGTGAACGCAACAATCGTGCATTGCAATATTATGCTCCCTATGACGAGTCTCTGGGAAGGTGATGCTCTGAACTCACATCTCCATTTTCCGTCCTAAACAGATCCACAGAAATCCAACTAAAATACTCTGCTCATGTACAAGGTAATTGCAGTCAGGCTCTATGCCTGCAGACAGAAATGTTTTAAACATTTGCCCCAGTAAGAAATATGGCAGATGAATCCAAATAGATTTTATGCTATTCCTCTCCCAGAGGAAGGGCAGCAAGAGAAGAGCTCACTCCATGTATTGCTTTTCTGTGTTACTGTCAGCAATTGCGTGGTGAGAGAAAGTACTTTTAAAAAAAAATTCCAAATGTTTATTTTGCGAAATTCTCATCTATCACATAGCATTAGAGACACTCAAGGGACTCTGTTGTGGCTTTACTGTTATTTAACATGAAGATTTGCCCCCTCACACACCCCACTTTATTTTACAGTCCTGGGTGGCATCAAGCTTTGATGTCCAGTAGTTCCAAAGGGGGGGTTCTATTTAAAACTACTTTTACTGCAGGAAATTCTGTTACATGATCTTTTTAAAAAATACTATTTGTGGAAGAAAGTGTCAGATGACTTGCTGACTTCTGAGACATGCAGATGCAATGAGCAAAAAGGACAAATCCTGCTGATTCTCCACATTTGACCCACAAAAAGACACCCTCTAAAGTTTGCAAATACAGAACATCAAGTTAGAGAGAGGAAAGAAAAATTTTAAGCAAAATATTAAAAATCCACAGCTACCAGCAAAGAAGCAGGGGCAAAAGGACAGGCTTGATGATGGAACAGAGCAAAAAGATGGAAAATTCTTCTTTATTTTAGCTTACATGGGTAACATTAAAATATACACAGACATAATTACACACAATATTTTCCCCTGGGAAACCCAAATTTATGCCTGGTCTGTATAAGACAGCAGCACAGCTGTGACAGAGAACAGGCCTGTAATTAGGTCTCTGTTGTGCCACCAACAAATACGGCATTTATGAACATACATCCCCAGAGATGCAAATCCCACGCACACATAGCTGAAAGCTCATACATCTCCTGTTTGCAACCTTACCTTCTTATTATGCATTTCATTTTGGGTTTGATTATTAGATGCCCACAAGCACCTGTTAAGTAGACGGAAGAAACCCGTGGCAGAGCAAATCCCAGCTCTGCTGTTAAACAGGTCCCATAAACCAGGAACAAAGAGAGTCTGCGGCAGCGAGCGCTCGCCGTGCCCCTGCCCGGGGGGGCACAGATCTAGGAGCAAGGGCTATGCCTATCCCTGCACCAAATGGCAGCAGGACACTTGCTCCCCTTGATGGCACACCAAACATCACATCCCCTGCTTTAGGAGGACTTCTGAAATAATTTACCCTTGCTTTTGTGAAGGTATGGGGCATGTTAGCATTGTTGAAAATGCAATGTGTATTGCAATGGCTCTTAAACTAGGGATGTTTAAGGGACAGCCCAGGCAAACCAGCCAGGGCTCCTCGAAAGATGCACCTGAGGATACAAGGCCACTCTACAAAGGAGAAAAATGAAAGCCTAACCCTTTGCAAACCAGGGGAAGAAAGTACAACTGCCACAAGGAATCAGGGATGAGGTACACCAGCAAGCGAATGTCACAGCCCATCCAAAGCAGCTGTCCCCAGGAGCTTGTGCGAGAGCCAGTGTGAACGACTTCTGTTGCCTGTCAAGCTGCTCATCCATCCAGGCCAGGAGCTCACCTCCCAAAGCAGAAAAAAGGCCCTGTCCATGAAATGCTATAGCCCCATAGACATCCAGAAGACAGGGCGTACAAACAAGTGAAGAACGTTTTCTACTGCTGCAGCACACTTGTTTCCTACATCAGTAACCTATTTACTTGCAGAGCGAAGGACCCTGATTATCAACAAATCAGAGCAGCAACAAGCTTTCTGTCAAAACAAATGTATCTAGCCCTTCAATAAAAAGAAAACAAACAGCTCTAAGATTTGTCTGCTGCTTATTTTCCTTGCCCTATCCTAAATGAATGAATGGGGCTATTAAATGCTTTTTTGGACCTGTCCTACAACCCCCAAGCCCCTCTCCTCCCTTTCTCCAAGCCCTTCCCTGCACCCCCATGTGCACAGACACTGCTCCTGTACCAAGGAAATCTCCAGGGAGGAACAACCTGCTTTTCATACCCGTTGACATGGGGAGAACACGTGCCACAAACATCCTCATAAAACAAAACCCTTTTGGGAAAACAAGTGACCCTGTTGCTCTTCCCTGCCAGCAGCCTAAGGAACACAAGCAGGATATTACTCTTGTTCCTGCCCTTGGCAGAGACCTCTCTGGAAATACATCGAACCTACCTGCACTGGGTTCCCATTGCATGACTACAAACTTTCGCATTATGTAAACACACAGCTAGACACAGAAACACCAACTAATTTTGTGTATCTGTATGTTTTTGCTCTTCCCTTCACAGTCAGTGACAGTGCAGCAGTAATTCAAACACTGTGATTTGATGTTCCTTTTTTGCAAGTGCCAGCACTGATTTTAAATAAGGCAGTTTTGGCCAGAAACCAGCCCTTCAGAAGGCGGGTTTTCCTTTGTCTCAGCAGCATAGGAAGCAAAACAGCTACAAGAAGACCCAGAGACCACATGGTGATGGAGAGGGTGCAGGGGGTGAAGAGGGAAAGATTGATCTGAAAATACTGTGTGACAGTTTCCAAAACAGAGAGCCTAAAACAAGGAAGGACAAGGTGACAAGAGTTAAGATCGTAAGCAACAAGAAAAACAAATGGGAACGTTTCGAGTGAGCGGATCAGCGCAGGAAAGTGGAGCCACCAAAGAAGCTGTATTCCCACAGCGGCAATTGCCATGCCCAGGAGCATCCGCAGAAGCAGCACGCACACACCAGGATAATGTGTCATAACTCACAGAAACATCAGCAAACAGCAGTTTTCCCGCTCACTGCAATAGCTCCTTGTATAATTTAGCAAAGACACAGACACTGGTCTATCATTCCTCCCCCCTCAAAGCAGCAACATCACTTTCTCTAGGGTTGTTCATTGTTATTCTGGAGCTGGCTTTGATTTTCTTTAACCGAGACTCCACAAGAATGTACTTAACACTGCACACAGTGCTATGGATATGTATAACAAATTAAAAAGTCACCTCGTTGAATTACTAACAGAAGCAAAGAAAAAAAGATATGTAGCTATTACTGCATACCATTTCAAATTTGAAAGTCCTCAGTCTTGAAAACTTGATCCTAAACTCCAATTTAATCGATCAGATTTGTATAACATTTGGATTCAGCAGCCTTTTTGTGGAAGCAGCAGCACAGGTTTATCCATTCAGGGCAACCCTGAAAGGCAGATAGTGAAACCTGAAACTGTTTGGAGCTAAGCAGCCCGGGTGAGAGCACCTTGGCAGCATCCCCACGTAACAGCATTGACGTGCCTGGAAAGCCTAGAGAATTTATATTCCATTTAACGATCTGCTTTCAGAAATACAGGGACATCAGAAGAAGACAGTCTCTTACACAATGAGCTGTGCAAGCATCGCAACCCGCAGCACAAGTGGCTAGATTTATGGGAAACTCCTGGACAGCAGCTGTGCAGTCATTCCTGCACACACTGATGTGTGGTCCCCAAGGAGTATCCTAACCTCGGAAACCCCAGCAGTAGGTGTTCACCAGTTTAAACAAAATTTCTCTTAACAGAAGTAGTGAAAGACACTGGCACAGGTTGCCCAGAGAAGCTGTGGATGCCCCATCCCTGGAGGCGTTCAAGGCCAGGCTGGACGGAGCTTTGAGCAACCTGGTCTGGTGGGAGGTGTCCCTGCCCATGGCAGCGGGGTTGGAACTTGATGATCTTTAAGGTCCCTTCCAACCCAAACCAATCTATAATTGTCAGAAAGTCTGGGACTTAATTCTGGCTCAGAGTCTATATTTATACATCCTCCTTTTGGAACGAGGGGACAGACAAGACCACTAGGTCTGTTATTCAGACCTAGGAGTGACTATAACTACAGAACAGCATCGGATCAGTAGTTGCCTGTCAATTCAACTTCGACATGGGAATTCCTCCTCTGTCTCCTCTATTTGCATTCATTTCATGCAGCACCAAGTCATACAAACCTCCTGCTTGACTGCGTTCACAGCCATGGGAGCTGCGCCCATCTCCCATGGCTGTCCTCTCCCCGCGGCCAGGTAACAGGCTGCCAACACTGCCAGGAGCGCCGGGATCCATCAGCAAAAGCAAGCCACAGCTCGCCTGCCAGTTACTACAGCAGTTACCTCCAAGGCCACCAAACGAGGGGTCTTGTGCTATACCTCCTGGTAACACCTCTCCTCCAGGACCTGTCATCTTCCCATTTAATTCTAAGCAAGAAGGAGAGCAGCGCAGGAAGGGCAAGCTCAAATACAGTACTCTGCCTAACGTAATGGCTGTGCAAGGAATCCAGGCTTATGTGCAGAGACTCAAAACAAGGGGCAGAAGAAGTAGTTTACACTGCAGAGCTGCACGTGCATTTTAAGAACACATGACCAGCTTTATGTTAGCAATTTCTCTTCTTTAAATCAATCTTTATAGGATGCATCTTGAGGAGGGGGTGTGTGTGTGTGTGTTCTCCTTTCTGCCCAGTGTGTGTTCTCCTTTCTGCCCAGCTGTTGTTTTAAACCAGACCCTCCTCACACAAAACATGCTTAATCCCAAATAACTTGCACAGCAAAGAAACCAGGAGGTGCCCAGGGCTATTTCTAGAAGCAGGACCTCAAACCATTTTGCAGACAGGCAGCTGTTTTCTGAACTGACATCTCAAACAAGCACCTCTATCACACAGAAGAGCTCCCCTTGCCGCCTCCTCCGCACACACCATTTTCATCTGCTTGTGTACACAGAGAGAAACCACATTGGCAAGATAAGAATACCCTGGCAGGGGTATTGCCTAGTTTGGTTTTTCAGCATTTCTGTGAGCCAACTAAGACTTTGTTTGCTAAGCAATGACAGAGTATTTAAATGGTGCTGATTAAAACCATTCAATCAAGACATCAGGCCTTTAGAAATACTTGCTATGTTTAATTCACTGCTACAGCTTGGGGGGGGGGGCGGGGGCACAGGTTTCACCCCTCCTGCCTCCAGGAAGCTTAGAGACCAAATTATAATGAGTGCCAAGCCAGCACACACGTACAGAGAGCACACAGGACCTTGCCTAGAGATTTTAGGGAATTTCCCTTTTAAGCAAGTGCGTTCTGGTGTAAA
>JAOXNO010000003.1:10457397-10468651 GCA_028565335.1 Limnodromus scolopaceus
TTCAGCAGGGGAGTTGGACTAGATGATCTCTATGGTCCCTTCCAACTCTAAAAATTCAGTGAAATTCAGTGAAAATCCCTCCAGCCTGAGGTGATGGGAAGCTACTCTTACAGCTGTTGTAGCCCCAGAGGAAGAAAGGAGGCTGCACACAGGTGTTAGGATTTGTCTACTACAGAATTCCCAGTTAGACACCACCTCCTCCTCCTTCCCCTCCCAAACGTTTTGTTCTCTTCCAGAAGCATGAGGTATCAGCTGCTTTGGGCAGAGCAGTACCTAGGCATGTTATCAGCCATCTTTTCCTGTACAAGAGGAGTTTCCACTCCCACCTGCCTGTGGAGGCAGAGCCGCCCTAAGCCCCCTTCCCCAGAGCTGGGAGAGGCCCCAGGGTTTGATGGCTCCAGGGTACAGGATTGGGAAGTGCTGGGAGGAACAGCTGGAGACAGCATCAGGCAGAGATCTCCCTCCTCTCCATCTAGCGTTCGTGCATACACACACTCCTGTGGCACATCCCTGGCACTACCATCACACCCTATCAAAAGTACCTATTGATGGTACTTTTACTCAGACAAGTTCTGCAGAGGAAGACTACAGGCACAAGCAATAAATTGCCAGCAAAAATCCATTTTAACCACAGTATGATCTTGGCATCCTGGCAAAGCATCAGCAACAGCCCTTTAGTACAACATGAAGTATACCCACATATGGTATATTTTATAACTGCATGCCATACTGTTCTGTACAAAGCTCACAGGAAACAAAAATCCCATTTCCCCCCCCTATTTTCTCCAATTTGTTGTGTAAAACAATCTACTTGACTCCTTGTTCTATTAGGGTGAACAGGCTGCTGCAGGAATGCCTCAGCAGCACAGCCAATGGTACCACCAGTAGATATTGCACTGGGCCCACCAGTATGTTCTTCTAAAGGGAAATGGATGGAGTTCATCCCTGCACCTCCTCCTCCAAAGTTCAAGGAAGCAAATAAGATTCCTCCTGTGAGAACGGATCTCATTTTTTTGCAGATAGATTCATTTGCCATTTCCTTGTTACATCTGGCAGTTCCGTACAACCCCACTTCGCAGCCCAAGGCTACAAACCCACACAGCGGGAAGCTCATACCTCAAACCCAGGTGTGAGGTCCAGGTCCCACTGCACTGCAGTTGGAAGGTGTGGAGGACACCACAGCTGGGTCAGACCATAGTCTTCCACCTTCCTCCTCCCCCAGTAACCTACCTCCCTGCTGTGCACTGAAGGCGCTCCACCGCCGAGTGAAATGTGCCCACTGTTGTTTAAGATTAGCTGTTACAACACCAGCCAACACACCTAAACCTCAGTCAGTTGGGCAATAGTTTGTACTAAGACTTAAAAGGCTGGATTGCAACTATAAGAATTACTGGCACACACAAAAAAAAAAAAAAATCAAAACACATTAAGTGCAATTTCTAGCAGCTCAAAGCAGAGGTTTGAGCCTGCAACTACTTCTTCATAAGGCCCATCTCTAAAAGACCCATCATGTAGGAGTTGCACCATTAAGCTCAGGAGACCCAAGTCTCACACCACAGCCTCCCACCCTGCTCCCCATCCCAGGTGGCTGGCATCTCTCCCTGCAGTTTTCACAGTTCGGGTCTCAGCTGAGAAAGCAGACATCTCCCAGGCCTATTTTCATACTTTTCCACAAGTAAGGGAAAGGAATAGCACAACAGCTTTCTTTACCCAGACAAAGAAACAGCCACAGAAGCCATAATATTCCCCCCTCGCTTTCAGCAACACTGCATGCACTCAGCAGAGCCACGGTCTGGGACTAGGAATCTCAGATTAAGCTTCCACTTACCTGGACTCACCGGGTGAAGCTTTCTAAGGATAAACTGCCAGGCAGTTCATTCCCTGCGGCGTTTCCACACTTGCTGCTCCCCACCGTGTTCATTTAACGCCACTCGCTTTTGTTTCTCCTCTGGCTGCTCTTTCCAGCTCCGTCCCACCCATGGCTAACTGTTCTTACTTGACAGCTTTTATTTTTATTTTTTTTACCCTCCACATTTTATTTTAGGAGGACGGGACTGCAGAACACCACCAGTATGTAAAAACAAAGCCAAACAAGTACAACTTCGCAGAGGAAGTGCCAGACACACAGTCTGCCGCACAGCACAACCCGCCACCCTGTACTTACACAGCCGAGCTGGAGACAACAACTGTTAAAGCAAACTGGGAGGCTTATTCCCGGTGCCACTAAAAGTCCCACGCAGCTATGCTTTAGTCAAGAGCAAAGATGACACACTCAAACATAGTTAAATAAACATACCGTATCTCAGCTGCTGTGCAGCCCAGGCTCCATTCAAGGGATATGGGGGAGTCTGAAGCAGGGGAAGGGATTGCTCTCTTCGGGACAGGAGAGGTGCAGCTTGTCCCAACAAGCATATGACGCTGTGACAGGGTGTAACTTCTGAAAGATGAGATGTTAATGCATTGCTAACAACCATTTCTGACATTAAGCAACAAAGCTAGTTATGCTGGGTTAAAAAAAAAAAAAAGAAAAAAAGATTCAAGCTGAGAATGAGGGGGTTAAAATTACTAACAGCAGCTCCCTAGTGCTCAAAGTGGAAGGAACCAAGTTAGCAGCCCAGTTAACTCAAGGTAGCAAGATACCTTCAACATACTCCAAAACAGGGTTCAAGATGAAGACTAACCTGGCTGAATACTTTTTCCTAAAGATTTCTTCAAACACCTTTGTTATGAAACTTGTTTGTTTAATGATAAATTGAGATACAATACACCAGACACCGTGGCAGGACCTTTTCCTTTTTTCCTCCTAGATTTTTTCTTCTTCCAGACTGATTTTTTACACGCAGATCTAGATTATACATACACATGCTGAAGACCCTTCTTCTAACTTCTAAACCCCCACGGCTTGGACCTACATGCCCACTTGACCAGGGGTAGACAAGCAAGAAACCCCCATCCCTAAAGATCATTAAAACAGGCAGTGCAGCGCATCACAACAAATCTTCCTGCAAGTCTGTAGTACTGAAGCAGTGGTCACATATTTTTAAAGAAAAGCAAGGTTTGCAAGTGAGAAGTAGGATCTTTTATCATACCAGTAACCCCCAGTATGCATGTATACACCCCCTGCCCTTCCCTCCCCACACTCGCTGTCAGGCCAAGTTGGGAAAGCCCATGGTTTTCTTCTCCTTCCCCCCCAGTGATAATCAATTCATCAAAGTGACAAACTTGGGAAGCCTTGACACTGGTCTGTTTATCAGGTTCATGCTATTGCCTACAACAGCTGTACAAGTTTGTTTGTTGGTGTCCCCTGGATGTCCCAAGCTAACAAGGACACACTTAATAGATTTCAACTTCAATTCACCTTCTGTTTCATGGAAACCTGTCATTAGATGACTCCTGTCTTGCTTCCAGCAGATACTCACATCCAACTCTTACGGTGATTTACTTGTCAGTGCAATGAAGACCTAAACATGGAAAAAGAGTTATGCTGTTGCCAAGAGAGGCAGACTCACATGGTCAGCATGAGGAAATACTGACAGATAAGCACATAACCGCTTGCTCCGTGCCAGATAATGCATCAGCCCCGAGGCTGCCAAACAGACACCTCCTGGAGCTTCCTCTTTCTGCCTCCCATGTAAGCGAAATCAGGTGGGGCTGGAGAAGCCATTAGGAAAGGTTCCTTCTCCAAGCTTTCTCCTCTGCCCAAGAACACAGACTATTAAATCAGAGACGCAAAAGATTTTCAAGATGATTGAGGTAACAGCAAAGTCAGAAAAATTTCAGTTACCTAGATTAAAAAAAAAAAATACTCATTTTGGACTACTGAAGGACAAAATAAGTCCAGGCACTCAGAACCTCTAATGCATTTGCTACACAATATACACACATCTCTCCATCCCACTAACAAGGATGCTTACAATAAATGCCGGTTGCATTTCAGTTGCTAAAAACATTAGGTTCTGTGAACTCTCACTAAGCTTTTTTGACACTGGAGGAGGAACAAGTGATTTGAAACACTTACTCTATTTTGTTGTAAAATTGAGTGATATGGTAGAAAGACTCCTACTGCAGCACATCCTTTTAAATTTCCCACGCCTCACCTTTCTGCTCCATATGCATCTTTCAAATATGACGCAATCATTTTAACGAAAGAGTATTATTAAAATTTTGGTCATTTTAAGTGCGCTTTTGGCCAGGCCCTGCTCTCAGGCAGCATTCCTGCAAACAAAGACATTTCCTTCATATTATGCACAAGAGGGAACTCAGTGTCAGAGTTAAATACACTTAAATTGCCAGATCCTCAATCCAGAGGGGTTTGTAGTTTGTTTTCTGAACTAGGAACAGAAGTCTAAACTAAAATAGAATAAGGAGAAAACTCCCGAATCGTTAGCCATCTGCAGCAATCTCTGTGCACTGGGGACAGTTTTGGAGATGCTTCCCAAGCTCCAGACACACATTTTCCATTATCGCCTGCAGGGACAAACAGCATGACAGACTATGCCAAGGGTTAATCTTACACACAACCCCTTTTTTATTTTATATCTTCTGAGATTTAAGACATTTTACCTTTTGTAAGAACTGCTTTCTTTACTGGTTTGATTCAGTCCCAGCTCTCACACAACAGCTACCAAGCATGTGTACATCTGCTTTCCATAACATCCAAGCAGGGCTGTTAAGACAGATGCAGTAACCGCGTTCACGTAACCTATACATTTAGCACTGCAACGCCTCTAGAGGTATTATGTCACATAAAATACATCAATATCCTGTGATCTCAGCCCAAGGCTAGATTACAGATGGCAGCTGCCTTTTGTGCAGTGCCCAGCCCAAAACGATGACCTTGTCTAGCTGCTCTCCTCCTCTTCTTCATGGTTTCCTACACACCCGTACCCATTACCAACCCGGGTTTGCTTCCTGCTCTAAAGCAACCCTCCATCTTTCTACTCTATCTCTCATCCTTCACCTCTCCTGTACACGAGCCTTAAACCAAAGTAAGCACATCGAGCATAGCCATAGGAAACTACTCCCCCAGGTCTGACTAAAAAGCAACAGCCTCAGCCGCATTCTCAGGGCAAGGGTAGGCTGACTCAAGCAAAAACACTCTCCAAAATACCCCCTGATTATTCTTATTACTTTCAGACTTGTTTCTAAACTAGAGAAAGTGGTCTCTGCCCCAAGATGCTTCTACGGTCTCTCCAAGTCCTTCTGGGACTTGTTGGAAAAGAAGGAAAAGGATGCACAACTTTCCTGATGCTGTTTAACCTACTATTTTAAAATAATGTAAATATTCCAGGAGTCTGTTTCCTAATCTTATGCTTTACTTCAAGATAAGGGGCAGAATCAGCTGGATCATTTACGAATACAGCTGGAACACCTGGGAACAGGTATTTCAGTAAAAATCTGCAATTCCACATCTCTAAAAGCACATAAATACAGTATTTCCAAGGAGATACTTAATTCAAACTCCTTGCTAAATTCTGATCTTATGAGTCCCATTAACTTCAAGAGGGTCAAGATCTCATCATCAATTCTGCATCTTTTGTCACTTCATTTTCTGTAAGATTTCTTTCAGGATTGGAAGCTTTGAAAGTAACCTCTTTCTTAAAAAGTTTTTGGGAAGAGAATAATTCTGAATTCTTTTATTTTAACATCATATAGAAAAATGATAAAGAACATGCAGAAAATGTGTCTGTATTTTTGCTTTGTTTCTGCTTTCAAGTAAAAAGGGGGATTGTTTTCAATGGAATACAAGGTAAATGGATTTGTTTCTAAAACCATCTCTTTCCTACACTGGGATCTGGAAAAAAAAAAAAGGATTAATTGTATGAAAGAGATTTATATATGGGGAGATTAACCAGTCTATGGAACTCTCTTTCAAAGGAACTAAAGATAGCCCAAACATTAGCATGAGAAAAAGTACAGGGCCACTTTTTTTAAAAAACACATATTAGAAAGGGGTTTGGATACTTATTTCCCACCATGAAGGCACGGCCACACAGCAGAGTGTGACCAAGCTGTGACAATCTGAACTGATCACCTACGTGCTCCAAGACCAACAAGCAGTGGCTGAAACAGTTCTTTTGGCTCAGAAACTAGACCATATGATCCCAAAACATACCTAAAGGGCTTGAAAAAAATTCAGCTTTGAACTAGAGGAGTGTAGTAGTGATCAATCCTGTCCTGGCAGAGGAGTGGAAGGACCTGGGTGGATTGGGACTTCAAACATTTGAGTTCTGGGGCATCTTGGCAAACACTCTTGGACAACAGTTTTTAGAATAGTTTGTTAAACTGACAGATAACCCCAGTAGAATCACATTTCTTCTCCCCCTTCAGCATCCCCCTTCCCTTCACTGAAGTTTTGACAACTGCTGAAAATCTGAAGCTCGTCAGCTTTATGTACCACCGACATAGTAGGAGTTTAGTCTCTAAACAAAGAGGCCATCACATAAAAGTATATCCTTTCCCGACTTCACCCTGTAAACAGACTACACAAAAAACAAAGGACTGAAATTACAGTTTGCATGTATTCGATGTGCAGTCTATGTTTTCCAAAAATTACTACAGTTCTGAAGGAACTACAATTTGATGGTTTGTTGTGTTGTTTTAAATAGCAAAAGAAAACAAAAATCCCTTCTTTCCATAACTTATACCATTTAACCACAGAACTGTTAACCATTGCTGAAAGCATGGGTGCATTACGACTGGGGGCAAGGGGAAGGCTTAATGCTTTGAAATGGCTGCAACCAAACAATAGCAGCTTTGCCTGTGGCTTTTCACCATTACATCGGATGCAAACTGCTCAGCCTGTTAAAAAAATAGATATACATGCTCTAAGCCAGCCAAGGAATTGTTCCTACAACTAAACATTGTCATACAATACCACTGGTGACGAACACAAGATAAGGACCTAGCTCATTTATCAGTGGTGCCCAGCGACCTACTTACTGCCCTCGACTCTTGACTTAAAACTATTTGCTGAGAATATGATTAAGTATTGACCAATCTTGTAGCATATGGCATGTGCTGGTTTATCATCTGAAGCCTGATTACAAACGCGGAGGTGCCGAGCCCATGCCTCCCATCAGTTGGTCCTTCCTGCAATGACACGGTGATCTGAAAAGCTTGATCTTTCTTTATCTCTCATGTGGTTGCGTGTGCTCTGCAGCTGTCCTCGGCTGCTCAGAAACCCTTAAAACAAAATACGGCTGCTTTAGGAAAACTGTTGTCTGCAGGCAACTCTTCACATTCACTCAGCAATCAATTTCCATGTTAAGTACAAAAAACATTTCACTGTGGTACTCCAGTTAGGAGAAAAACATGAGTTAAAATCTAGTATTAGTCCCTTAGAGAATGCCCTATTTTATGTTATTTTTCCAGATTTAGGTATATAATCCAAGAGGAAAAGTCCGAAGTGTGATTTAATCACAAGGCCTCATAGCAAATGAGCTCAGGAAGAGCTGTAACTTTTATTGCCACTCAATGAACACACAGTGTCTTTCTGTCCCCATGCCACTCTTGGAGAGGATGACCAAGAGCATCTCCAATGCTGGCTCCTCTCCCAGCGTGCTGCTTCTCTGGGCTTGCTGTGCCACCCAGCTCAGAGGCATGGAAAGGCAGAGCCTGGTGCTGCCAACCCATGTCTGCTCCTGAGCTGAACCTGTCAGGTGAGACCAGCATGGATGGGAAGAAGCACTGAACAACACCAGCACTGTTGAGGAACGAAGTGAGCTGGAAGGATCTCAGCTCCTCTCACTCCCATGGCCCTGGGGTGGCTCCAATCACTTAACTCAAATATATTCCCAATAGAAAGGGAAATCTACGTGGAAGAATTAAAGAGCAAAAATTGGTAGCCTGCACATCTCATTTATCCAAGTGTTAAGTCAGGCATTTCCAGTTATATGAGTAAAGTCAACATACTTCGTTAGCCATCCTCCCCCTTTACCTTCACTACTCCAGATTTTAAAGCCAGTCAGAAGCTTACAGGAAGAGTAGTGCCACCCTGGCTGGGATGCTGCCTGACAACTTTAGGACCTAGAAATTGTTTTGCACCATATTATAGTTCCTCCTCTACTGATCTTCTGTTAACCCCTGGATTTTATAGCTCTGTGTAACAGCCAGGGCACACTGCTGGCTGTGGCTCAACAATCACCACCATCAGTCCATGGCACCGAGACCCAGAAGTCACAGGAGTGCCAGGTCCTAATTCAGGGCTACCTTACTCTGGCCAAAATCACCTGCCAACCCACTCTAGGGAGTATGGCCAAGGTTTCCCAGCCATGTTTTCCAAATAGCCATGATTCCCCCCCACCCCTTTTGCTACTCCATATATTCACGTAACTGCTGTAACACAGCATCCCAAGGAGGGGAAAAAAGCAAACAAAAGACATTATAGCCAATTTGTATGGAAAATCAATTAAGTTCAGACATCTCATTAACCTTCTAACCTGTTTATCCCCCAGCTTTAATTTATACTGCCACTTGCAAATGGATTTGACACATTGGCCCACCATTTCCCTGGGAAGGTGCAACAGGCACGAACAGAATCCTTGGATCCCAGAATACTCCATTTATCCAGGTCCTTCCCTCTCCCCCTCCGCCATTCAATGGATGCTAAGAAGCACTGGAGGAGGAAAATAGGATATGGAAAATACACAAGAGCTCTTTGAAAATTATGTAAGCCCTGAAGTGGGCCTCCTTTTTACCGTCTGCTGCTTTAATTACCAGAAAATGAGGGCTGACTTGCCTACACCAAGAATACCCATCCGTGGCCACATCAGCTGAGTCCCACAGCGGTGACAGCTACGCTCACAGGAGTCTTTTCATGCCACACTTCGCTTTCATGCATTCACAGGACTGAACTTAACATGCACCAAAAATAAGTTATAGGTGGTGGTGGTATGTTTTTAATGTTGTAACACAAAGCCTAGGAAAAAGCCTCTGTTTCTACAGCTGAGATGCATTCATAACCTTTACTCTGGGGAATTAAAGTGCAATTTCTTCTCACTAGCCAGAAGACACCCTGGCTTCAGGGAATACAAACCCAGGATCCTCACAGTAAAACACAGAAAAAGTCACCTGTGTTGGACCTCAGGAATTCATTCACTTCTGTGATGTTTTCAAAAATTATGGGATTCCCAAGCTTGTTAACACACTGAAAGGTTTCTGTGCAATCCCTGCCTTTTGACTAAGATGATGTGTATTTCTAACAAACTGAATTACACATTTTTAGTAAGGGATTTGACATGTTTAATACATCCGAATCAAACAAAAGAGATCCAGATCCAACATAGCTGCACCCATGAAAGTCCAAGGAAATCAGCAAGATGAATCTCTATATAAAATAGACTAAACCTTTAAATTCAGGCAGTTGCAAGAAATATAAATCTTTCCAAGGCAAGCATTGCTAACTTCAGCAGAATAAGCTCTTAAAAGAAAAAAAGACAAGAGAAAAAGGACAGCTACAAGGAAATATTTTTTTAAAAGCTAAGAAAACAAGTGAAAATAGGTACATTTTTCTAAACATACGTTCCTGCCTCTGTATGAACTGGGCATAACTAAAGCACTGCAGTCTTCCCCAGCCTGCAGACATGGCTCTCCAGCCAGTGCCCCTGCAGCTGCCCAAAGATTTCTCAAGTTATAGCCAAGTAAAAATTGATTAAAGACTTGACTGTTTCACTGCAGCTATTGGGAATCCTGCAAAAGTCACAAGAATGAGCTCAGCTGCTCTTTGCTTCCCATTAGGCAAAAACTCTAAATAAAGGCAGAGCTTAAAGAATACAATCCCCTAAAGGAAAAGACAACAAGCCAACAGCTATGCACTGCCCTCTGTTCCAGCAGAGACATTTTCAAATGGATCTATGACTGAAAACCAATACACTACAGAAGATGGGAACTGAACCCTTTTGGAGACACTATTCTAAGAAGCTCCTAACCCAGCCTCTCCCTAGATCTCATCCTCCAGCTACTACAGGCACTCTAAAACTTTTTTTCCAGGAACAGTGTGCTCAACATAACAGTCTTCAGCTACATTCAACAAAGCTACCTTCATTTAGCTGAGGACCACCTAGTCCCATGCGTGAAAAACCCCAAAGGGAGCAGTGGGGTCAAAAGTAAAGCATTACGTTATTTTACATCACATCAATGACTGGGTTAAACAGCCCGGTCTACAAGCACATAGTGCTGAGTATAATTTAAACTTATATAAAACGGTGCACGGGCAGCCAGAAATCTCATCCTTACTATGCAGCAGGTTCTAAGCGAAGTTTATTTCGATTTAGTTCAAACCCATGTAAGGGCAGTTTGAGTCAAATTGAAACACAGCTGTTACACTCGGGAAAAAGGGAGGATTTTCCAAAAATAGGTAAGTCTGGACTTAAAAAAAAAAAATTAGATATGGGAGAAGGAAAACGCCTGTCAGGGTACCGTGTCCGCAGGGGACCGGCGGCTGAGGAGGGGTGGAGGAAGAGAGAGGCGAGAGGAAACAGACGGAGAACAATACCGGGAAAGGGGCTATTCTCGGCGAGAGGGAGGATGCGAGGCCAAGCCGGGGAGGCAAACAAGGGTAACAAAGGCAGGGATGTCTGTCTGTCTGTCCGTCCGTCCAAACCTGTCTGTTCGCAGCCCTGACGGACCCCGGGCTGCAGCCGAACACGGCGCGGCTCCTGCCTCGGAGGGGCAGGGCGGGATGACAGCGGCGGTGGGTCCCCTCCTGCTTGGGAGACTAAGTTGGGGTGGGAGCCACCCCCTCGGATCCCCCCGGCCCGCAAACGGGGCTCATTAGCTGGAAGCGAGCAATTATATTTGCCCGATATATGTCGCCCGAGCCGAGAGCGGCGACGCTCGGCTCCTCACCGGGAATTTAATCACATCCCGCAACACACACACACACACCCCGCAAAGCGCTTCCAGGTTTGCTTCCCTGAGCGCTCCCTCGCTCCGCCAGACACCCAACTTCAATCCAGCGGGACGTGGGGCGTGCGGGAAGCGCCGCGAGTGGGTGCGTGGGCACCCGGCTCCCCCCGCCTGGGTGTGGCCGTGCCTTGTCCCCCCCACCCTGTCACAGACAGATCCCCCCGCATCTTCCCGTCCCCTCACCCCACGGGAGCCATGCCCCCGCATCCTCTCCGCCGCCCGGTTTGAACGGCAACACGTCCCCGTGTGTCGCCGTCCCACCCCCCACACACACCCCTCCCGCAACGCCTTCCCCGTGAGGAGAACAATGCGGTGCCCGCCCCGGCCCCTTACCTTGGCTGCGCGG
>JAOXNO010000003.1:10469288-10484471 GCA_028565335.1 Limnodromus scolopaceus
GTCCCCCCCCCCCCCCCCCGCCTTTGATTTACTCCCGGCTGCAATTGAGGATAGAGGCAGAACCACCCGTGTCACCTCCTCTGGGGTGATACAGGCAGATTTCCACAGGGCAACGGGGAGGGGGCTGGATTTGGCCCAGTCCAGCCACCTCTGTTCATCAGGGCCCTTTGTCAGCCTTGCCATGTGAAACAGAACAATACAAATCCAGTTCCCGAGTATCCACGCTGGTGCGTGGTTACAAATGCAGGCTTCTAATTACCATATGGAAATGGGCTGCCCAAAGTACAGTAATGAAGAGCAGTCTGGCTATTGTTTGGGGGCTGTCGGATAAACCGGGGGTGCTGGCAAACGATGTTAGAAACCAGGCTGAAATGAGCAGCACCACAGCGAGTCCGATGTATTCCACAAAACAAATCACTGCAGCTAAAACAGCAGTTGTGCCGTGAGGAGGTTCAGTCTAATACTTTGCCGTGAAGAAATACGCTGTTATTTTTCCAGAAATTTCACAAATCCTTGTTAGTTCACTTAACCAAAATTAATACGATCACAGGATCATCCTAGGTAAATTGGATATTTTTTTTTTTTTGGCCATGGAATTCTCCTATCAAATCATGGTCATTAGCCCCAGTGACACCAGATCTTCCTATTTATCACGTCTACAGTCACGAGCTACCTAGAGCTTTTCTTAAAGCAGAGGAATAAACACAGCTTGATTTGCTTACTTATTTTGCATACATCTCCATCTGTACTCGTGCTGGATTCCTGGGCTATATTGCATCCATACAATAAGTACCAGGAGACCATGAATAGATCATTGCTGAAATGGTATCAGCCATGCTAATACTTTTCATCCAACTCATTCTCTTGCCTCTTCTCCCTCATTTCTGCTTGCACCCGAGGGCCTCCGTATTTGGTTTTTGCCACCATCTGACTTCCCAGGGTTTTTTTATTTCCTTCTGTTCCTCCAAGGTTGTAGTTTGGGGACTGAGAAGCTCCCAGATGTGTTTCCTGTTGCCAGGAAGGCGGCAACATTTGCCTCTCCTGCTCCAAGCTACCACAAGTCGAGTGATGCAATAACTTCAGGACACTGGTTTTTGCACATCACCCTCCAAAAATTCCTTCTGTATACCCTGCATCTTACACATCCTTTGTGCCTGCCTTAGTCACAGGACCTTACAAGTTTCCTGCACAGTGACCCAACAGTGGGTTTATCTGCTCCCTAGAAATTCCAAGCAGGTGATTTTAGCTACTTCTACAAGAACCACTACACCAGTGGTCTCATCCCTGCCCAATTTCCAGCAACCAATCACCATCCCCCGGTAGGCTCTGTACTGCAGAATATGAACAGCCAGTATGCAATTCTCCTAAAAAGATTGTTCCATATCACAAGAAATTCTAACACTCCCTATTATTTCAACCCTTAAAATTCACCATACCCTCCTTCCAGCATGTAGTACTTCGTTAGTGGAAATTACACTGACAGATATTTTGATGTGATGTACGCATCCATTTGCCTTC
Source organism: Limnodromus scolopaceus (assembly GCA_028565335.1). Taxonomy (NCBI): domain Eukaryota; kingdom Metazoa; phylum Chordata; class Aves; order Charadriiformes; family Scolopacidae; genus Limnodromus; species Limnodromus scolopaceus. The sequence continues at coordinate 10,470,807 of JAOXNO010000003.1, forward strand.
CACAAATAATCCTAAATCAAAGTCTAGAGACAGAGGAGTGAGCTTCCTGTGAACAAGAAAGGTCAGCCAATATTTATAGTAGCTGAAAAAAAAAATGCTCCTTATCTGGTTTATAGCTGTATTATAATAAAATCAAAAGCTTGCAGAAAATAGTGCAGATGCACCTGAACCAAGTATGTACAGAAAATGAGTGATTGCAGTGCACAGCAGCAGAGAAGACCTTCTGATGTGATTGATGAAGGGATCCAAGGCAAAGCCCTTCAGCCAAGGAACCTGTGCTGGCTTTGCACTTGACCCTGTAATACCAACCTACACCGGGTCCCTGTTGTGGTAGGTGTCTGACAAATCCACGAGGTCTCTTGCCCTCAAGAGCAGAGAGGCCAGACAAATGAAGCACAGAGTGAAGAACCTGAAGATGTGGTTTGCCTAGGGTCCCATTGCAAGCCACAAAGAATTTATTGTCCTTTCAACCAAGCTGGCTCAGACTATGTCTCACATTAAGATGCCTCAGGTTTGGTGAGAAATCCCACTTCTAGTCCATGATGGGGAGCAGAACTTAAAACAGGACTTGACAAGGAAGTCCTTTTGCCTTCTTTGGCCAGCAGCTATCTACACAATTCAAGACTCCAGGGATTAAATGCATTGCAGCACAATTAGTCAACATATCTATTTCCTGAAGGTTTGGCAGTCTGAAACAAAATCCCTACATTCCTAGCCCTGCCACATTATTTTTTGGATATCAACTTCTTAAGTAAATATCTTAAGCCTATAGACACCAGAGTCAGACTGGGTTAAAGGTCTCTTGGGAACAGTGGCGGAATTTGTGCTGCTTCCCTTACGTGAAAGGTAGACCTCAGCATCGACAATATCCCTTCACAAAATCCCTTTATAGCAAGGGAGGAATATTAATGTTTAAAAGGGTACTTTGCCTCTCTGCTGAGATCTGCCGCTGATGTTAATCTGTACAAACTGCCAGAGCTGGTATCATTTATTATTTAGGATGAACAGTGCAATGCCAGGCTAAATGGACTTCTAGTCTAACCCATTGCAGCATTCTTCTGGGAGACCCCAATAAAGACAAGCTGTTTATGTAGTTTGGCACTGACATACACAGATCCTAAAATGAGCATCAGCTGAGTGATGTGAGGCACAGACTTGCTGTATTTCATGTCCTCTGCACAGCTAATATTCACCCAGGTGTGCCACCAGCAGGTATCCTGTTTTCTGGGGGCTCTGGGGGAAGAGTTGATGTTTACAGTGATGCCAAAAAAAAAAAATAATCCTCTTTCAGGTTCTTCTGGAGGTGGAAAAAGGTTATCACTCCAGCAGTTAACCACGTCCCATGATGGGGGGTTCCTTCCTTGCAGCTCAACTGGAAAACCAGAATATACTCACATGCAAAGTCAGCCAGCTTAGCTTAAAATGCTTTTGTTGCTGATTTCAGCTAAGTTGGCTGATTTTGTCCAAAAGCAGAGAGGAGCACTCACACACTGGAGCTGTGCACCTGTGACAGAGCACGAACCGCCAGAAGAGAATGCTGGCAAACAGCTTGGAAGTGATCCATATCCATTTCGCAAGCAGGTGGTGGAGTTTCAAATACATGCATAAACCTTTCCGGTATGGGCACGCGGTATGTTAGAAACCATCCAAGGTAGACTATAGTCAACTCCAAATTCCCACAGCCACCTTGCATCAGCTCCAGAAATGCCACAACCCACCTCTTGTGTTCCAAATCTAAACCAGAATGTGCAGAATCTAAAAGCTGTTAATTCTGAAAAACACAGCTTGGATGCTCCCATCTAAAATGATTTCCCAGTTACAAGAGTTTTTCCCTTTCAGAAAGAGGTCTAATAAGCTGATAGAAAAGTCTTTACCATACGCATTCCTTTTGTGCTTGTGCAAACTGGTTTCCCATATTTCTATCGTGAAGAGGACTGGAGTCTGCAGGACAGGCAAGAGCTGCTCCTCAGGCAGCCGTAAAAGGCTCAGTGACAGCCCGGTCACCATCCTGAGCACAACCCTCCTCCATAACAAAAGGAAACTGAAGCCTCCCCCCATCCTTTCTACTGTCCTTCCTCCTTCCTTTCCTTCTCCAAAATATCCAGAGGCCCGTTCCTCATCAAGACCTTTTGCAGGCAGCATCTATTTGTGTGGTTTGATGCGGCTGATGTGGTTCAAATGAAGAAGTGGAAGACAAGGGGTTGCTGGCTTTTCTCTGTCTGTTTTCAGATTCATATCATCGAATAGTCAACTTCTGTATATTTTTAGAAAAGAAAATGAGGTAAATAAAATGCAGAAAGATAGAGTAAAATGATGTAATTTACCTTCACTGCCAAAACACACAAATTGTTGTTATAAAAATATACCAGCAGACCTGACTCCTGAGAAACTCTTTACAAAGCCAACTTCTAGATGCCAGGATTCAAGTCCAAGGTCCAAATTGAGCAAATACACTCAAACATGCTTAATCTCAGCTTTCAGTTGGGCTCCTGGGATATCCCTGGGGCACCAGCGCGCTCCTGATGCGAGCAGCCTGCTTGCAAAGCTGGACAGGGCTGAAGTGTCTTCCTCCACCCCTGCCCCATTACAGAACAGGAGTTGTGCTTTCAGGCATAGGTCCTTATGGGTTGTCCAAAATAATTAACCACTTTTTCCTGATTGTCTTGTTTTAAGCTGGTTCCCTTAACACCAGTTACCAACCAGAGAGTGTGGGATGCATTCAGCATTGGCAACCACATCCCAGAGAAGCCTTCCTCTAATCAGTTCTTTTCTCACCCTTACCTGACAAAGGGTCTTTCCTGCCTTATTTGAGGCTGAAACAAGATCTGCGACAAGAAGGTTCTCAAACAGATGTTGGGTTATCGCCGGGAATAAGGATTTGGTTGGTTATTGAGATAAATTGTTGTTACTCTCCCTAGCTTACAGATGGGAAAGCAGGCAGATGTCAAATAGCTCTGTCAGTCTTATACTAGCAGAGAAGTAGCTAAAATTTAAGTCTGCGAAGTGTCGGACAGTGAGATTTTGGGGCTGTACCCAGCCGTGAACAGAAGTGAAACAGATTAAACTATTGCTTTTCATTAAACAATGTGTCCATGAAGAGCTTACAAAAGTCGACCTGCCTATACCTATTCTTTAAAGAGCTCTGAAATTTAGACACATAAATGCCATTCTAAAGCACTAAGCTGTATCAATACAATCTTACTTAAACACGGGCAAAAGTCTAGGGCTGCTAATTATGTCCAACAGTAAATATCTCTTGAATATTGCTGCACAATCTTCAGTTTCCATTTAAACGTGGTTCCGTTAGCAGATATTCTTCTAAAATACTAGAAGGCAACTAGAAACGATAGCAACTGTAACCACCGTTAGTCTTGATAATTTGCTCTTTCCTACATGTACGAGTGATGCTTCTACCCAGTGTCCCACTGCCGGTTTTAGTCTCCCCATGTTAGGGAAGGACTTAGAAAACCCCACTTTTCTGTCCTTCATGCAGACTGTCTTTGATGCCCAAGTTTAAGGGACTAAAATTAGCTGAGTGAACCTGAGCTTTACTCGTGGCATCTCCCTGCACCTCCATTCCTTGAGCTTGCAGTGATCTATTCCATCTACCCATATCATCCGTTTGTATCGCAGATGAGATACCGTCTCCTACACATAGGTCTGACACAATAGCTGAGCTCGGGGACTGCAGATAAAGTCTGCAGAAGGAGCTGAACAATTTTTCAAATTTTTGGTTTCCAGGCCCATAATTTTTCTAGTTCCTAGATAAGCCTGCAGAACTGCCTCTAACAGCAGGACAAGAAACACACACCCCGGTCCTCCACACGCTCTCACAGACCTTCCCCTTATCTATGCTTGATAATAACCAGAGAAAACAAGCTGAAGGCATAAGTGTTACTCCATTTATCACTAAAACTGTTCTCAGAGAAGCGATCATTATTCTGGTGGCTGATAGCACAATCTACTGGGCTTTTCTTGCATTTCTCCCGCTTCATTATTCACTGATCCTATTATTGTTTCCGTAGGATTAGAGACAGATTACAAAGTGCAGAGTGGCTCGTTACAGTCATTCAGTCCAACCACCTCGCACTCCACAGGCCATAGGATCTCACCCAGCGATTACTGTAGGTCTCCCAACCGCTGTTGAGCAAGAAGGTGTCTTTCCAGAGGACACGTGCTCCTATCTCTGCAGCACCACTAATGCTAGAAAGGATTTTGCTTCTGAGCACTTCTCGGCATCCCTATGTATTTGTATCTAATTAGAAGTTGTAAGAAGTTTTGACATTCGTATTCCTGATAGATTTGTGCATTCAGAATGATTTGGAATATTCATTAGTTTTTAAAGATACACTTATAAAATAATTTCCCAATTTGTTCCTGAAGTCATATTAGCCCCTGAAGATTCAAGTTGTATCTCCAATATTTCAAAAAGTTACCCAAATCATTTAAAGTCTGGCCTTCTGATGCCAAGGAGACCTACAGACCTCGCCATGTATTAATAAAAACACTACTCTGTCTCATCAGGAGATCCAGAGGCACATTACAAAGTATTAGCAACTTCCATATTTTTTTATAGATGGTTCCCTTATTTTTTTTATAGGTGGAGATAGCTGAGGATCAGAAAGGGGAACAGGTTGACTATCAAGAAAGCTACACTCCTAAGTCCCAGTCCTCCTCAGCTTTTGTTAAACTATGTATTTTGGACTCTAGCTAAGACCCAAACGTCAATCACACTCACTATGGACTACTCCAGTATATGAGGCTAATAAAATAAGGATCTGCAGGAGCTCTCTTATCAGCCCTGAGGCACTGGTTTGCCAGAGGCTCACCACTCCCGGATGGGCCGGACAAGCTGCAAGGACAGTCATGGTATGGACACCCAGAGTTATTGGTTGTAACCACGACACTTTTGGGATGCAGGGGAAAGGCCGCTTGCAAGACATTGTGTTTAACCTTCCATCCTACCATAAAATAAATGCTCTTATAACTTTACCTACTAGATTCTCTTTCTACAGACAATTTTACAGTGTGCCCAAGCCTGTTCTCCACCACTTTGTTGTCCTGTGATTTTGGTTGCTCACTAGGGGAAGGCTGTCAAACTTTTTTTCTGATGCATCAAGACAAGAATGGCTTTACACTTATTTTAGTTCTATATCAGGGCCAGAGCTTGAGGCTACTTTGCCTCTATCTCCAGGCACATTTGACAGCCATAAACCAGAAGCACAGCTACTCTGCTGGCTGTCAGGCATATCTTGATGGCTACATGGGGGTTTGATGTGAGGGCTTTTTGTTCTGCCTTTCCACCAGCCAGTCTAGGAAGACACATTATGATGGAAAATAGCATAACACTAGAAGCATTTAACTAGCTAAAAATACTGCAAGAGGGTCAGTGGACATAATTCCAACAAACAGAGTCTTGCTTGTTGGATCCTGTTTATTTGATTGTAAGAGCTGAAACTGCTCTGCAGGGTACATTCCAGCTTTGTTATGCTGGTGTCAAGGGGGAATAGTGACATTTAGCCCATGAGATTCGCTCTGTCTCTTCAGTAATGCAACCTAGATCAGACACTGACCCTGAGCCATCTGAAGTGAACTTGTTGACCTTCCATTAGTGCTCTCAGCCTCCAGAGGGCTCTTCACGGGTACTCTGAAATGACTTCTGCTGAATGAGTCAACTGTGCATTTACACTCGTGGAGAGTCTTGGCCTCTCCATATATCAAGGGACAGAGACTATGAGCATGTTCATCATGAAACTCATCTGTGATTTAAAGGACAATGGCCTATAACTCCATAAAGATAAAGCCATGCATTGAATGTCCTCCAAAAAAAACCCACAGTAAGAATGGCCATGGCAAAGCTCACCATCTTAGCCACATTTTAGCAGCATGCTTACCCTGTGATTCAAATCCTCTGTGCAAACCACACAACATCAATGAAAAAACATTTGTATGAAGCTCAACAAAGCCATGAGTTAAGCTGAACTCCATGATGCCTCCAGACATTGCATCAGCAACACATGCTCAAAACCTCACTCCTGTGGTGCAGGAGTAACATAAATGCTCAATGGAGCATAAAGAACAAGTTAGGAAAGTGTTTGTTACAGAAAAAATTGGTATAGCTGATCTTACCTTTGGCAAAGGGACCATCAGGGAGCAGAGAGGGACAGCAGATCCCCAAGGGACATGAAGCAGAGCATGGCACTGCAGTAGAGTAGGGCTCAGCCCTTCGGTATCTTAGCAAGGTGGGCCCAGAGCTGGTGATGAGCTTCAGATGGGAGCCCAGATCACAAAGCAAATTCATAGAGGAAGCAGGTCCATGTTTAAGCAGGGAATTCAGTCTCTGTAGTGAAGTCCAGAGCAAGACATGGCTGAGCCGGGAACTAGTATTGTTCTAACACAGCTCAGGAAAGGAAAGAGATGCCCCCAGCTGAGTTTAAATAGGCTCCTGGGACCATGGAAATGGATGGAGGTACCAGGTGAGGCTGGTCAGGTCCATTAAGGCTAATTAATGCCCTCAGACCCCTGTCAGAGATCCTTTCAAAGCAATTCTGGACAATTTCATACAGGGAGTTTAAAGCTGATTCCACAGTCAGAATAGACTCTCCACTTTCTGCAAATACTCATCTCCATTACATGATTGTGTAGGTATCTCCACTTCCAGAAAGTTTAAAGAAGAGGTCATAAAAGTGTGTGGCAGGGAGGATTTAGATAATACAGAAGGTGTCTCTGTACAAGAAAGGTGGGAGGACAGTGGGCTGCATCAGGAAGAAACCTTAAAGCCAGCTATGATTTTTAACATCTGACTTCAGGGTAGTGTAACTGCTCCACAGAGATGGGAGGCATTGCAGTGAGACTACCTGAACTGGAGTATGCCTCAGTTTATTCTCTTCTTGCAATTTAGAATATCGGTTAAAACCAGAAGAAAGGTTTTGCAAGTTAGCATGGAAGGCTGGATTTGATAGATTTTTATGTCTGGAAGAGGAGCAGCGTTTACATCTATTTATACTTTATAAACAAACAACCAAAATCTCTGATTAGACCACAACATGATGGGGCTTCCAGGCATTATCCAGAAGCACCTGCCTCATTAAAACTCAAGTTACCTGGGCTCCTACATGTGCTTTTGAAAATCCCACCCTGCTCATTTAGAAAAGACTATCTGCTACCAGCAGAAAAACTCGTCTGTGAAGGCACTGAAAGTATACAGCATCTCACAGCAGCAAGCCTTTAATTACCACATGGTAATCACCACAGTGATTAAATTGTCATCAGGTCCTTGCTAGTTTCCCTCTAACCTCCTTTATTTGTATCAAACTAGTGGGGAACCTAGATCAAAAGGATAAAAGTGAGGTGACAAACCACTGCCCTTCATTTCAGGGGTGCAGTTGTTTAAAAGGGTATTAAATCAGCTTTATTTCTTAGGTATACTTAACGTGTTACAGCTTAGAAGATGACAATTTCATGGGAAAGGATTAGAACAGTTTGGGTCACGTTTAATGAATGCCATCTTAGGTCTGCATTTTCTGCTTTCTTAAACCATAAAGGGTTCCCAGTTGCAGTGTTCTTCACATATATATTTACTCAAATTGCTGACTCTACCCTGTAACCCATACGCCACTTCACTACCGTTTTCCGTTCATATCCGTACACTCTCCAGATATGGAAATCGTTATATCTTAATCTGAACTGCAAGTTGATTTGTATTCACCGAAGCATGCGGATAATCCACAAGAGCCTATGCTCAAAAATCGCTGCTGAAGTCAGCGCAGCCAATGCAGATGGCTACACACAAGGATAATCTCCGTGTGGGTCTCATCCATTGCTACAACAGCCCGGTTACTGAGCATCCACTCCCATAGGAATCAATAGGCCCCAAGAGGCAAAGAGAGACATAAATAAATAAACAAGCAAACAAACAAACAAACACAATAAATCGGATACCCCGCCTGCCAGCAGATTAAGTCAAGAGGGAGTATTAAGTTGTTTGGGTTCCCATTTAAAAATAAATAAATCGAATCTCCCAGTCAATCTGCTTAATGGCTGATTGACATTAAGGAGATAAGTAGTGATTTAACCTTATGGGGTAGATTTCTTCCTGCGATGCAGAGGTCGTGTCATAGTTGGAAGATGACAAGTGAATTTTTAATTTCCTGTCCTCCTGAAGGCCAGCGATGTATTTGCTGGAAGGTGAGGGTGCTCCTCGTTTCTCTGTTTCAGATGCTCCCAGGGCATTCCGATAAGGGCCATCAGCGTAAAAAGAAAAATGCTGTCAAATGACACAATAGTGCTGTAAAAATTCTGCGCAGGGAAAAGGTGGCCTCATTTAAGGCAGTATGAAAAGGTTTAATGTGGGACATATTCTGCTGGTCATTCACCATTTTCCATTCCTGGGAGCCATTCTGTACAGGTCCTGGAATTGCACATCCTCGCCGGCTCCCAACATGCAAAACGATCGAGTGCCACCACAGCCACCGAGGTTTGCTGCATCGTATTTTATTGCGTTGATTTATCTCTCCATTTCTTACAGACTTATTGAGCTTAAATTGCCTCGCACAGCCCAGCTTCCCCAGCCGCTTACCAGATCCTGAGAGAGGTGATTTTTCACTTTGTGTTGGGATGTCAGCGCACGTCCCCCCTGCACCTGCGCCCGCCTGCCCTTCACCCCCGGGGTCCCGGGGGGTGCCCACTCCCCCTTCTCCCAGGACCGGGCATCTCTTCTGCCCCCCAATTACCCCGCCGTGCGAGATGGACCCATGCAGTACCCGTTCCTCATCATTTTTGCCCTCTTTTCCTCTCCCCTCCCTCCTGAAATGCATAAACAGTAAGTGCAAAGTGGAACGTTTGAACTGGTTATTATGGCCTTCCAGGGTTTTGTTTCCTGGGGCACAATTTTCTAATCTTGTGACAGAAGGGTTTTTTTTCATTGCTGCTGACAGCTCTATCCACAAAATCAAACCACCTCAAATACATTGTTTGGTAACATTTTCCTTTGCTGACAGCTGACGGTCCACAATGACGATCTGAAGAGATCAGCACATTCCAGCCCAAGCCATTAACTTATTTAACTCATCTTTGATACTGGTGCTCTGCTGGCCGGGCACCTGCCAAGACAACTGCCAGGATGGACAGTTGTGCCATCCAGACTGTCTTCTCAGCTGTGCTAGGATTTTTTTTGGCAGCTAATCAGGCTCAGGCTGGTTAGTATTTCCGTGCTTTCCACAATTTGATCCAAACCAAGATCACTGATGTCCCTGCCTGTGGTGGGAACTTGCTGTCACCGAGCTGCAGCATCTCCCACCAGCATTGGCACCGGCCTGATGACAACAGGCTGGATCTGACGGCACAGGAGCACTAAAGACATGGGAGTGACACTACCTTAGAGCAGGGGAGCACCTGCCTCTTTCTCCCACATCTCCTTGGAAAACATCCCTGCAGGAATCCCTGGTATGGCCACGGTTCTGCTGCTGTCTTTCCTCTCCCCCACACCTTCCTAAGGTGATTTAGGAGCCCTCCTGCCCTCACTGTCCCTCAAGCCTTGCTGACATCATTTAAATACCCTTCCCCTTCCAGCCTGCTTTCCTGGCTCAACCGCCACTTTCCATCTTATCTTAAACCCTTTTAATTCCAATGTTATTCCCTCACTCTCTCCTTCTGTAATTCATTTGGCGTAAAGCTGCAGTGAGATGGCTCCCTGCTCTCCCTTCTCAGCTCGCTGTGCAGATAGTAAAGATGTTTTTACACCCTCACATTTATTGGCAGGGAACATCTCCACTTCACTGCCAGGTCACCTCCTGCAGCCTCCTCCCTCGCCCCACCACAGGCGTGCTTAGATGGCTCGTGGACCAGCTCCTAAGAGGCCCTGGCTTATGAGGCTGCACTTTGAGGTGAGTCAGCATCATTTGGGTTGTCTCAAAAATGGTGATTTAGGAGCTGACGAGAAGGACTTCTGCTCCCTGCACAGCACCGAGAAGCGGGATGTGGGAGCACACTGTCATTTCTCATCCCAGGGAGCCCTGAGAATCCTACCTGTGCCATCTCCCGCAGAGCAGGGATTGCCCCTGCAGTTCCCAGCACCACAAACGGCACAGGTTTGGATCACTGAGTTTCTAAACCTCGCTCAGTCTGTAAATGACAGCTGAACACTCCAGCCTACGCAGGCCAGGACGCAGAGGCATTAAACGACACAGTGCCCGGAGCTGTTGGGAGCCCTCGTGCCAGAAACACCAAAAGCTGTTGTAAAAGGAGACATTTTAAGCCCAACAGAAAGAGAAGCCTTATTGATAAAAGAAAGAAACAGTTAGGACTAGAAGTGCCTAATTGGAGAAGGGCAGCAGTGTATGTAACTACACCATCACACCGATTTCCTATTGAAGAGCCCCGAGCAGTGCTATCCCCATGTCATTTTTCGGGGCTTTTTCAGCAAGGATGCTATTGGCCATTAAATCGTGGGTGTTTTCAGGCCAAACACTTATTTCAAGTCCTTGAAAAATCTTCTTTTGCCTGTCTCATTTCAGTTTGTCCTCTCTGAAATGCCACGGCCCAACTCTGCCAAGCTGGAGGGTGCCACAGGCAGCAGAGGTGCGGGAGCCGTGGGGGCAGCTGTGTGCAGTGCCAGTCCTCTCCTGCCACCAGCTAGTCCATCGTACGCAGGCATCTAAGCATCTGCTGGTGGTCCAGGCAGCAAAAGCTTAAATGGCAACAAGCCCTCCCTTCCCCGGGCATTTCTGTGTCAATGACAGAAGGAGAGGGGGCCGAGCCATGCAAAAAAATCCCGTTGCCATGAATATTCATGGAAATATTTAAGCAGGCTCGGTCTGTGTTTGCACATCCTTCGTGCTCGCTTCTGGTTGAATGCACCAGCGGATGAGTTTCTGATGGACACCAGAGAAAGAGTACCCTCTGATGGGAACTTCGGATTTGTGGTTATTACTTATTGCTTGTGTCACCCTTGCAGCTCGGAGTTACATCCAAACGAGCTCGGTGCTACAGACACAGCCTCTGCCCCGAGGAGCTTGCGTGCTCACTGGAGAGAGGAGAAGCCACAGGGGAACTCCAAGGAAGAGGGGACTCTGTGCAGGCAGTGGATCTCAGAGACATCACCCTGTTCACACCACACCGATGATTTGGTCCTTCTGAGCTCCGGCAGGCAAATGGGGGATTTGGCAGCTGACCTTGCAGCGTGGGAGAAAGACCAAGGTTGCTGGTTGGAGAAGCGAGGTGGGCAACGATGGCTGCTTTCAGAGCTGGGGGAGAGCTTCTGTTGAGTTTGGGATGGTGGTGGTGGCTGGGGCTGTGTCACCAGGTCACCTGCAGCAGAGACTGGAGATGTGTTCAGCCAGCGGAGCACAGGTCTGTTCCTGCAATCTGTGCGTGAGAAGGGTTGGAAATTTGAATTTCGAATGTCAAATATCTACAGTGACTTGGTCATCAGGAAATTACCGAGCAAGAAACATTTGTGAAAATCATTTTGTAACGTTTTAACAATCACTGTAACATTTGGGTAAGAACTCAACCTGCTCCCAGGCAATTTGCAGGTGGAAAGGGGTGAATAAATTATTCCCTGTGATTTTTTTTTTTTTGGCTTGGCTATTTCACAGCCTGTAAGCTGAAATTCCAACCCCCTTATATTTGTTTAACATCCTAACAAAAGAAATATGATTCAGGCTTAATGCAGTTAGGAAACGTGTCCTGTGATGAACCTCTTTTATTGAAAATTATGGGATGTGTCTTCAATTACTGATTCTTTGGTGAATGAAGAACTTTTGCTTCCCTGTAACTGCAAACATCAGGAGGAGAATTTACCCTCAATGTTGCATTTCTAAGTGTTGCAAACCAGAGATTAATTTCCTTTTCTGCAACAACAACAAAAATTTCTTTCTGTAGAAATTCAATTATTTACAATGTCTTGAAGGCAGCAAAGCAACAACAAAGAGCAGGACACCAACCGAGGCAAGTGTGGAAATTTCCATCACAGAGACAGGTTCCCTTGGACGGGCGAGGACATGATTTGTGGCCGGCTGAAAAAAGCACATTGAGAGGCATCACGAAAGCTCTCGACTCTCATGCTTGAGGAGCTGAAATTGCCCCTTTCTCCCCCCTTTTCTCCCCACCCTCCCTCTCCACTGTACTTTATACGTATTTAATTTCAAAGGTCCTCTGGGGTCTGGCCTCTGGCACCGTGACTAAAATGAAATGTTCTGGCTGGGAGCTGAGGAGGGGGAGACGGGGAAGGGATGGGGAACAAAGCCCAGGGGCTGTGCCGCCGGGGAGAGGCTCCCAGGCTGTCACCGCTCCGGCATGACCGACTGCAGACAGCTAATTAACAGTAGGCGCAAATCATTAACATCTGTGAAGCCAGACAGCTTTGCCTGGGGACCTCTAAGAAGCAAACCCTCGGCGGAGCGAGCGCCCGGTCCGTGGGTGCGTGACAAATGCTCATTTCAAATGATCGAGCGTTCTTAGAGAGCAGATGCCCTTAGAGGGCACCACTACCAGGGCGTCCGTGATGGGCAGCACCAGCAAACGCTGACGAGACTTTTTCAGTATGGCTTTGTAGACACCAGAGCTATTCCAGGTGGCACAAACCAGTGCTACCCTCTTCATTTCTCTCTATTAGGGCACCTTATGGGTTTAGGCAGCAGAAATTCCTTCCCCGCTGCAAACAAGTGAGTGGGTTTTGCTGATGGCAAAGAGTAATTGGGGGGGGGGAAACCTGCGATTGCTCCCCAAAAGCCAGGCATGGGTTATCAGTGGCCACCTCAGCATATTGGTGACCTCTCCCTTCTGCACACCCGGCTGCCTCGGCAGATGGGGCCTTCAGCGCTTGTGACTTTTATGGCGTAATGCTTCAGTGAGAAATTTAAATAAAGTACAGCCCCGTGCCACAGAAAATGTTTAGTTTTGATGTTAGATAACGTGAAGTTATGTCCTTAAAGCTTTATTCATCAACATGGATACGCACTCTGTCACTGGGAGGGCAGCCGGCAGACAGGAAAGGTCAGAGATGCGGGTTCAGCACTCCGTTAAACCGTTCATCCTAAAATCTGGGTGCGCAGGGGGGTGTCTTTCCCCTTGTTCTCTGGTAAGCAGAACAGGGCTGAGAGGAAGCCGAGTTTGCTGCCCGGTTACCCCGACATGACTAACGAGGACGTGTCGTTGGAGTGATTTACCCAGAGCTGAAGAAGCCGAGAGCCTCCTTGCCACAAGTACCGGCCCTGGGCGTGCAGAGCGGCCGCTGGGAGGCAGGAGGAGGCACAAGGCACACGGTGTGCCCAGTATGGACCCTCCTCAGACACCAACATCCTCAAATCCACAGCTTTGCCGTGCAAACTCGCACTTGCTGAGAAACAGAGACTGCTTCTCCTGTTGACACTTCAGCCATCGAAGGGAACGCTGCCTTTAAAATTCCCTCGGGATCGATTCAAAACCTGCAGTCTTCCTCCAGAAGCATTTTACCTTCATTGATCTAATAGCCAGGTGCAGCCACAGCTCAGGATGGGACGAGACATGCAAACTGCAAAATGTACAACCTGGCCTGCTGAGCCCCATCAGGGAAGCGGGGCTGATAAATGAGACCCCTAAATCATAACTCCACCATAGCACCACTGAATTACACCTATAAATACTTAAAGGGTGGGTGTCAGGAGGATGGGGCCAGTCTTTTTT
>JAOXNO010000003.1:10486961-10499826 GCA_028565335.1 Limnodromus scolopaceus
GGATTGCCACGTCCCAGGTGCAGGACCCTGCACTTGGCTTGGTTGAACTTCATGCAATTTGCACGAGCTCACCTCTCCAGCCTGTCCAGGTCCCTCTGAATGGCATCCCTTCCCTCCAGCGTGTCAACTGCGCCACCGAGCTTGGTGTCGTCAGCATATAACAGTGTGTTGTCCTGGTACAATCTCCTTGTAGCTGTTTTGAGAAATCATCAAGACCGGACTTCACCAAGTAAGGAAGAAGACACCGTTACAGGCTGCACCGAATGGTTTCCAGATGGCAGGTGCCTTGGTGCAGTTACTCCCAAAGCCTGTGACCCCACATCTTCCCTCCAGGTGAAGATGTGATGAGATACACACGAGAGCACAGCCATCGGGAGGGTTTAACCTCGTATGAGTTGGATGTGTGGTAAAATAAGCCTGGTCCAATATTCTTGGTGAATTTAAAGGCATTGCTCATTGCTGGGTGAACCGAGGTTCCACGAGCACTCTGTTAGGCAGCCAGCAGAAAGGTCCCTTCGCTTCCCAAAGCAACACTCGCCGTGATAATGGCTCATTTAGATAATATATATATGCCCGTAAGAGCCATATTCTGATAGAGTGATTTAACAGTCAAAGTAGCAGCTCATCAAGGAAGTGATATGTCACTATGAGTTATGTGGCACCTCCGTACCTGTCTCAGGAACACATCCTTCGACATACTGTGAATCACTTACAGGACTGTGATCCATCCTACGGTTTAAAGCAAAGGAGAGCAAGCAACGTATATTAATTAGTCTTTCACTAGGACTTCATGAAACTGTCACTGACTTAATGAAATTGCCATCTCTCTGCTGACTTCAAAGAGAGATGGGCTGGGGCCAGCTGTCAAGTTACCATCAAATTACAATAATCCCATTCTTCTTCTTATCAGATTTCCTCCTGTGTTTTTAAAGGTGAGGGAGAACACAAGCACCTGAATTCTTCTGAGATCAGGTCACTTGCTTGGAGTAATTTTCTTCTGCCCTTTGTGCATTCTTCTTTTCATCCTCAAGGAACAGGCCAACAGAGGGCACCGGCAGGTTTGGGCTTTTTTTGCAATATGTTACATTTTTTTAACATGTCGGATTATGCTTGGTAAGAAAGCTTAGCAATAACCCTAGCGTGTGATACACAGGTTGACCTCCAGCTGTGATGGCGTGTAGTATGTTATCATTGTTTTCTGCTCTGACATATTACATACAGCAAAGTGTTGCCCCTTCCAGAAGGCACCGACACGGCTATAATGTGCTTAAACCATTTTATGACGACGACGAGGCTGCTGGGGTGGGGTGGGGGTTGCCATTGGTATATTTGGTGCTCTGCTTTTGACAGGACGGTAGGAAACAAGGCGTGTGTCAGCCTTTTGCCTTGGGTTCCTTCACTGCAGATGGTCCTCTCTCGGGCAGCATCAGGTGGAGCAGACGCGGCAGCGGTGGTGATGATGGAGCCTGTGGCAGCTGTGTGGTCCAGAAGCTGGAGCTAAGTTAGGAAAAGTGCTCCGTCAAAATTGGATGTTTTACTAAAAACGAAATAACTTCTTCCTTTGGCAGCACATTAAGGGCTTTTAAAATAAAAACCAGACTGTCCTCCCCAATATTTATGCCAAAAGTCAAAGTATTTGATTCCAAAACACAGTGATACGCCTGATGTAGCTGAAGCACCTCATGATTTCACTCTCCTGTGAACCGGGTTTGCTCACCAGGCCTCCTGCAGCTGCACTTTCACATCAACTCCATCTTATTTTAGATAAAACTGTTTTCACTTTGCATTTCAAAATACCATTTCCTACGGACCTCCACTTTCTTCAAGGAAAGCCTGTGAACCTCCTCCCCCATACTGGCTCATTCTTGACATCAATCTTGACATCAATCCAGATGCCATCGATCCAGATATCCAAACATTACATCCTTTGGCCTCAAAAGGATGTTTTAAGCTGGATATTTTATTCTTTGGTTTGTAAAGTCCATCCTAGGGTCAAATCATGAGCTGCGTGTACATGGCAGAGTGTTGGATTTGAAGCGTGTTGGGATGCAAGATCAAACCCTTCCCGTGGGCTTGAGAAAGAAAATGGGAGCAGCAAACACAAATGACCCTGGATCTCATGGCTTTCAGCAGGACTGGAGTGCTCAGGGTTTTGCATTTTTCTTGGGAAGCAGACTAAATGCATTCACACACACGTGGCAAACCTCACCAGCGGCACCACTCGGCACCGATGGGAAGGAAATGCCATTTTGGGGTTACAAGATTCTTTTTAACCTTGTCACATGAGACCAACAAAACAGAAAGGATTATAAAGAAGAGCTGTAAAGCTGAGATTCATAACCCAACAGATTACGTATGACCAATCCATTTTGGTGATGTATTATTCTTCACTACTGTATTATTCTGGCTTTCTGGCTTTTGTGCAAGTCCTACATGTAAAATGCTGGCACAGAAGAGGTGTTTGTTGGTTTTTTTTTTAGAATCATAGAATCGTTTGAGTTGGAAGGGACCTTAAAGATCATCGAGTTCCAACCCCCCTGCCCTGGGCAGGGACACCTCCCACTAGAGCAGGTTGCTCAAAGCCCCATTTTTCCTGGACTTTGCTGTAGGGAGAGAAAACGGTATCATTTGGTGGGATCCTGCACAATAAGACAACACAAATGAAAAATGAGCAAGCTTGTCACGATGGAGTCAGTGCGTTGCTTTTTATATGAAAACCAATTGAGTAGTTAATTTTAAAGTAAATTGCCCTTGTTTCTCACGGTGAGGCATTTTGACATTTGTGTTGACAGTTTTCTGATTAAATGTGAATATTTTGGTGGCATTTGAGTGTAAACCAAGCCAGGTGTTTCAAGGGCCGTATAGATCTAATTTCTATTAAGGCGGATGGTCCGTTCCCCTCTGGGCATCAGAGCAGATAAAATCCATTATTTTTTTTGTAGGGTAAGCCTCCATTACGAGCAGCAGCTCACGATGTTGCCAGAGGCGGAATGTAATGTGCATCACAGGTACCAAGTAAAAAGGTTATCTGCTTCGACTGTAATCTTTTTATTGCACAAAAGCAGATCCTTGAGCACTTTGTGGGGATTTTCAAGCCTCCCCCTTGCCCAAGGGAGGGAGAGAGGGAGATCCCTGAGGAGGACGGGGAGACGGCTCCTCTCTGCTCCAGGCAGCACCAGTGGGGGTGGGAAACCCAAAGCAGAGAGTCCAAGTAGGAGGTGAAATGCAGTGAATGGGGAAGGGTAATCATAAGGTTGAGGGTGGCAGGAGGTTTTATCCTTCAAAAAGCGAACTTTGATAATTCCCCAAACTGATAATCCTCAGAAAGGCGCGGACTGAGAGAACTGGCCTTTCACAAGCTGCAGAAACACCCAGGTCTGCCTTATTTTCACGTGGGTCTCCAGCACGGGGGGTGCTCCAGCAACTGCAAAAGCAAAACCTATGCTATGCAAAAGCGTAGGTGTAAACTCTGTTATCTCTAATGTGGTGGTCCAAAAAACTCATCTCATGAAGCTGCCTGGCTTTGTGAGCCACTTTTAGTGGAAATGACCTCACTTTTTTTTTATTTCAAAACATAAACCCAACTAAAATATTAAGTCCATTTGCTCGAGATGCCAGGAAATATCTGTCCAACTTTTTACTCCTCCTTAAGCCAACAGGATTCCTTGCAAATGCAGCACAAATATGTAATCATTTTTTACTCATGTGGGGCCTCTGGCTTATCCACTTCCCTGGACTTTAGCATCCTATGTGGGAGAAAGGAAAAAAAACACTATTCCTCTTCTGGGGAAGGGAAACTGAGGCACAAAGGTATCAAGCCTGTGATCTTCTCTGTTTCTGGCCAAGCTAAGGCTTGAGTCCTTCAGGGTGCAAAATCTGAACCCGGTGCACAGTCAGCCTCCTGCTCTCTCTGCCTCTCACAGAATAATTCAGAAAGTTGAAATAATCAGACAACAGACTGTTTGTTACCGTTGCTAGCGGCCAGTTGCTACAGGAGATTTCAGTATTCTCCTGCTCTGCCAGGGGGATCTTTTCATGTGCCTGAGGGATGCATAAAGGATTTGATTTTCCAGACACAGTTTTGGGCTTAAAATACCTCCTTACACAGATTAAAGTACTTATTTCTGATTTAGCAAAGACCCCTTGAAATGCTGGATGGAACACAACACGGCTTTCATTCAGCTTCATCTGCCAAGCTTAATTAGGGAAGAATTAGAGGTTCGCCCGATGGGAATTTGTGCTAACTTAAAGGTTCAGTTCCGCTCTCGCGCTGGTGGCTGGTGGATGCTCAAAGCCCGTCCCAGTCAGTGAGGGCGATAAACATGAAACCTGTGAAATACAGGAGGAGAAAACAGCAACACGCAGAGCCGTGCTAATGTCTAAGAAATTAGACATTTCTTACTTTGCCGTGTGAAGGGTGAGCGGCTCCATTCGTTAAGGCTCAACTTTCTCGCTCCCTGCGTGCCCTGGGAGTACCAGGGTTCACGTGGAAGCCCTGTCTGGGAGCCAGAGCAGCTCAGCCTGGCTGGAGCCACAGGGGCTGGCCCGGGGCTGGCCACGCTGCTGAGCACACAGCCCGGGGAAGGTAAATACACGTTAATAGAGCATATATACACATAAAAATACGTATAAATATGTAGAAGGATGAGTATTTTTGACTTAAAATCTCTTTGAAAAATCCTTCTGTAATCAAGAGACGTTCCCAGCTGGCTTTTATGCCCTTGCATCAATGCAGTCACACTCTGAACTATGCCAGGAGCTCTTCTACTTTCATATCAGAGTATTGAAAACCACCCTTAAAAATTTACGTGAGGGAGGAATAAATGATTTATGATATTTTTTTTTTAAGTTTACTCTTGCTCTGTAAGATCTGTCAGCCTTTTTAAAGGGCTTTTTCAATCCTCCAGATTCTTTGAGACTTTTTCATGCAAAATATAAACTCCCCAATATTGCAATACGTAAAATGTTTTATACCCTACATTTTATACCTTACGAAAGAAATGTAAAGATTATAACATTTTAGGGTAGGTAATTCAGTTGTTCACCCTGAATTTCTAGATCCTTCAGGAACAAGGTTGCTCATTCTCTCTTGTGTTGCTGCTTTATTGACAGTATCCTCTTCTGGCAAAAGGCAGAAAGAAAAGTTGATGAAGAAAATGAGTATGTGCCTTCAATGTTGAAGTGAAGAAAGATCTTACTGCAGCTAAAAGAAGTGTTGTTGCAATATGGAAGAAACAGATCGTACCTTACTGTATGCTACTGGTAAGTGGCATAAACCAGCCACATTTATCCACTGGGAAATTTTAAATGAGATAATTATTACTTACAAAATAGAAGAATGGAAAGGCAGAAAGATAAAAAGGAGGTGAGAATAAGCTATAGAAAACAAGAACAGAGCACAGCAACATGTGTTGCTGTTTATAGGTAATTTATAGCTTTAAATGGTATTTTCATTTTATAAAATTCCCATCTGATTTATTTCACTGGGTCCAACATTTTTTTCCCAAGCAACTCCATTTTATCAATAGCACGTGAGGTAATACAAATTCTTTTGGCAGAGCATACAGTGATGAAATAGCAAACATTGCATTACTAACCCCAATAATGCAGAAAAAACATCTTTCTATTGTGCAAGCAGACAGCAATATAACACAGAATTCCCCCTCAGGAATAGATCGCACTCTTACAACAAAAGCGTCGTGAAAGTCTTTGTTCTGATCCCTAAGGATTTTATGAATTGTCACACAATCTATGTAGATCAGCCCTTCGTCCTGATAAGCAGGCTCTGCATTTCTGCAAAAGCTGGCTGATGTGTGAGTAGCGTAATAAGAGAAAAATGAAGAGGTACTTTTGATAATTTTGAGAAATATACATTTTGTTTCTTTTTTGGGGGGAGAGGTGTGAAGCAAGAAGAGGTCTGAAATATCTTCACGATGTACAGGATGCCCAGCTGAATACTGTGAATGCCTCTGACTTCAGCTAGACCTTGAGGAGATGTAATATTCTGGGAAGCCTCTAAATATTTCTACAGGTTTTGAAAGTAGGTTTTTGTACTCCAAATTCACTCTGTCCTTCCTAGAATCTTTACATGGACCCTTATATCCTGATTACCCTTTGTTGAGTTATATATCGGCATCCCATGTATTTGGAAGCTCTTGCTGCACTAATATTTGGCACATATTTAATGAGCACCATCTGATTAAGACATTTTCTCTCTTTCTAGGTAGAGAATAGCAAGGATGTTACTGATGGCGCCTGTAATTGTTTAAGAGCATTAAGTGTGTGTATAACACTTATTCCATGCAAGAAGCCCACACGTGACCACTGCCAGAATTACTCGAGCTATGGACCCACCAGGGTGACACAACATTTTGTGACCGGTGCTTCCCAAAGGTGTTTTTATAAAACTCAACAAACAGGATCCTGATGGACATAAAACTGAACAAGCAGCATCATTACATTGTAATAATTCAAAGCCACGGCTATCCATTAGAGAAGTGATCTGTGGCCATATCTGTCCAACTAGACCCTGAATTTCTTCAGTGGCTTTCTTGTCACAGTGGTTCAATACATTAAATTCAAATCACAAATGGTTCAGTACATTAAATTCACTTAAATGTGTTTTAACCCAGCCAGTAGCCCACCACGTGGAGTGAAACAGTAGGAGCTAAAGGAGGAACTAAGCCAGCAAGGTTTGTACTTTGACTACATCTCTGTTAGCTGCTCCTTGCCATCAGGTTGGGGACCTTGCCCTTTGTGCTGGGCTGGAGATGATTGCCATCGCTGCTCCCTTCCCGGTGCTGCCTCTCCGGCACGTCATTAGCATTCCCCTCCCGTGCCAGCACCAGAGGGGAGCTGTAATTAAAATTCAATGTGACAGAGCATGTCAAATGCAAGGGGTCCCTCTTGCACAAAATCTTTGCTAAGCTCCTGTTCATTTTGTGGTTGGATCAGTTACGTGTGCTGCTTTCTCAGAATAAATTAACAGGGGCAGGTCCAGCTTCTGCGATATCCTATGGCAATTTTGTTTAGATCATTTTCTTGCTGATTAAATATTGTAGCTTTATTGGCTGTTTCTTGCTCATAAAAGAAAAGCAATAATCCATTCATTATTTCTCTTCAGAGCCTGGATGTACTCAGTGTAACAGGATATTGCCCCTGGAGGGAGGGCAGCTCTCCCAAAGGCAGCCCTTCGCAGCCGCTGCTCCTTGGGAATGGGCAGGGAGGACAACCCAGAGAGATGGGTGAAGGAAACTGGTCCAGATCAGAGTTTCCCAGTGGACAATCACTCCTAATTTCACCTAGGTGATCCAAGAAACAAGAAATATAGGGAAATGTTCCAGCAAGAAGGCCTTGAGATGAAGTTTATGCTGCAAGAAAGGCTTGCCAAAGCGATCTAGGGGATGTGATGGATGAACACATCCATCGTTCACTTGGTTGAAGGATAGAAAGCTGAGGACTGACAGTGTCCCTGCACCACCAGCCCAGCTCCTCCCACCGCTGAGAGTCAGGAGATAGCCCAGAAGAGACACTGGACAACTAAGCTATGATCGCTCCCACAGCACATCCTCGCAGTACGGCCAGGGCAGCGGGACAGGGGCCAGCAGGGCGGTGGACAGCTGCGGAGGAGGAGGAGGATGGAGCAAGTACCAATGGGGCTTTTCCCTGAGCACGAGCGCAGGCCTAAGCTTCACTTTTCATTAGGGAATTCTTTATATCAATTTTGCAAGTCATTAACATGTGATAAAGATCCTCGTTACACCCCAGGTCTCACACTGCTTTGAAGCTCCCACCGGTGAGACCTGATTGCTCTGACCCTGGTGCAGAAGTCACGGCCAAATCAGAGGTTACCACTGTGGGCACGTTGCCTTTAGGTAAAGGAACATTTAAAGACTCTTGAATAATGTCCACAAAATAGTGGGGCACCAATAAAACTTCTAAAACAATAACAAATCTCATACTGAGAGAAAAACCCCCAGTGCAGGAAGAGGGATGTTGGGGTGCAGCAGATCCAGCCCCATCATCAGAGGGGTTCTCCCTGGGCTTGTCACAGGCTGACACGGCTTGGGCAGGTGGGGTAATCAAGGTGAGTCCATCCTAGAAGGCTCACATCAAATCTAATGGGGTGTTTATAGAGCTAATGAGAACAAGCTGTGCCTGCTCATGGGCTCGTGCTGTGGGCAGGGTATTTTAGCAGGCAGGGGCAGGGCAGAGCCCTAAGCAGGATGCTTGGCAGTGTGACACTGAAAGTCCCTAGGAGAGGTGCTCTGCAGAGCAGGAGTTTCTCATAGCACAGGCACCACTGGATGTCTCTGTATCCTGCGTTGTCTCAGGAGGACCAGATGAGTTGGGAAGAGGAGGAGAAGATCCAGCTGGGATCCCCACCTCTACTTCAATGGAGGCTCCAACCTGCAAGTGAACCCCTGGGGCAGCTGTGTTACCACATGAGGACCACTGGCTTAACTACAAAAAGGAGATTATGGATGAAGTGACTCTACTGCCGTGTCTTCAGCTTTTGAACTGAGTCGCTGTGTGAGCTTGGGAAGCTTCCCAGCAGGCTGAAGGTTTGTTATCATATAGTCATGATGAAAAATATAGTATTGCTTCCTTCTGAGGTATGTGACCTCTTTGGTAGCTGGTATTGCTGAGCACAGGGTTAATCCCTGGGGGATTTCTTGACGCCCTTCCCACTTGTGTCTGGATGTCACTGAAATCTATGGGGATGAGTCCAGTGATTTTACATTGGTTTTAATTTATCCTTGGGCTGCTGCACTCTCTGAGCAGGAGCTCTGCTTCTGTGTTCTTTAGATAGTGCTCTGCTGCCTGGGGCGGGAGGGGGAACATCAGCACCCTGTGCAGCAGATGTCTCTTCTGTGTTTTTCTTCACGAGGCGCTCCTCTAGCTCTTCCCCAGCATTCCTGTGGCACTTCCCAAGCGCGATGGCATACTTTGTGTGCCACAACTGTTGTCACCCTCTTCATTTCAGCTTTGTGCCCCAAGATAATAGCTCATGTCTGCTTGTACTGTGACTTACCCCTGTCAGGGGTGGAATACTTATTTAATACCATCCAAAATTAATGGCAGGGAGGTCAAGGTTTTAGAAGTCTTGGCCATGTTTTAATTACAGCTCCCATATGAGCACTTGGGCTCTGAGTGCACATAACACGCAGCTGCTGGAGAAAGCTCCTTCCATCCACTGATGGAGCTCATCCTCTCTGGGAGCAAGTCTTCCTCCATGCAGTCATCAGCCTTAGTCAGCGACCACCATTTCTTCTTTGCCATTTAGCTACTTTTTTTTTTTGACCATGTTTGTGTATGTGAAGCATGGAAAAATGCCTGGGAAGCAAGCAGGGTTACAAACTGGGTGTGTGCTTCTCTGGTGATGAGGAGAGGTGGCTGCTCCCCCTTGAAGTTCCTTCTCTTTAGAATTTCACTGGGAAGGGTGTGGGACAGGGGAGAGCTTACAGCTTGCCTTGTTTGATACCAGGTGGCTCGGTTCAAAGCCTCCCCCTCCTGCTTTACTGACAGTGATCCAGGGAGCGTGTCAGAGTGTGTAAGGTACCTGCACTGCCCTCCTGAAGGCTTCTTTGTTAAACAGAAGAAATCGTGTTAACTCTCTCCGTACTGCCTTTCAGAATGTGATAAAGTATCATTCTACAGGCAATAAAACTCGGTGTCAAGCAGCACCAAAGTAATTCATTTTACACACCCGGGCTCACAAATAAGTCCATACACACCCTCATACTCAGGAAGGAATAATACATACCAGCTGTATTTTAAAATCTAGCTGGCTTTAGACATTATTAAGATATAAGCCAAATTCAGGAAATTACCTTGCTAACAGTTCATTGGAGATTGCCATATACGGTCCTTATTACTGTTATTACAAATGAATTCATGGGAAATTTAATTAAGTTCTCAAAAAGAAACAAATGGTTTTCTATCTATTAAGTACACTGGCCAAGTTTACTTTTGGCATATTTCCTTGCCCCATAAAGGTTTTCAGTACATTATTTTTCTCTGAGTAATCTTGTTACTAAATTAAGCCTTAGGGTCAACATCAGCTTGCTGTGTACCGTATAAAATGTTGATAACTTCAATGTGCTGCACCTGCAACCAGAGACACTTTAAATATTTAAAGTCGCCATTCTCAAGTAACACTTGCAGAGATCACACTTATTTTCCCTGTGTGTGTGGCTGCTCTGTGTTTCAGAATGGATATGGCCAAATCCACCCGGCCAGCATCTCAGATGTTGGATGATGTCAGAGACCTCAGATGTCAGAGACCTTCCATGCCGTGCCTGGCTTCCCCGGCAGAGCTGATGTACCCGTTGCTAGAGCTGGTTTTGTCACCCTGGACCCCAAATCCATCCACCTGGGTAAAAACTGGAGCTCAGTCCCTGCAGCTGTATCCTCCCTTTCTCTGCCATCACCTGCCCGCCTCCAGGATAAGGACTGTGCTAACGTGGAATGAGCAATGACATGTATCAGTGGAAGACGGGGCTAATCATTTACCCTTAACCCTCTGAGCCGCAGGGAATTATGCAGGAGAGCACGGGTATATTTTGATGAAGTAGCAAATCCTCTCTGATTCTTGCTTAGAGAAGGGGAGGACATGGCTGTAAATCTAGAGGAGTCGCTTATCTGCCAAGGGAATGTCACAAGCACGAGCAAAAGTGCCATGTCTTCCGCTCTGGGCACTGCGGTGGTGTGCCCGGGTTTGTAATCCGCTTGGGGAGGGCGAGAGGTGAATTTGATTTAGTCACGCAGATCGAAATAATATCAGGCATGGAAAATATCCTTCCTAAATCCTGTTAGGGGTCAGCAACTACCTGTTCATCAATCACTGCTGGGTGAATCCCCTGCGCTGAAAGGTGCTTTGCAGAGGCCAAAAAGGCTCGCTGCGCTTCGGCGGGGCCCGGCTTCGCTGCGCAGATCACATCACAGATGGGTTTGCTGGGCTGGAAGGGAATTCAGCAAATTTTCACCCTAAATGAGAATTTTAATGCTCTGGGGATTTCTGTCATTGTTCTGCAAAAGTAGACTGGTCTGTTTTAGAGTCCGTGCAGGGAAAGATGCTTGTGATAAGACTAAATAGCATTGATGCTGCACCTGACAGCTTTAAAACCATCCAGAAAGGGATGCAGAAATCATCTGCTCGGTAAAGAGTAACCTGCAACAGGCACGGTCACTCACTGCTTTGTGGTGTGCATTTGCTCCCTGGGAGCTTCAAACTGGGTGTTAAATGTTATGTCTGCTCCTTAGAAACCTAGATGACTTAGGAACCCTGTTCCTACAATCCTGCCTCTCTGCCTGGGCTGTATTATCCCAAATGAGCTGGATAGGATGGGCAGCAGGTGGCAGGAACCTTGTGCCCTTGTCCAGATTATGTAGGCTGAGTGGACCTGCCAGCCCTTCAGCAGGGCTTCCCGGCAGCCTCCCAGAAAAAGCTGAGGGCAAAATAATTCAGTGGACTCAAGCTGCTGCCCTGGCAGAGGGGCACTTTGTCTGAAGCCACCCGTAAGCCAGCCCTTTCCTCCTGGCACTGGAAGATGCAGCGGAGTGACAGCAATAGCTCTGCTAGACTGTTAGATCACCAGCAGATGTCATATGTGACGGTGAAAAAATGTATATGCCTATATATTGCTGTGGACAGAGACTTGCCCAAATTGACTTTCAGCCAGATAGTTTGGTGGAGGGGACCAGCCTAGGTATTGTGGGACGTGGTATTGTGATACTGAAGCTGGCTAATTTAAAGGACCACGTATCAAATGGTTACTGCAGATCCCCCTGAGGAGAGGAGACAGCCATCCTGCCTTTGGAGTCATGCTCCAGAAAAGTGGGATTTGCTGATTGATCCGAAGGTAAGGCTTTTTACGAAATCAGCGACAGCCAGTAATGTAAAATAGATGTTGTAACGTTCTGTCTCTTTGGTCTCTCTAAACCAGCCGTACATTTCTACCTCATTTATTATTTAGAACTGAAACGTTGCTTTATGTGGTGAGGAGTTTGAGGTCTCAGATATTGATTTGGTGAAACTCATAGGGTCATTTTGACTATTTCCACTTGAGCTTGGAAAAACTAAGTCGTGGTCAGCTATATGGAGGCTGCAGCCGCCCCAGGTCTGAGCCAGGGGTGATGGAACAGTCCGAGGGGCAAGGAGTCAGCCCAGGCAGTCTCACACAGAAAATGAGCTTCTCTTAGCATTTCTAAAAGACCTAAATCCCTACTTTTGCTGGGCAAAAAGGTGGTGCCCTATTTAAACTAGAAATGAGCACGCAGCAGCAGCTCTGGTTAAAAACTGGAAAAAGTCATGCCAAAAGTAATTTTTTTCTTTTAGGATGTGATCCTAAGTGGTTTTACATCTATATAAGAAAATCCTCTTTTTTTTTGCTCCCGAAACTGTTCTGATGTATTAGCAAATAAATAGCCTGTACGCATTTGCTTTGATTCATCCTAAAACTTTCCCGTGCCCAGCCAGCTCCGGAGACTTGCGGGGATGTAGCTGGGACCCTTTGAGGGGTGACAAAAGCCAAGCGGAGCCAGAGGCATCGTGCTATGGCCCTTTCCTCCCCACGACTCCCCTGCAGCGGGAGCCGTGCGGGAGGGTGGGAAGCGGCTCCCGGCGAGTCGGCAGCACCATCTGCTGCAGCCGGCGCCGAACGGCAGCGACGGCCTTCGCCTGCCGTCATATTCCCATCCCCGCGGGGGGACGAGGAGCGTTGGGCTCCCACAGGCTCCCCAGGTCAGGAGGGATGGGGACACGTGTCCGCAGCCAGCGACAGGGGAGCTGAGAAATGGTTTTCACCCCTCATTTAGAAAGGAAGCTTTGCGAACGCTTGGATGGGAATTATCACAGAATCAC
>JAOXNO010000003.1:10499926-10514053 GCA_028565335.1 Limnodromus scolopaceus
GAGAAGGTCTCCCCTCAGCCTCCTCTTCCCCAGACTGAACACCCCCAGCTCCCTCAGCCTCTCCTCATAAGACTTACAATTATTTTTCTGGCAACTGAACGCAGCAAAAAAAAATTGGATTTAAAGGTTCCATCTCACTCCCACTAGGATTTGGGGTTAAATACGGACACCAGGGCTCAGACACGGGCTACAGACAGAGCTATAAATCACACAAATATTAAGGTGCTCGGTGGAACAGCTTGTGTGCTTCTTGGTGAACAGCACCGGAGTAGGCTGCTGCTCCGAGTATTAATCTGTCTTGCTAAAATAGGATATTTCAAGTTTCCACAGAGCCTTTGTGGCGTTTCAAGTGGAAAGTGGTAAAGGGAAATACATCTGGCCTAATTATAGATGTTGGTCAAAACCTCTGATCTCGTCATACAAAATGAGGAAGTTCAGCTGTGATCTCTGTGGCTGAGAGCCATAGGACAGACCGGGTTTGGGATGGCGGCTGTAATGGCGCTTAGTGAGGTCCTTAAACGAGGGGACTGACCCTGCTGTGCTGAGAGCTGTTTGGAAACCTCCCTGCTGCCCTTTTCCTCCCTGTAACTGGTAAACTGTTTTCCTGCAAAAGAATGGAAAATTGAGCAATGTGCTGAAGGCTTGATCCAAAGCATATTGGCTTCAAAGCCCATCCCAAAACTTCAGCTTCAGAGGAATTTGGAGTATAGTCATCCTAATAATCTTCACTCTGAACAATAGAAAACAAATTAATTTTTCAGTAAACATATAGGAGGTGCCAGAGAGATGCACCAGTCACCAGAAAATTGGGTACCACCTCTTGGACTAATCTCAGCAACCCAAAACAGCGTGGAAATGGTGTTCTTGGTGGGACAGGGGCATTTTACTTCAGTGAGACCTGTAAAAACAAATAACCTAAAAATTGCTAGTAGGTGCATATTGTCTCCTTAAAATCTTTTCTTTGGGAAGAGTGGAGGTGTTTAACACCCAGGTCCCTCAGCAGCCTGATGAGGGGATGAAGTATTTTCAGTGAGTTCCCCTTGGGCATGGAGAAGCGGTCTGTCTCCGAAGCTGGCGATACTTGGAGGGTCTTGGCCTTGCTCCATCTTGCACAATGCCCGAGAGCACAGCGCAGACGGGTGTAAGGAGACACCCAAAGTTGTTTGTCGCAACTGTTTTCCAACAAGGCTTGGTCTGCACCCAGCAAGGACAGCCCAGGGCTGTCTGGCCTATCCAGGAACGCGTGTTTCCAGTAAGCTCCTCTCATGAGAGGAAGGCATGTTTAGAAAAGCTAGAGCAATTTTATTTCCTCATTTCCACAACCAAGAAAAAAAACCAAACAAAACCCAAACAAAAACCCCAACTTTGTCAGAAACTCTCAGCGGGATAAAATACCTGGTGGGTAGAGGATATTGGGGAAGGGGGGCTTTGAGATGGCCCATGTCACACAGGTAAGGGCTTGCTGGACCAGGAAAGCCCCAAAGCACCCCGAATACCAGTGCTCGGAGAGTGTTGGGGTGTACGCTGCAATATCATGCCAGTAGCTGAGCGGGAGGGTGCAGTAAACCTTCTGCTGGGGCTTTGGAAAGCAGTCTCCAAAGCTCTTGAAATAAGAAGTTCCTAAATGATTGTTAGCTGAAAAAGCTGCATCATAAATAAGGGGCTGTTGCCCAAGTAATTTTAAATGCAAAATTCTGCCTTAACCCTGCACTTTGCAAAGCCCTCTTGATGGTAGGTAGAGATGTCACTTTTAAGTCTCAGTCCCACCTGTGGCACCTCAGGTGGCCAGGCTGGAAGTGGGACTCTGCTTTATCCTCCAGGTGGAAAATACATCGGGCTCTTAGAGGAAAAACCTGATTTCATCCTCTGTATATTTACTTTGGGGACAGGCTAAGGAAGAAGCTAAGATCCTGACCTACAGTTACATCAGCTTTTTTAGCTTCAGCAGCCAGAGCACGTGGCTATTAGTAATCTAGTGAAAAATGTAACAACACTTGCTTAAAAATAAACAGCCCACTCAAAAAAGGAAGTTACAATAAATAAACTGCATGAGAGGTAGCAATAAAAAAGTTTATGGCTGGAGTCATAATTGGCTGTAGAAATAACTGTCTCTAAAGCAGGAGGTATTGACTATTTTCCTCCCTACATCTTGCCATTGAATATTCCCCAACTGGAAGAAGGCAAGTGCTCCCAAGCCTGCATGCCGGGGAAGGGGACATCACTGTATTTAGAGTCACCCCGGTGCTTCCACCCACACAACTTCCTTTCTCGAAGTCACGCTGAAGAGAGAAAATGTTTTCCTTCCACTTGCTCAGCAGAGCATGGTGAGCTCATAAGCAGGAGACTTCAACTTTCAAATGTTGAACTTGACCGAGGTCTGATTTCCCTCTTTATTTATGTTTTCTTCAGCAGCTTCCATGAACTGAGGCGCAATCTGTTAAACTAATCTTCACCAGCTTTCCTTCCTCCTTGTCTGGAAAAGTTGTCGCAAGTGGCTCTGGTCAGCCTGTGAGTAAGTCCCCAGAATTACTACAACCCCAGATAATGGGGACTCACCAGATGAGGTGGGGATGGCAGAAAGAGGGGGGTTGGCAGAAGTTGCCGCTTACATTTTTATTTTTGCTCATTTTGCCCAACTTCAGCTCAAAAACTAATTGTTGCTTAAACAGTGCTCTAAAATAGAGTGGTAAAAACAGGCAAACTCCCACCTGGCTTCACCAAAACCTCAGTCAAGGGAGAGGACCCAAACAAAACTGCCTGTTGCCAGGGAAGAGAATGGCCCAGACCCCAACCCAGCCATGGCAAGTGCCAATCTACAGAAGATTTGGCCTGAGAGAGCTCAGTGCAAACCTGACAGAGTTTGCTCTTGACTGCACCATCCCACCCCATCTTGCAGAGATATTATCCTCCCACGAATGTTGATATTGTTCTCCAGAAGGCGTGCATTTTTTTATTGTGCTGGTAGAGTTAGATGAAACTAATGAGTCAATGGTTTCACATTTTTAAACAGATGGTTGAGATATCACTTTTGATTTCAGTCAGCTGCCGCGCTTCGGTGCTTCTGTGTTTTGGACTGAGTGCTTGGGGGTACACCTGTAGGGAAAAGAGGCTTAAAATGGCTGTGGATGCAGATTGGGCAGTAATGGTACCTTGCTGCAGGAAGCCTTCCATTGCCTTTAGTGAGCTGCTGTTTGGATAAGAGACAGCTTTCTGTCCAAGGCCCTTCAAGGAGGGTGGCTGAAGGGAGGTATCTGGCAATGGGACAAGGGACTTCTTGAAAAAGAATAAAACTGTGTCCCAAGAATGACTGGGGCATCCTATGTGGTCCCACACCCAAGAAGCTCCTGACACAGTGATGTCAACCAGATTTCAAGAGTGTTGGAGAGATACTGGTGTTTGGTCTCATTGCACATCTTCATCCTCTCTCGAGCTGTAATGTTCTTACTCACGTTGAGTAGTACCTCTCTGAGGAAATAGTCCCGCTGGCTAGAGCAGGACTGCTCACGGCAGACACTAATATTCAACATGAGTAAACAGCTATACGTGTGTGATGGGGTGTACGAGATTGTTCAGAGTCCTGTGGTTTGCTAGTCTGTGGGCAATGCCAGGGATACATGCACACTAGTGCAAAATTCCAGATAAATGTCCTCAACGTTGTGTTGACGTTTCTGCAGAGCTAAACATGAAGATGTTTCAGCAATTGTAGTTGGAAAGACTTCTTTTCCTCTGTTTTAAACTAATTTCCTTCTCATGGTTGTCTGGGTTGTGTTCTCTGAGCTTAGAAAGTTAGAAGGAGAAGCAACATGTGCAAAAAATTAGTTTTTATAGATCTCGTGGTCCTTGAATTCAGGCTAAGAAGTACCCATGCTTGCAGCTCTGAGCATGGCAAGCAGCACCTTGCTGGAGTTAGGAGTTAGCTTCGTTCTGGTCTGATGTCACGCATCTGATGTAAACTTTGCAGTGATGTTTTGATGACATATGGTAAAGCTCATCTCGGTCTTGGCTGCTCTGCAAGTTAGATATTGAGTTGAAATGGGACCTGAAGGTTCCTTGTGTAGATGGTGGGAGACCGGTGGAAACCTCTGCAACAGCACTAGGCAGCTAGCTTTGGGATGGCCAAAAGTTGATAGTGACAATCGCACAGATACCTGAAAAGTAACAAGGAAAATAAAACACAGAGGAAAATCAGAGCAAGACTGCTTAGATAATCTAAAAATACAACATATATCAGATGGGAGAAATGAGAGCCAAAGCAGTACTGAACAAAAGAGATTTACCTGTGGTGCATGAGGACTGGAAAACTGTCAGGCGTATTGGTATAATTAGTTTTGCCACTTTGGGGATGCTTCTAGCAATTGTATTTGTGGCTTCCTGTGTTGACTGAGTAGTCAAAGCCATAACAAAAGAGCTGCCTGACATCCTGGACCCATTCAGCAGAAAGGCCCGTGTACCCTAGTGGGTTCCAGGGCAGAGATGTTGGACAGCCAAGTACGGCAACTCTCAACTGCAGGCACACCCCTGCACCACAGATTTTGAACTTCTCCAGCACCCAGTTCACAGATATTTCAATTAATGCCTCTCTGAGGTGTTCCAGAGAAGCTGGGAATGGATGACAGGAAAAACCCTAAAAGAATGGAAAAATCCCATTGCCTGTGCCTTCTCCAAAGGAGCCTGGAGGTGGGAGGGTGCTTTGAGTGGCATTCATAGAGGCTGCCAGTCCCACGTAATTTGTGTAGGAAGTTTCTCACCGTTACAGTCTGCAGGGACGTTTCTTCCCCCTTAGTGACCTAATTTTGGTGAGTGAGCAACCGTTTGGAAGGACTTTCCTGCCTGACTTTCCGACCGTAGCTTGGAGCCAGCAGGAAGGGGAACCCAGGTTCAGAGCTTCCCCGGTGGCCCGTGGTTCAGCAGCCCCACAACTCCCACCTGGGAGCCCCGTTGCTGCTGGTGTCCGCGGACAAGGTGACAATGGACAGAACATGACAACGTTGCTGAAAAAAATAGTTCCTTAGGATATAAAGCAGCCTAATCCAGGCTTTGGCTTCCACTGTGAGTGGCTTATTGGGTTTGAATAGAGTTTTGCCAAAAGAAAGCAACTTTTTTTATACAAGGCACATGATTTTCCTTTGAAAGAATGTTTACAGAATAGAGCTCATTGCCTCATCAGTCAGTGTATCCTTGATATTTTCAATTATGTGGTTTCTTATTCAACACGTGTTCGAATCATAAGACTTCTACCCCTTTATCTGAATTTATCTACTGGGAGCATTTTTAAGAGTGAAATGTCAGTCAGGTGCATGCCAGACATGCAATAAACACAGCTTTTTTCCTCTGCTTCCCAGCTCAGTTCTCTGGAATTCCCCTTTGCTGCTTTCTCATTTTTATGTTCCTTTTCCAGCAGAGGAGAACAGGTCCAGAGTTTTCTCTGACCAAGGAGACATACTCAGTGAGGTCCTAGGACTGGCTTCTTGCTTGGCATCTTCGATCCATTTACAGCACACCAGGGAGTCCTTCGGTCTCCCAGATGAGAATCTTTGAAGACTCCTCATGTTTCTTCAGCTGGTCTGTTCTGGTTTGGTACCGGAGGGCTCCCCTCAAAAGCTTTTGATGGGTCTAAAATTTGCCAGCAGCCAGTAGCGCTGCTGGTCTGAGTGTTTTTTGGGTGGGCTTTTCATTCGGCTTTACTTAAATAGCAAAGGAAGGGAAAAATCAAAGAGGTCAGGAGCACTGGTGGGGCCCAGGCTGGGCTGGGCTGTGGGTGGGCAGGGAGCATGGAACCCCTCGGCAGATGTAAAACCTCCATGCCCTGTGGCAAGCTGCTCTGCTCTGGGTGTCTCTTGTTTCTGAACTCTTGTGCTGCAGCTGCACGGAGATCTGAGGAAGTGGGCAACACTGGAGTGGGAACAGAATGCCATTATTTGTGGCGAATTATTTCTTAATGCCGAGCGTAGGAGAGACCGTAAATATATGCACTGGCACAGTTTTAACATGCTTCTTTCTTCACCATAATAATACGATCTTCTAGAAAATTTTATAGAAATCCAGGCCAGAATTTGGATAAAATAAATAGCTGTTTGTTTTTCCCACACTTATTTCTTCACTTAAAATAATACATCTAACTATCATCAATAGCATGATGCGTGTGCAAGAATGATGACACAGAATAAGCATGGGGGTGGTGTGATGATGAGCAGGGGCAGCTTGATGTTTGGTGCCTTAAGTGAGATATGAGGCTTGAGATGTTCAGAGATCCCACCAAAACACCCTATCTAAAATATATGATCTTGCATGTAAGCCCTGGTTAGCCACCCGTGGAACTCTTTTCTGGCTGCTGTGTTCATTGACATCACAGGCAAACGTAGCTGCTGGCATTGATGCCTGTGTCACATGGATTGTATGAAAACAGGGCAACATCTGGCAGTGAGCACTTCAGGCCCCTGATCAGCAAATTGAGTGTGAAGAGGAAATGTGGTGGTTCTGTTGTCTCCTGAGTGCTTTAAAAAAATAAGACAGAGACTCAAGAACAAAACTATTTCTTAATGAGGCCCTACATGATCTTTCCAGTATTAACACTCTGCAATGAGCTCAGACAGCATGTCCCTGGGGTGCTGATGTGGGGTTTCAAATGTGTCTGCAGTCAGCTGAGCCACAACCCTACTGCTGAAACCCAGGGCAAAGCCCTCTCCACCCGCAAAGGCAGCTGATGGCCCTGATAACTTCAGTCCATGCTCAGCCACACAGCTGAAACCAAGAGGATACAGCAGACCTGTGAAGGTCAGCATATGGTTAAGTCTTTTTCTCTACATTTGGAAGTGCTGCTGAATTTTACTGATAAGGCCCAAGTTGGACAAGGCTCCTGTTCTCTCACCACTAGTGGAAGAGGATCTGCAGTGCCAACTGGGCCTGAGACTTCCCATGAATTATGAAGTGCTGTGATTGCATATTTACATTTGCTGATGGTGCCGATGTCTTTCAGAAGAAGGTATAGAGGATTTTACGTGACTTTCAGCTGGAACACGATGTCACCAACACTCCCCCTCCCAGGCTGGTGGAGCAGTTCTGATTGCTTGCAACACTTTATTAATAGACTTGCTAACATCAAGGAAAGCTTTATGAATACTTAGGATCCAGGGAAGTGCCAGTGACTGCACCTTGTGCTGCTTCTGCTAATAATATGTAGAAGTTATAAAAAATGTATTTTTATTTTCTGCCTGAGACAACTTATTGGTGACCCTTCCTTGGCCTTTCAAAGAAGCATCCAGCAGACCTGACATCTCTGATGCATACAGCAGAGCAGGGACAGTGACTGTGTGCTTCTTGCTTAGCAGCTTGGCAGGAGTCAAATGATAATGTGGTTAATAACCCTGTTACATAGGGAGGAAGATGGTTTTCCGTGAAAGCATTGGAAGGTATTAAGATGTCTTGTCTAGACATCTTGTCTAGAAAGACATTAAGATGGCAGTAATGGGGCAGGATCGAGCTCTTTATAAGAAGTGAGACTTGGGTTCCTTGTCTGCTTCAGGCCCTCCACGCATCTTGAGCTCTCTGATCCTACAGTACTTGTAGCCCCCAAATATTCCTGGTTCCAGTAAATCCTGCCACTGTCAGGGAAAATTGAGATAGATAGGCTTTATCAGCTCCCGACAGATCAATCTACTTCAGAAATAGCTCTCACCTGATAAAGATTAGGTATAACTGATGCAGGAATTCCTGCTGGTATGTATCTGAACATCTCTGTGAGGTACAATGTGGAGCCTCCTCTTTGCCTTTATTGAAATTTAAAAGGCTTATGCAGGTTCTGACAATGATGAGGGCTAATTAGCTAGACGCAGTCATGTGTGTGAGGCAAGAACTGGGTTCCTTGATACTCATTTGTAGTTTTGGACCAAAGAAGTGGTGGCTGCTCTGCACTGCTTGGACGTCTGTAGCCAAACAGAGGTCCGTAGCTTGACAGAAACATCCCCTATCTCTGTCAAGGACAGCCCAGGTGGGCAGGGGTGGGCAATGCAATCGTGTAACTTCGGCTGCTCTAGACTAACACCGACCCAGCAGACTTAGCCTGCTGCTGAGCAAGGCCTTTGTGTTGCAAATGACTTTGAGTTAAGGCCTGCTGTGCAATGACTTTTCATGGAAATCACTGGAGGGTATTTTCTCCATTCTCCCACAACAGTACAGAGCGTACTTTTTATTCCATTTTGCCACAGTAATGGCATTAGCTGCTGGGAAAGCAGACAACATGAGTTCCAGGTCTGGCTTTCTTATTGACTAGCTCCTTGGAGAGAAGACAGCTCACTTTAGCCATATCCATGAAATCTGCTGTGCCAAATAATTGAGGCCATCTGAAGCAGTCTGAATACCCTGTTCTCATGCGCTACATCATCTAGCAGGGTGTGGAAGGTTAAGCCGTGTGTCTGCTCGTGTACTCCAGTCACTTAGCCGTGTCCAGTTTGGTCCAGGCTCTGCTAGTCTTTATCAAGTCTCCTAATACAGAGAGCAGTGTTGGTGCTTCCCGAAGGACTGACAAAATGAACCCTCCACAACGAACAGTAGTGGTTCAAGCGATGTCGTCAGGGTCATTGCGCTCTGTATGGCTGGCCCACGGGCCGTGGCCATGCGTTTTGTGTACCCCAAGGTACACAAATGTACTTTGTGGCTGATGTTCCCCCAAGGTTTCACAGGCAATGCCAGTCACTAGCTTTGTGGTCTCGCAGTCAATGCGACCCCTGCCAGAGGAGAACCTAGGGCGATGGAGCTCCCACATTTGGGTGCCTTGGTGTTAGTTGGGTGACCAGAGAAGATCCAAGTGAGAGCTGATGCGAGCATTGCGTCCTGCCTCTTCACAGGCCAAAACTGATAGGAGCGAGTGCTGGATGAACACAGAACAGAAAGAAGCAGGGGGGGAAGATCTGATGGAGGGATGCAAATAGAGGGGTACAAATACAGAGGCATATTGCTGGGCAAGTTGCCTCACTTACTGCTTCTTCTACGCACATATTTGAAGTAAACATTCAAGCTCATCCCTGAATTTACGCTGAGGGAAGAGGCATCCTTTCTTCGTGGCTGATGAATCAGGCACCTTCCTTCAAATAGGCAATGGGTCCGACAGATCCACATTTAGCACATTGAGCTGAGTTATCAGGCCTTTAACTTCCCTTTTTTTAACAAAGCTTCTTGCCTTTAAAGAAGAAAAATCCTCTGGCAAATTATCCTTTCCAGGTAGATGGAGGCAATGACACAGTCTTACATTGCCTGTTCAGATCAAATGGGAGCCTGCTGAGAGGAAAGAGGGGAAAAAAAAAGAAGTATTAAATCCCTGTGGGGTTCCTGAAGTAGGCACACATTATGAGTAAAGCATTTAATGATCACTCAAGAAGAGTTATGGGATTTTTTTAATTTTTTTTTTCTGTATGGGCAGTTTTGATCTCAACTATACATAGTTTTGGCCCTTGATGCTACCAACTATCTCTGTATAATAGGGATTTAAAATACTTGCCACACTGTTTTTCTAGCTGAGGGCATCCTTTTTGCATGTCCGAAAGTGTAAAAGGTAACACAAAAACTCAGCAAATTGGCCCTTATCCTATTCCTCTACTTTAAAAACCCCACAAGTCTCAGCAGGCTTTATGTACTAAAGACTTTTTTCTTTGTTTCTTTGGGTTTCTGATTCTCTCACTGCTTAGTTTTTGTTTGAAGACAAACTCTTTAGGTGGTGACACAGAAATGAATTGCAGTAGAAATACTGCAGATGAGAAAAACCAAAGGGAATCTAACTGCAGGTGGGGAATATTTTAATATTTAACGGAAGACAAATATTAAATATTTTATTTTGATTTCAGGTGGGTGTGTATTTTAAAACATTTGGGGTGGATTTGTGTTTCATGATGCGTGTGTAAAGACCTGATGTAAAGGATAAATGTTAGGGTCTTGGTATTTGAGCTTGTTGTGACAAACTACAAATGTTCATACTTCTAATATATAATCTATATTAAAAAAAATATCTTGTTCTCTTCAAATAGCACTTGTAATGAAATCCCTCTCAAAAGACAGAGGAAGCACAGGAAGCGTTCACGGGACTGTATCTAAGTAGGAAGCTTGAGAAAGTTTTCACAGGAAAAAAAATCTGTGCTTTTTCCATTCAAAACTATTATTGGACAGTGGGGAAAGAAAACAAACACCTTCCCCCTAAATTGGTGAGATTATGTGTCTTTTGAGAAATGGGCTGTGATTTTTCTCTCACTTTTTATAATAGGATTTTCAGGAAACAAATTTAGACCTGAGTGTTGTTGACGTGAAGATGACACAGTTTCTCAGGAAAGCTGAGAATAAGGTGCTGGAGACCGGTGCTGCTGGGCCAAGTCCTTTTTTCTCACTGCACTTTGCTCCTCCTTAAAAGTAGTTTCTTACATGTCTCTACAGGTTGTACTGGTTTAAATACAACAGGGAAAAATAGGCAGAGGTGCACAGCTCGCTTTTGATTTTCAATCAATCTAGTTCAACCAGTGCCAGTACTTAGGGCAAATATATTTAAACCAGTTAACTCTGTAATCAGTTTAACTAGCACTGATATTGTACCAAATTACATTAAATCAGCATAAGTGAGAGTTTAACCTGATTTATCTACGTCTGCCTTGGCCTTTGCACCAGTTTAATTAACCATTTAATTGTAATGCCCTGCTAGCCAAATAAGGTTGCCCTTACAAACCTTATTCCATGGACTTTTACTGAGTTTCAAGTGGTTGTTCCCAACCTGTCTATGGCTGTGTCCCAGTGCCGGTCAGCGATACCTGCTGGTGTCCAGCTCTGGCTGCTTCTGCTGCTGCCTTTCCCTCTCCCAGAGAGCCTGCAAAAGCCTGGCAGGGCTCAGCAGGATGAGTTTCCATGCCTTCCTGCACTAGTCTTTGAGAAGCAAAATCCAAATTGTTTTCCACTAGGAGAATAACCTTCAGGTCCTCAGGAGAAGCCAGTCATACATACCCCACTGCCAGCTCTTCTGACCTTGTTCTTGACCTTGGATATGTCTTTCTGAAGGTGGTAGGTCTTCAAGGAGTATTAGCTCAGTAGACTTCAGCTTTCGTTTAAAGAAAAGGCCAACTGCCTACATCCCAGTTTGCAAATGCACCACCATACCCAGGGCTGACTGGGTGTTACTGGCCAAGAGCCCAGCTTAGAGCCTGTCAGATCCTCCTCTCCAGGCCATGAACTGAAGGTGAGAGTCCTCAGACATCTCTTCTCCATTCTGCAAATCTCTTCCCTGAATATCTCCCCAGAACAGGGAAGATTGTCCCTGCAGAGGAAGTTGTGACCCCCCGACACTCTCCATTTGGACCGAGGAACATCTGCCTTGAGCACCAAGCTCAGTCTCTAACATGGAAATCATGAAAGCTATTCTTTTGATGAGGAACCAAAGGGGATGACTTAATCCCTAGTCTAGGCTTCTTTTTTTTTTTCTTTTTCCTAAAGCCAAGTCATAATGACATTGCTCTTGCAGCTTCTGTTTGCGCCACTGCTGCTGTTGCTAACCAGTGTCATGAGTTAGTGTCTGGAAAGAGGAACATGTGAAAATCAAAACAAGGGTGTTCAACAACAGAGATTGTCCAGTCCCCCTTGAATTCTTCCGTTACCTATCCAAATATGGCAGAGATGGAAAAAAGGAGGACCAGGAATTAGTGGATGATTCATTAGAGTAACAAAATTCATTCAGGAGCCCCAGCTGCAGAATTAATCACCTTCAATTCTGCTGATAAAACCACCCTGGGACTGACAGGGTTTCAGACTTTGTTCCAAACTGATGACATAGTCTTAGAAACTATATTTTAAAATACGAATTCAGCTTATTTCTCCTGGGGTATTTATGTAACGAAGGGACCGGTTTTCAATCTGAGAACTCAAAACTTTTTCTAAGAGAAGCAAATACAAACCTTGCAGTGAAATTATTAGCCCTGGCAACAAGGTCTTGTGTGGGGAGAGCAAGGCTGTCCTGCCTGTGGGGTGGCTGGCCTGTTGTTCTCCCTCATAAAATAATTTTTGGACTCCCTCTGAAAACATCTGGTTGCTTCTGGCTGTCTTGCAAAGCCCCGCATGCAAACAGACAACGCTTGGAGGAATTATCTCG
The DNA here is from genome assembly GCA_028565335.1 of Limnodromus scolopaceus. Lineage (NCBI taxonomy): Eukaryota > Metazoa > Chordata > Aves > Charadriiformes > Scolopacidae > Limnodromus > Limnodromus scolopaceus. The sequence continues at coordinate 10,512,039 of JAOXNO010000003.1, forward strand.
CTGGTTTTCATGTATCTCGGAGATATGCCATGTGCTGTTCCTGTGATAATCAGGCTAAATGGTAATTCTTTGAAAAACCATAACTGGTATATGCACAGTAGAGCAGCAGTTAAATTCCCAGGGGTTTCATCCCTCTCGGACATTTTCCATCCTAAGTGGGAGCAGGATTTCTGAGCTGCTGTGTGTATGCTGAGAGATGCTTGTTTGGTTTATTTTTCTGATCACAGGAAGTGGGGAGAAGGAAATTCCTTGATTTGATAGCAGAAAGGATGAAAACTGCACTTCACGGGAGACAAAGCTCAAACAGCACTCAGGGGAGGCAGAGACTCTGATTAAATCCTGAATAAATATGCAAGGGTATCACTGGGAAGTGGAAGGAGCTGAGGTCTGAAATAGGGGATGGCGGCTGGGAAGGAGAACGGGTGACAGATTGGGGGTCTGCAAAGAAACACTGCAGCTGGATAAAAAGAAACTGGGGCAAGAAACGAGGCAGAATGACAAGGAATGTGGGCAGAGAGGGGGGGTCTCTGCTACATCTGACCTAGGAAACTATTTTGATGAGATATTGAGGATGGTATATTTTAACTGGCTAGATATGCAGCTGGTGGGGCAAAGAAATGGGGCAGGGACTTTCCTATGAGACTCTAGATGGGTACTGGAAGCTCTCACTCAAATGCTGTCTTTCTTTCCGTATTGAATGCTGAAAGCTTTTAAACAAGTCTTTTGCCTTGTAGAGAGATAAAGAGCGATAACGACTTTTCTTGTCTTTTAGTCTGCAGGGGTAACTTGCGTTCTCTTCCCAGATTTCACAGTGTACCATACAGAGCATTAACGCAAAAGTCTGTGAACTTTCTTCAAAATTAAGTCACATGTCTGTTTATTTTTTTCAATAGCAGCATTGACTGCTTCCTTTCCCCTTCAAATGAATGCACAGATCCTTGATGTGGGGGAGTTCTTCCAAACTGGGAACTCTGATGGGTCGAGTGTCAATTTTTTGCCTACTTGTAGAGATATCAATCTATGCTGCTGCTCCCTGCTCTCAGCTTAGAGATCCCCAGACTGTGGTTTGAGTAACACTACTGGTGAAAGAACCGTTTTACATAGTAATTTTAGGCTAGAAGAAGAAAAATGCAAATCATAAGAATTCTAAGTGAAGATGCCACAAAAGAGGGAATTGCAAAGAGTTTGCAGGGGGGGTAAAAATAGCAGCGCTGTACGTTACATTGTGCACCCCACAGTATCTTGAAAATCATTGCTGAAATCACAGGAAATGTTCGTTCAGAATGAGGAAGAGCTGTGTCTCCTGATAAACCCTTCTCCTTGGGAGCTGCACGGCCAAAGTCCTTCCGTCTCCTGAACCTTTCTCAGACTTGATAAGAATCCAGTCCGAAAAGGAGAATTTGTCTAATAAACTGAACACATATTTTAACAGCTTTAGCAATCTCAGACCCATCAGTTGAAAAATAACTGAACACTACTGACCAGAGAGAGGATGTCTGCAGGGGACTGGGGAGCTGAGAAGAGCAGGGGAGCCCGAAGTAGCTCATGGCTTTGGGAGGGGGTTATGGTAGTTTGGGTGAAGAACAAGACAAATGTGTCATACAGGGATTGAGAGTGCTGATACTGCTAGATGTTAATCTGTGGCTCTAGGAAGGAGTTAACAAGGCATGAAAATTTCATTCTGTTTGAGCAAAAGGAGAACAGCAACAAAAAAACAAGTTAGCAAATGGAATATTATCTTCAAGGGAACAAACTAACATGTAGTTGTTGGTACAGTTGACAGGTGCAGTTTCCTTTATTCTGGCTATAATTTGAAGTGAGGCAAGTTTCAAGCAATATAAAACTAAGCTGTGCATTCCCGGTGATCCCTAAATCTGTACCCCCAGGGAAACCTGACTTTACCTCCTGGAGTGTGTTTGGGACTTGCTCATAGGTCATTGCTACAGAAATTCTATCTGGTAAGAGTCCCAGTAGGGTTATGCCCATAAATGCAAACACTAGATTAAAGTTCATGT
>JAOXNO010000003.1:10522397-10547732 GCA_028565335.1 Limnodromus scolopaceus
TGCCTTGCTCTTAATAAAACCATGTACCTGCAGGTAAATTACTGCTATTTGTGCTATTTTCTGTTGCCCTTTTCCAGCTTATTTATTTTCAGACTGGTCAAAAAGCACCTGAATGACCTAGTTACTGAAGTATTTTTAGTGGAAAAAATTATTAGGAAATGCTTTCAAGTTGCATGATGGCTTTTTAGGGAGCTTATTCTTACTTTGAGCAACAACATTGAGATGTAGTTTGTCATTAATAAAGCAGTGATGGTTTTATAAAATTCTCATCGTTCGTGGTGTCCAAGTGCTTTTTTCTTCTTAAATGTAAACTTCAAATGTTTTACTTATATCAACTACTACCTCATCTCTCTCCAGTCAAGATCTTCTGTAAAACACTCCCTCTATTATTTTTTTTCTTTCTTCTGGTGCTGTGCTGAACATTGAAGTTATTAAAACTTTCCTTTTAATACACAGTGCTTCTTGAGGAAGTATTAATTTTACCAAAAAGGAACGCATTTTTAAACTGTACTTACTCTGGAGCCAAAGAGGACTTTTCCAAAGTGCCGTAGTCTGCAGATGATCAAATTTAATTTTGTAAATGAACTTTGCGGCATGATTAAATTTGAACTTGATTACATTAGGCTTCTCAACATTGAGTTTGTGCCTTATTGGAGGTAGTCTTTTCATATTACTGCTATTTATGGATCTTATTCAAGTGTTTTATATTCTGCTTGGGTTCTGCAATGCAGTTTGTTCAAGCTACTGCTTATATCTGTTCCAGTTGTGCAAGAAGTGGAAAATATCCTTTATTTAGAACAGGTCACATGTGCTTGCATCCAGGAACCGCGTCTCAGTGTGTTTAAAAAAAATAAAAATGTATCTTGGAGGAACAGATTTAAAAAGTTCCTGAAATATTTTTCCGTCTGTTACAGAGGAACGTTACACATTTTAAACTAAAAGGTAATAATAGCCGAGTTTAAAGTGATACGTAGGCTAGTGCTGACTGAAGTCAACGGTAAAAGTCTTAACCAACGTCAGTGGGAGTAGAGCAAAGCCAAAAGTACGTCCCTTTGAAATCTCTCCGGTAACATTTTTGTGAGTGAGTCAATAATCCCATGTTTATTCTGCACCTCAAACTCGCTTGGCTGGGAAGGAAACCCTTGCCACATCTTTTTGTACTCTTTTATTGTTGAAAACAGTCTTAATAGGAAAGGCTGCAATTGGAGTGTCTATTGTATAAACATGTGGAGACAATAAGCGGTATCTCTTGGTATTTATTTATACCGGGAGTGGGTGCTGCTCCCTGTCTGCAGCAGAGCATTTTCCCTGGTGGGAGATCCTGGTTGACCTTTTCTCTTCTGCAAAACTCTCGCTCTGTTATTTGCAGTAGGCCTTTGCTATTTAGCGAGGAAACAGAAATAGCCCATGAAATTCAGTTCAGCATTTGCTTTGATACGAGCTATTGAACGTCACCTTTTTGCTTCCCTGGCCTGCTTTCCTCGGGAGGGTTTTGCTCAGCTGCCAAGCTGGTCAGAGAGCGCACAGATATTTTGGGGCTGAGCTGACTGCACTGACTGTGCACCTATTTTCTTTTTATTTATTGGACTGCTGGTTGCATTAGTTGTATGTAAGTACATATGTGCTCTGCATGAAATAAATCCATACCTTTGTGGTGAGCAGGAAGCTCCCCTAGCTGGCTGCTATTGATTTACAGAATCCAGGTGATAATTTGAATCAGTATATCCTTCTGCCTTTTTTAATGGCTGAAAATAAACCTATGCAGCCCAGCTGATGGTGCCCCTGGTGCTGCTCGTTTCCTCGCTTGTAGTGGAAGTAATTTCACAAGCCTCTGAACCAGAATTATTGGGGCTGCTTGGAACCTACCAGTTGTCATTAACAAGTCATTGCAGAGTTTATTCTGTCCTGTGTATGTTTTTATTTGGCACTTAGGGTGATGTATCGAAGGCCCGTTCCAGCACAGTGGTAGGCAGGGTTACTAATTCCTGCTGTATGGTTTGGTCAGGAGCTAAAGAAGATTGGGAAACAAGAGCAGAAGAGACTTGCAGATGTGTTATTTTATAACCAAATGTAGCTTCTCACCACCTTCTGTGATTAAAAGTTTAATGGGAAGAAATCCGTATAGCTGCTTAAAAATGAGGATACAGGAGAAACCTGTTCCGACGCTTACTATGCTGTCCTCCTGTTTCTAGGTTTGCTTTCCAAAGCAACACACTTTAAAGACTTTGAAAATGAAACAGAAGGAGTAATTTTTTGTTTACTTTTCTGCTAAAAATTGAAATTGCGTGTTGGCTGTTAATTGTCTTCCGAGAATGATCTGCTGTTTCAGTGTTGAGAACAAAATGAGAGTCCGACTTCCATTAAGCTGGTCAGGCTCTTGGCCATTATTGTCTGTCTCATTCTATTTTGGATTCAAAAAGTTTTTGGAACATGTTGGTTTGTAACATTTTTATTTGGTAAAATTCACTGTCTTTTAATATCATTTTTGCTGGAACAAAGGCGACATGATTAAGCAGTGTGGTATGGCAGATTTTGCCGGACAGTTAACTATTGCATCACTATCATATTATACTAGGACTATGATTATTTTTATTTTTTTGAATAATCCCAGCAGCTAAACAGTAACAGGACAATTATTGGCTTGCATGTACTTTTACACTTCATGTCATACTGGGCATAAACAGCACAGGAAAAATATTGTTGCATATTCATAATATAACAATGCTACTGCTTTATCCACAACAGCTGTAAAAAAGCTGATGGTGCTTTGAGTGTCAAGATTGAAATATTTAGGTTCACTGGAACCAAAGACTGTAATACAGTCTGAAACAGGTCAGCCTGTCCTCCAGCCCATATCCAAGGCAGAAATTACATGTGTTTTCCTGTGTTACACGTGCCAAGGGTCTGCTTGCTGTGGATATGCACAAGCAATTTTGGGGTGGCCTTTGGAAAGGGCTCTGTCCCAGTATATTTGGCCTGAATTTCAGCTTGTGGCCTGCATAAGCCCTCCTCATTGGTGTCTTTGGGCTTCACCTGAAAATGCATGTTTCAAAGAGGATGTAGGAACGTCCAAGTGCAAGAGGATGGAGTGGGTATCATGGGTATGAGTACAAAAATTGTGAAAATGGGTAAGGAAGACTTGCAATACAACTGCTAGCTAATCCTTGAACCACTAATAGTGCCTTTGGATCAAGCTCATTTTTTCTGGTAACATCTCTGCTGCAAGGGCTGCTGTAATGTTTGTGTTAGCAACTTTCTGCCAAGCATGCAAGCCAGGGTCTGGTGGTTTATAGCTTTTTTTTTTTTCTTTTGGTGGTAAGTGATTATGTAGAAACTCTCTGTAGGCTCCCCCTGCCCTGACCTGCTGCGTGGACTGGACTGGCAGGTTGAAGGGCAAAAATGCGTTGCTGTGGTATATAATTACTTCTTCCAGCATGAGCCAACAGAGCTGCTTGCTGTGATGATTGTTACGTACACTGCTATGTAAAACAGAATGCAAGTTTAATGTAGGGTTCGGGCTAGTATTTTAATGTTGTAATTAACAGCCTCTAACAGTAAACAAGTTTTTTTTTTTAAATCAGTTCCCATGAAGATTATTCCTTTACGATGTAGGCAGACATACATTTGCAGATGTGGAGTTTATGAATTCTGTATTGCTTGGAGAAATGAGCATCAAGAACAAAGAAATAACTTTTTTTGAGACCCTTTTTCTCTTATTCTAGAATACCGCAGGTACGGCGGCAGGTGGCTGGAGATCAGTCCTGCCGTCAGTATTTCATAGGGACATTTCGGCTAAGGGAAGCAGCCACGTTTGAGACGATGTGGCAGTTCCTGTTTCTTGGAAGAACTGGATTCATCCTTCTTAAACGCTCCCCAAAAAAACGGTGGTCTAGTTTCACAGGTACGTTGTGCCTCCGTTTGCGCCGTTCTTTTGACACAAAATGGGCATGAACCCAGCTGAACCTGCTGGTTAGGCTGGAGTGGCTGGGTTGGAGCAGGCTGGGGGCGTTTGATCTTCTCAGACCATCTTGTGAGACTGCTTGCCAAGAGATCCGTGAAGCTGCAGGGAGTAGGAAAGAGGTTTGTATCTCTTTAAACCTACGAAGGCAAGTGTCATTTGCCTGTGTGCGAGGGTTACGTGCCAGGTTTGGCCTACTGTTATATTAAAGAATTTATTTATGGTGAATTGCGTGAGAAAAGGACTTTACCTGGTGAAAAATCAGTGTGTTGGGTACCTGGAAAGATGTTGATCAGCTCTGAGGTATTTGGGCACTGGAAGCTTGCCAGGTTTAATGTGTTTAAAGCATCACACCAGTAACAGATACTGTATTGTCAAAGCTTGCCTGTAAACCCAGGTTGCTGAGACACTGTTTCTTGTCTTCACAGTATGTGACAGCACAAACTGCTGTACAAACGGTAGAAACCTAGTAAGGCAGGAGTGTTGGGATCTGGAGACTGGAGAAAAGTAGCAAGAAGAAGTGGGAACAACTGGAATGTGCCGAACGAAGGATGCTTCAGAGAATGGAGACAGGAGTGATGAATGATCGTTACTAATCTTATTCCCAGCCATCCTGCTGCAACATGTAAACACGTACAGAAAATAGAAATTACTCTTGATTCCTTCTGGAGGAGAAGCAGCCAGCTAGAAAACTTGGGATGGAGCTAAATCAGATGGGAACTGTTTCAGGGTGAGAAGATGAGAGCAGACTTTGGAGGCTGTCAGATGGCAAGAGATGGGGAATGTGGGCAAGGCGGGGGGGTTGTGGTCCTGGAGCTTCAAAGGAGGAAGTTGGAATAGTACCATAGAGATGAAAAAGGATCATTGAGTTCTCTGAGTGGGAGAGCCTGGCTGAGCATGTTTTGTGCACATTTACTATTTCCTCTCAGAATTCTTTGGGTTTTATCTAAATAAAGAAGGAGAGAGTTTGCATAAAATATGACTGACTTTGGAAATGCTTTTTCTGGATGTGTCCCTGCATGTTAATATGCAGCTGTAAAGCCAAACTAGGAATACAGAGGTAGAGAGAACAAACCAAACCCTTTTTATAATGTTTGTGGACTTCAGCCTGAATAAATAACAGTTGCAACCTGAGAGAATGAAATCGGAGTGATATTGAGATGTGTAGACATACAGGAGGGGATGATCTTACAGAAAAGCAAAGGGAAAAAACCTCTTTTGAGTTGTTCACTAGAAGCTGGAAGGAGTTCAGGGAGGCATGGGTCTCTTGCAGCAGGTCCCCTGGGATGCCATTAACTACTGTGTTTGGGTTTCTGCTCAGTCTAGCAAACTTTATTTTATTTGTACCAAATATTTACAGTTCTCCCCGAGCTCAGCCAAGCTAAAGGCACATCCCAGATGTCGGTCTGTCTAGTGGCACAGCTGAGAAGAGTTGCTGGGATCATTTATTTATTTATTGCTGTTGTAACACGAAGGTTGCCATCTGATAAATAATTATTCCACCCTTGGAGAAGGCACATCGTAAATCTGTTAAGTTGCTCCTTTGTTTGTTAGGCTTGTGCATAATGAGTTTGGAATTTAAGATTAGTGGTATGCTGTGCAACTGCTCATTTTGTGACCTCATCCTCCTGCTCGGCTCACCTGCCTGTCCACCTGTCACATCCTGTTGGGCACCTAGGGCTATATTCATAAGGGGACTTTGGTTTAGCATTGCATCATCTCATTTTCATGTGTTCTGCTGCCTACTGGAATTAGAAAAAAAAAAAACAAAAACAAAAAAAAAAACCAACCCAAAAAAACCCAACCAACAAACCATGAGGTAGGTGTCTAGGTTCCTTACAGAAGACATGAAGGAAACGTGGCTTCAAAGAAGGCTTGTGAAAACCAGCATGTGGAATGGAGGATTGCCTGAGTTGGCCAGCGAAGGGTGTAAGAGACTGGTGTTGGTGTTGAAAGCTGTCCCTGGAAGATTTGGTGGTCTGGCCTAGGTGAGCTGTTGCTAAATGTTTCTCAGAATGACGTGCCAAAGACAGGTTTGCTCTTATAGAGATGAAGAAGGGCAGGTAGTACAACATCCCCCTACCCCAGCTTTATCCACTCGGGACACAGAAGTTTTGAGTTCCGGTCCTGTCTGTGACTCAAAACATGGGATTGAACAGGTCCACCACCCTTTGGAGTGCCCAAACCAATAAACCATAGGCTTTTTGTGGTGTCTCTTTTGCAGAAGCTACTCCGTTTAGCCTTATATAGTATTAATTGAACTGGTTGGGGCAGGAGCGGCACAGGGGAGTGAGCATTTGCCTGGAATGGTTCTCACACTGCTCCAGAAAATAATTATTTGTACTAAGTGGAGCAGCTCTACCAGGAAGCAAGGAAGATGTGTTCAGAAATTAGATTGTTTTCAGCTCCATCTGTTTCTAGAAGGCACTTGTCCAAATCTCTGTAATTGGGGTCACAGCATGAAATATGGGGACCTGCTTGAAATACTGGTGGTGGTATTTGAGGCACAGGAAGCTGGATGAAGGGAAAACGTGTTTAGGGTTATGGGAACCAAAGGTTCCTGAATTGCTACAGGAGGACAAGGAAGTTGAAGGGTGGTATGAATTCTCTGATGGCCAAAGGGCCTCTCTGAGTGGCATATATCAGTGAGGAAGCTGTCACGCAAAGGTGGATGTTAACAGGGAAGACAAGTATACGTCAGTTCTTGAGAGTGCTTAATTTTTTAGGAATGTAAAATCATTTGTAGTGCAGCAAGAGAAGCTTGAATCTGTGTGGAAGTGGGTTATTTCAGAGGCGTACAGTGAGTAAGTCAGGAGATGAAATAGGATTATGTCTCTATCACGAACTTGTTTTTTTTTTGATTTAGCTTGTTGCACAATTTACAGTTTCAGTCTAATTGCAAAACTGTTCTGCAAGTGATAATTTGGTTCCAGCTAACACAGCTTTTGATATTTACTGTACAAAGCTGTGCTGTAGGAGCTGCTCGCCCTGAAGATGTTGTGGGCCTGCAAGGACTTTCTGTTTTTCAAGTGTGTCGAGTAATGTGAAAAAAGCATGAAACGGATCTGCCTGTTATGAGGATCTTGGAGATGCTGGAGCTGCCCCTGCAAAGAAAACAGGGCTGGCTGGAAGAGGCTGCTGGTGCTGGTGCTGCACGTTTGCAGAGCTGGGGAGGGTCTTTCTTGGAGCCTTTTTGGTGTTTCCCTAAAGAATCGGCCTCCCTGCCTTTGCAGCAGCCTCCTGCTTTCTGGGAGAGATCCCTCTGAGTAGGCAGTAATTACTGTCTTTCCAAAGGAGTCCTCAGCTGTGGAGGAGACTGTTAATTATCCCTCACTTAGCCTTTCTAACGAAGGTGTTTGTAAGAGTTGTGCTGGGGTACCGTGATCTCCCTACCACAAAATTTCCCTCCTCTGGGTCTGCAGTGTGGGCAGTGGTTGCTTCCACCACTCTGGGTGGGGGGGAGCGTGTGTTCTTGAGTCTCAGGTGGGATCTTTAGGGACTTGGTCTCTGAAACTGTTGACCATTTGGCCTTTTGCCTTGCAGCGCTACTTGAGACTATAAATAAACCTGCTGAGGAACAGGTCCAATGATCTCGTGTTCCCGAATGCCATTCTGCTGTGCCAAGTGTCCTGGTGCATACCAGCTCAATGAAAGGAGGCTGGTGAGGAAAGGTGGCTCTTGCAGTGAGCTTCAACCTGGAGCACCACTGATGGTGGTTCCAGTCTCAGCTGATAATCCCGGCATCTTCATATCCAGAGCTTCTCCTGGGCAGCCTGGACTTCACAGCTATTTTAGGTAGGCACAGAGACAGAGGCGCATGGAAGATGGCAGGTCCTGCTCTCCCAAAGGATCCCCAGAGCATCAGTGCACTATCGTTATGGTGCAGCGTTTGGCAGATAGCAGCAATGCTCTTGTCTGTGCCATCCTGGCTGGCTGATCTGGAAAACCAGTGGTACTGCAGAAAAAAACATATTAATGATCTAAGGAAAAAATGCTTTTGTGATTTCTTACAGGTCCTCAGTGTTTAAGTACTGGGTTTGCTCACTCACCTATTTTCTCATATCGTTTAAGGGATGTGCTATCAGCTGGAGGATGGTACTGGTTTGTGTGGTTACCAGTCTCATCCACTGCTATCTCGTAACTCCTGCCCCGTTGCTATGAAACATTTTACTGAGAGGCTGTGTAAAAGGGATGAATATCCATCTGTAACTGCGGAGATATTTTTCCATGGCTCATCTCTTGCAGATCTTTCTGATCAGTTTCCTGATTCTGGCAGTGGTGGATTTGAATGCTTTCTGGTACTGTCATACAATTATCTGACGTGTGTTTCCCATCTGTAATTTAATACCTTTGCATTGGAGCTTATTTAATAACACAGTGCAGAAAATTTCAGTATCCGTCCTTGTTGTCTCTTTTCAGTGGGTTTATTTTCCATGGCAAGGACTTTCACAGCTCTTGAAATTCTAATTCTGCAATCAATGTTTAATCTAAGACAGTGTTCCCTCTATTTAAGAGCTACAGAATCAGACTATGCTTTAGAGAAGTGCTAAATTTGGCTGCTTGCGGAGTCATCCACAGTACATAGGTTGTTCAGTAGGTGCTGTTTGGCTTCTTGTAGCGCTGTAGGCAGTGCGGGGCTTTGGGGCTACGTGATGGAAATGCAGTTCCTCCTTTCTGCATGTAGCTTGGGAAGAAGTAAGTGGTAGAACCTAGGAACTGTCTGCACTTCATTTGGTGGCACTTAGAGTTGCAGAGCACCCCTGGCAGCAGAAAGACGGATGCTCTAGAACTGCAAGATTGTATTGATTGTGTTGCATTTCTGCTGGAACAAAAAATAGAACGGGCTCAGCATTTGCACTTTCCACTTGTGTATTGTTTTCTCTTTATTTTGTGTATTTAGAAAATGTGGTGCTCTGCAAACTGCTGGTTTAGTATTTTCTGTGGAATGAAAACCATCTGGATAATTTAACTGAATTTTATCGAAGTTTTTGGTAACAGGCTCTTTTCTGTTTCCTGGCATCTTGTTAGGTGAAGATGAGAATTCAAGTTAAAATTCAAGGAGGTAACAATATTGTGGTTTATGACCTGGAATTTTAGAAACAATTTGGGCTTGTTTGAAGGTGTAAAAGTAATGGAAATATTAAGATGGTATATAGTCTCTCCCAAAGGCATTCTCCCTGAGCAAATGCCTGCTGTAGGCTTTTTTTTTTTTTTTTTTTCCCCTCAGTGTATGTGGAATCCACGGCATAGTGGGAGCTGCAAGCTTAAGAAAGCATCCAGCGTTTAAGTCAAGGCTTCTTTGAAAGAGATCAGACTTAAATGCCAGCTAAAGTTAAGCATATGTTTAAAGGCTTCCCTTGATCAAACCTCTGTTCAGCAAAACACTTCCATGTATTCTTTATTTCAGTATCCTAAACAATTCAATTGGTTTTGTACTCATAAGTTTAAACTTGTTGCAGCCCCAGGGCTGTAGGAAACACAGGTGTCCTCTACTCCGATCCAGCAAACCTTAAACACGTGAACTACGCTGCTTAAGATTACGTGTGCTTAAGTTTCAACTCGTGGTTTGAATATGTTGCTGGATTGGGAGAAGAATGTTCAGCATATGGCAGGCTGTTAAATCTGATGTACTTTTGAGCCTGACGCTTTTATTTTAATATATTCCAGTTTCGTTGCAATACTACTTAGAAAAGTAAAAAAATCCCACTAGAAAAAGATAAATGCATAATTCTTTCAAGATGAGATGCAGAATTAACTGAATTTCAGTATAGTCAGAGGAAGAGCGCTAGCAGTCAGATTTTTCTGTCTCTCCCCTGTCCACCTCCAAAACACTTAACTGCCCGTTTAGTTTCTAATGTCCTGATGATAACATTGGCTTATGGGTTCATTTTTTTTTTGGGTGCTGTTCTTTGTTTTGGGGATTTTTAATTGTTGTTGTTGGGTTTTTAAGTGAGATGAAGGAAAGTGATAAAGTTCTCGGTGTTGGAAAATTTTAGGCATTTGAGAGATGAGTATTTAGATTTGCACGTGCTTAAATCATGAAAACAGTTCCTTGAGCACTCGTGTGTGTGTTTGTGTGTGTGCCTGCTGGGATAGCGAGTGCTTGTGTGGCTCCTCTGATAAAGGAGCTGGATATCACTGCAGCTTTCTGAACCCAAAGTCTTTAAGTTTTTCCCCGTGTCTCCATAGAATCACAGAGTCATTGAGGTGAAACCTCTAGAGATCATCTCACCCAGCTCCATTGCTTATCGTGTTGAGTAGGTTGCTCAGAGTCATGTCTCGTTGGGTTTTGAGTATCTCCAAAGACAGAGACTCGATGTCTTTGGGTGACCTGTTCCAGTATTGATGACCCTCACATTAAAAAAAATGTCAGTTTTTTGTTTGGGGGTTTGTTGTGGTTTTTTGAGTTATACATGACTGACACACGAACTGTTTTTTGACTCATGTAGCACAGCACACACATGATGAAGTATGCGGGTGGCAGCACACCTCCTCCCCAAGTTGCACTCCTTCAGCTTCGCATTTCTAAGTAAGATGAGGGCAGTTAGCTTGTCTAGACTGTTGCAATTTGTCCTTAAAAGCAATTGATTGTACATGCATAGTTAAAGACCTGGTGGGCAAAGCTCTGCATCCTGTTAAGTCTTGGCTCAAAAGCTGACAGGATTTTTTCCTTGTCTTGATTCAGTCTTGTTTGACACAAACTAGTTTTTTTGCGCTGTCATTCCCCATTGCAGATGGATGCAAAGCACCCTACAACATAACATTACATTTAATAAGCAGCTTCAGCTTAGAGGTTGTGTCCGGTGCTGCAGAACTGTACCTTGGTGTTGTTTGTGCGGAGTGTTTGACAGATGCTCACCGCTTGCGATGTTATCTGGACTGTTTAATGCATATAATAGTTCCATGAGGCTGTTGACTAAAATATTCCAGCTCTTTGATGCACCAGCACTAACTTGTCTGCTATGAATTCATACGCTAAAGTCTAAATTACTTCTAAAATAGTAAACATGAACTTTGGCCGTTTTGCGTTGTGGGATAGTTCTAGAATCGGTTCCTTGGTGTGCTGTGCACAAAGTGCCTTCTTGTAACCTGCAGCTGTGTCTGTCTTCATCGGGGACAGTGTATGATGCACTTCTGCTAAGCTATAGTCAATAAATATCACATAGAATTGAGTATCTAACCTTCCGTTGGGACTGATCTTGCCTTGTCTGTCCTGTGTCATGCAGTTATCTAGGACTACAGTTTTCTGCAGATCGCTTTTGGCAGATTCAAGGACTGACAACTTGGAGATCTTACGGAAGATGTTCTTTAGCATAAAAAAGCTTTACTGGAATTACTGGAAAAGTTTACTTTAGGAGGTGCCTTCCGGGGTAAAATAAGTGTAGCAGTTAAGTGCAAATCTTTAACGACACTGTCAAGAGCAAGCAAGAGTCCAGTGCTGTGCTGTGCCATAGCTGTCTTACTTGATTCACTTGTGTCAGACACAGAAACGAACGTGTGCTGACTCCACAGTCTCTAGTTTGTGTTTTCTGAGGCTGTGTTCATTTCTCTGCACTGTCAAGCTCTGACATGTTTGGGTAACTGGAATTGACTGGCAATGGCTAAACATGAAGTCTAGAAAATAAACCATGTTTACTGCTCTAGACTTTGTTCCTTTTGCATTTCCAGTAACTATTGAGAAATAAGCAGAAACTCAAGGGTGCCTTCCCAGAGTAGCACTTCTTGCGGAAGAGACTTGGTTATTTATTGCCATCTAGACTCTCCAAGCAAACCTGAGAGCTGATAGTGTCAATGGTCCTTCTTACTTTAAGTTTATAGATGAAGGATGATGTCTGCATTTATGCAGTCCTTTTGGGCTTTTCTCATGCAAATGAGTGACTTTGGATGGTAAACAGCAAGCAGCAATATCTGCACTCTCAGGGTTCTGTAAGGCTTGGTTAGCTCTTAGGTGCCTTGGTGACAAAATTAATAACATATAAATGCTGGACGTGTCCAAATCGTGATGGTAGTTTTTGCCTCTCCCTGTAGCTGCAGTGAGGGCTCTTTTTACCCATCATTTCTGTTTGTGTCCCCTCTCTGTTCTAAGGCTGAGTGATGTGTACAAGGGAGATGAGGAGTAGCAGGTGGGGGTAGAGGTCCAGACATCTGCTTGCAAGACCATCTTGAAATGCCACTGGAGTATCTCATTGCAAACGCAGGATTTGGGAGCAGGAGTTGTCCTGTCCTCTGTTATCTGGGTAAAACGTGGGATCCTGGGAGGTCTTATTCCCACTGTGTGAGCTGCTGCTTGAATAAAGCTGCCGGGGCAGTTTAACTCTGCAATGCTTAACTTCAATTAAGTTGTCAAGTTTAGCATTGCTTTAGGCGTTAATAGAGTTTTACTCTCACTTAAAAATCTGGTTTAGTAATTAACCTCCATTTTATTCTGGAGTTCAGAAGGTGCTCGTTTAGTGCAGCAAATCTAATGTCATGTGAATTAAAACATGAAAGATACTCAGTAATGAGAAACTGAAACAGGGTAGTGCAGAAATTAGATTATATGCAGTTTACAGGGAGCTGTGCTAGGTGCTGAGTTCTTAATGAAAAGCATTTTGAAGGCACTGCCTTACCTCTGCATTTGCATGGTTAGGGAATGTTTTGAATTAGATTGGGAATTAGTAATGGATTTAGGATTTCTGTTCTTGTACACCAACTTTTTATTGCACTCGGGTTTATTCTACAGCTGTTTCTGAAATCTGGATAGTGGATGGCTGTGACAGTATAACTGCCAGACTGTGCGAGGCATTCACAGAGGCTGGGACAAAAGTGTATGAAGATGGAGGGACCCCTGGTTCAACTGGGTGATACGAACTAATAATTGCGATCCCCTTCTCTGTTGTAACTGAAGACTGAACCCAAACTCCAGCATGTTCTGCTGGGTTTACTGTTGGAGGGAGGCACAGAAGGATGGTACGTGGAAGGACAATTACACCTACAGGAAGCAGAGTCGCTTCACAAAAATTGGCCTGGCCTTTGTGATTTATCTGATACCATTCTTCATACTGCTGTGCCCATATTTTGTATCTTAACCACAGCCATTACTGTCACAAAGAAAAGTGGTCCCCAGCTTTTCTGGCAGGAGGACTGTTTAACTTCTCTTGGCATTGGAGTATAGCTGTATGCTGCTGCTTTTGTCTGCGAGAGCAGGGCTGCTGTGCAAGGAAAAACAGGTTTAATTTCCCCCAGAAATTGTCAGGCTTATTGCATGTGTGTGTGGAGTATGTGCCAGCTGGTAAGTCCCATGCTTTTTGGGACTGGGCATCACATCAATGCATATGGTCTGACTCGCCTTTGGATATAAGGTACAGGCTTTTAAACAGCCCAGGAAAGTACACCAGTTTCTGCTGCCCTGAGGTGTTGGGTGAGTACAGGGATAAGGGGCAGCTTTCCCCTTTTCTTCTGAACACCAAGTGCACAGAATATTGTTTATGCATCTTTTTTGGTCCAGGTATCAAGGACTATGTAATTCAGAATATGAACCCAAAGGCATTTGCAAAGCAATACTGTCTGTCCTGCTTTCACCCTGTGATGTGCATTCCCATGTGAAAGTGCAATTCTACCAATTCTTTGATACTGACTACTCCAGTAGATTTCAGAGGCAAAGATGCAGGAGGGTCAGTGGTCACCTAGCCATCTCCGCTATAGCTTAAATATGTGGAATTATAGGCTTTTACATTTTCTATCATTTGAGTGATTTAAGGGAAAAAATAACCTCTTATCACTTACTGAACTACTTTATTTCCAAGGCAGTAATGTGGGGTAAAAGTTCACCTTATGAGTGCCGGCAGAAGGACTATGCACGGTGCGGGGTGTGGTTTTGTGCTATTCCTGATCTCCTCTGGCTGCAGGTGCTGCTGTAAGGTATGGCCGTGCCCATCTCTGCCCCGAGTCCCAGTCCTGCACCCTGTGAAGGAGTTAGATGCTAAACAGCTGCAGGGAGAGTCGGTTTGTCTCGCTGATTCAGTAGGAAAGGACCACACATGCTCAAAAAAAAAAAAAAAATTAAAATTTTCCATCATGTTACAGAACTGAGTTGTGCTATGGCCACGTAGTTAGAAGACCCAACCCAGGGGAGGGTTGGGAACCCAGACTGTGGGAAGGCAGGACTCCTCCTTCCGTAGCAGCTTGCAGTTATGTTGGGTTAGGTGGAACATAAAAATCTTACTGCTGACCTTGCAAAAACACTGTAAAAGTGACGTGCGAGTTGTATGGCTGGTGTGTGGTTGGCTTTTGGTGTGCGGCAGAGTGTTGCTGCCTTAAAAACAGCATTCCAGTAGGAAGTGTGACAAGTACCGTGCTTACAGTTAGTGACATCTTTACCGATGAGTCCAGTCTGATGACTGTATATGACTGATTCATAACATACTGAATCTCTTAAATGAATGAGCAGTAATGCCAGTGGTCTGGTAACCTCTTAGGACTCTTCCCGAGCTTTATGCTGACTCCATAGGAGCCACATCCCAAATATACTGGCTCACTGAGCTAATCGTCTTACGGCTGAAGCATACTTTAGTTAATTCTGTGTAATAATTTACTGATGCCAGCCATACTGCAGTAGTTATCTGTGTGCAAAGTCCTGGTTCACAGCAAGTATGATGTAATGCAGGTTAACGCTAGCCTCTTTGACCATGGGCTAAGCTGAGCTGTCTTAGTACACATTGGCCGTGGCCTAACAGCACATGTGGCTGCTCTTGCTGCTCAGCTGCTGAATGGTAACTTGTTAAGCCAAGGTATTTTCATGGGCTGCTTGAGTCCTCCTACCACCATTGAGACCTGGAATCGCTTGTGTCAGCTGCAGCCGAAATGTCCAAGTCATCCTGTGTTAATCCATTTTCCACGGGAGACAGAAGATGTAGATAATGGATGAAACAGGATTAAATTCTTCCAGTGTGTAGCCACTCGTTTGACGGGCTTCACATCTGTGTTAAGTTTCAGAAGACAACATGAAGCTATTATGCAGTTACTACCCACTCTAGGATCTGCACATCAATTAGGAGAGGCTGCTTACTCATGCTCCTCAAAAGTTGTGCCAAAATAGCTATTACATTATGTCAGAGCCCATATTTTCATCCTGAACAATTAATCAGAATATAAACCTTGCTGCTCCTCGGCAGCGTTGTATGTAGACCTAGACTTTGATACAAGGTCCTTTGGAGCTGTGCCGGTTCAAGAGGGTTCCTCTCCATTTGGCACGTGTCAGGGAAATTATTATGGAATGTGATGTTATTTTTCCAGCAGTTTATCTGGGGAGCTCCAACAACAGAGTCCTCTGTAAACAGCTTTTGTTCTGCATGTTATGACTTAGTCTACTATAACACTTAAGATCCCTGCTCGGGACCCAGCATCCCGTGCTGCTGGTAGGTGCTGTGTGAGCATGAAGGAAGGTGGTGGGATGCTTCACAGCAGATCTGCAATCTGAGAATAAGACACAAGAAGCAGATGGCTCTAGGGGGAAACAATGAGGCAGAGCTGTCAGCGTGATGAGAAAGAGTCCTAGCGCACCCACTGCCTCGCTACTCTCAAAACCCTGGTCGTCGTCCTGCCTGGGAAAGAGTTCCTGAGACAGACTTGGAGGAGGATGGCAGGGCAAGTACACTTGGAGGTACCTCTGAGGACCTTCCTTTGTAATCGGGACAGAGCTCTGAGTGGATGTTGTTGGAGAAATGCGGCACTGTTGATGACCGACTTGCAGCATTTCCAAATAAGCTTCAGGAGCTTGTGGTTCTGGATCTCAGCCCTGTCTCCTTAGGTGATTGGTGGCCATTCAGTAAGGCCCAGAGATTCATGGTAGCACACCCTCGGACGGGTGTGCGGTCTCAGTTAGGATGTGACATGCCAAGGGAGTAGCATCTGTGGAGAAGTGGCAAAACCTGTTGTAATGAAAACGGAAAACTACTGGCTTGACTGATGCTTCTGGTCTTAGATGGGAACCTGGAGGTCTGTCTTCT
This sequence comes from Limnodromus scolopaceus, assembly GCA_028565335.1. Lineage (NCBI taxonomy): Eukaryota > Metazoa > Chordata > Aves > Charadriiformes > Scolopacidae > Limnodromus > Limnodromus scolopaceus. The sequence goes on from JAOXNO010000003.1 coordinate 10,538,343, forward strand.
GACCTTCCAGACTATCCTCATGAAAGAGCTGCCTGGTAGTGCTATACAGGAGCTCCTTTTTCCACAGAAGAGAATAGGCTCAAGAGTAATCACATGAATTATTTGTGCAGTGCAATTCCAACACACTAATGGGAAGGCAAAGGTCTGCTCTGTAATTCTTGATCCTAATTCATGATTTTCTGTCCCTTTTGCCAAATACCTTGTAACACAGGGAAAAGGAGAATTCAGAGAAGATGGTGTATAATAAAAATAGAAGCGCTCGTTCCAACTCCTCCGTATGTTAATGGCTGGATTTTCAGGCGGGAGACTGCAGGAAGGTGTGCCAGCAGTCTGAGTACCTGCCGGTGCCGTGGCCCTCTTTCCATGAAAAAGCTGTTTGGGTTGGAGACAAGGGTGAAGTCATGGGGAGTGTTTGGTATCTCTGTGAGTTGGATCCAATTGCGTGTGATTTTTATTAGGAGAAACGAAGTGTCATAATTCCTGAGGTACTAGCGAGGTTCTTGCTTTAGGAATCCCGTCTCGCTTCCATTTATTCCTTTGCTATTGGAAAATTCATGGTGAGCAGATAAATTTGTCGCTTTGGAGGCCATCTGGAAATAGCTAGAGCAGGCTGAATTATACAATGTATCAGATAAAAACTTTACAAAGACCCCTTCTCTGGGGAAAGGGAGGATGGAGGCCTGGAAAATATTTTTAATTCTATTTTTAATAGAAAAAACAGACAAAAACATTAGAGTTCAAAAAATAAGAAATTATGGTAATGTTGTCATTCAGAGAAAACCATGCAGAGAATTTGGATTATGATTGGATACAAATGCTGAAACACTAAAGTGCTACCTGGCCAGTGGCTGTTCCCTTGGTTTATTCTGTCCCCTACCAGTTGATGTATATAACTTAGAGATGTAGACTACCTTGGCATCATTTGACAAGAGCTACCTGTGTTAAAATAAAAGTAAATACACGCAATGCAATGCTATAGGTTTGCACCTGGAATTTGGGTACCAGTTGGCTGAGCAGGTCGGATGTCTAGTTCCTTCTTTCTCTAGTTATTTCAAAACCAGGAACAACTCATCAAAGCCTGGGCTAATGAATCATTGCAAATGCTTGATGTGTTGGCAGCTACATGCCACCCAGCTTCACACTCTGTTCTGCTGCCATAATTTTAAGAAACTATTGGAACAGTGCCCTCCCCCCCACCCCAAAATAAAGGGGGGAAAAAAAAAAAAGTATTTCCAGAGATCTGGAAACTAATATATGCAACCCTCCCCCAGTTTATTTGTACCAAGCTGTTTGGGTAGGCCTTCATATTAGTTCTAGCTGCAGAGCAGGTTTTAGTCAGGAAATCAAAAGCTTGGGTATCGTTTACTCTGAGTAGATAAATGAGCCAGTTAATCCAGAATTGATGAAAAAAGCTTGTCTGGGTTGGGAGAACTCGGTCGAAGACATCAAAATCTCCTGAGTCCATAAGCAAGAGCTATATGGTGCTTTGCTTTAAATGGAGTATTAGTCATTATCCTGTCAGTCATGTTTATTAGTTTGATTTAGAGGTGTCTCATGCCAATCTGTGTTCATCTTTGCATGTACAGGAGGCTTGTTTATTTTCCTAATGTACTAGTTCAGTTAGATTAACCAAAATCTGTACTTCCATCAACTGTTTGTCATATTTCATTTGACTCACAAAGTCCACGTCATGATGTTACTTCAGTGTACGTGTTAAAACAACTTGGTGCGATAGTTCTAGAAGGCTGCCTGGCTTTGGGGGAGCAGAGGTCTCGTGGGGGTGACCTGCTCCCCTCCGTTTGCCTGAGGGGTCAGTGGGGGGGTATTTGTACTTTCAGCAGAGAAGAAATGGGGAGTTATGAAGGTGAGTGGTCCTCTCCTAACTGGGTACTTGATGGACCTTTGGTTTCTCAGCCCCCACCCTGACCCTTTGCTGTCTGAAGCTGACCACAAGTCCCACTGCAGGTGGGCCTGGCCGGAGGAAGAGTTTCCATTTTACAGAGAGGTGAAGTCAGGGAGAGTGTTTTGTCTGGAAGCTGTGAATCAGGCCTTTCCTTCAAATCCAGAGGAACAGTCCCCTTCTCCAAGAACTTAAAACCTTTTCCAGTATTTGAAAAGTTGCCTGGTCGCCTGTGCTAGTGCTCCTGCCTTTTTCTTTTTCTCCATTTCTGCAGTGTCAGGAAGAAAAAAATAAATCTGTAATCCAAGTAATATTCTAAATATAGAAGTGCTAGTTTACAAATGAGAAATCTTTCTGATGGCTTCAAAATGGGTTTTGTAATAAAAGGAAATGTATTTGACACTGCCAGAATTTACAGTCCCACCAGAGGCTTGTGAAATAACTGCTATACCAAACATCCTGGGCTGTAATGGAGCTTGTTGACACGTAGAGGTTACTGAAGGGTATTTCTGGCTGTTACCATGAGGATGGGTTAGGAGGAAAAAATACTTTCTTTGCGACTACTGTAGGGCCCTGTCTGTACCGTCAGCTTTTAAAAAGAGCTTTTTAATAAAAGGTGATTAAAGAAGCAGCTGTCTTTCAAAACAGGTACCAGAATATGGCCCCTGAGAGCCAGGAGGAAGAGACTATGGGTAAATCTGTTGCAAGTGGTACAGACTAATACTGCTTTTGGCTGCTCAACCGACTGGAAAACTGGTTTGCTGAAGTCCCTGCAACTTTCAGGGGGTTTTGTGAAGTGTTTGTTTGGTTTAGTTTTCTTTCTTCCAAATTTTTTCAGGCTTTGACCTCTTTACAGCTACTTTACAAGCAAAGGTCCCAGTTATTCCCAGGTGGGATAAAGACTTTTTCATGCGGTCACTTACAAAAGTGAGCGTTGCAGGAAGGTGTCATAGTGGTCTGCAGGTGATGTCAAACACGGAGACTACTCTCAGCCATTTGCTACAGATTTAGAGGTAGAGTTTTTCCTTGCTTGCTATTTCAGTATTTTCACTGGAACTCAGCCTAGGACTGTGTGAACAGTCTTACTGCGTTTGACAGTATCATGGAATGGTTTGGGTTGGAAGGGGCCTTAAAGATCATCAATTTCCAACCTCCTGCCATGGGCAGGGGCACCTTCCACCAGACCAGGTTGCTCAAAGCTCCGTCCAGTCTGGTCTTGAATATCTCCAGGGGTGGGGCATCCACAGCTTCTCTGGGCAATGTTTTGCTTAAAAATGGTGTTTTGCTTAAGATTAGTTCCCCATGCCGAGTGACAGTGGTTTAGCCAGGAAGAACCCAGTTTTAAAGCCATGGTTTTTGGCCACGTTTAGGCCTGTGGCTCGGTGTGACCTGTTTCTGTGGGAGATCGGGCTTTGTGGGAAATCTGCCTTTTGCTGTGCTTCTAACTCACAGGTTTCTGATGCCCGCACACCACTGGCTGTGTTTATGAGCCCTGTGCTGGGACCACTGCTCCGGGCTCTGTTTCTTCTCAGTACACAGTGAAAATACCTCCATGAACTCTCAGAGATGTTTCAGGTTACATAAAACAGAATTTAAAATAGTATCTTTTTCACAACATTTGGAGCACGTGTTTGTGAATATAAATTTTCAGCACAGTGCCAGCAGAGTTAGTTTAACAGATGCAGAACTCTGTTACTAAGAATAGTTTCTGCAGTTATCTCCCCACACAAATTTTCTCCTTGGGCATTTGCAATGTGCTTATCAACACAGCAGAAGATCATATACACGTTCAGTTTTTTGCAGAAAACAGTCTGCAAGCTTTCTGCTTTCAGAAGCCCTCGGAAGCATGCTCTCCTGAAGCCACGCTGAGTTTCAACTGATGAATCAGAATTCTGCATGGAAGGATTTGGGTACAAACACAATAAGGAAATTTAGCAATATCTTTTATATTCTTTTTTTTTTTTTCGTTCTTGCTTTCCCTTGGTAAACAGCAACACTTGCTGGCAAGAATGGGAATAACAGATCAATCTGCTTATTTTCTGTGGTTGGATTGATGTTTGTTAGTCATCCAGCTCTTTTCCAGTTGTCACCCAGTGGAGATTTTACCTGGTGGGGAGGAAAATGTATAATGTCTTGGCACAAGATGCAGACTCCTTCCTAATAACATTAAGGCCATAAGAGCACCTGAAGTGAAATCTAGATTTTATTTGTTTGAATGAAACCAGAATTGTCAGATTTTTCACACTGAAAGAAACAAAGTGCTGTCCTGAGGTAGACAAACAGAATTTGGTCCCTAGTTAGCACACGAAATTGTATTTAAACAAGAAAGAAAGAAAGTTAATTGAAGGTTGCCTATTTCTCATTTGCTAAGCAGCAGAACTTTCATAGGTGTGAAACTGTGGTTATTAACCATAGTTAATGGGGATTGTCTCATTCATTACCATACACTGTTTAGAGTAACTGTTGGTTACTCTCTGTTCAAGCAAGGCTTCTGTAGCCGGTGATGTCAGGAGATTTGCTTTATTTAAAAAAAACAAAGACCTGGGCTTGGTATATTAGTAGTCATTGAAGTGAACATAAAGGAAATACAATAGGAGCAACATACTGAAAAGAAACGCAGTTTGTAAGGTAGTTTAGTGCTTAATTCCTTTTGTTACCAAACAGACTTTCAGTGCCCACATACAATAAAAATATATCCAGGAGAAAAGAGTCAAAACTAGCAAAAAGGCTTTGGGTCTGCTAAAAGTAAAGCCGAAAGGGGAATAATAAATAAAAAATATAAATAACTGGTTTCAGTGGAGATTAGGGGAGCTAACTTGATTTGCCCTCATGTCCTTCCTGGGTCCCATGATATCTGGCAGGTGGCAATGAAACTTGGAGGTTCTGCATCAGGTGTGAATGCTGTGGAATTACTTGTCTTCTGTCTGCCTTGATGTCCAGTAATTTACCAATGGATATAATTATAAGTAAATGTTGTTGTTGTGGTTTTGTGTCTTCATATTTTTTGTGCATGTTTTAGGTTATGTTGTTAGATTGCATTGTTTCTTGTGCATGGGACACCACAGTACTGAATTTTTTGATAATTAAAAAAAAAAAAAGAAAAAAGTGAGTTTCTGTAAAAGTATATGGAATAATGTGTATTGCTTTGCTTAGGAAACAGAACCCTTTGTATGTGAAATAATTCTCCTGTAACTGGCACTGCTGTTGCGTTGATGCTGTGGGGTTGGCAGAGCTGGATGCGCTTGGTTAACTGGGGCGAGAGAGCATCTGCTGGAGTGAGCGCACTCCAGGCTTAGGGAATAGCAGGGAATAAGCTTCCTTTACTAACTGGTGCTTGTAATTTCTTTTAATGTACTTGATAATAGGTGTTGTGAAGGACAGTGGCATTGGTGGCGTGGTCTGTAGTGGCAGCTCTCCTCTCCCTAATCCAGGGTTTGGTTTGTTGGCATCACCGGCTGTGGTAGTTCCCTCCTCCCTGGGTGTTGTCCCCTCCCTGCCCCAGTGGTTTCACCGAGATGTGGATTTTTCAGCAGTTTAAAATTTTTTCCAAAGGTGGCATTTCTCACCTGGCATTTCTGCAAACCCACCTCTGTGGGTCATTTTTAGAAACGGTGTTGGGAGAAGAAAACATAACTGAGCCAAGGAGCCTGGAGCCAGCTGTCACATACTTTGCTTGTCCGTACCTGGGGGCAAAACTGGTCCCTGAAGTTCTGTAGGACTTCCCACTTGAAACAGGGAGTAGGAATATTGGGAGGCAAAGGAAAGCTTGGGATTTTCCATATTCTTCTGCTTAATTTAAAGCAGTGATTCAGACAGCCAAGGGAGACCGTTTATCTGTTCAGTTATGGTATAGGCGTTGCCTCCTCTTGTGCCAAATACCTTTGAGGATGGGAAGAGACAACATGGTCCTTCTCGAAACCAGAGAAGAATTTAGGTCATTAAAAAAGTGATAAACTTCTAGATTTTTGAGTCTGCTAAGCCTGTGCTGCCATTTATACCTTGTAGAAGAGAGTATGGATAATAATACAGTTCAGGAAAAAAGCCCTAAATCAATGAGTATGTTACTGTTTGAGGACACTGCTTCATTTATTTCTGACTGATCTGGGTAACTTGCTATTTTGCATCTCCCGGAGAAGGCTACTGTGTGTGGCTTTGTCCCTCCAGCGGCTGCGGTAGCCCGTAACGATAGAGGGCTGTGTGCTGTAGTTCTGAGATAAGTGTTGGAAATGTGAATGTTTATTTCTGAAACACGATACAAATGTAATAACTTCTGACGATCAGCTATAGATTAGCAAATACTTGGTGAGTCATACCTTCCCCTTGCTGCCTTTTTTTTTTTTTTTTTTTCCCCCCTGTAGCATGTCACAAACATTTAGGAAGGCTCATTCATCCCAGGTAGGCGTGAAATCAATCTTTGATGCATAGGGTTGTGACTCAGGGAGTGGAAACAAAAAGGCCACTTGGTGTAATGTCTGCTGCTGTCCTCTTGCCAAATGCCTGGAGCAGAGGGGGAAATCTCCTCTGCTGTAGTTTGTTTGGAAGATGCTTTGAAGATTATGGATCTCTTCTATATAGTGTACACCAATTAAATGTGATTAGGAGTGTTGTAGGTAATAGCTTTGCTATGAGGATGAAAAGAAGATGAGAAAGATGAATAGCACAGGATATGAAGGTATTGGCTGGATTGTAGGGGAAGGTGATGGGGTACTGGGAGTCTTGGGGAACGAGGCAGCGGGGACGAGTGAGACAGTCGGGCCTGGCAGGAGCTTTGTGCGGAGGGTTTCTAGGGCAGGCGTCAGGAACTGGCTGGGAGCTGACAGCAAGGTGAGTTTCCACTTAATCTTCCTCCTCTGTCTGCAGTCCCTCCCTGTGTTGTATATGTATGTGCCTTTAGCCCTTCCTATAGAATCTCTACAAGACCCTTCAGTCTATTATACAGCACAGAGGGGAACTCAGAGCCCTCAGGCTCTGTCTCTTGTCCATTCTTTCTTGCTAGAAATTAAGTATGTTGAATATATCCTTAGCTGTGAGAACTTGCCTTATCCTTTCATATCCAGCTTCCATCCCCCAGAACCCAGCGGTTCTACCAGGCTTCCCATCCCTTGCTTCCCATACCTGCTAATCCATCCTGGAGGGATTTCTGTCTGTTGGTAAAGTTAACTGGCTGCCATAATATCACAGATGTCCTTCACCTTCTCCCCTTCCCACCTCGGAAGTCACTGTTGTAGATTTGTCTTGTGATACAGCACATTTGCTTCTCCCTCTGGAGGCTTTTGCTCTGTGCTCATCCCCCTTCTCCAACAGAGCACCGTTTCGTGATCGTTATCCTCATGAGCCTTTTAAAATGGTCTTATTAATAAATGAGACACTGGCAGTGAGTTGGTGTCATGTTTTCAGGGCTGTCTCGGTGGCACAGAGGCACCTCTGTGGTGTTCCCAGTGGGTGACACCCACTCTGGTGTCACAGGGACAGATTACAAGCAGCCTCTTGCAGCCTGGCAGCGTCGGGCTGATGGAGCAGCTTTCAGGGTGCTCTTGCCTGCTGTGTGTGTTTGAGCAGTGTTGGTGTTCCTGTAATTTGCACTGGGTGGACAAACAGGCTGCTTATTGCTCCTGTGATTGCCCAGGAAATGTTCTGTCAACTCCACCCTTTTTCCTGATGTGTAGCCCTTCCCTCTGATCCAGTGTCGAGCTAAACTGGAGAGAGGAACAGAGAACGGGGTGAGTCATCTCACAAAGCTGTCACAGCAGGTGTCTCGCTGAGCCTGCTTACCTTGCTTGCTTTTCTCTTGTGGGTCTCTTTCAGCCTCATCTATTCAGTTTCTTTGGGTTGTTCTTTGACAAGATGCTCTTAATGGAAACAGTCTCGTTACCTCATTTTTTCCATCTGTCTCTGTCTTCCATTCTTTCCCTTGAGATCTTCAGCTTGCCAGTGCAGGGGGTAAATCGGCAGGTAAAGATGATCTTGAGATGCTGCAACGCTTCTTATGGCAGCATTACATGAAATCAACTTCGCTTATAGAAAACGAAGGGGAAGTTCTAGCAGAGCAGCGCCTGGGGAGGAAGGAGAGGGAAGGCCACCACCTCCAACGCTGTTTCAAGTAAAAGCTTCTGCCTGCTGGCCTTGTTGCCTCAAAATGAGTTCACAGTGAACTTTAATATGGGAAAAAGTATTCCTCCTTCCTTAGTATTTCTCCTCCCTTCAAAGGGAAGAAGAGATCCATGGTAAGAATTGGTTGTTCTTTTATTATCCTTATTAAAAAAAGACAAACCAACCCCTTTGGCTGGCAGCTGTTGTAGGGACTGCTGCTGCCTCCTGGCACACTTTTGTCTGCCCCCATGTTCCTTATGTTGTCTGACTTCTATAATAAGTTCTTTGGGACACGAGTGATCGTTTTCACTATTTGTGTAGTGCTGTTTGTACAAGATGCTGATCGATGTTGACTGCTCCTGTGTGCTGTGGCAGTGCAAACAAATAATTAAGTGGCTCATGTGTGGCAGGTAGAGACTTGGTGTATAGGGGAGTGAAATGTGCACAAACCCTGTGATGTGCTAATCTGGGAGGGAGGAGAGATGTATAAAAAGCTCAAGCTTTGTGACTTGGATAAATAAGCTGTTTTCAGGTAGAGAAACAGAGCAATCCCACCCACAGTGGGTAAAATACCCAATATACTGCTTAAGGGAATGTAGTGAAAACAGAAGCCTCTGGGTATGGGTTACTGGAATCGCAGAAGCCAGTCATTCAACAGCTGGTTTGTTTAATACTTTCAAATGTAATTGTAACTTTTAATGCAGACGGACAAAATCTTTACCTGCTTAAACAATTATTTCATTCAAATGTGTATAGTTGAGTAAACGAATGCTTTTGATCTTCATCATATTTTTATCTACTCTGAAAGAAGCAAGCTGTAATAAGAGATGTCTCCAGTAAGTCCATTTTGACTTAGGCCACTCTTCAACTCCTCCATCACCGGGAGCAATGCTGTATGGTTTCTTTTTACACTGTAAATATTTAAGGGGAACATAACTTCTTGGTGGAAACTAATTAAAAGTATTAGGAGCTGTGTTTATTTATAAGATGTATGAATAATTATTACTCAAAGTCTGAATGTTATTTTCTTGGGAAGTCCCTCATTAGAAACTCTGCATCATCAAGGGTGAACTGGACTGTTACTTAACTAGTTTCGGTTCACATCTGGGCAGAGACGCAAAGAAAATCTGCAGAGGCAAATAGAACCCGCTGTGAATAAGAAAACAAATCTTCCAGCATCCCATCGTAATTATTTTTCTTTGTTGTCTGGAACTTAAATGCAGGCAGTGCTTAGCTGTTCGTGCAGTGAAAGGTTAAGTGTATGGAGTGTTGTTGTGGGTGGTGCTGGGAGGGAGGGAGAGGGAAGTCAGGGAGGGGGGTGTGTGCTTTCCCCCCTCCCACCATAATTCCAGCGCTGCAGGAGATATCTGGACCTGCTATGTACCTTCTACGAGACTGCA
>JAOXNO010000003.1:10575178-10608364 GCA_028565335.1 Limnodromus scolopaceus
GCGTCATTTTAACTCGGATGCGTTGACGGGGTAAAATTATAACATGCATAAATAAGAGAATGCTGAGAATGATGTGTTGTCTGACCCTAGGGCTCTGTTGCAGTTACGCTGGTTTCTGGCTTCTCCTTTGAAATAAGGATGAACAGGACATTCAGTAATCTCTTCTCAAGCTTTTTCTTCCCTGTCATCTGGCCACCAGAATCTCATGTATTGGATGTAAATAACATCAGACTCTTCTTCCCCTTGCTGGGTCTGCGGACATTGCCCAACCTTGCAGTACCTCCCTAATTACATCTAAACTATTTTTTTCCGGTGCATAACTAGAATATTGTGCAGAATTACAAAAGAAATGAAACCTGGAAGAGGCTCTGCCCTTTGGGGAAGAACTTGGCAGAAAAGCGTTTTCTGGGATTATTGTTTCTTTTAAAGACACGGTATTTGAAGCTTTTGTTGATAATTTTCTATCAACAGTAGAGCCCTGGCTCGTCTGCAGGAGGCTGTAAGGACAGTTATGTGAGCAGGTACAGAAATCATGTAAGTTCCTGGCAGGGGCTGTTGTAAATGCCATGGAAATCATTTCACCTTCCTTCTCTCTCACATTCCCCAAAATTTTAGTATCTAAGAAGGTTCTTCTGGGAGGGTTTTCAGCACACTTGGCTTTGGTAGGTGGAGAAACAGTTCGAAATAAAAGAAGGTGTGAGGAAGCGGTAGCAGTGCATGATCCAAAAAAAAATTGGGAGGCCACTGATCTCTAACTGTCCTGATTGTGGAAATAAAGCACCTCCTCGGTTTGGAAATGTGCAGGCGGTTCAGATGTGCAGCCAGGAAACACGCTGTTGGGTTTAGATGTGAGAATGCTTCGCCCTTAATTGAAAGGGTGGTGTTTTTTTACAAGTATCACAGTCAATGACTTGTCTTGAGCAGCTAATTAGTGCGATTATTCCACAGCTGCATTAGTTTCACCACAAAGGTTTTCTCTTGTTTTATCAAAAGGATCAGTGTCTCTGTGAATGTTTCAACCTGACAGGTCTTAAATAGCAAGATGGTCCCCTCCCTCCCTGCCCCCAAAATATGTGCTCTGGAAAAGCAGAGTTTGATCTCTTGGGGGAGTAAGTGTGGGTTCTCCTTTTTTGTTTCTACTCTGAACTGTTTTCAACATCAGTCCTAAACAAAAACGGAAAATTTCCAGTAGCTCTGGCTCCGGTTGCCCAAGCACAAGTAGCTCTCGGTGCCCGCAGCCCCCAGGGGAGACCTGGAAGGGATGCTGGCTCCTGGATGCCTTTGTCCCATCAGCATCCTGCAGGTAGCACTGGAGCCAGAGGTGGGCTTTTCGGTCTCCTCCTGGAGCAGGAAGGTGACTTCTGACTTCCCCAGGCACAGACCTGCATCATTATAGACTAACAAGCCCTTTCCTTCCGTAGGCTGACAGCAATCAGCTGCAGCAGGTGGAATCACAAACCAAATATACTGAATTATATGCGCTGTAGCTCTTTCTTACTTGGAATCGTGTATTCTTATGCACTTCCAACATCCTTTTCTCAAAGGATGTGCATCTTGATGTTTGCATATCCTAATTGTTCTGCCTTATGCTATAAAAATGTCTTATAAACGTGTTTTACTTCTGAGGGCTAACAAAATGATGGGTTGCTTCAGAAGGTGTCCCTGCAGTCCATGGCAAAGCCCTCTGTTTTTTCCCATGCTTTCTGGTAGGAAGCTGTGTTGTCCAATGGCTTGGAAATGGCTCTGTAGTGGTCAAGAAGTGCTGTGTGCTGGCTCGGGCCAGCCTGATGCACTTTATAAAGTGTGGCTGAAATAAAGTCATTATCCTTGTTTCTTCTGCCTGTTCCTGTATGTCACTTCACTCAGAAGATGCTGGTAGGCCTGAAGTGGGAGTTGGGGTCTTTTCGGGGCGGGGGGGAACTGGTTTCTAGCTATGAAGGGTGTCAACACCAGCAAATCCAACCCCAAGGTAGTATTTTGCAGAAAATAACTGAAATTCGTTATGTTGTGCTTTCATGGGGTAGGTAGTTTTATTTTACCTATTTATTTATTTTTGCACTATATGGTTAGAGCTGGAGTATTGTCTATTCCTATCATTAGACTTGATACAGCCCTTTGTTACTTATTAATATAAAAGGAATATGAGTACCTGCTGCTATCTATAAAAGTGTTTGTTTTTCTGGTGGCTGATTGTTGTAAAAATTGAAATGGCAAATAGCTCTTTACAGCTGGGTATTGGCGTTTGGAAATGGTTGGCTGGAGCCAAGTTAAGGCAGCCTAATGTGACTGTTAAGTACCTGAAGTAGGTCGGCTCCGAATTCCCCCTCGCGTGGTGCGGCATATCCTCACCCATCCTGCCCCGTGTTCCGCTGGAATTCCACGAGCTCCGACTGCTGGAGCCGCCATCCCTCTCCTGGAAGCTGAGCTGTCTCTTTTTTGGTCTTCCCGCAGCAATTCCGAGCATCCTGGCGCTTCCAAGCCTCCCTTAAGCTCCTCCAGCATGACCTCACGAATCCTGCTACGCCAGCAGCTCATGCGTGAGCAGATGCAGGAGCAGGAGCGGCGGGAGCAGCAGCAGAAGCAGCAGGCAGCCCAGTTCATGCAGCAGCGAGTACCCGTCAGCCAGACACCTGCCATCAACGTCAGCGTCCCCACCAGCCTGCCCCCCGCCACCCAGGTACCCATGGAGGTCCTCAAGGTACGCCCGTCTCTCTCTGCCTGTCTCTCGAAGAGCTCTCGCTCATCTAAACGTACTTTATTTAATAGGAACTTGGTTATAGGGGTTTTTGGCAATTAAATTTTGTGAAGGAGCTGCGCTCTGGCTTGATTTGCAGCTTGCTTTGGTGTCCTGGTAGCAAAGAATGGAAAACCTTTTTTTCAAAAAAGTTTGAGTGACTTTTTGTTTTCTTTAGACTTTGAGGTTCAATTACAAAACTAATGTGTCCGTCATGTTTCACTTTTGGAAAACGCTTCTCTGCCTTTCTACTACTTTGTTATTTTCAAAAAGAAGAAATCGTAACATATATCCAAATCAATATTTTGGTTTTTAAGAGAAAACAACAAAGTGTTTTTGTAAAATGGAGTCAAAACTCATTACAAAAGAGCTCCTCAGAAAGTCTTAATTTGAAGTACGGGTGAGTTTCCAGCCTCTTGCAACGAGCCTCCGTAATCCTTTTTTGCTTAAATGACTTGTTTGCTATCAGCAGCTTTGGATTCCTTGTCTTACTGGACACTGGAGGAGCTTGTTAGTATCCCTCTGTCAAAGGGGATGTAGATTGCTAATTACTTGGAGGGAAAACGTGAACAACAATAAGGGAAGAGATAATTTCGTGCACCGAGTAAGTCTAAGTGGAGTAAAGTGATGCGAAATGTCTGAATGCAAAAACGTTTTGGAGAAGTTTGCTGATATATTTCATGAAAATAAAATTTTCATTAATTTTGAAGAGTTATCTGTTTGCTCTGCGTTGTTGTTGCTAAATCTTTTTATTACAGTCTCATGTTTAGTAACCGCTTTCAGTCGTTAAGCGTGTTCTTACCAGATAAATTAATTGAGCTTGGTTACAAAACGCTTGGAGTTCGCTCATCGCTGTTATATATCAATGATACCTATTCAAAGGTTATGTTTTAAAATAGACTTGCAGGCTCAGGATTCCGAGGCAGTCAGTGCGATGGGTTTACGGAGGAAATGCAGGGTGCTTTTCTGTATTGAATCTGCGTTATGGAATAGTCTCGACAGAGCCAAAAGTAATACTTAATTGGGACAGCAGGGACTCAAGTATGGCCTATGATCTAGGAACGGAAAGGTGACAGTTTTTTTATATATATATATTTTTCCATGAAAAATCAAATATTATATACTTTGAGCGTGTGTGCGTGTGCCTGTAGCAAGGAGCCGAAAATGACTGGGGAGAGCTATAATGTTTGTGCCTAATGATTTGTTAAACTTCTTTCCAGGTTATGACACTGTAGTTATAATTCACATCCAGCAGATGTGTGGGTGCTACGGAATAGGGGGGGGTTTGTTTGTAGGGCACTTAGTTAACTAAGCATATGTTAGATTTTTGCATCCGTTCAACCTAATGTGTTGTGATGCGAGTTTTAGGGTTTGTTTTTTTTTAAACCTCTTTGAAAACTTGTAGGAAAGTGCTTATTTTCTGATGGTATTTTACCATTAAGGAAGGAGTGTAATGTCTTGAAGAAGCATTACTGGTTGTTGATATTGTTCATTTTACAGTTGCCTATTTATACGAGAGCAGAGGGGAGGCAGCCTTTTATTTCTGAGGGACAAACTGCAGCAGAGCCTGCAGCCGGGAGGTGATGCTCGGTTATTACAAATGAAGAGCTGGCTTGTCGAGGGACTTGTGTGTGGCTCTGTAACCTGCTGGAGCACTGCTAGGGAGCTTTATGTGAAGGACTTGAACCTGAATCCTCGTCCTCTGGGGTGCCAAAAGATGTATCTTGTCCCCTGGTCCCTCCTGGAGGAGGGTCTCCTGGAAAGAGGGAGGGCACCTCCTCTTGTGGTCACCTGTGGCCCAAATGGCACCGAGCATGACCCTGTAGGGCAAAAAGAGAATGTATGCTTAACTGGCTTGTGAATGAAAAGTAAAACCTGGCAACAAGTGCCTTTTGGTGACAGAATTGTGCATTGAAGGTGGTGGTTGTGTGCATGTGAGCTACCTGCTGGAACAGAACAGTGCCCGTCTTCACGTCACCCACATTTACATACGCAACAGTCAAAATGAGCGAAACCACGTCCCCTTAGTATCTCTCTGTGCATGGGAGGAGAGAAGCTGCTTTGCATGGTTGTTCTGCTTGTGGTTTTGGTGAGTGAAAGCAGCTAAAGATTCATCCTTTTATCCTTACTAATAAAAGCGAGCAAGTTCTGTATAAATAAATTAGTACAAAATACCAGGCTTGACGTCACGATCTTGCTGAAAATCCACCAGTGATGTTTCAGTGAGAGTAGGATTTGCCTGAAAGGTTCATGTAATTTTGGTTGTGGTTTGTTGGTTTTGGTTTTTTGGGTTTTTTTTGGTTTTTTTTGTTTGTTTAAATAGATTATTTGGCTCAAAAGACAAGATTAACAGTAAATCAGGACCTTCCTGGTGCCGATGCGCTGTCAGCCAGCTCTGCCCGCGGTAACGCTCTACGAGTGACATCATTTCCCTGCAGCTGCTTTTTACACTTCAGTTGTTTTTTAGCTGTAGACAAATTTTTCCATATGAGCTGTACAGAAGTTTTAATTAGATAAATAGGGAACTAAGCTGGTAACTTTATTATCCAGATGGTCTGGATTTAGTGACCTTAAAGGATGAGATAAAAAAAAAAAAAAAAAATCTCCTTTTTGTCTTTTTTTTTACACTTTCAGAAATGTTAATCTGCAAGGCAATCTTTTTTAAAAGAGAATACTTTTGTATATTGCTTTACAAACAAGAGCAAATGTAGTAGCTGGTTTTGTCGTTGTTTTTGTTTGGTTTGGAACATAGTATCAAAACCCCACTCCAAGCCTGTTGATTTTGTCAACATTTGGTGGTTTTAGTTACATTGTGTGACTTGCCCTTTCTCCTGTATCTCACAGTGTGAGGGGGAGAGTAACACTTGCGTGTCTGAGGATGCTAGTTTGGAATGACGAGTTTAAAAAGAAGCCAAAGATGTTCATGAACTTGGATTTTATATTTGTTTTCAAGATGTTTAAGATGCTAATTTAGAAACAATACAGAAAGAAAGAGAAATACATATAAATCTGTCACATGGCATAGGAATCTCCAAATTACATAATGTGATATGCTCAAGGCCATATGAATAAGTAGAATTTCATTTTCTTGAGTAACGATGACTTATTGCATCACTTCTCTGCCAAGTAATGCAGCTTGGCAAGGTAGGAAATGACCTGTTGGAATTCAAATTTGGTGTTGCTTTGTGCAGCCTAATTAAGAGATGGACTAGGAGTAGATCTAATGCATTTGAAACAGTATCTCTTAAATCCATTAGCAAAAGGAAGATTTGTTAAGGCTTTGTTACCCTTCTGCAGAGCCTCACAGAGGTACAAGCTGGTTTATCATTAAGCACCTTCTTATCCATCTCCAGTTGGTAGCTGAGGACTAATGATGCAGAGAGATGTCACAGGAGTTATTTTGCTTCTGCTGCCCTCCAGCTTCTTGTTCTGCCTTGGAAGTAGGAGCAAATAACTTAACA
Source organism: Limnodromus scolopaceus (assembly GCA_028565335.1). NCBI lineage: Eukaryota > Metazoa > Chordata > Aves > Charadriiformes > Scolopacidae > Limnodromus > Limnodromus scolopaceus. The sequence goes on from JAOXNO010000003.1 coordinate 10,581,374, forward strand.
TTGATCATTGGAGTGGTTCCAAGCCCTATCAAGGTTGGATCAGGATCCATTCCTGAGGTACAAAGTGAGTTTATATTTTTATATAAAAGAATTAAGGTCTTTGCAAAAAGTTCAACTTTAGATGTCTTCAGTGGGTTGTTACATGGTGTATCTTCTTCCATAGAGGTGTATTTTAGTTCTGTATAATTAATTGGTGTCAAGAAGCTGTTCTTGTTGTTGATTGCAGTTACTCTGTTGTCTGGTAGGACTTCCTATCTGATAGGAGCTCTTATCTGTTGGAGCAGAAACACCACTGCAGATCTCAACTTTAGAATTCTAGAGCTGATCTCTGGGAACTGGTTGCTGCATTTCTGTAAGCAAGGTTAAATTTGTTAAAGGTGGTGAAATCTTTGGCTGTTAGAAATTGAGAGAATCCGCTTTTGGTTTGTAGTGAAGCTGGTCTGTTAACCAGCTTCTCCATAGCTGTCTTGGACTTCATCTCTTACTGGCTTCCTGCTTGATACCACAGAATTAGCTTTTCTTCTGTAGTCCTAGCAACTCTCTGTTGACAGTTATTTAGGGAGCATCTCCTGTTGATGTGATATAGTTACTGGGTTCTGCTTTTCATGTCTTTTGTGTCCCCCCTCGCCTGCTCCCAGCCTCCTCTCCTATCAAGCAACTTGCAGGATTCTTGTAAAGTGAGTGGTCTCCCACTTGCTGAGTTACTGGCAGCAGCAGGACAAATCCCTGCCTTTCTGACAGACAGTGATACCCCAGCATCATCTATAAGATGGTTTTCAGTCTTCTATGTCACTCCAGACAGTTCATTTTAGGAATTTTTTTGTTCAACAGGCAGAAACACTGACTTGTATGACCGGAGTTTTACGTAATGTCCCACTGGCACCTTCACCCAAGCTGCACTGTAGTAGTATGGGCATGGGGCTCACCACCCTTCATGTGCTTTTGAGACACATAAGGAAGAGGGCTTTTCTTCATCTAAAGGATCCAGGGGAAAAAAACCAAGGAATTACTCAAAAGGCTGAGTTTGCCAGCCATCGTGCCTTACTCCCATGGGCAATGCTTGCAAGATCCTCTACTTGTTTCTTGACTTAGTCTTTGAGAAGTTCTGGTGATAGAAGTAGTCAGACCTGAGATGTTGATTAAGGCATGTGTTTGAAGATTGCTCTCTTCTTTTTTTTCTTTTTTAAGTCCACTTATCTCAAAGTAGTCTTTTTTACACAATTTGCAGTTGTCCAGAAAGTAAACTTCTTGCAGTAATTCAGAGAAGTGGGCCAGAGGAGGAGAGGGGACTCACTTGTTTGCTCATTGAGAGATGTTACAAAAATAGAATTGTAGCATGTTGTATTGTTTCTATTGCTTTGCCTGGTTTCTGGATAAAGTTTACTGTTCAGAAAAAGCATAACACAGTCCCCTTAAGTACTTTGGACCTGCCTGTCCAAAACACAGTGTGACATTGCAGAAACTGCAACTGGTACGAGCAGCCCAGTGTCCTCCATGAGAGGAGAAGTGCTGGAGCATCCTCAGGAATCTGGAAGGGAGGCTCAGGGCCAGTATCAGCCCATAGAATTGCAAATCAGTTCCTTTGAAAACATCACCAGTTCTTGCAGGATTGAAAAAATTACCAGTGGGCTGCTGACATCCAGCCCTCTGCAGGTCTCACTAAGCAGATGGAAAGGTGGAAAATCGAGGGTGGACACTTCTTCCCTCTGTTCCCCAGTGTTACTTGTTGATGATCCTCAGTTGCTGCATGGATGTGACACTTGTGCTGTTGTGTTTTTAGTGTGATGCACCAGGTCATGGCACAAGGGTTGATGGAAGCCTTAACTGGATGTGTTGTGGTGAGATGGTTCGGTCCCTGTCTCAGCCTGTCCCTCCTGCTGTGTGCTAATGCTCCTGAGGAGGTGCTCGCGTGTTGTCACACCAAAGGAATAGCACAGTAAGGAGTCTGCTGGACTTCTCATGGCTATTCCACCATCTTTGTCTGCCATTGGGGATGTAAGAATGTAGCTTCTGTTTGGCACAGGCGCTCAGATAGGAGATGCCTGAGAGCCATGTCAGATGAGGCTGCAAAGTGCAGCCTCCAGGGCTGGGGTGAGAACCCCATTGGGTGTTTGCTGCATGAACTGGTGTGTTCCTGCAGTGGTGCAGATGTCTTCTGGGCACTGCATAAATGCCTCTTTGCGGGTAATAAGATAAAAGCAGGTCTCCTGACCAGCAGATGATATAACAGGTCCTTTTCAGGATGCTAATGTCCCCTTTATCCTTGTTTCTGGAGAGTGAGCAAACAGTTCCCTTGCTCCAGGGGATCTGGACAAGGCGGGTCCTGCTTTGGTGATCTGAAGTTTGAGGTCTCTGCTCTGTGGCCGTAGAGTCTGTGCTCCCGCGTAGCGCCTGCCCTCGCTTAATGGGGCGGTTCACCTCAAAATGCAAGGTGTGTATAAAAAAACCCTATGTATGGAAACACAGCACCTCAATATGTGATGTGCATATAAAAACATATCTATGGAAATACAGGCTACAAAAACATTTTTAATATTTGTTATTAAAAGATTGTTATTAGTGTATTTGCATAAAATAATATTTATAATATGCTGGATATTTAAAAATATGCCTGCCACTAAGGACCCCACTTAGGATTCCCGCTGCCGCACTGCCCACATTGGTGTCTGCACGGTAGATGTTACCTGCTCTTTTGGTGCTAGAATTACAGCTCTTTACTGCTTGTCATTGTGGCTTTTCTTCTTGCACCTGGGGTCCTAAGCAAGCTGAAACCTCTTATTTTTCAAAGCCTACAACCAGGTACCGTTCACTGGATTTCTGCTTTATTATTCCAAGAGCTTTTGCCCATCTCGTGACGGTATTGTGGGCTGATACCAGAGCGGGTCTGTTTGTCTTTCTAAATGCTGTCCCATTGCTGTAGTTCATGCCTATCTATCTTAAAGCAACTTTTTCTTAAAGCTCCTTTCTTAAAGCAGGAACACAGCGCTGCAGCCGCGCTGCTTGGGAGGGTGCAGGGGACCAGGCTGGCCCCTTGCCTTCGCCCGTGTCTCATTGTTCATTCAGATTTTAAATGCACGACCACAATAAGCTCTTTGCATCAGATACCCTGTATTTCTTCATTTTTAAAATGCCAGGCATGCCTTCTGAGTGATGTTAATGACTATGGACATATAGCAAAAAAAATATAAAAAAAACCCCAACCTAGTCCTTTTTCATTGTGCTTATTAATGGAGTGACCCATGGAGGTAACGCAGCCCTGCCTGGCAGGGGAGGCTGTGCAGTTAGTAATAGTCTTCTTGGTATAATAATTACCATAAAACTTCATTGTATAGGGGACTTATCTCAGGGTTCTGAAGAACAGGAACAATGGGATGTCAAGATAAACGTGTGGTAGCATCTGCTACAGCAAATGTGTGTTTGTGGATGCGCTTATCTGATTAAAAGTTAATTTAATCTCACCTGACAATGGCAGATAGCAGTGTGTGCCGGTATGTTAAGTAAATGTGGTGTGTATTTGCAATTGAGAACTTAGACAAGTGATTTGCCAGGCTGAGTCTTGGTGAGCTACAGATAGAACGTTTAAACTAAGGTCACTTACACTCAGGGACTCTGGTTATACGTAACTTAAGCCTCCAGCAAATTCTTCATAAAGAAAAACTTGCATTTAACTACAGGACCACTAAAGCCATCGCTGCCTCTTAAGCCTTCACGTAAGTAAAAGTATCTCTTAGGCCTTAAACTTTTGCTTGCTCAGTGGGTTGAAAGCCGTTCCAAAACAAGCACTGGTGCTTGATGGCTGTGGTTAGTAATAGAGGTAAAATGTAAACTCTTGCTTAACACCTAGGTTATTAGACATTAAAAATGCATGGAATTCAAGGGGGCAACATACTTCTGTCTACAAGTATCTGGCTGCTTGGCTGCTAGTGTAAAACGCTGCTTTCACCCTTCGTCCCAAAAGTCCTTTTCCTATGGATGCAGATTGGGTGTGTTGCTTGGCTCTTGAGAGAAATGCTGTTGTGGATGAGGATATCTGATCTTGCCACCTTGGCTCTTCAGCTGTGGTCACCGTGGCACAAAATACAGCTCCCAAAGCTGTGGGACAAACTGACAAACTGCTGCTGCTGCTAAATTGTGCTGGGGGGGCAGGGGGGGGGAAGACTAGGGTATTGCCTGGGCAAATGGTGCTGGGAGCAGGTAACTGAGCAGAATGGGAAGGTGGCTGAGAAACGGCTCCCTGTCACAGCTCTTGCCCTACAAGTTCACAATAATTACCTGGTAGTCTGAAATAACATTTTTGACATGGAGGAGATAAGGATATATTCACGCAAAATGATATAGGCATCTGGAGGTCCAAGCTCTGATGGCTTTTTAGAAGGTTCTCGGTGGTTTCTACCCTAGTTGGTGGTCTTGAGGATTTGCTGTCTTCCCGCAGGCATGGTAACATCTCCACGAAGTTAAGTTTGTTCTGTTACGGCTTCAAAGCGATGGGTCTTTTTTTTTTCCTTTCCCACCATCCCCCGTGGTCTAGACATATTATCTGATGGCTGAGTTACCAGACCTTGGGCAAATGGTAGTTCACCACGTGTCAGTGGCTGTTTCGGACCTGCAGAAGATGAGTTAATCTTCCTAAAGATTTGTAGGTGCCCATAGCTGTGGCTATTAAAAGCACTGATGAGGCTCCACCAGCCCACCAGCTAACAGGTTTTAACAGCTTGTATTGTTAAGTCCTTTTATTGGTCAACTTCAATTTAAAAAACATCTTATTCCGCTCTCCTGGTTGAGCCAAGGACCTATGAAGAGGGTGAGTGTTGGTCATTGGAGTTGTGTTTGTCGAGTCCATGGCTTAATTCGGCAGAAAATAGTTCCCGGAGCCACACGCAGCGCTGGAGAGCGGGGGAGTTGGGTGGAGGTCTAAGGAGGCCTCTGCTGACAGCTTCGATAGATGTTAAATTTTAAATGTGAAAATTTAGATCTGCTTAAGGTAATCTTTCAGTTTTATGTGTACTCGCAAATATTTCAGTTCTTCAGCTAGTTTGGCAGCATTATTCTCCGAGATGCTGAACCTGCGTAGTGAATGAATTCAAAGTGACAAGCTGGAGACATTCCTGCCATTCAAGAGAGGCTTAAGGAATTTCTTATTGGCTAAATTACAAATATGTAGCATTTTGCCCAGCACTGCATGGCAATTTCAACCTGCCTGACCGTGACAAGATTAGCGCTTTTCCTCCCCTCCTCAGCAGTGATTTTTTTTTTTATTTTTTGAAAAAAAAAAAAAAATTAGATTAAGAAGTACCAGGCAGAGATGCAAAAGCTTGAAAGAGTGAAAACCAGCCTTACCTTGAATGATTCTGTCTGTCATTGGATTGGTTCCTTAATTAGCCCCATGTCCTTTAACCTCTTGAGAAATAAGTAAGGGATAAATTTGGGGATAAAGACAAAGACGCCTGGAGATTTACCACACACCGCTAGGTAATTCATCAAGGAATGTTGGTAATTAGCCCTGCCTCTTTCCTTTCTGGCTCATTTAATAAAACTGGTTGATTTAAAATAATGCCTGCTGGTTCATTATCAACTACTTTAAGAGCCAAGTTATGAACTTGAAACAAAAACCAGTATTGTGTTGTCTGTAAAGGGCCTGGCAAATGTAGTTTGTTTTGTTTTTTAAAAAAAGAAATTATTCAGTCCCGTCATCAGTCTCCGCAACTTGATAATTAAATATTACTTTGTTTGGATTAACATTTGGCTTTTTGGGTGTATTTATTTCTAGTGTCTACTACTGAAAGGCAGAGAGGAAGAAAAAAAAAATTCAAGATCTTGAAGAGGTACATGTCAGATTATGTTAAGAAAGCATGGCCTGATGGAATTCAACTGAATACGGACTTTACAATAGTAGTAGTCCTCCAGTTGAGGAAATGGGTAACTGTTTTAACCCTTTATCTCTTAGAAGTGAGTACCAGCTTCGTGTCTTGTTCTTCGAGGAAAATGGTCTGTTAGTAATGCATCTCTTTAGTGCTTGCAGTGGAAATTGTCCCTGAATTGAGGACAGAACTCATCTGGTTTGCATTTGCTTAGGAAAATATTCATGCAGTGTTCTTTCTTTTTCTTCATGGATAGGAATAGCATTACTCAGAAATTAAATGAGTGTATCAGGATAGAACTGGATCGATACACTGCTGCTTTGGCACTTTTCTGGGAGAATATCTCTGTATGGCAGCATCCAGTTTGAATTTGTTACATCAGCAGTTGCTGGTCAGAGGATCTGGTTGGATCTGTGTGTGTGACATTAAGAATTAAGTTATTATTACTGTAAATCTTCCTTTAATAATTAATGTCAGACTTGGATTGCAACACTTTTGAAACTGTTGTGGGCTAGAGGAAAAGCAGGCTGTGCTAACCTTCTACTTACGATCTGGCTTGCCAGACCTTGAATCCCATAGAAGACTTCTTGTGAACCTCTTCCAACTCATCAGTACCGTCTGGGGCAGAATTGGATATAGTGTTTCAGTGCAAATGAGAAAAAACATCCTCCTCCCTTGTCTTCCATACATCTCCTGGGATGGTGCTCATTTTGGTGGAGCTTGTGGGTTGTTACTTGCCACTGGGACCCAGCAAAACGGCGTGTCTGCTTTTACATGCTTGGCAGATTAGTACATTTTAAAAGGAAAATAATAAAAAAACTAAATAAATGTGATGGCCTTTGTGGAAATACTGTTCTGCCAGTCTTTGGTTCTTAGCAATTCTTTTGTTACCAACTAGGAAAATACCTTGCTGCTTCCAAACGCTTGCAGAGAGAGTGCTGGAGTTTTGGGGTAACAGCTCAGCCCTGCAGGGTGTCACCAGAGAAACTTCCACTGGGTACCAGTTGCCACTTGTTTGTTACTTTGAGACTTCTTAATAAGCTTTTATAGTTTAAATTGACTTAGAACTGCATACGGGTTTTTTTCCAGCTTGTAATGATGTGGAGCAGAAAATCAAGTTGTTTTTTTTTTTTAAAGGAAAAAAAAAAAAGAGGGGGAAAAAAACCCCAACAAACAGAACTGTATTTAATACCAGTGTTTTTGCAAAGTTAGAATGTCCATGCTGAAATAGTTGGGTTTCCCACATCATATTGGAGCGATATTTTTAACATATTGGAGCACTATTTTGTTACAGACCTCTGTGAGTTACTGTCCTCAACTTGCTGAATATCAGTAGTTGAAGTTCTAGTTAGTTTTCTGAAAATTCTTGGGTAAATTACACAATTTAAACAGATTTTTTTTTTTCCTTTTGAACTTACTCATGAGCAGAGCACATTTCAACATCGATATTACAGTAATTAAACAATACACAAGATGCTGGGAAGCACTGAGAACTCACTCGGGTACATCGTTCACTGTGCTGCATTTTCATCGTCTCTCAGCAGATGGCATTATGGTTTCCAGGAGAGTGAGGACTTCTCGGGAAATCTCTCGGCTGCTAACTCATCCTTCTAGACTATTCCTTTCTCTGATGAAGGCTAATTCTCGGGTGTTAAACACTGTTTAGACACATTATTCTAATCGTGTTGCTTGCTTGTGTTATTGTATTTTATTTCCACCAGCTAATGTCCCAGAGGTACCCTTAAGCCATTAACCAGTTAAATGCTGTATGTAATTGTTATTACATGCTAAACCCAATTACTGCTAGAAAGTCTGCGAAATGCAGGCTGCCTCTTGGAAATAAACGTGCTACTGGCATCCAGTAGAAGCAATAAACTTTTTCAGCAAATGAGACTAGAGCGCTAAAAAAGCTTAAGCAATGAAACTGGAGCATGTTTTCCACTGAACATTTCCGATCCTCAAAGCTATGTGAGACATAGCTGTATTGCATTAAATTATATCCCCCTTCCTGCTTTTGTGCTGCAAATCCTGATTTTCGTAGACAATGCAAGCTAGTGAAAGAAAAATAATATGAAGAAGTGATGGCTTTCTGGAAAAAAAGCAGTAAATAATACTGTATTTCTAAATTAATGTGGCTTACACAACCCAGAAGCCATCAGCTGTTTTCGGGCAACCCACCTACTTGAAGCCCTGGCTTCTGACAACGGCATTTTTGTTACGGACTTGGCTGGAATCTGTCTCCTATCTCCAAATGAACACATTGACATCAGCAGGAACGTGTCTTGCGTGTTGAAAGAAACCAGTCTTTCAAAGAGCTGGTTTTCTGTCTTGGAGCAATGTACTCCTTGTACGTATGTATCTATCTATTGATCTATCCATCCTCTCCTTTTGAACATAGAGAGGGGCAGAGCCGCTTGCCAAAAAGCATCTCAGGCTGAGCCCATGGTATGGATTCAGCTATGGATGCTGAATGTATGGGAGTGTTGGGAGCTGTCAAGGACTTTTAGGCAGGGGACTAAAAGCCCTGTCTTTAAGAAGATTTCTACTAGCTATCTAAGGCTGTGACTTCTCTCTGCTTGGTTTTTTTTTTTTTTCTCTTTAGGCATGTGGGTTTTTTGTTTCTTCTGGGTTTTGGGAGTCCTCTTTCAGGACAGACTTATTCCAGTTTACCCATATAGGTGATCCAGAGAGCCGTTGCCCTTAACCAGTATTGCTGTCCCGATAGCAGCTGAGTGATAAACCTGGCTCTGGGAAGACAAGTTGTTCTTGCTGCTCTTTTTTTTTTTTTTTGCTACTGTCTCATGTGAAGTAGGGCTGCTCTGTTGAAGCAACGTGGTGCTCTGCTAGCATTTCAGGAGCTGCTTTAAAGTTAATTCCTGCCTTGTTAAACAGTGATTTAAAGTTAATTCTTGTCTTGTTTAACAGAAAGTTCTCAGAAGTGAGACTTGTGTTTTTTAAAAAAAAAAAAGGTAATCAGTATTTTCATAACTTACTTTGAAGTATTATCATAACTTAGCAATTGAAAAGTCTTCCTTTGAGCAGTCTTAATATTATTTTACTATGCTATTTACTTAGCTATTTTAAAATTCTGCTGCCTGACTCTCACCAAAACTATACTCTTCTGAAGTACCGTGATAGCCCGGGTCTCAAAGAAACAATTTGTTCGGGGAAGGAGTAAAATGACCTTGAATGAGTCAGCACTTGTGTGTAGCAATCGTGAGCTTTCTGTCCTCTTTGCTCTCTAAAAGGAAATGAATTCTGGACCACAGGCACCATTCATTGCGCGGCAGTTAATGGGCTCCATTCACATGAAAGTTCATATATTCCTTAAGGGTTCAGCCCGGTATGGTTTGCTGTGTAAAAGGAAAAATAGCATTTAATCATGCTACTGTGGCTTTTCAAAAGAGTTTATCCTTTTCTAATGTGCATTGGCTTTTTGAGGTAAGAAAAGTGGTGCCTTCTGCTCTGGAGTGCTGCTTGTTCAATAAACACCGCTTCGCAGTGGGTCACTGTTCAGAATTGCCTCCTGCTTTTCCCTGCGGTGTTTAGTGTAAGGAATGAGGAAAAAGCTTCCAGCCAGGGCTTCTGCCCGTTCTCAGGACTTATCCTTAGAAAACCCTTCTCTCCGAACTTGCGCTTTCCCCAAGAAAACTTATTAATTCCATTTCTCTGCTTTGGTTTAAGGCAATACCTATGAGGACTGAGTCAGGTCTTGATGGCTCTGTGTGATGTGAGCACAGGGTGTCTAGACGCTCCGCGTTGGATGCGGAGTGAGGAATGTGCTGACTGCTGTGGGACCTGGGAATAACGATGGATAACTATTCCAGGAACACAGTTAATCCAACTTTTGCATTTTCTTCTCTGGTAGCTGCAACTCCAGATAACGTGCCTAAATAGCTATTGCTACCAGCTGTATATAAGCAATAGGCCACCAGATGGGGTAAAGCAGAAGCAGCTTTGGCTGTTACTCAATTCCTTATTTGTGCCCATTTTTATTTTTTGGATATGGTTCTGTGATACGTTGACTGCGGCAGCAAAGTTGGCAGCTGATGTCCCTTGCAGCCCTGGTAGTTACTGCTGCCGTGGTCGCACCAGTTTGAGAAAAAAGGCCTGGTTTTGGAAAGGTGAGGCTTGTTGTTTTTTAATCAGCTTAGTGGTTTTGATCGCCTGGGTCAATGTAGCCCTGCAAACCGCTCTACCTGCTGAACTGAGGGCTGAGACCAGCGGCCTGAAGTACATTCCCAGTTGCCCCCGTGAGACCAGACTGGAGTCGTTCTGACAGCAATGGCTCGAACAGCCTTTACTGTTCTGAACCATTCCCCTGCTGGGTCCCACCTCTTGCCCCATGCTGCCTGAGGATGCCCAGCTCACTGGGGTGTCCTCGGGACCAGTTGCAACTACTTTGTCCTTGTCAAACCCAGCTGTTTGCTATTGTGGATGTACTGGCATCTCCTCTGGCTCCTAGCAGATCTTAGAAAAACTCCAAACTTCTTTTCCTCTGTTCAAACTCTATTTCATTTAAAATAAAATTCTGTTCAGTGTGAGCTTATTTGTATTTTTGAAGCATTCAGATCTCTAAAAATACTTATTCCATCCTGTAAAGTAGTGATATGCTAAAATGGGTTTATACTTGAGGTTTAAAAAAGAGTGAGGAAGGTGGGGAAGATCCAGTTAGGATCCAGTTAATCCACATCTAATCTCTAATTACATCCTTCTAACTCTGGCATCTGCTTGCCTTGAATTGTGTTACATTCCCATGCTATTTCTTGGGTAGCTAAAAAGTCATGTATGTTATCAAACAGTGATGAGAGGTATGTGGTAAAGTACATGTAATGTTGCTTTTATTTTTTCAGTGTTAAAAGGAGAGGCATGATTGTTTTACATAAATAAATATGGCTTCAGTGGAAGATACTATGCCTGGTTCCCCTTGTGAACATAGTTCTGCTCTTGTCATAGCATTTGAAGGGTTACGTTAGTGTGGGTCAAGTGCGGTTTAAAATAGGATTCTTCTGAGACCAAGCCTGGAGGCCCTGAATTTCTTTCTCAAAAGACGTTTTGATCTTCTGACAAAACTATTACTTCTGAATTTCTTGGTGATTCATATTTGCAACTAACCTTTGGAGAAATGGAATGATAACACACACTCTTCTTTGTGTTTTGTGAATGTACCTCTCCTGGTGAGCTGTTGGCTTGTGCTTTTTTGAAGTTCAGATGAAACCATTGAAAAGAGTTTTCTGTGAGCTGTTTGGGAAGGTGGAATTGGTCTGGTGCCGTGCAATAAAATGTGATTCCAGTCCTACAGAAAGAGCCCTAACCCTGACCTTGGTAGGACTCCGTGCAGTAGAGGATCAAGAGCTTCTAGTACCTTGCAGGCTGGAGGTTTTATATGTGCTCACATGCTGAAAATGCTGCTGTATTTGTGTGTGTGTGTATATATATATCTGTAGGGTATGTGTGTATGCTGGAAGAGCATCACGGCAGAAGCTTAGACCATCTTTTCATATAACCTTTTTTCACAGTCTTTTAAGTTGTCGTGATAAAGAACATATTTGTGCAATATCTGTTGAAATAATGATCTTGACATCAGTTTTTTGTTAAAACTGCAGCACAAATGGGGTTATTGACAGCTAACTCAGTTTTTGTCAAAGATTTCATCCGTGATGGTCCTGGAAGCACCCCATCCTCTTGCCTGATCCAGGGTCACTTACATGGACAAGGAGCTTCTCATTACACAGTGTAACTAATTTGCCTACCGAATGTGAAATAACATGAGGAGGAGAGTTTTCAACAGCTCGTCTCTGGAAGACACGGAGGGGCAGGTGTGGGGAAGGTTACAAAAATGGCCAAGGGACTGGATGTTGTTTTTGTAGGTATAAAATAGATCGTGATGCTATGTCTCTGCGTATGTGTGGCCCGAGATCTTAAAAGGGCTGAAAGGTTGGCATCCTTGTTTAATAAATGAGCCCATGGGAGTCTTGTTTTTTCTGGGAGCCAGACGATAGCTACTGTCTGTTGTGGGAATAAGATCATGGGGTGCAGAGGTGAGGTCATGCAACCTAATGGCTATTTGCCTTAAATACGTCTTTGTGTTACGAAAGTATTACGGCAGCATTCCTTTAGCTAAGAAATAACTAAAACACTAAGTTTCATTGTGGTTTCTGGGTTTAAATTAGAGTGGAATAAGCATACTTAATTTCTTACTGTTGTTACCTGTAATCTCTTGTGGCTGCTGTGATGTCTGCTGTAGCACCTACTTTGTGAGTGAGACGTCAGGAAATAAAAGATGTAATGTGAGGAAATAAAAGATGTAACCTTGCTTAATGGAGGTGTGGGACATCAGCACTCTACTCCCTGGGAAGAGCCATCACCATTCAGAAGCAACTCTGACAGCGCTGGCTTTGAGTTTCGATGCTCTATGGCATCAGTTTGGCCCCCTGGGTTAATTCTCCTCCAGAGCGGTGGCTTGTCACCCTCTACAAAGAGTGTCCCCGTGGCTTGCCAGAGTGCCCCCCAAAACATCCCAATTCTGGTATTTAGCAGAATGCTTCAGATCGTAGCCAGTTGAGTTTGCATGAAGGTGACTTGGATTATCTTACATTAGAGAACATGATGATCAAGCACTCCGAGGTACTGAAACTGTTTTATTACAACTCAGTAGGTTTTAGTACAGTCATAAATAACATCACAGCTCGTTGAGCAGAAGGATAAAAATCAAGCAGTTCGGTGGTAAGCCAGCATGCCTTTCCTTCACTTCAATGAAGTCAGCGATTTATTATTATTTTAGGCTGTGTCTAATGATCATATTAAGTAGTGTGAATAAAATGGATGTATCCAAGACTGCTTTATTCTTCTGCTTGTTCGAGCCTTCCATGTTGGGGCTGACACGAGACATCATTGGCTGTAGGCGAAGTGGTATAGAGCCCAGCTAAGTCTTTCTAATTCTTTATTAACTGTGACATGTAGAAGCTCAGGGCATGTTAACAGCGTAAAACTGTTTTGAATTAACAAAAATCTTCATTCTCTTGCTAACTTTTTCTCGTGGCGCTGCGTCTTTGTCACAAAGCAGATAGCCTCCGAACAGGCATGTTCCAGAACAAGTGTCCTTTGTGCTGTAGCCAGTTTGTTGCCAAGTGATTCGTTAAAATAAATGGTCCTTTTGAAATTGTTCTCACTCTTATTTTTGGAGGCTGCTTGAAACGTTTCGGTAGGGAGGCTCTTCAGTAGATGCGCAGGCCAAGCCCTTCCAGCACGCCCTGCGTGGCACTGGTGGGATTTGGTGTATTCGTTTTCTGTTTTCACATTTGGGTCGTAAAGTGCTTTGTAAAGTGACCTTGACAGCACGCTGCCAGCCTCCAGTCCCCATGTAATTATGTGAACAGTGAGTGTAGCAGGCTTCCACCTAGGTCATTTTTAGACAAGTATGCAACAAGTGTAGATGTCCTTCTGATGTGCACTGTGCCTTCAAAGTAGAGAGTTTTTTTTCCCTATAATATAATATTAATATAAATATAATACAATGCATTTGAGTTTACAAATAGCTTTTATTTAAAAAAGAGAAGGATACATCTATTTCTATTTGTGGCTTTTGGGTGTTTGATGTATTTTGAGCTAGTGCCGTCTTTACGTCTCTCTCCCCATCTTGCGTTCCAGTGCTAAATGTTGAAATTTTGTAAAATAAATATTTCAGTAGCCCACAGGCAATGGTATGAACACCAATTCTTTCTCACGAGCTGGTGTTGTGGATTTGAAAGACTTCTAAATCAAACTCACTCACTTCTTGCTTAGCTCCAAAGTGCTGAAGATTACATTCCTCAACATTTGAAGTTATCTTGGCTCAAAACTGTCGCATATGCTATAAAATTGAGCAATCTTTCCCAAACCTCATAGTGACAAATGAGTCCAGTGTAGAGGATATGGGGTTTTAAAATTTATGAAAGTAACAGGTTGGGTTTTTTTCCCTTTCTTATACTTTTTATTTACAATTTGGGCAAAATTGCCTATTTTAACTTAAATTTCACTGGTGAGAAGTCAGTGTTGTATGACACATATTAAGGCAAGTCCATGCAGGGGCAAAGTAGATTTACTGCATTAAATCTGCTTTTGACATGGAGACTTGGAACTTCTTGAATTTTATTTTATTTAAGTCTGGATAAGCAAACACCCTGTCCCATTCTGTGTTGGTTGGAGGAAGTCCATGTCTCTAGGAAGTTGGTAATAAGGATTTTTATTTCAAAGTCTCTGTGTGCTGTCTCTTCTTCTGCTTTAAGCTTAGCTCTGGTTACATTTTACTCAACGTCTTGTATGAAACTGATTCATGTTTTCTCCTTTGTTCATTTTGTATGAAAGATGCCATTTTTTTTACCCAGTCCCATTTGCATTCTTCACTTTTGGCAAATGAGCAATGATGAGCAACCTGAGCAAAGCCAGCTGTGGAGAAGGATGCTGCTTCTCACCTGTGGAAACTGCCTCCTCGGGGCATTGCAGGACTTGAGGATAAACTCAGAATCTCTAAATCCTTTGCATGTGTGAAGGTTGATGTGAATTAAGTAGTAGCCTGACCTGTCAAGGCCCTGCTGGAGAGAAGGGTCGGCATTCGGCACCTCTTCCCTGCCATGGGAAACGCAGTAGAGCGAAGTCATTGAAGACAGCAGTTTTTCCAGCGGGCTTGTAGTGAACCAGAGACCTGGAAGCGAAATACTCTGTCGTGAAGGTCTAGCAGGGGTTACTGAGGGCTGGAACGGCGACTGGATTAGTAACCCCTATGAAATGTAACCGATAGTCTTGTTCAGGCTCTAAATATGTGACTGCAAGTCAAAGCTGGCACTGGCTAACACCGTGCTTGGCAACCTTAGGAGGAAGATAAGGTTGGACAAATGCTTTTACCCCTCTAATGTGACTCTTTCAAGTTGATAGTGAACTGTGCTAGAGTGGTCTGGTAAATCTTGTGTTGGTGCTGCTTGGGCTGCAGGAAGGGTGGATGATTGTGCTGGGCTATGGGAGTCTTTGCTGGTGGAAGTTGGGAGCAGAGATGGCTTCAAACTGTCTGTACTGGGTTTGGGCTCTCGGGCAGCTGATATATCTGTGGTCCTGTGACTCTGCTGCCTCTTGAGTTTGCATCTCTACACCAGGTTTTGCAAGAGAGTTTTTTGGAAGCAACTTTATGTCTATCTTTGACAGTTCCTGTGAGGAGGAGTCATTCGTGTCCTACTGCGAACCATCTCAAAAGTGCCGATGAAAGTGCTGTCCAACTTCCTTCTGAGAGAGGAGGATGGCAGAAGTGGACGTAGATATGAGGTGCTTGAATTAAGCTTTTTACCGTGGCTGTACCATAATTCAAACTTGCCTGTCAGGTGCGGTTGTGTGGCTGATATTGTTGCCTGTTAGTCATAAAATATTTACGCTCTGAAGCACCTGGGGTAGGTGAAATCACAGCAAAAGATTTGTGTCTGACATTTTATGGAGTCAATTACTTGTCTGTCCTAAAATGTTGCAATGCTTTTTTGGTACCTTCTCAATAACTGTATAAAATAAAAATTTATGGCATGTGTGTTGGGAAGTAAACAGCTGAAATACTGGTTTCCTAACCAAAAAAAAGCAGCAGTTCAAAGGAGTGAATCCTGTCTGAGAGCCACACTTGTGGAATGGCAGCTAGCATGCCACTAACCTGCAAATTACATCAATTCCTGTTGCCTTAAGCAAATTTGGCGAACCTCTCTTTAATTTCCTTAGATACTGTTGTCATGTGCTTCTATAGCTAAAGCACAGTTTTTAAATACTAATCCACAAAAACTTTGTTCTTTTCGTCTGCTTCGTGTCTTTCCCTTGGATAAAAAGTCACGTTACACAGAGGAATTTTTGGTGATGGGCAAAACAACCTCTAGTTGTGTAAGTGATGTTCATTCTGTACAATGTGCCTTTTCTTTTTCATAACTATTTGTACTTGAAGATGACTGTTGGATCCACTTAGACTGCAATCATGATGCCAGTTCTTAAATAACTTTCTTGTACCTGCCTTGGCTTTCAAGTTCAGAGGGGTTTTGGGGTGAATTAAGTAACCAAGAAGTTCTTTTGCGCTAACTGATGTCATTTCCTTGCGTTGGCTATGTCCTAAGGTAAAATGCTGGAATCAACTCATCCTGCATGTTGTTCCCCAGTCACTACAAGGAATTCTTCACCTTTTTCCTGTTCTTAGGCTTTCTGGTCAGTGCTCTTCTGGTCCTGCTACCTGGGTTAGGGACTAGAAGAAAGGGGAACAAATATGCCCTAGAAAAGATGGAGGGAGGGGGAGAGAAGTGGCTGGAGAAGTTGCTGAATAAGTTTATCTATTACTAAATGCACAGTGCCCCTATAGGGAATGGTGTATCACAACCCAATCAACTGAATTGTGATTAGATTTAAAATCATAGAAGAGAATCATAGAATGGTCCAGGCCGGAAGGGACCTCCAAATGTCATCTAGTCCGACCTCCCCGCAGTCAGCAGGGACATCCCCAACTAGACCAGGTTACCCAGGGCCTCATCAAGCCTCACTTTGAATATCTCCAGGGATGGGGTCTTAACCACCTCCCTGGGCAACCTGTTCCAGTGCTCCACCACCCTCGCAGCAAAGAACTTTCTCCTAATCTCCAGTCTAGATCTGCTCCCCTCCAGCTTAAAGCCATTGCCCCTCGTCCTGTCACTACAGGCGTTTGTAAACAGGCTCTCCCCAGCCTTCCTGTAGGCCCCCCTCAGGTACTGGAAGACTGCTATTGAGGCAGCTGTTCCATCTTGGAGGACTGGAAAGGTTTTAGAAAGCAAGAGGACAGAACTTCTCATGTGAAGATGCTTCAGGTTACTATGTCCTTAGGGAAACAAATGTGATGCTGTTGCTTAATGTTTGAATGTTGCATGTGGGAAAATGTCTTTGAGAATGAGTTAAACCATTGTCCAGCTGGTTATTTGGGTTTCTCTGAGTTTGGGTGGTAAGAGGGTTCTTCCTGACATTGCAGTGAAACCCACAATCAATATTTTAATGAAATAATTGAAGTTTTTTATGATCTTTAGGATTTTCAGGCTTAGTGGATCAAGCAGTAGTAAATATGACTTGCAGAATCTTGAAACTTGGATTAGAAAACTTCGGGAGAGTAAATCACTCTTAATTACCTTTTTCATATGTCTCCTCAGATTTTTTTTTTCTTTTTTTCTTTCTAACCTGAAAGGATGGATACCTATTTATACAGCTTTCTGATTTTATTCAAAGTCCTAGAAAGCAATTTATTTCTGCTGCTGTTGGATTTCTTATCCTTAATAAATGATGAGTTGAAGCAGCTTTAAAAAGCAGCATTGAAGCCCTGGACTCAGATGTTGAACAGGCGTTCTGGTGTGGTGGACTGAACTGAAGCCTGTAGCCCTTACAAAACACTTCAGTGGATGTGGTTTTGTATCGTTTTTCTTTGGGTACCATTAATTGTTAAGTAACACAGAATTTTAACCTTTCTTAAAAAATCCCATGACATTTAGCTGTCTAAGCAACAAAAAGTTCTATTGAACCAAGAAAACTGACCAAAAAGTATTTTATTTGTAATTATAAACTGTAAGTCCTAAGGCAATTTACTTGAAACAAATGTTCTTTTTAATTAGAGGAGGGAAAAAAAAAGTGAGGGTAAGGGGAAAAGCCTTCTTCCCCCTTGGTTAACTGTCTTCTAAGTGTCTGGTATGTCCCTATGCCCAAGCCTGTCTTTGCTTAAATGAAGTATTGAGTGGTTTGGGTTTACTTTCACAGGAAGGTTCAGTGATGGTCTTGGTGAGAAGAATCTCCTTCTGTGTGGTTTGGGGAACGGGAATCTGCTCCTTCCCAGCTCATGGGGGCTAGAGAAGCAGGACAGCCCTGAGCTGCTGGCATCATGATGGCCTTTTGTCACTTGTGTTGCACCAACAGAGGGTTTGGGTCATCTTCAGCTTTGCATGCTCGGGTGTGAGGCCTCCTCTGCTTAACTCCGTGTCTTGGTTGTTAGCAATTCTCTTTCTGCTAGGAAATGGGTGTTGTGTCCTGTAAGCTCCAGTGGGAATAGGAAAGCAGGGGAAGCTGGTTTGGCTGTACAAAATGGCTCCCCTCTGAGCAGCCAGGCCTGAACGTGACAGAGGCTGAGCATGGCATTGGGGATAGCCAGGGGCTCTGGAGTGGTGGTGGCCTTTGCCAGAGGGGGTGAGAGAGATGGAGGTGCAATATCCCCCATGAAGAAAGGGGTAGATGAGAAGTGTGGAAGACCAAGAGGTGGCAGAGGAAGTCCAGGGGCCAGGAGATGGCTGGGCCTGGGGGACGAGGAGACTCTGCCCACTGAGCTCCCTGAGGTGGGACATGATTGCTGTCCTCAGGGTGGACAAGTCCTGCTCCAACATCTGGGCTTCAGGTGCAGCTAGTTCAGAACTGGCTTCGTTCGCCTCAAGTTCATTTAGTGCTTTGTTCCTGGCTGTTTTTCTACTTGGCCCGGTTGCCTTTTCTTCAATTCATGCGAATGTTGTGGGAACATGAGTAAACCAATAGTAATGTGGATATCTGCAAAAGTTTTGGTGATTTTTGTTAAATTCCTCAGTAGTTACAGGAAAGATCACAAGTGAGTAAAACAACTAATAAGTGCTTCAGTTGTGTAACTTCAGTATTATTATTTTTTTTAATAACTCAGGACCCAAAGCAGTTCATACAAAACTATTCTGTGATTACACTGAAACAGATAATTTTTTTCTTATTTCTCCCTGGATGGTAAGAGAAGTTTGAAAGCAGTGGTACTTGGAGATTTGACAATTGTGATTTTTAAGTAGTAACTGAGATGGAATACTGCTTATTGGGCTTTGCCACCTGAAGGAAGTACTCTTAACACAAGATACACTGAGTTTGTGCTTACCTTCTGCAGTTTCCCATTTCAAATAAACCAAACCCTTGCATGGACAAATTCACAAGTATAGTCACAGACCACTGACTTAGAGTAGTTATCTTCATCCAAAAGTACTGGTGGGTCAAAGCTTGCTCCTGCACTAATTAATGAACTTGAAGTTTTCCTAGAGGATGATTGGTAGTAAAACCACAGCTAATTAATATTTTTTATTCTGGTATGAGTTCCATGTTAATTTAATCATTAGGCATTTAGTTTCTGGATTACACTGTGCAAAACACGTTAGCCAAGCCAACAGGCTTCCCTGCCTTGTGCCTGCCCAAGAGTGAATTCTCCTCTATGGCTCTACAAGAGGGATTTGGTTCGTGCATTACCCACTGCGAGTAGAGGTGTGTTGCTCTGTTGCCACATAGCACTCTTCTAAGTTCTTGCCATCGTTAGCAAGTTATTAGTGAAATAAGTCTCTTGAGTGATTCCCAGCAAGAGGAGCAAGTATCAGAAGTGTTGCTTCAGTTGCTTATGTTGGCTTTGTGCAGAGGAACTGTTTGAGCCAAATGCTTTGTGCAGAAACATGCAGCAATGCTTTGTGTTTAAATTCCTGAGCCCCTGATCACCTTAACAGGAAATATTTTTAGCTTTTCAAACTGAAGGAGGTAAGTGGGTCTACTTATGAGTCCTGTCACTGATGTGTAATATAATACAAGGATTTTGAAGAATGTAGTCTGAAGTATACCTAAAATTCCCATTGATATGGTGTGCATGCTTAAAGCTAGTGAAAACCATTAATAAAATGTTTGCTTGATTGACTCTAGAGCCAAGGGCTGGGAAAAATCTGCTCTGAGTTTATGGGTTATTACTATTGTTTCTGTGACGTGGAAGAAAATACAGTTTATGAGGATCTGGTTTTCCCCTACTCAGATACTTGAACTGCATATATGCGCTGGAATTAGCAGTTAGATGTTGAGATTAGTGATGGCATGAGCCTTTCTGCTGCTTGAGATAACATTGTTCTCCAGGATACCCCAAAGAGCGAGGGGACAAGTGCTGAGTAATTAGAGTGGCTCCATCCAGAACTTATTCAGCCCAGCTCATCCTTGCAGGGCCTAAGCTGGGTTACATATGGGTGCCGTCAAGCTGATTTCTTTACACTGCTTTCCTCACTGCTTCAGCTCAAGAAAAAACATACTAGCTCAGTGTTCGCATGGCAAGAATGGATGGAGCTTGAGTGGCTGACCCGTGAGACTCATAATGCAGGGGTGCATGGAGCCAGGCCATGGAGATCGGTGGAGATCCTGCTGAGTTGATATTAGAGGCTGTTATAGCATGAAAATATTTCTGGGTCTCTACTTCTGAGGCAGTGTTATTCTGATGCCCGTGTAAGCAGTACCTTAATAACCGTGCAAATTGAAAGTGCACCTGAATACAAATTGAAAGTACAGGTGTGTTCCGGATGTTTCTGGGCTGAATCCAGGCTGTAGGCTACCACTTGGCCATCCTCAACGTGCAGTTCCTTGTAGCTAAATTCTTCTGTTACTGTGGTGTGATAAATTTAGCTGGTTTTGCCGCCTTATCTTAAATAATTTCCAGAGTCCTGCAGATGATACTTCCATTACATCTTGCTTGCCAATACCAAAACATCAAAAAAGTGTTCTGCTCAGTTTAGTAATGTTACAGCAAAGCTTGGGTTGAGATTTCTGGAGGTAGATCATTGGAGATCCAGAGGATTCAGGTTCAAGTTGGTTTGTTTTTCTTCTATGTCCCCATTCAGATGCATTTCTTAAGAAGTGTATCCAAACCAATAAACTGTCATCTTCCTGCACTTTGTGTGTCATGAATTTGGAAGAACACCAGAAACTATTCTTCACCCCAAAGGCAAGAAGAGGCTGAGGACCAAAATTAGATCTCAATTAAGTCAAAGCTTTTATTCATGGTTTCAAATTTGGGGTAGTGGAATTTAATTTTAGGATTTGTTTTGTAGCTCTTATCTTGTGAGATACTTTGTCAATAAGACTGCTTTGTGGCTTATCTACAGGCTGACTGTGACTGGTACATCTTGGGACACTTGCCCAAGTAGGCACTTTTAGGCTCTCTGATGTAGAGACTGCAGAAAAGGATGTTCTAGGCAAAAGACAGAGTGAGTCTCAACAAAAAGCGCTGAGTCCGTAAAGGTAGTCCCCACCAGATTTCAACAATGGACCTCATCAGGCAAGCGAAGAGAGCAGTAAGTGACATAGCGAATAATCAACCTGAAGTTTCTCAGATGCCTTCTGGGTAGACTGTTGGACCTCATACTTGGACAGAACCAGGGTAGTTGAAACTGGTACATCTGTCCAAAAAGGAACGTGGGTGAAGCTGTTTCTATCCTGTGGGAGCTCCTGTCCTTGTTGCACTGACATGCAAGTTATGTCACATTCTTCTCCATTCAGAGAATAATCATATGTTCTTGTATTCAAATATGAAAGTATGTTTGACCAGCTGTGGATTAAAAGGAAATGTTCAGTCCCTGAATCTCTCCTTTGCATCATTTCGGAGCAATTCAATGACAGAAAAGGCAGTTTTCTGTGTTCTTTGATTCGCTACTGGACTAGTGTGAGAAGGTGACATGTCCTCGGAGAACTGTGTATATCTAGTATATAATGATTATGATTCTTCTGGCAGGTTTTTTTCTGTAAAGGCAATAGAGCATCTTCTCCACTGCCACTAATGTGAAGCCCAAACACCTGACAGAAAATGAATTTCCTCGCTCACTTACTGCCCACATGTAGCAAGAGTTGACTCTACATGAAAACATGGGCTACTGGATGACCTTGTTCAGAACGTTTTCAGAAGGATATACCTTTTTCTGTGAGGCAAAGTGACTATGTGTTGTATCAGGAATTAAACTGACTAGATTATAAGTTGCATTTGCAGTTGCACTGCACAGAAATATGCAGTAATGTGTATCTAGGTGTTACAGTCACTGTAAGGGTGGGCAGAGGAGGAAAGAAAGGAGAGACTTTGTCCATCCCATTGCCCTGGCAGGGTGGAGGGAGAAGAGCCGTGGTATCTTATGCCTGTGGAGGAAAAGGAATGGGCAAATTCTATCAGGCAGTAGGGCTTGTTTTTAAAATAACATATTCAAAGATAAGTGTTATGAAGATAACTCACTTACTGATAACTTTATCTACTCGGAAGATGAAAATTTAAGTGAAAAATAGACTTATCTGGGGCGCTTAACTCTTGCCACTGGTGATGGGAAAATTGATAACACAGTTTGGGACTGACAAAGCAAACGCTGTACTTATCACAGCAGACTTCTGTATTGTGTTGTCTTGCCATTTTGTGCAACAAATCAGATTAATCTCTCTAGAAACGCTGTCTTAAGTGTGCTACCATGTGCAGCAAAAACTTTGGAAAATAACAGAAGTTGAGCAGCTTTTGATGGCTGTGCTTGACTGAAGGCTTTTGTCAAGGAGGTGGATAGAAAGAAAAAGTAAGTTTTGGAAGGTGTAGGGACTGTACACGGTACGGTGATTGTGTACAAATGCAGGTGAGTGCATTTGGGACATGCTTTAGCCCATTGTCAACCAGTCCTGAACTGGAAAGCGTCTTCCAGCTGTAGGCTGGGACAGAATTGATGGGCTCTGAAGCACCAGGGAGGCTGAGGAAGTGGTAGAACTTTTTCTATCCGTGGTGTAGCTGCAGGTCCTGGGTGGATTGGTGGCTGCGGGGACAGGGCAGTGGACGGCTGAGCCTGGAAGATGAATGTAGGACTGCGTAGCCCTGTGGGCTTACCCAGTGCACCCCACTGCCCGGGGATACGCGGTAGGCTCATAGGGCATTTGTTCAGTTATTTCTTACTCTGTACTTAAAAACTTTTAACCTTACTGCTAAAGAAAAATACCATTGTCTGTTAGTATGACTGGAACGAAAGATGAATAGCGAATTTGCCTTGAGCCAACTGTCAATCTGACTTTGATAGCCCATCACTTAAAAGGTCCTTTTATGTTTATGAAAAAGCATGACATGACGTCAAAGCCAGGGGGGAAAAAATAATACCAATACTTAGGGCTAAACTTGCACAGCTTCCAAGAAGAGCCCCTGTGTGAACTGTTTGTTTCTCTACATGCGTGGCTAATTAGCGTAGGTTACTTTAAGTCTGAGCAGTGGCGTTCAAGTTTCTTCTGCTGTTTTGGGGAAGCTTGTTTATGGTGCTTCCATATGTGAATCCCTCAAACTGGAGTAGCGTAGAGCAAAGGATATTGCAGTCGCTTCTCTCGCAACCTTTAAGTAGTATGCTGGAAATGCTTGAGTATAATCATTATCAGGTGAGTTGTTATTGCAGACTTACTTTAAAACTTGTTGCTAAGAAGGCTTACAAGATACAGGAAATCTTTTTCCTCTAGTATCTAGTACATCTTATTTAATTTCTTCCACGAGAACAAACCGGGGATGTATGTGGTCACTTAATTCCATGTAAGTGATTTTTGCTGTTGCAGAATAAAAAAGCTTCTCAGAGTATTATTATATTTTAGTTTGTTTTCTATCTTCCTATAAAAACATTAATGAACACAGAAAGGTGACAAAGAGTTTCCATGATATGGTAAAAATTTTGCATGGAGAAAATTGCCTGTCTTCTTTGGCTTTTTTAGTGTGCGCAATAATAGTTCAGTATGAGTTTCTTCATATTTTGCATATAAAAAAGTTCTAAGTGCTGAAAAGCTTATCTTAAATACAAAAATAACTGTTGCTGAGGACAGTGATTGATCTGAACTGAAACACTTCTTTTCTTGTATCATATTTGCATAATGTGTTTGTAAACAGGCTGTCTTATTTGTATATGAGTTAGGCCATGTATCTGAGAGATAAATAATTTGTAGGCAAAAAATAGCGTATTCCCTTTTTTTTTTATACAATATAATACTTAAAAAACCAATCAAGCAAAAAACCCTAAAAAAACCAACAACAAACCTGTTGATCTCTCTGCTCTCTGTTATTTGACATCTGATAAAAGGACAGCAATCCATACTGCTTGCTTTTAATTGGTGTAAGTAAGTAAGTAAGATGAGTCCTGCAGTTCAACTTGTTTCTCCATATTTTAGTGAAAGCTAAATGTCACGTAGCTGAAGGTCTGAGCGCAGAACCATCCGTTCTGGGGTATCTGTCTAAACTGGGAAACCTGAGCCTTGGTCTGAAGTGAGGCATCTCATGTTGTAGAAAAATAAGTGAAAGTTCTTGGTTTACCGTTAATGAGTTGGTTTTAGAAACACTAGCTCATAAATTGATTTCTTGCCACCAAATATGAGTTAGTGAACCGCTCTTGACTTCCTTGGAGCTGCACAGGTTTGTACTTTGTCAAATGCTTAGCTGGTATATCCGTCACAAATGTATAGCTGAAATGGATAGCACGTATAACGATGCCGTAAAACAATAAAGCACTTTTAAAATTGTGTCCTACAGGTGCAGACTCACCTTGAGAATCCAACCAAGTACCATATTCAGCAAGCCCAGCGGCAGCAGGTAAAGCAGTACCTCTCTACCACTCTAGCAAACAAACATGCCAACCAGGCCCTGAGCTTGCCGTGCCCGAACCAGCCTGGTGACCACGTCATGCCGCCTGGAACTGGAAGCAGCGCACCCAACAGCCCCATGGCTATGCTCACCCTTAACTCCAACTGTGAAAAAGAGGTAATTTGCTCTCACCATGCATGTTCTTCCGTAAAATAGAATTGCAGTCTGCTTTCATTCTGTTTTAAACCATATTTGCTCATTGTTAAGATGTTATGTTTACCTTATTTCCTGAACTATTAACTCAAAAACGCAACTGCTACCTCGTGTCTGAGTATATATTTGCATAGAACGTTTTGGCAAAAAAATCTGTGTCTCTCTAACTTGCTCTTTTTTTGAACTATTTATCTAGCTCATGCTTATAAAAATGGCGCTCCCCCCCCCCCTCCCCCTTGCTTGGTGCATGCAGTGAATAATTGACCTTTGGAGAGTACAAAGCAGTTTTGTAAGCTGTAGCTTTCTGGAATAATGTTATTTATGGCTCATTCAGTGTAGAAAGAGTAAAGAGCATAGGAAAAATAACTGGAAAACACAAAGCTTTTTGAGTTATTTTAGATACTTTCACAGTAAAATTTAAACAAGTCTCTTGCTTAGCTGGAAGACCAGATTATCCCAGCAAATATACCCTAAAGTATTACTGATTGCTCTTTCATGATGAGCTCAGTGCTGCAAATGTAAGACTTCCATAGCCTATGCCTAGAAGACCTTCTCAAGCTTGTTTTTATCTTTGCTGGCAAGAACTTTGTTGGATGTTACATGTGTGCTCAGGTGCCGAAGGAAGATTTGAAAGCTGTTAACAAGCGTAAGAATCATGTCAATGTTTTTATAACATGACTAAGGGGAGACAATTGTAGAGTTTCTAGTGTCCTCCCGTCCTCTGTCCTCAAGCCTTTGCGCCAGATTTTTAATACAGATGCACTCTGTGAGGAAAACGTTATGCAACTTTGAGAAACACTTAATACAGAAAATATTTTGTACGTGCAAGAGAAATTACTTCTGCTCCATAGCTTCCTAAGAAATGCAAATCAAATAGTTCCATCCTATCATCCCAGCTGTACCCAAGTTATTTTTTTCCCTTGAGATATTTACGGCTTCACTTTGCTGTGTCATCAGGCACATGTGTGCATGACACTGTTTAAATCATGCTCTTTTTGGGCTGAGACTGTGCCATGAACTCAGATCCATGCTTTGCTTTTTGTTTTTCTTTTTTTTCTTCTTTTTTTTTCCTTTTTATTTCTGCAGGGATTTTATAAATTTGAAGAGCAAAGCAGGGTTGAGAGTGAGTGCCCGGCTCTGAATACACACTCACGAGCATCATGCATGCAGGTACTGGATGACACAGGAGCTGGAGCACAGGTCCCCTTTCTAATGAGCATGTTTCTTTGAAGTTATGTTGAAGAATAAACTTGCCCCATACTGTCTTTAAGAAGTTGAATATAAGATGTATTTTTAGGAACAAACCAACAACGTTGTTTATTAGTATTGATATCAAAAGTGCATTGAAACACCCCAAGAGGGCTAGTGCTTCTCTGGCACTGTAACTCTATAGCAGAAGAACATGTGAACCGTGCTTTAAGGTCTCACAAATCTTTGCTAATGTAGGTTTTCCCAAGACTGCATGTGTTCTTGTCCTGATAGTTTCTATGACCACATTTCTATGTGGGTCACGTTTGCGTTTAAAAAAATGATATGAGAAGGCTTTAGTCCATCCATGGTAGTTTGTCCTCAATAGTCATCCTTTTTTATTATTATCATTTTTTGTTTTAGCTTTAAGGGTTTTTTATTTCTAGTAGCAAGGTTTCAAATATGGGCTGTAACTGTTAGTTCTTTTCTTGCCCTCACTTCCAGTCAGCGTAATTCATTCTGATCACACTTTCTTGATCTCATACAAAAATCACATATACTGCTATTTCTACCATCAACCTTATGCATTGGTTTTGTAGATGACTGTCATTTAAGCTCTTTTTCTATAGTGAGCAAAAATGAAATAGTCAATCCTGCAGGAGAGTTTGAAGCATGTCTGTGGGTGCTTTGGAGGTCTCTGTTTCTCCTGATGGTGCAGGAGCTTATGGAGGCACCTTCCAGCCCAGCCCCAGAAGGATGTCTTGGGGCTTGGGTATTGCTGTCTGTATGCAGGTTTTGACCCTAAAACTGTAGGTGGGTAGACAGGCAGTGCTGCACGGGAGATGGATTAGTCCTCCATCCTTAACATAGCTCATTCTGTGGGGAGCTCTCTCCTCCGCTGTTCCTGGGAGGAGCAGCATATCCGTGGGCAGGGATTACAGGGTAACTGGTGGTGGGAGGAGAGGGTTGGACCATGAAGCCTCAGCTTTGTCGTGACCTGACTGTCCTGGCTGAGCAGCGGGAGTCATGGCCGAGGGGCTGGATCTGGAGCGTGGCAGAACTGCACGGGCACCTCTGCTCGGGCCATGTCACAGAGAGCCGCTGTGTGGCTGGAATGCTTTGTCAGGCCACTGTATCCTAGTGGTTTGGATAACTCCTGTTTTTTTTCTTTGTCCATCTTTTCTGCTGCAGATGGATGATGTGATCGATGACATAATAAGTCTGGAATCAAGTTACAATGAAGAAATCCTTGGCTTGATGGATCCAGCCCTGCAAATGGCAAATACGGTACAATGGTCCTTTCCTTCTGGTTTCCCTGTTAAGTCTAATTGTCTTCCCTTGAGAGAACGCAAAACTGAAGCATGGCTTTTTTCC
>JAOXNO010000003.1:10608464-10649520 GCA_028565335.1 Limnodromus scolopaceus
GAAGTCAGGTTAGGCCATGAGGAGCGAACTGAACTAACAGAAGTGAGCTCATAACCATCGATATTAAAGATCACCATGGACGTTGTACTTGGCTTTATAAAGCCTCCAAGGAGCTTTCGGCTCCTCAGGTTCCTGTATCTTCTGGTGTTCAAGTAAGAAATTGTATGCCACACTTAAGCGTGTGTTAGCATCCCTGTCCAGAGACGCTCCAGTTTCACAGTTAGCTCTAACGTCGTAGCTTTAGCTTAACCTGATTTCAATTGGAGAGAGGTCTCTAGCTAGAAGACAGCAAAGATGTTACAAAATTTAGGGGATGAAAAAAAATTTAAAAACCAACTTTCAAAACAGACAAAATGGGAAGGAATAAAGAAGCTTAAAAACTGAATTGGGGAAGGGGACGTAGGAAACCTGCAACAAGAGACAAGAACACAGAGGTGTAAAAGTTGGTGAGCAAGGGAAGGCAGAGGTTTCCTCCGAGTTGCCGTTTCTGTTTGCTGGTTCACATTGCTGCAAGCATTAATGTAATCGTGCTTCTGGCATAATCTTATTTTGAACTTTTGTGGAGGGTAGCTCCAGTGAATTTTTTTGCCTTGGGCTTAAGTGCTGTTAGATCTGGCTGAGTAGATGTCTGCCAGGGCTGGCGTCTCTTTCTTTTTCATCTAGTGCCAAAATTTACAGCTTACCACATAGCATCAATTTTGTAGCATAGGTTTACATTTGCTGACAGTGCTCCTCTGATGTCATGTTAGCCTAGTCCTAACGCTCCCACAGATTCCCACAGCCCTCTCGGAGACGTGGTGCCTGCCCCAGGAAACAACCCACCACCAGCCCTGGCTAAATAGTGCCCTTTGAGTAGACGGAGAAATAATTGCAGAGTCCTACCAGAAAGAATGAATTTTCCTTTCATCTAAGATGACTTGAAAAGTGCATCTATCCTGGAGTTTGGGAGGAAAACTTAAAAACCCGTGAAAAGATAGTCATCAAGATAGTTACTCCTTTTTTATTTTTTTTACTGCGGGTTCAGGTTCTTCTGGAGTCCTTTCTCTGAAGTTCCATTGGATTGGGACCCGTTAAATTAGAGAGGACTTGGATTTCCTTGTGCATTTCTTCCTTTCTTGTTTCACAGGGACTCCAGCAGTGGCTCTTTCCTGCATATAATGAGACTCTGCGTTCTTTTGGTTTGAGTCCATATAATCAATATTTAGGGTAGTCTGCATCCCTCCCGCTTGCTGCGTGACAGCAAGCCTTATAAAGACTGCCTGGTCCACATTTGCCATGAAATTTCAGAAATTGCTGATTGTATGTAGTGAAGTCTGTAAAATAAGGATATGAAATAGTAGACTTAAGAATTCTTTCCTAATACATTTAAATTGTTGGAGGCAAAAAGCATATTTCAGTCTCTGAATTAATCTGGTACCAGTCCTGAAGAGGTGGAAATTGAACCATGTTTCCCAACAGTTGGTTTGGGGGGGAAAAAATGAGCCTGATCTAACAGACAGTTTTTTTTTGGAACAGGATTTAGCTCTTAAAACACTAACACTTTACTAATATGCAATTAATGTCTGTAGACTGAGCGAAGTAGAGGTGGAAGAAATTGAGAGGAAATGGTCTCTAAAGAGACACAACCTATAAATAGCTGTGCTGAAACTATGACAAAGGCTGCTATTGTTCCATAACCAACAAAGAACAAAAGGACCAGTTTGTTACATTTGGTAACAGTACATAGTTGATAAGCAAAATCAGAGATTTCTGTGTAAAAGCGAGCTGAGGGAAGTCTCCAAGTACCTCTTAATTGAAAAGGGCTGATTGCAATCAACGGCTTTTGGAAATGTTTGTAAACTTTGGTATTGGGTCACAAGTTAACTGGCTTTGCTTCTGTGGTGAAAGGTACCAGAAACTGGTTACTAATTTTCCAAGGAGGTTTTCTGTGTAGATATGACCTAGTAATTGAATTGCTGGGTGCTGTGTAAAGTACTCGTATGCCAAGTTGAGATGACGACTAATTCATCCAACTAAACAATTCCCAGCAGGAGTCTGACATGGAAAGCTGCGTGAGCATGAGCAGCTCCGCTTCTCAGCGGGACTTTCCTGTGGAAGTTAAACTCCAGGAGTACAGAGGAGTCTTATTTCAGGGACTGTCACTGCATGTGTGCTGGTAGGTAAGGGGACAACACAAATAGGCTGCACGAGCTGAGGAACAGAATCCTTCCAGCGTGTACTGATACCTTCAAACCAGCCCTGTTCGTCCCACAGCCGGTGTCTCGATGATCTATACAGAGCCCGAATGAGCTGAATGTGGGTGCTTGTTTTGTTGGAGTAGTGGAGGGGAGAAAAGAAATCCTCAGACTCTCCTGAATGTACACTATGATGAGTCTGCAGTAATAATTACTGTTTGAAATTTATGTTATATAAAAGCAGTAATTTGTTTGTGCACCTTGTGAAGCCAAGGCCTAGAAATATGAAATCCCACAAATAAGGGCTTTTTAGACCATGCTGTTTCAATGAAGATGACAAGCTAAGGTCGGCGTAAGCCACTCTTCCTTCATATATGTTTTGGGAGAGTAAAAATTGGATGATCTGAATGATGCTTTATTTAAATTTCTTCTTAGCCAGAAGTGGCTAACGAAGCCTTAAGGGAAGCGTATTTAAGTTGGAAGGATGCTAGAGTTTGGTGAAGGCAGGGAGGGAACCTCCTTAGCACCAGAGAAAGGACATCAAATTCCATGTCTTTCTCAGTTTTGAGACTCGCATCTTCCCTTGGAATGGCTGTGGGAGTTTTGACCGTTTTGCTGTTGCTTTGTACTTGGAGAAAGGGATGAACAAGGAGGTGGTGGTTGAGGTATTTAAAAGGAATGTAGATTTAGTTCTGAGGGACATGGTACAGTGGTAATTTGGCATGTTTAATTTTGCCCAGTTTATTCCAATAGGAGGCATTCAAAATAAATGCCAGGTGTTGCTGCATTGTGTCCATTATAAGCCCCTTCAGTTTGGTGTGGGGTTGTTTTTGGTTTTTTGGGGGCTTTTTTTTGGCCCCATTTCAGCCTAGTGACTGCTCTTGCGTGCTCACAGCACTGGCAACTTGTCCATCTCAACCCAATGCCCCCAGCATAGGAATCCTCTCCTTTAATAACTGTTGGTCTTACCTTACAAGTCAACTAATTTTTATTCCCCTGGGACTTGCAGTAGAATTGGGAACAGAGGATGTGCCTCAGTTTTAACTTAACTGCAGATATTTTAGCCATGTGAGATGAGTTGAAGTGTTGTACACACTTTATATTTTTCAGATGAAAGGGGTTGTATGAAGTTGAAAGAAGCCAATCAGTCTCTTTGCTTATGGATCACTGATTTAAACTGAGGTTGTTGGCATCTACCTCTAATGTGAATTTCCTTGATGAGCATTGATGTGTACATGCAAACCTGCCACGTTTTCCAGCTGTGCAAATTTCTCCCTTCATCTGCCTTTTTTTTTAGCTTGTGCTGCATCAGCAGCGCTGGTGCTCTGGTTGTTGCGCAGCTCTTGGGCTGGTTCCCCTGGTGCTTGCAATCTCTGCAGGACTTCAGCGGGCACATCCAGCAGCTGCTGCCTGCCTTACACTCCCCTTTGTGGTGATTGCTGGCACAAACCCTGTTTATTTTCACGGAAATCAGGCATGGTGTTGACCACTGTGGAGGAAAAAAAATAAAAATAAATCACAAACCTGTTGTAACAAGCAGGGTCCATCTTGCACTTAAGTAAAGCATCTTGGTGACCTTGCCTATTCTTTATGTTTAATTGTAACCCAGCTGCTTTACCCAGGCTCCAAGATGCTAGATTCTAGATTTCTGGGGTGGAAAAAACCTATATTATTTATTTATTTATCTCTCCCTCCCCCAAAATTCCTGATTAGGTTTCACATGTCTGGTTCTGAACTTCAAGTCCTTGGGCCACAAACAAGTTCTTTGTCCTCCCTCCATGATTTGGAGCATGAATAGAAGAAGTGCATCCAAGTCAGAAGGGTGTGTGACGCTGTTGCTGTGCCTGCGTCTTGGATGCGTTTGAGGGGCCAAAAGATACAAGGACCAGCCTTGTAGAGCAGAGAGAGGGAGTGGTCGCCCTGACATTAATGTGGATACGTCACAACTTGGGCCATGGTTTGTGATGGACAGCTGTGACCTTAGGTTTATTGTAGGTGTTCCTTTTTCTCTTTTCTTTTCTTCTTTTTTTTCATATTACATTCAAGAGCTAAGGGGAGAGCGAGGCTGCATCTTGGGGAGAATTCAGTTACATTTTTTTCACTGTCTCTTGAGGACTGAGTCATGGGACTCAATTTTTGTTGGTGGTGACTGTCTTTTCAGGACCAGTATCGGCATAGATTCTAGCTGGTGGTACTATAAGGGATGCACATCAACTTTGCTTCTTATGGCATCTCCAAATGGCAGAGAAATTTTCTTAGGTCTCAGTGTGGCAAGGACCATCAGTAGGAGTTTTAATAGTTCAGGCTCTGACTCACTCCATTGTATTCAACAGCATTATTTACATGGGTGTAAAGTTAATATTCTAATCTCTTCAGGATCAGTGTCTTGGGGGGGTTGGTTTTCTTTGCAGCAACGAGGATAAGAAATACTGCTACTCAAATAAGATATCAAAGTGGTTTCCACCTGTCTTTTCAAAATCTAGTTTGAAAACAAAAAAGAGATGGGTGAAATAATCCACTCAGGAAAAACTTCCTTAAATATGTTTCAATTTAAAGGGATAGCTTTGATAAGTCTTGTTGAAATGCTATCCTATTTCTGTGTAAATGTCCTTGCTTAAACATACCTAAATAAGAACAGCAGAATGAACAAGTAGTTGAGGAAACTTAATGTCAAAATAATCTTCCTCCTCCTGGTGTATGTTCTTGTTACGTAAGTTAAAGTAAACTGAAATGTTTTCTGTGTAGGTAGCTTTCAAATCACATGAAAAATGTGATTGATTAATAGAGTGTTTCTCGCTCAAGCATGTGACAACTTGCAAAGTACTTTCACTCACATATTCCTGGAAAAATGAGGGCTTCCTCCAGGAGTGTTTAGTAGGCTCTTTCGGATATTTTGAGTAAGAGAAGTGATGGGGGTACAGACATAATAGTTTCACTGAAAAATAAGGAGGAACGTTAGAGCAATATTGTCAGCATGTTACCTCTTCTACATATTTTCTGTCCGCATGTCCTTGAGGAGAGAAGACAGAATTTTCCCAATGTAGGTGTTTTATTCCTCAAGCCCCTGCATATCTGTGACTTTTGCTGACCTTATTGCGCACTCTGTTTGCACATGGAAAAGAGCACAGATTTCTTAGCAGATCCTACCTCTGTTTTTCTGTACCAAGCCTTTTATAAGGGCAAAACAAATGATCCTTTTCCTTGTTTATCTTTTCCAGTTGCCTGTGTCTGGCAATCTGATTGACCTTTATGGCAACCAAAGCATGCCTCCTCCGGGACTAAACATCAGCAACTCATGTCCAGCTAATCTTCCTAATATAAAAAGGGAGCTCACAGGTAAATATGTCTATAATACCACCTTGGAGCAATAGTATAATTGTTTTGAATTCAGGTGATATTGGACATAATTTCTGTTATGAGAAAGACTATTTGGATGACTTTTGGCTTTGCAAACCATTATTTTATTTTTTTTAGCAGACGTATTAGCCTGCGATGGAGTTGTGTTCATGTGTGGGCATGTGTGTGTTCACTGTGACAAATTAAGCTGAAGTCCCTAGTTGTTATAGTGAAATTTGCACATTGAAAACCTTGCCTCATGGGAAGTTTCCGTGTATCACTTGCAGAGCTGTTCTCTAGTTTGTGCTTATTGTTTGCTTGATCAACACTAAATTTTAACAACTTCACATTTGGAGTCTCTGTGGGATTCATGTTGAGGAATGCTACACGTTGAGGCTTTACTTTAGTAGAGGAGTGCAGTAATGGACAAATAGCCTGTGGTAATATGAAATCTGGACACCTAGATCCTATAAAATGTAAAATGAGGTGCTCAAGAGAGAGAATATGCATCTCTTAAATTAAGCTGAAAATAAAGTATCCTGTAAATTTCTTGTTATGTTGGTTCTCCCAGCAGTGCTCTGAATAAGCTGTGGGAGGCAGGGGGAGGGAACAGGGACATTAAAAGCCTCTCTCTCTAAAGCACATCTGTACAGAAGCTAAATAATTTGAAGGAAGCAATAAGAAGTTTCATATTCTCAAGCATGCATTATTTTTGCTCTTCAGCTTCACTTGAAAGGACAAAACCACGCGTAGGGTACAGTATACGAGGCAGGTTTTACCCCAGGAGGAACAAATGTAGATCAATTCTGGAACCAATGACAAAATTATCTTAATACCCAGAAATGGCTGTTCTTAAGTCCAACAGGGAGTCATTCTGTATGCACTATGGTAGGGGCACAGTTTCTTTCTTGTCTGTCATCTTTCTGGGTTTCTGTTGTGAAAACTCACAGGCTGACTCAGTTGAAAAGCAGGTTCTGGGCAGGAATTAGCTTAAGTAGAGCAGTTTTAATAGCCCAGGAGTCAGCTTCTCGGGAGGAAATGCCACGTCTCTGAGGTGGCGGATATTTGCATTTATATGAATGCACAAAATTTGAGTTCAGCATCAAATGAAGACGCATGAACTGCTCAATGGTTTGTGGCTGCTAGAAAAAGAAAAGCTTGTACGGTGGTGGATCTATGCTAAGAGGAGGGTGGGAGAGAATGGGAACTACTCAAAGTCCTGTGTTACAGACAGTTTCGTTGCTCCAGTTATAGAAAGTTAAAGGTGGCTGTAGACTGCAAGCTACACATCCAGCTAGTCAGATGTCCGGACTGGTGGACACACTGCAGGTGTGTAAGATCAGCCAAAGGCAGCAGAAAGAGAGGGGAAATTAGTGAGTGAAGTGGTCTTAGGGAAGTCCTCTATACATCAAAATAGACCTGAACTAAGTTAAATGTCAATATGCTGCATTCACCTGTACACAGAAACAATTCAGATGAGTGCTTTTTCTGTTCAAAATACATGCTAACAGATTGCATTTGATTTAGGAGAGGCTTAGGAAATAAACTCAAATTTAACAGCAGTCACTTTGACATTGATCTGGCCAAGCCTTTTTGCAGAAAGGACTATTGGTGGTGCTTTCTGACAGCCAGTGATTTTAAAATCAGTGTGTTAATGCAGGCAGGAGTCCTTTTTCTCCATTACGTGATTTTGCTGTTGGAACTAGGCTGGAGAGAGCTTGCAATATTTAAATCTAGCATTTGTCAAAAACTTTTATCCGTTCTACTGTATAAATACCAAAATTTTGACGAACCAAGAAAAGTCTAATCTGTAATCCAAGCGGCTGATGTTGATGATGGTTCTGTAATTACTGAAGCATTTAGTGGAAATCCTGCTCACCCAGGAGTCCAGTTTCCCTAGGTTTTAGCCTTGGAAACCTCATATCTGTTTTATAAGGCAGTGTCAGATTAAGCCCAAATTTCATTGAGACATGCAATGTTCTTTCAAGCTATTTTGGGGGGATCCTTTGGGAGCCTAGTGTAGAAGATGATGTCTTGTTATACTGCATCTAATATTTGGGTAGCTCCGTATTCTAAGTAGCGAAGTAATCAACTTCCAGTACTCCAGGGCAAACCCTTATCACCTGTTATTTTGAATTGGGTGGGACATCATCCATATTCCATAAAAATAGAAGAACTCATGAAAGAAACTTGTTGGAATGAGTGGGGGGGGGTTGTTTCCATAATGGACTGTGTGGTAATAAATCACATGTTCACTTGTCCTCGCCGACTCACTGCTAAACTAAATAGTGCTTGCTGGTTTTGAGATTTAAATGCAACAGGACAAAGATTAATGATGTCACCCTTTTTAAAAACTAGAAGGGATAGAGCAAACAAAAAATAATTAAAATTGCTTGAGAAACATAAGATCAAATGAGAATTGAAAATAAAAAATGTAGTTATGCTTTTGCCTTGAACTATTGCATGCTGAAGCCCGATAATAAATATGTAGAGCAAGGTTAAGAACAGTTCTGAGGAGACAACTAATGTGATATGGAGCATGGTTGTCACTTTTCCTTTTGCTTTTCCTGAAACAAGGACCATTGTCTTCTAGCCATATCGCTAGTAAAGGTGTTGAATTTTTCATCTTTTTTTTGGTCTAATGAGAACAGGTAGTGTAGCTGGAAAAATACAATATTTTTTAAGAGGTGGCTTAAGTTATTCCTTGAATCTTGTGGTGATGTGCTTGCACGTGCCACAAAAGGAGGTGGCCTTCATTCCAGTGAGTGGAGCCTCTGACTCCTGACTGCTTCACATCCTGCACAGGTAGCAATGCCATAAGCATGCTGTTCCTCTGGTTCAGCTTCTGCCCGGCACGTAAGCGTGCAGCCTGCCTGTAAACGTAGGAGAAGGTATGTCGGATTTCAGCAGTCTGTTGTCCTCAAATACCTTGCTGAGTCAGGGCCTCCGTGAGAAAAGTTCTCGTCACGGAAGTCAGGATGGGAAGTGTGGGAAGAGATGCTCTGCAGGGGTGAAGTTCAACACCAGCCTTGTGTTTTGGCAATCACAGCTTATTGTACAGGCCCTTCTCACCCCTTGGAATGGCTGTAATAATTGGTTTGACAAATATCAATCAGGCTCCCTACGCAAATGTTCCACAGACTGAAACGTTGTATTTGAATTCCTTCGATTCTAATTACTTCATTCACATGCACAGCATGTATTTTTCCTACAGAGTCAGAAGCGAGAGCGTTGGCTAAGGAGAGGCAAAAGAAGGACAATCACAACTTAAGTAAGTTTTGGTTCTTCGCATTTTGCACTAATTCTAGTAATGATTTGAGATGTTAAGTGTTTGAATGAAACACTACATGTAGTATATAGTACCAGTTCATTAGGTTACGCCCATAGATCAAATATCTTGAATTCTTGTGAAATGTGTGCTTAAAACGGCTATTGAATTTTAAACTCTATTTTTTATTATTATTTTTTTTCAATAAACCAAGTGAACGGGTGGTTGTTACCAATGGAATTACTGGGGATAACATTTGTTCCACATACTTTCAACAAATCCACCATGCACAACTTTGGCTTCTTTATTTTTAATTAATCTAAAATCAGATATGCAGTCAATTTGTGACTTTAAACATCAGTGCGTGTCCTCAGTGTGTCGATTTTGTAAAAATTCCATTTTTGAAGGGAACACGTATTTCCAAGTTGGAAAAAAACCACTTTAAAATAATGAGCATCTTATGACTTAAAGGTTCCTTAAGTTGTCCTTTTATACTTTGTATTACTAGAAAAAAGGAACTGTTTCATGCCTTGAGCTGTTCAAAAGCCTTTTCTATAGCATGAAAAGCTAATGCAGAAAAATTGGTATTTAAGTTTGACTTTTGGATCCTCAAAATGTTGCCTTAAAGAGTACTTTAAGAAAGAGACTATACATTTTTGTCCCTTTTCCTGCTTTGGGATTTCCTTAAGCATCTACTTTTTTTGTGTCTCTGAATTTGCGCGTAATGTTTTTTCACTAGGAAAACGCTTGCTTCTCAGTGGAGTCCTAAGCTAACCCAGCCGTCCCGGTTTTCAGAGTCTCAGCTCTGCCCCTTCAGCAGTCCCACATTTTTACAGTCGTCGTGTGTCCATGTGTAGGAGAGCAAAATAAATGACTGTCACTGGATTTTAAGTTTCATGCGAGCATTTCAAAATCCCTTAAAGAAATCTTTGATGAAACTTTATGTGTTGTAATTAACAGTGAATACTACTTCTAACGTTTGTGCTATTTTTCCTGAAGTTGAACGAAGAAGAAGATTTAATATTAATGACCGTATAAAAGAACTAGGCACTTTGATACCCAAGTCAAATGACCCGTAAGTATAATGTGCCCAAGGAGACTGTGGGAGGGAAGCGTTAAAAGGGGGAAAAAAAAAAATCTTAAGGGCTGAGTTGTCAGGATGTGAAACCTTAGTCTCGTCTCGCTGCTTGCCTGGCTGCCTTGCTGCTTGTCTTGCTAAGTGATTCTTTTAATTTATTAGATGCCATAGCTCAGCAGGACAGAACCAATCCCTCTTTCTTTGAAAATGGAGGGCAGATCCTCTGGGAAATCATCATATTCCCCTTCCTGCTAAGAAAAAAGAAAAATATAGAGCCTATCTGTGTACCTGATCACTGAAAATTTGCCAATGTTTGTGCTAGTTTTCCAGTAGTTCTTTTAGGTGATTTCACTGTTGCTAGCTTGTCTTAACTTTACCCAACACTGCTTCAATAGCAAGGAACACTCACTTGCTCTAAAACTTGAAAGTCTCATTTAAATCTGAATCAATGCCCTGTGAGGTTTTTGGGGAGAGTTTCCTTTATTTTAAGGCAGTTCCTCATGGAGCAACTCATGGCTACTGTTCAGAGAGGCTCTTTAGATTCCTCTAAGGCAAGCAAGGCAATATTGCATGGTATCAACCCAATCTTTGGTCTGATAGTCTGCAGTAAACCTTTTGTGTATTTAAACTAAGACGTTGTGGGGGAGAAGATGATGCAGGGAGCCTCTCTCTCTGAATCAAGTGTGGGAGGAATAAAGTGGGAGAGGCAATATGGGAGCCACGTCCCCCCTGGCTGGAGAACCATCATCCCTTGGCTGCAATGTGGTATTTGCATTTTAGGCAGAGTTTAAGTTTAAAGCACCTGAATACAGTGCTCTGTTGGGCTCTTAGCTTCCTGCTGTGACATAGCTGTGATGCAGTGCCACCAAGAGGACTATTGCTTGCTGCTTCTTTGGCTAAAGGATCTCAGGTCTTGCTCCCACAGAAGCACCAGGTCATATGTGATCCTTATATATGGTCCTTTTAATTCCCCAACTGGAATCAGGCATCACTCAGACAACAAGCCTGGCTTGAGAAATGTCTTGTGGGGTTTTTCTTTATTGCTGTCTTGCAACCTTGCCATAAGGCAACAAAAGGAGCCCCTGGTCTTCGGCGCTGGTCCCAGACTGTGCAGGAGGCAGGGGGTTGGTGCCGGGGGAGTTTGGGGGGAGCCTGCGCTTTGTGCCCTTCGGCTGGGAGGGTGCTGGCTGCAGTCTGCTTCCTAATAGCTGTGCTCTGGCCCCCTCTAGTGCATTTCAAATGCCTTCTGCAATCATAAACTTGGAATAAATACTCGCCAGGTGTTACATATACATGATGTTTAATCATAGCTGCCGATGTGACTATAAAATAAGCCTCCCGGAGAGCCTTAATTCTTCCTTTTATTTTATTTCAAAGGGATATGCGCTGGAATAAGGGAACTATTCTAAAAGCGTCGGTGGACTACATCCGTAAGCTGCAAAGAGAACAGCAACGCACGAAGGAGCTTGAAAACAGACAGAAGAAGTTGGAACATGCCAACAGGCACCTGCTGCTCAGAATACAGGTTTGCTGATAAATAAGCTGCAAATGCTCCTGATGTTGTAGTGTGTGACTGCAAATAATGGTACCTGAAGCTTGTTTGTAGGAACATGGGTTAGAAGGAACCCCTATTTTAATTAATGGTGACCAAGGCTGAGATGTCTGCACAGATTTTTCTAGGAAAAAAAAAACACCACCGGGATATATTAGTTTAAAAAAAAAAAAAGACCAGTTAAAATAAACCCCCAACACTCTAGTAAAGTTGGCCTTTTTTTCTTCTACCATAGCCAACATAAGTTGCAAACCATACTATAAAAAAGATTTATATAGTTTATATGTTTTTTCTGAGTGCACACCTAAGGAATTGGGACTCCATATATCATCTGCTTGTTGATAGTGATGAAATTCAGTTCATCTGTTTGGGAGAAGGTTCACTTCAGCTGTCTTGTTTGGGGAGGTTTTTTGACCTATAGCTTTAGTGATTGTTTTCTTTTCTTCTGAAGTGATTATGGGTGAATGAATGAAATATTTTTGTGTTGCTTGTGGGTTTCCTAAATTGTGTGGGGACCAATCTAGGCCCTGTCTGTCAGACGAGCTCTGAAAATTGCGGTCTTCTACATCTGATCTCTCATTTCTTCTCTTGATCACCCTCTCCCTGGTGCTCTGCAGGAATCTGTCATCTGCTTTCCGGTGGAGGGTAAACACTGCTCACAGGACAAAATGTGCGGGGAGGGCAGTGCTGGTGACAGACACTGCAGCACTGTCTCTTGAGTTCCCCATAGGTATCCTGGGGACTGGCAGCTGTATCTAATGGTGACGCTGCCCTGGCTTGTCCGAGAGCAGTTCAGAGAAGCACACCTTAATGTGAGGGTTCCAGGAGTTTTTTTGCAACAAGACAGCCAAGAGCTGCGGATGTTGAGCTGCTTTTTTTTCCCCGAGGAGCTGTGGTTGGTTATCTTCCTCGTTCCTTGAAGTCTGTAGGACTGTAAATCAGTTCTCCTCAACACTGAAAAGCAGTAGGTGGCATGAATATAGTTTCTCCATGGGCTGTTGCTTGTCAGATTCACCTAGGTACCCAGTAACCTGTATTACACAGAGATTTAGGGGTGAGAACTCTGCTTCTCTAATTAATTCCTTTGCCTTCCCCTCAGGCTGGATAGGCAACCTTCCCCCTGCAGCCTACACAGCTTTATTGTCAGCTCTGTTCTCCAGGTGGGCAAAGATAGCTGGATACCCACTCCTCTCCATGAAGGGTTAATTAAAGAAGTATATCTAGGATTGGGTATAAGAGCACATAACATAGAGACAGGGATGTCCCAGAGATTCTCCTGTTGCTCCTCACCCGCAGTGCGACCAGCTGAGCTCTGCGTGCAGGCTGCAGTGTGCCAGGCCGTGGCAGGAGACCCCTGACCCCCACCACGGCTAATCCACAAAGGAGATAATGAAGCTAGAAATACCTGAGAGTCAAGTGTGGCAGTAAACAGCTTTAAAATAGAACAGGCTGGGGTGAGCTTCAGCGCAGTTTCTGTACTTTGTTGAGCAATCTGTTTGCTGGAGCGAGACGAAAAAGACGCGCAACCCTTCCTTCTGCAGAGCAACATCAAGCAGTGGTATTTCAAAGCTAAGTCAGATCACTTTTTAAGCATCTTTCATCTTCCTTTGCATGATCTACCTGCTCTGGCTCCTTCAATCAAATAAACATAAAAACCAGACCCTTGAATAATGGGCAACACATCTGGCAGTAAATAACCTAAAGCCTGTATTTTCCCTTTTTG
Organism: Limnodromus scolopaceus; assembly: GCA_028565335.1. Taxonomy (NCBI): domain Eukaryota; kingdom Metazoa; phylum Chordata; class Aves; order Charadriiformes; family Scolopacidae; genus Limnodromus; species Limnodromus scolopaceus. Next base: position 10,621,596 of record JAOXNO010000003.1, read on the forward strand.
TGTTGATTCTGATTAAGCACAGAATAAGGGGCTCCTGATTTTGGCATGTTAGCGGATGGAAGATGTACTTCCTTCTTCCATCTTCTGTTGATCCTGCAGTGTGCCATTACAAGCTTGTTGTCTCAGCCTGAAAATGAAAAAAAAAGCTGTTAATCAGCCTCAGTCATAGGAATATCCGGAAATGGCACGATCACAGCAGTGATTGTGATTGCCTGATATAATGCATAAGTAGAAGCAAAACATCTCTCTTACTGCTGCATTTGAAAAAGGGCATTTAGTGAATTCTTCTATTATCTGTCTTCAGTCAAGTGCATCTGTATGATTAAATGTGAAGGCTGGATTTAAACTTCTCATGAAGATTTGAAGAATCCTGGCTGTCTGCGAAGTCTAACGCCTTCCTACGACTTGCCTATAATTTTTTCAGTGCAGGAATAGATCTGCTCAGTTTTGGCTGACCTCTTTACTTCCAGCTCTACCAGACTTGTAGAATGAGAAAAGTCCCTTCCCCTGTCTCAGCAGGAAATGACAAGCATCATGTAGACAAGATACGCCTTCACGTATGACTTTTTAAAAAGTACTAAGCAGACGCTTCTGCTATTTCACTTCTTTTTCCCAAATTTTAACTGCTTTTCTCACCTGACCTGATGCCACATTTGCCTACTGTGGCACTGGTTTGAGAAGGAGCCCGAGGGGGAACGTGTCTGTTCTTCAGGGCGCTGGGTTTTGGCTCTGGTGTAGGTTCTGAGGAGAGGTGTGAAGGACCTGTGCCTGGTGGTGTTCACCCACCTCTTCAGGAGACTAATGTTCAGGTGAAAATCTGCAGGGCGAAAGCGTACAAGGTGCAACCACTTGTCACTGTTGAAAAGGGAGGAAATGGTTTGTGTCCAACAGAAGGAAACTGTAAGTCACAGTACATGAGTGTAAAATGACAGATTTTTGCTTTCAGACTATTAATTTATTCTTTATCCTCCTTTACAGGAACTTGAGATGCAAGCTCGGGCACACGGACTGTCCCTTGTTCCGTCTACGGGCCTTTGCTCCCCTGATATGGTCAACAGGGTCATCAAACAAGAGCCTGTGCTGGACAACTGCAACCAAGACATGATGCCGCACCACACAGACCTGTCTTGCACTACCACCCTCGATCTCACTGACGGTACCATCACCTTCAGTGACAACCTCGGAAATGTGACTGAACCCACCGGCACTTACAGCGTTCCTGCGAAAATGGGATCCAAACTGGAAGATATCTTGATGGACGATACCCTCTCCCCCGTTGGAGTAACTGACCCACTACTTTCCTCTGTGTCTCCCGGAGCCTCGAAGACGAGTAGCAGGAGGAGCAGCGTGAGCATGGAGGACACCGATCACGCTTGTTAGCATATACCTGGCACGCCTTTCATAAACTGCTTTGTTTCTTGATCAGTAGATTAAATAATTTACCTTTTGTAGAATTTTTTTGATTTATTTTTTTTCCCCTTGTGCTTCATCAGTAGCCCAGTGTGTGTGCGTGTGTGTATATATTATATATATAGGATTTTTTTTAGAATTTTTGTGAAGAAACTTGTATATTCTATTTTAAAACTACCAATGCCTCCAAAATATTGTACAGCATATGTACAGTATCTGTGAACTGGATTCGCCAAGAACTTTGAACTGGTCAAATCTACTCAAAGCAATAGAATTACAAATGAAGAGTCTGTTTCTACTGGGGGGAGGGTGGGGGGGAATCATAGAACTGTAAATGCAACCTATTTACTTGGAAATGAAATGTAAAGTTAAAGAATGTAAAGAAAAAACAACAACGAGTCCAATTTGTAATTGTATTAATTGAATAGTGCTGCCTTAAAGATACAGTGTCCCTCAAACCTTGGTCTTTACAAGCGTTTAGGGAAAAATTCCCACCCTACTCCACCCAGAACACAAACCAGAAAGGAAAAGTGTTAAGACACCCTAATTGTGTTGATTGTGATATAAAATGCTGTTGCTGAAAACTGCAGGGAGATGGGAGTCTCTTCTCTCAGAGTGCCCTTTAGTTTTACTCTGAGCTGATTTGGGGTTTTCCGTTTGATCATGGTTCGAGTTTTTTCTCTTAGGTTTTTATTTTGTTTTTGTAACACACGGTGATGGCTCTGCCAGCAGTAATCCAAGCAGGAGCACTGTAAGATGGTATTCACTCTTTGGACAAAAAAAAAAAAATCAATATATTTTGTCACCTGGGCACATTATGTTGTACATATCTAATTGGCTTTTTTTTTTAATTGCATTGTACAGTACATTTTGATTTGCATGGATTCCTTAGTTATCCTCAACTTTTTGTTTTAAATATATTTGTATTTCATTTGTAAGATTTTTTGCCTCTTAATATTGCAACAATTTTTTGACATTTTTAAAACTCATTGGAAGTTTTCCGCGTTCTTTGTAAACACTTGAAAGGAAGCTTTTATGCAGGGTTCTGTGTTTTAAGAGAGATTTTGAGAATATTTTGTATATTACAGTCTCACTTTGAAAATGTTTTTAAACACATTTAAGGTAGAGTACAAATTTAGATTAGGTAATAAAACAACTCTGTAGAGAAACTGAACTTATATATTTATTTTTAGTGATACAGAAAAAAGTAGTAACATGCTTGGAAACATAACTATGTAGTTAAATATACCCGTTATAGTAATTTGTGTTTTATTTCAGCACTGGGGCTGACTTAAGGAAAAAAAAAAAAAACCAAACAAAAAAAAGAGTAAATTACTGTATCTGCAAATAACTGTTACTTGATAACAACGTTATTAATTTTTAACATGCAACAATGTTGTAAAAGTAGTTGGGTGCATTATCTACTCAAGTGTAGTCCTATGCAATAACGGTAGTTCTACTTGTATTATTATCAAGCCTAGGTGTTTCCCAGAGGCGACGTCTGGTGGTTGGAGCTGGAGAGGGATGGGATGGATGTCTCGGTGGCAGCCTACAGCTCATTCAGAATGAAGTGCCTTAAACTCTAGTTGTAGTCTTCCTCGACTAGCACTGACTGAAGTGTGGCAGAGGAGAGAAAGAGCTTCGGGGTGATGCTTGCTAGGACGATGGTGGAGTGTAGCGTGGTGCCTACGTGTAGAAAACAAGAGCTTCCCGTTCTCCTTTGTGCTACACTGGAAAATTACGTAGGAGAAGCGAGACGGTTGGTGACTTGAGTGCCAGTTTGGTGGGCTTTATAAGGAAACCTTGGTTGCTGCAGTTGGTGTTCAGAAATCAAATGTGAATTGGGTGGCGATGGGACAGCTGAGGACAATGTGGGGAGTTCCCGTAGCCGGTGGCTTTCACCCCAATGTTTCCCCACAGGAGGGTTCTTGAAGCGTCCCCTGCCTGGCACCGCTGCTGGCGTGGGGCTCGGTGGGGACACAGCTTGCTGTCACGGTACTTTGGGGTCTGTGTTTGTGTCACTCTTTTTCTGTGGCTGTTGCTGGCCGCGTCCGGCTGTCTCCCTTTCCGCTTGAGCAGCGAGCTCAGTGTGAGCATCGATGCAACCACCAGGTTGTAAGCTGGTTTTTTTTTTATTATTATTTTTATTATTTTTTTTTTTGAAGGAGGAGGAGCTGGAGTTAGATTATAATGATGCCTCTCCCCACACACACACCCCAGGCGGCTGTTGGGAATGTGTCTTTCCGAGGGTGGTGAAGCTCTGGCCCGGGGCAGGACCCGGGAGCCTGCGGGATGCTCTGCAGCCGTGGTGGTCCTCGGGCAGGGATGTTCCCTGCAAGGCGGCTGTGCCGTAGGGAGCTCCGCGCCGAGGAGGTGGGTACGGGATTCTGGTGCTGCCGTCTGGTGTAATAGATAAAGAAAATCAGAGCTGTAAAATGCTCGTAGCTGTAACACAGGGCTGTGTTACCCTTCCCCGTGAAAATGGGACAGCTCTGCAGCGTTGTACAAAATCGGGGTGCGCACGCTTGAGTGTAGTAACTGAAAACCACTGAATATATTGAATAAAGCTTTTGGTTTGATGCCCATGCTGGGCAGCCAGAGATTGAAGTCAAGACTGTGGTATATACGTATTTTTATCAAGCTTATGTGAAACACTGGTACTCGCTGAGAGCCGTGACTTCTGATTTTTGGCTACGTGCTGTGTGGAGATGAATTAGTTGTATCAAGAGCTGGATTTCTTGATAAAAGTGGCTGCGATGCGTGTTCCCTGTCCGTTGTGTGGCTGTGGAGTAACACACGCCTCGGCTGTGCCCAGCTCACTCCTCATCCCCTGTTCCCTTTGGCGACAGCCCTCCTCTGAGGTTGCCCAGCCTCTGAGGACAGGCGTGTTGACGCTGCCATGGGGACACCACTAGGAGACACGGGCCTCCAGGCAGGTGTGGACTGGAGATGTCTTTGCCTTGTTTGCCCATCGTGGAACGTGTGGCTGTGACGTTTTACAGGGGATCAATGACAGAGGCAGCGATCAGAGGCAGGGTTTGGCATGAACTAGGTGGAGTGGGATGGACAGAAGTGGTTGCCCAGTCTGATGGTGTCCAGTGTGACACTGGGCCGGCGGTGGCTTCCCCGAGCGGGTGGACGGGATACCTACCAGTTCTCACTTTGCCAAAGCCACGTGACAAGCAGGAACGTGCAGAGTACCATGAAGTTCTTCCTTACTGCTTTTGGCCTATAAAGCAATATTTAACTCTTGCAACCTGTAAAAGCAAAAAGAAGGTACCTAAGGAAAGCACAAAGCACAAAATAATGCACTTACATTTATGTTGTTTGACATAAAATGCACTGGGGGGGAAGCTGATGTTGATAATAGTATAAATACCTATATTTCTTGAAAAAGTGACATTAATTACTGCCTCTTGCTATGATGCTTGGTACTGTAATGTTGATATTCATCTGCTGTTGACTGCAGCAATAATTTGTGTATGGTCCATAGCACTGTAAATTATGGATCAATATTAATGTATCCAATGAAATAATTTGAACTGTTGTTCTTGATAGATGGATTAAAGCATTTGGTTTTTCACATACGTCTGTGTAAGCCACTCGTTTTCCGTGTCAGTGGATCTTGTTTTTCTGTGCGTTTGAAGTCCCAGCAGCGCTCCTGTGTCTGTGACTTGGCGGTGGATATGTCCACGTTCCTGACCTGGTGTCATCAGTCACCCTGGTGGCACCAGAGCTGTCCAGTTGTGTTTGTATTCCAGTAGCACCGGGGGGATGGAGCTATGGATCGGACCCCACTTGGGCTTTGCAAATACACTCTGAAGTGGCCAGACCCAAAACTTGTGGTCCAGTGTGAGGAACTAGAAACCGGTGGACTTGGAAAAACGTGGGTCCCTCTCTCCCCTCCTGTGGGCTCTTGCCTCCCTTCTCTGCCAAATCGCCCCCTGGCTGCATTGCCCATCGCCTCCCACCCTCTGCCCTGTGTCAGGTACGGGCTGGGTGAGCCTTCAGAGTACCTCTTTGTCCTGCTGTCACTCCTACAAGGTCAACTGCCCCCGTAAGTCCTCAACAGAAGCACCTCACCATCTTCTCCAGCTGACCTGTACACGGAGATATCCCGGTCCTCGCTCTGCCCACCCCTGGGCCACTCCTCTGAACCCTCCACTCGCCCAACATGCTCCCAGGTTGTGCTGGGAGCTGCAGCACTGGGTAGGAACCAGCTGGGGTCTTGTTTTGTCTTCCCATCTTCGTTCTTGTTCCCCGTCCCTCTGTTGCTTTCATCCCTTCTGGTCTTGTTCTCTGACAGGCTGTCTGTTACTGTGCTCTCAGCGTGGAGTCCTCGCGTCTCTGTGGACGTTGCTGCAGCAGCAGTGGAGGTTCATGCCGATTGTCTCAGGGGGTTTAAGCCCCGAATCCAAACAACAAGTTTTGAATTTGGCCCATCCTGAAAATCCGATACCTATTCGGAGTAGAAAGTACTTAATTCAGTTGCAGTTAAAAAATACTCGCTTTCCTGCGTCACTCAATTTAAAAACCAACCAAATCAAAAATGCCGGGCGAAGCTGCCTGACTCTGCTAGGACTACAGCAGAAAATCTCTGCTCCCTCTTTGTAGAAGATATTTGAGTTGAAGCTCGTGAGTGTTTCCAGCAGGCTTTGTGATGCTATTTCAGAAATTCAGCACAGTATTAGAGCGTGGTGGTGTAGTACAGCAGCAGGAACCTCATTTATCAGCAGCCTAGGATGTAAGGTCTAATTTTAGTTTGAGTTTTTAGGTGTGTTTTGGTTTTCCTGTTGGTGGTCAGTTGGTTTAGCGCTGTGTTTGGGGTGGTGAGCTTCTTGCTGTCGGTGGGAGCAGCTCCAGGTTTCGGCTGGAGCGCGGAGCCCAGGAGGAGCAGGAAGAAAACCCATCGTGAGGGTAATGGCTGTAAAGCAGTTGCTTGGGGTGTGTCACCAAAGAGGTGGTAGGAGATCTGCTTAGAAGTCTTTCGGTTCCTTTGGGGAAGCCTGGAAAGTTCTCTGCAGGGTAAGAAAGTGGATGTTAAAAATAAGGCTGCCGGTGCCTGGTGGGGTCTGGTTTGCTGGAGAGCCCCGTGGTCGGGCTGCGGGACGCTGTGGGGCTTGACTACGTGGTGTGGTGGCACAGCAGGACTCTGTCACCACATCACCGCGTCCCACTTTCCCTGTGAGGAGACAAACCTGGGAGCTCAGCAGCTCCCAGAGCTGGGAAGGCGACGGTGATTGAGCCACCTCTGTGGGTTCAGCAGCTGCTGCTCCTTTTGCTGTGGCATCCTGGGGCAGTCCTGGCACTGACTCTCATGCTCCTTGTTTCTGCAGCTCCTTTGAAATGCACTTGCTTAAAATTGCAGGGGAATGGCTTGGAAAAAGTGTCCCTGACTTAAAAAATCACTAAGGGCTTACCAAGACACTGGCTCGCGGGTTAAACACACGTGCAGTGACCATTACCTCTGCCTGCGGTCCGAGCTGCACCCCTACTTGGAATTGCTCCATTTTTAACTAAGTTTTTGAGAGCAACTCTCTTAATGGACGTGCGTCGAGGCTCATGTCTCCACCAAGACCTGAAGCTGCAGTTCCTTCCTTTTTTACGACTTTCTCACCTGGATCGCGAAGGAGCAAGGAGGCTTCTGTCGAGCTCTGGCAGTGACGAACACGGATGGATGCTCTCGTTTGCAGCTCCCTGGAGGAAAAGCAGCTCCCAGCCCCTTGTGCTGCCATTCTCACCCCATCCCTGGGCTGGGGTCGCTGGGCTGAGGCACCGTTGTCCTCTATGGTTAGAGGGAAAAGATGGTTCCTGCAACACGCCTCTACATTAAACGCTGTCCAAGGCAATGAGAAGGCTGCTGTGGTCAGTAGGGCATGCAAAACATCTGAATATTGATTGCTCTTCTAATGTATTTATAAAAAGGCAGTTGCATATTTTGGATATTGTCTCAAAGGAGCTATGGGAGACATCTTTAATGTGTTTGCTGTGGGCAGGGGAGGCCAGAGAAGCTACACGGAGTGTCCGGGGCGGCTGTAGGACATCAACGGAGGCTTTGGGAGCTGCCAGGGTTCACCTCGCTGTAGCCACGGGTAGGGCAGCTGCAAGTATTTGGGAGGGAGGGGAAGCGCCTGGCTTCATGGCGAGCCCCGACATCCCAGTGTGGTGCTGGTCCCATGGGAGCCCGGCGCTGGCAGGGGTGCACTGGCCTCTGAGCAGGGCTGGGTGGATGGGACAGGACACAGCCTGGGGGGCTCCCATCTCACTCAAGGGCTCCTGCTCCCTCCCAGAGTCTCTCTAGAGCTCCCTGCTCCCGCTGGCTTTCCTCCTTGTCTTTGAGGGCAACAAGGGTTAGACGTTAATTAAAAAAAGCAGGGAAAGGCACGCTCTCCTGGGGCTGCGTCCTTTCTCTCCAGCTGTGAAGCCTTAATGATGGCAGCTTCCCTTGCTGGGCATGGACCCTGCCACCATGGTGATTTCGGCAGCGTCCCTCCACGGCACCCTGTGAGCTCCAGCCCAGAGAGCTTGCCTTGCTCTAAGGTGAGTTGTGATTTAATGCTGTTGTTCGAGAGTCTTTTTCTCTGGATTGCAGCCTGTAAGCGCTGTTCCTGGCTCCAGGTGGAGAAGCACAGCACCCCTGGGAATGTGGTGGTGTACGAGGAACAGGGCAGTGGGTGGTGTGTTCAGAGGCCTTTGTTTAGCCACTTTAAATACATTTAATCAAAACCTTTTAGTGTCTTCAAGACCTCTCGCCTGATTCTCATTGTACACTGGGTATATTTAATGCTACTGTTGGCTGGACATGAGTAATAACTACGTAGTCACACCTTTATTAAAAATATCAGAGCTCATAATCATTCTCTTTTTTTTTTTCCCCTCTGAAAAACAGTTTCTAGGGCAGGCTGTTGCAAAAGAAATTACTCCAGAACATGTAAACAATAAAACAATTTCTTCCTCTGCTGACCACTGAAGTAGTTTTGTTCAAACAAGAAGAACTTGTGCTGCGGAGAACCCAGCTGGGTCCCGTACGGCTCTCCGCTTCTCTCGTTGGGGTAACACGACGTCGGAGGTAATAAGAAAATAAGCAGAGATTTTTTGGTCTAATGATAATAGTTCCATCTGAAAAAGCAGGAATTAAATCACAGCTGAATAAATGGAAAAGAATTAAATTCATGCTAGACATTAAAAAAAAAAAAAATGCACTGCAAACAATGAGGTGTATTTAAAAAAGTCGCTGTTTTATTAATAATACTTTCCACCTCCTTCCCTTGATCTTTGGATGACAAGCCTGGCAGAGGCACTCTATCAGACACTGCAGCGATTTAGCTGCTGTCATATGCCTTTCTTGATACACACGTATTAGTCACGCAGCCGTTTTATGTTCTTTAGCATATTTTAGTATATAATTAAAAATGTGGCTGTCTGCTACTAAGCAACCAAGCGTGTCAGGGGTTGATTGTATTCTGTCACCCACGGCAGAAGGGAGGGTAAAAAATAATAATCATGTGTTCACTTTTCAGTCTTAATTGTGCACCAGCTCCTTTGATATGTTGTTACACACACACACACACACACACACACACACACCCCGGCTCCCGAAGGTGGAGGCAAAGCCAGCGTGTGGGAAGGGCTGGCAGGTGACCTGCAGCCACGTCGCTGTCACCAATTGCACGTTGTCCTTAGGTGTTGGGCTTTTAATGGGTATGTGTGGTTTTGTGACTCTCCTGGGTTCGGTTTGGGCTGGACCCTGCTAAGCTGCTGCTTGGTTTTCCTATGGGACTGGGGTGCTAAATGCCTTTGGGCTCCTGAGGGTCCCTCCCTGGACATTTAAAATAAGCAACTCAAGTTGATGTTTTTCTTGTACCTCCTCCACGGAGGTAGATGGGAGTAGGACTCTCGCACTGAAGGACGCTGACTGTTGGGCAGCCGATAATCCTGCGTTTCATTCATTTCTAGATTATCTGAGGTGAAAAATAGCCCATCCAGCTCCTGCAGACGAGGTAAACCACTTGTGAGAGCACCCAGGTGATCACTCTGGGAGAGGAGCACCAGAGCTGCAGGTCTCCAGTTCCAGATCTTTTCCAAGAGGTGGCCAGCACCAAATGGGGCAAAGACAACACCACCCTTCCCTCCCGTAGGCTCTCGGCACATTGTCCCTCAGCAGAGCTATCCTTGGGGCTCTCTCACCCTCCTAAAAAGTTCAGAGCCTCATCTAATCTTGTGTTGCACTGTCCCTTTCTGTTCTAGCAAAAGGCTGACAGTGCAGATGGCTTCCCCATGAGCAGGAAAGATGCTTTCCCCACTTGGTGGCTGCTGTCAGGAACTGACTGAATGAACCTGCGTTTGATGGTCTGGAAAAAGGACAAAATTTCATTGATACCCTCAGCCAGAGGCTTATTTAGCTCAGGGCATTAGGGGATGATTTCTATGGGAAGATGTGGCTCTGAGGATGTGCTCTTACACTGTTTGCTGCAGAAGCTCTATGAGGGGTCAGCTTGGTAGGGGGGCACCATCTGTGTGAAACCCCCTCCTGAAGCTGGAGAAGTGCCTGGATCTGGAGAAGGGCTGGAGAAGTCTTCTGTGTACTTCGAGGCACAAATTCTCCAGGCTCAAGAGGAAAAGGGATTCACTTCAAAAGGAGCTCTGTTCCTCCCTCACTCCTCTGGTGTCTTTCTGTCTCTCGAGCACGTGCAAATGCACACAGACGTGCACTGTGTGCAGCAATGGAATCAGTATTTTAAAAGTTTTCCAGTTTTAATAGCTTTTATTACTTCAGCAAAACAGAAGCCAGCAGATCAGCACAAACTGGTATTACATAAGGAAAAAAAATTAATATAATAATGCCGTAAATAATTCAAAGGCTGTTTGTTGATTGTGATTCCTTTGATTCAACCTCCAGGGAGAAGGATGACATTGCCTTCGCGTTTTTCACAGTCAGCGTCTGATACGTAACCTGCTCTGTGTCTGCCAGGATCCTGAGACTTGACAGGGAGGCTGCTTGAAGATGAGAAACTCACTTGGCGTCCCCTGATTTCTCTTGGCTTTCCCCCAGCTGACCTTACCTACCGGGAAAGCGCCGCGAGGGGGAAGGAGCCCTGCCCAGCCAGGTATGAGGAAGCCCGTGGGCAAATACTCCATGGGGATGCTGGGGGGATTCAGTGGTACAACCTGGAGTTCAGCTTTGTCCATAGGCATCACTGGTGCAAACCCTATCTGTCACAGGGGTGGCTTGCGGGGCTTACACAGTAAAGCCACCGCTATAGATTAGATTTTGGCAGCAAGGTGAGTCTTGCCAGCACGTTCTCAGTGTCTGAGGGTCCCAAGACACAGGACTGCCACGCTGTCTAGCTCTGGCTCCCGTCGTGCTTCACAGCAGCAATATCTGCTGATCTGCGGCTGCGTGACGGTACCTGCAATCAGTGTGTCCTTCCCTTACTCTGGGAGCAAAGGCTGGCAGCCACATTTCTTTTTTTTTTGGTATTTTGAGCGAGCTGAGAAAAGGAGAAGAACTCAGAATGCCAAAACCAGTGAAGGAGATACCCTACTTCAAAGATTTTATACAGCATGGAGATTCTGGGTGGTGCCATGAAGACTCCCCACTTCTTTTACATGGTCTATGGGCCGGATGCACCTACTGACTTCAGAGCTCCAGCAACAAGCAATGGTGGGAGAGCACTGGGCAAGGCCACGGCAGCCCCCAGGCTGAATTAACCGAAGGAAAGAATAAATGCCACTCACTTTCCCCCAGAGCAGACAGCCTGCTGTGAACTACGCCATGGGCTCTTGGTGGTTTCACTTCTGAGCGATCACTTCTCGAGCACTACCTAAGTCTAACAAATTCCCTTTCAAACAGAGCAATTGAAAGAGGTAAATTGGGTCAGATGCCAATATTCTTCGTGTTCCATGCAGCTCTGGGGTGTATGTGGTTCCACAGGGGCTGCTGTATTTATCTTGCTAAAAATTCAGTCCTGCCCCCTCACTTATGATGTCGAACAACTCCAGGCGTGGGGCGGGACCTTCAGGTCGGGCTCGCAGCTCTCAGAAGGCAGCTGGCTCTTCTTCCAGCACCGTCTTGCAGTCCCTGACCCACAGCTTGTATGCTCTTTCCAGGATCTCTTCACTCGTGTCATTGAATATCTCTGTAAAATAAGACTCGTAGTTAATTGAACATCCAGAGCCCTTCCTGCTTGCACGCACTAACTCCCGAGTGGGGAGAGCAGCTCCTCCAAGCAGTTTGTGAGACTCTGTTTTCCTGTGAATTTGCTTTCAAGGCCAGGCTGGATGGGGCTTCGAGCAACCAGGTCTAGTGGGAGGTCTCCCTGCCCATGGCAGGGGGGTTGGAACTAGTTGGTCTTTAGAGTCCCTTCCAACCCAAACCGTCCTGTGATTCTTCATGGAAATAGCCTGGATGGACACTGATGTAAGAGATCACAACCTGGACCCATGCATTGCTCCTGTCTTAGGGAATGGGTTTTTTAAAACATCCTATAAGTGTGTTTTATCCCAGATATGGAAGAGCTACTATTTAGTTTTCAGGTATTAGTTCTAGGCGCTGTAATACATCAAATTCTTTTCGCCAAGGATTATTTAACAAATATTTTCAAGCATAACAAAGGAATTGTTTTCCTCTTATGACGCTGCTGGTTTGTCTGCCAGAGCACTGCATTTAGGCTGCTGGTTTGCAAACAGGTTTGCAAAGTGAATTGGTCAATACATGCAATTAATTAGACCTGAGTCTAACCAGAAGGATCCTGTGTCTTGACAGGTTCATTGAGGTGTTAAGAAAAGCAGAATTAAACCCAGAAATGTCCAGCTGCAGAGCTGCAGTGCCTATTTTCCAGGACATCGTTGTGACAGGATCCCTTCTGCCCCCCAGGCACCCGCTCTCGGGGTGTCCCTGGTGTCCCCCTCCCATGGTACCTGCCACGCCAAGACCGGTGGGGAGAGGCATCCGGGGCTGTCCCCCACTGTGTTTCAGGCGCTCCATCAGGGCTTTCTTGATGAGGGGCCAGCTGCAGCCGCTGTGCCAGACCGGCAGCTCCAGGCCCCTCATGCACTGGATGATCTGCTCCTTCTCCTCGGCCGTGATGAGCCCCCGCATGTAGGCGACGTACGTCATGAAGGCCATGTCGATGTTCACAGCTTCTCCGTGCATCAGTGATGGCAAAACCCTCTGAAATGAAGCAAAGGCAGGTGTGGAGGGGGCAAAGGTTTGGGTTGACAAATAGTAAATAAGTAGGCTTTTTCTAAAAGTACTTGTGGAGATTGACATTCGGCTCACAGCAGTAGAAGTACAGATTTGCTGGATGTTAGCATCTTGTGATTTATGGATTGCAGAGGATGATCTCTTTTAGAGGTGATTAATTGCATGTGAAATCTCCCATAGGGATCCAGGATCTAATTTCCTCCCATTCAAATCACTGATGAAGAGCACCATGGGATGGAGAGCAAAGCTCTGAATATTGCATAAGGTCTAATCCTCCCCCTGTATTCCTCAGGGGCTACATTTCTCCCCAGTAATACAGGCTGCGGTCTCCATGCCTTTGCACTGTTGTAGCTCATGTTGGTGATTTCTAATGGCTTCACTGAAATCTGGTCATCTTTGGTAAATGCCTGGTAAGAAGCAATAACTGGCCTGTTGTCTCAATAGGAAAAATGGGTGGAGGTGTTGGGGAAATGGGGCAGGGAAAGGGGTCTCTTTTTATCCTGCTAGGACCAGGCTTGGGTGTGTTGGATGATCTGAGATAACGTGCAAATCTGGGGTTTGGCCCAGCTCCTTTAGCACAGAGTTTTCATGCTGTTGATTGAAAACATTGTAGGGTTTTTTTTATAAATAACTGTTGAAATATAAAGTCCGTCACTCACCATTTCCAGCTCTGGGCTTATAAGGTGACCAAAATCAACCAGTCTGTCCAGGTCATCCTCCCAGAGGTTGGGAGCCAGCTCTTCCAACATGGTTTCAATGGCAATCCTGGTAGTCTGCAGTGCAGCGTCCCCGTGGTCGGCAGAGCCGCTGTAGGACTGAAACTTGGTGTCCAGCAGGTATTTCCCATGGCTCTTGAGCAGTTCAAACAGCCCCTTGTGTTTCATGAGAGCCATCTAGGACAAAAAGCAGAAGAGGTAATTAAAGATAATTATGTGATCCTTGCATGTGCCGTTGAAAACTTGAGTGTTTCAAGACGGGACTATAATTAATATCATGTTATACATGAGCAAAGAAATACCTGCAGGCTTAGTATGTGGGCAAGTTCCACCTCTGCAACCTGAAGAAGTATTTCTGTAGACACGGTTCCTGCTTAGCATGTGTATGTTTGGTGTATATTCAACAGGTCTCTAGGGAACGTGACCTGGTGGTGTTACACAGGTTGTCAGCTGTGCTAAGTCAAGAGGTGTGCAAAAGGCAGTGTGGAAATGCCCAGTGGGGCTCTGGTAAAATGGCAGAGGGGATCAGAGCATTGGTGGGCAAGTTTCCTTGCTACCGGGCAACCTTGACCATGCTGTGAGCTTGCTACAAGCTCCAGTAGTCTAGCAAATGGTTTGTAATGAGCTTTGGCTACTTGTGTGCCTGGCAGGAAACTCGAGACTGTCTCGACTGGATGGTGGCCTTCCCCAGGACAGGGATTGGATGGTGGACTTCCCCGGGATAAGTCTTATCTAACCCTTGGAATTGCTCTTTGGTCAAGGGAAGGTGGGAAAGCACTGCGATGTGGGAAATACGAGGGTTCAGAAATGGTGTCATTGTTACAAGTACATAATTTTTCACCCTCTGACTCAGCCATTAGTCCCCTCCTGCAGTGGGGAATGGTGACCTGCAGGTTTCCCGGTGCCTGCCAGAAACCTCCAGATATCCTGGGGAGTTCCCACTGTGCAAGCACTGAAAAATGCTACTGATACTGATGAACTCATCTCTAATACACTTTATTAGCTTGGACTCTGCTTTATCAAAAGTTTTCAAAGCTCTTCAGGCATAAAACCATTTACTGTGCACTTCCCAGGTAATTTTAGAAGTAGAATTTGTCTCATAGGAGATTGATGGACCACATTCAACATACCCTGCAAGGTAGGTGCAACTGATCTTGCAGACTATTAATCCCCAGTATAATAAACCTCAAATTCTCTGCCAACAGTTCATTTTAGAGTGCTACGGATCAGCCTCAGTGGGAAGATGCTTTCTTCCCTGGTTGTGCTGGGTCTCCATCTGGCCTTGAGTTTTGGATTTTACTCCTCAGGCTTAGCACTAGGCACTGCCTGTGAGGGATATCCTAACGAGTTTAGCAGCTGTAGAAATATATAGAGGCTCAATGAGAGGTAAAAGTCCCCATGCAGTCTTGATGCTCTCCCTTGTTTCTATGGGGTAGTTTATACAATGCCATGGATGCTGATGGACATCTTACCAGAACTGTGGCCTTTCAATACTTAAAGGGGACTTAGAAGAAGGATGGAGGCAGACTTTTTAGCAAGGCCTGTTGCGATAGGACAAGGGATAATGGTTTAAACTAAAAGAGGGAAGATTTCTACTAGATCTAATGAAGAAATTTGTTATGATGGGGGTGGTGAAACGCTGGCCCAGATTGCCCAGAGAGGTGGGAGATTCCCCATCCCTGGAAACATTCAAGGACAGGGTGGACAGGGCTCTGAGCAACCTGATCTAGTTGAAGATGTCCCTGCTCGTTGCAGAGGTGTTGGACTAGATGGCCTTTAAAGGTCCCTTCCAGCCCAAACCATTGTATGATTTCAGTTTTGAAAATTGCAGTTGCAGAAGTTCATACCTTTAAAATTTCACCAAGGCCGTTGGAGATGTGTCGCCGAGGAATGCTCTGAATGAAGGATCTATCCAGGAAACTAGCTACTGGGGGGGTGTAGCCCCCAAGCTTGTTCTTACACTGCAGGAAATTCACCCCGTTCTTCGCCCCCACACTGGCATCAACGTAGGAGAGGAGGGTTGTTGGGACCCGAATGTAAGGGGTACGTCTTCTATAGAGGGACGCAGCTAGTCCTACGATGTCCAGGCAGACGCCTCCTCCGATGGCGATGATGGGCTCAGTCCGCCTGTCAATGCTGAAGTTCTGGACTTCTTGCAAGATGTTCAAGACCAGGTCCATGGATTTCGTTTCTTCAGTGGTAGGCAGGGCAAGGATTTTGTGCTGAACGTTATTCTCTTCAAAGTATTCTCTGACTTTGGAGCCATAAAGTTCGTCAACGACTTCATCTATGACGATGAAGCGCCTCAGCTTCCTTTTGCCACTAGTGGCTAGCTCTAGTTGCTGGGGGTCAGTAATGTGACCCCAGAGCAGAGTAGTGTTAGAAGGATCCAGAATGTTGTACGTTTCTACCACTTTGTAGCAAAAATAGATGGGAGCTTCAATTGTCCAGGAAACCCCACCTTCGGAGACGCATTCACCTCTGGCAAGGATCAGAAAATATGGTTTGAAATCATTATATTCCTCTTTTGTACTTTGCATGTCTGAACTAGCTTAAGGATGTAGCTGGGGTGTGGGGAACGTGGGGCCTCCCTCCTGTGCACTGCAGAAGTGTGGGGCTGCGATGGTGGGGGGGGGGGTCTGACATCTCCTGGGTGCCAGCCCTCAATTGCTTTAGCACCCGAGAAACCCTCCCGCATCTTAGAGAACAGTCAAATGGCTCAACTTCTACGTGGTAATGATAAAGCAGAGAGCAATAAGGGCTCGAGAAGCAAGTAATTTTCCCTCCAATTCATTCGTCAATAAAACAGCAGAAAACACCAGACCAATCATCCCGAGCAGGGAAGAGATTGCCAAAATTTTCCACAGTATTTATGAAGGAAACATCCTTCTGCCCGGTATATCTGGGTGGTGTAATTTGATTTATTCCTGTCTGCCTGCACACAGCCACACACGTACACACTCCTCCATACAAAATAGCGTCTCTCCAGTCCTCCAGCTGAACAGTGGATCTCATCAGAGCGCGGATCTCTTCACCTCAAAACAGGTATGATAGAAAGAGGGTGTGCTCCCATGTGGTTAAAATAAAAATGTAATTATTTGAGAATTGGCAATGGTGGAGTTTAAAACGCCACCTGGAGTTTCCACTCCATAGTGGAGTTTGAAAGGATAAATAGAAGCATTCAAAGCTGGCGTGTTGTATCTATTTAAAAGAGTGAAGAAACAGTCCTGCAACCCAATTATCACTTCTCCTGTTGGGAAGGGGGAGCCAGGTGAAAAACAAGTGGCTTTTTTAGTTTGTGGGGAATCAGGAAAGGATTTTTTTTTTTTTTAAATACAGAACGCAACAGCAAAATGCTTTTTATATAAGACCTCTCCTTGAGTTGGGTAAAACCTGAAAGTTTCCATCAACTTTTGTTTTGTCTTTTGAATAAGCAGATGGCTCGTTGGATAGTCAGATTTCCGTACACGCCAAATTTCTTTCCACATGCCTGAGCTTTCTCTAAAGGGTCTAAATAGATGCTTCTCTGCTTTCGTTACCAAATTGCCTCTAAATCTGGCCCTAGCCTTTTTAAGTGTTAAAGAAAACCAGTGAGGATTTATACCTTCCAGAAAGTTTCTCCTGGGCTTTTGAAATGCAGTATTACAAAAACACCATGGAGTACATTTTAATGCACCAAATATATACCTTATAGCTGTACTTTATGTACATGTGCATCCGTCTCTGGCACATGACCCTTCTAAGAGACAGGATGGGTTTGAGCATTAGTTGGTGGCATCAGCTTTGGGTGCCGGATGGCACAACTAGCACCCATTGCAACCCCTCTGCTGCACAAAAACAGTAGTGAATTTGAGGCTGAACATACCCTTGTTGAAGAGTATGTCAGCCGAGGAGTTTCCTGGGTGTTCTCTGGGCTCCAGGCTATGGACTGAGGTCCAGCAGACAGCCTTTGGGTCTGCTAAAGTCCTGTTCTATCTATCTTCTGCAGCCTGAGCCCTGCTGGTGCGCAGCCCCTGCCCAGTGCCTGCGCTGGTGACAGTCCCTCTGCCCTGGCTGAGGAAAAGGGGTTAAACTTGTGACCTTAAAACCTGAGTGCCACAAATGCTAGAAAACTTCCGACATGCAAAAATTAGCTGTGTTAAGGAAGACCTGCGTCACAAACAGGGCTCCATGCGCTCATGGAAAGGGGTATCCTGTAATTAAAGGATAATTAACTGGAGAGATGTAGTATCAGCAAAGAGCTACATGTATCTCTGGGGGAAATTTGCCTCTCTCCTCCATCAGAAGCAGCATTCGGTGACTTCTACAGTTTGGGAGATGTGGTTTTGCTCCTGTCAGACACCTGCTGCGTTTATATTTCCCACCTAGGCGTTCAGTTTACCTGTAACTCTCCCCATAAACGCATCCTTCTCCCCTGCCTGTGCATGAGATTTTGCACACAACGATTTCCTGTACATAAGGGGGGAGGGAGGGGAAAGCCCAAATGCAGCATTCAGAAGTCCCAGCATCAGCACTTCAGAAGTTTAAAGAAACTTCCCATCTACATAAATTCAGGCTGTTGATAAAATTCCCTCCGTACCTCAGCTAAGACGTGCCAAGGAGAACAGAAAATACTTGTTCTGCCGTATTGCACGTGTTCTGAAGCCTGCTTTTGTAGGAATGATGGTGGGTTTAAGCCACAAGGGCACACGAGATGGTGTTTCCACCTGAGAGGCATCCCACCAGGGAGATCGCACAGTTCAGCCAGCCAGAGCCACCCAGCACAGTCACTAACGAGCATCATGGGCCCCCGTACTTACATTTTTGCTTCGGAGAGAGTTATCTTGTCCTCACAGTCGGATAGCACTTCTCCTTTCTTGATCCGGAACCATGTGCTCTTGACTCGCACCAGCTGGAAGTCTGTCTGTCGGGGCTCCTGGGGCACGGTGGCCGGGGCCACCAGAGCAAAGGCCTTTTCTGACACTGGCATGCTTCCAGAAGGTAAAATCTCCCAGTTAAGAGATCTCCCGTAACTGGGTGCCTTTGAGGTGCTTTTTAAAGGCTTCAGGTGACCAGGCGTTGGAAGGGGAGGACGTGTCTCCACGGGGGAGGCCAGTTACAAAACTAAGATTATCTAATCTGGGGTGCACGTTTTGGGGTGGTAGGAGCATTCGGAGACACGTGCAAGCACTGGGATGGGCTTGTATAATCAGCTAGTTTTATAATGTTTAAGAAGTACAATAGCAGTGCGTACATTAACTTCCAACATGATGCCCTACAGCAAATTTAAAGTTATGAAAGACAATTTGTGTGATTCTCTGCGATGTTCAGGAACCTCCTTTGCTGTGTGGTGCCTTCAATCTGGCTGCGGCTCTAACCTGCTCTTATGGGGTGAGATAGAAGCAGGAGCACAGGGACAGGGTCGATACCAGTTGGTTAAACCTCTTCTGAGCTCACATTCCCGGGATTCTCTTGCATTGAGGAACAGAATGATTTTTGTTGTTTTTAGCTTTTATGGTGGGTTTAAAAAAATAACCTGAGAGAGTTTGTCCCCTGAAGGGCTATTTGGGGGACCAGCTGAGCTGTGATTCCTTTGCCCTGCTGCCCAGGGGACTCTGAGATGCTGAGGTTTCTCTGCAGCAAGCTGTTTCAGCGTCAGCAAGGTGGTCCAGGCAATGGTGACCCTGCCTTTTGGGTCCTGGACTTTCCTCAAGGTGTCACCTTGTCTTATTAAAACTATGCCAGATCCCCCTCGCGCATCTGGGGAGACCCCACCTCCCTGGCCCAGAGATATGTTGATCCTGTGGGATGGGCTCAGCCAGAGGGATGAAATCCCCTTCTCTAGGAAGTGATGGTGTGACGGGGGCCAGTGGGGAGCCTGTGCTGGTGGTGGCGGCCGTCACCCTGCTCCCCACGTGACAGAGGGATGCACAATTCACCTTTCCATGTGATCTTCCAGCTGGGGCTTTCAGAGAGCCCCAGGCTCATCTTGCCACACCAAACACTCCCTTGGCATAGGGCTCTGTGTGCTGAGCACAGGGGAAGGTCTTCCTTTGATTTCACCAGCAGTGCCTGAAGGTATAAGCCCATCTTTGCCTTCTCCTTGGCCGTGTTTCTGAAAGCTGTCCTTGTTCAGGAACAAAGATCAAGAAAACCGAAAACAGGCTTAAAAGCAGAGGCTGGAAAAAATGGTTCTTCAAGAGCCCATCGGACAAGAGTGAACTCTCATTGCATTGAAGTCTTAATTGCCACCAAGCTCACTTAGGAACCTAGATTTACCTCCATTTTGTGAAAAAGCTACAAGAATAAACTCTAAAGCCATGTAACCCTACTCCAGGGAAACTTCTAATATCTAGCTCTCGCTGCTGGCTTCATCCCCAGATGGCAAAGCGCTTTGCAAAGAGGACAGACTGTTATCCCCACTTTACAGAAAAGGAAAATAGAGTCACCAGAAGAGAAGCAACTTGCCCAAAGTCACCTCCAAATCTAGCAGAGGGCGGATTAGATGGCATACTAAAGCTCTTAGCCTGTTTACCAAATACTCGTCTGAAATTTTAACTCCCAATCCAAACACAATTTGGATTGCTTTCCACGGGGGCTGCAGGTCTAATGCAGTTTGTTGTTTACTAAATCATATGATGGAATAATCTTAGGTATGCAAGGAGGTCTGTCCTCTTCATCTTGTTTATTTGTTTTGATTAATACAAATCTACTGAGCGGTGGGACTTACTTTATTTGCTTTACTTTGAGTCTCTTGTTCTGTGTGTTTATTTATTTTCCATTTATACTTCCCTGTTCTATTCTGAGGGCATTGAAATGTCTTCTGTTTCATTTTAGAAGTTGAAAAATTGTCTTTCTAACCTCTGTCTGCTCACCATAGCCAATGATGGCCATGTCCTTTTACTATCCGTCCTGCAGAGGGGCTGCCAAGAGCCTCGCAGCTCCCCGCAGCCTCTTCACCTCCTCTGCCAGCCCTGGTCTCTCTGGGCACACTTTGCAGGTATGTTGAGTTGGTCCTTGACTGAACTAGCCCAGAGTGATACACCCCAGAGGTGAAAGATGCCATTCTGGCTATGGGGTTGTCCATATTTCCTCATTAACTTCAGTTTGTGTTTCATCTGCACGAGGAAGAGACGGCCAGCCGACCTCAACTCCATCACATGCTCTTTAATTACTTTTGCTTTAATTCCTCATCAGCCTTTTCTACTCCAACTCCGCTGCAGGCCAGGTCAGGCTTTTGGATATCTTGGGTGTTAACAGTGGTTTCTCCTGATGCCTCCTACAGCCCATGCATTCCTGGGACCCTTTCTGGGGGTGCAGGGCCACTGGTACCCATGTGACACAACCTCCTCCAGCCCATGCAGAGCCCTGGCCTCTGAGCTGGACCCGAGAGCAGCAGATACTCCGATGTTTGGTTGCATGAGGCAGCGGGTGACCTCGTAGCTATGGACCACTTGTAGATAACATGGGGTTCAAAGTCCTGGATCTTTTTTAGCCTCGTACCTGATGTTTTAGCTGGGACGCATGTCTGTGCTATATAACCAGAAGGTTATGAAATTGCCGGTTATCTCCTTGAGAGCCGGCAGCTTCCTGAGGTCAGGATGTGAACATTGCTCTTATGTAAAGCGAAGGCATTGAAAGTCGGCTTTTTTTCCTTTTTTCTTCTTTCATGTCAGATGTTGTTGGATCTCACCGCTGCCTGTGCTCTGGGTGGGGACAGGTGGGTGCAGCTGGAGAGGGTGCAGCCCCAGCCTGGAGCCATCCTCCCTGCGCAGCCTCTGCCCAGGTGATCACGGGTGGAGAAGCCCATCCCCTCAACGGACACCTGAGCACCAACGTGCGGCTCTGCAGAGGCAGCGAACCCACAGCAGCATCCTCTGAGGCCGGGGGACAAGAAGCAACATGCATAATCCTACAGGTAAACTCCCCATCTGGGGTGGGGAGCTCCAGGAGAGGTGGTGTGACAAGAGGGGACACTGTGTGATGTCCCAGATATGGGACCTACAGGCTTTGTGGCTTGGAAGAAAGGAGCAGACAAAGGGTTGAGGGAGAGGAGTTTGAGGCAGAGCAGGGAAGGTGGGTCTGCAAGAACTTGAAGTGGAGGGAGGACGCTCCCAGGAGAAAGGGATGGGTGGGAAGGTGGACGCTTTGTAGTGTCAAGAGAGCTTTAGCTGCGACAACTTTCTGATGGATTGAGATGCTTGGTTTGTAAATATTTTTTCTGCAGCTTTAACCTCGCCTTGGTGCTTTCTGTGATAGCCACGTGTGCCTGGTGTGGCACACACAGCGAGATGTTTGCTGCCTTTTTTTGGCCGTTTTCTAAAATCCACAGCTGAGTGTGGGAATCCAGGCTTCTCTGAACGGAGAGACTTTGTTCTCTCACAGCCTGATCTAAAGCCCATTGAAGCTATTGAAAGACTCCCCTTGACTGCCTTGGGCTTTGGATCTGACTGTCAGTGGGTACCACTCACCCCTGCCGCACACAGCATCCTTTATTATGTATGAAAATAAATGTATGCTCTGCTTACTCTCTGCCGGTGACTCCAGAGCCTCCCAAATGCAAGCAGAGCAGTGCTCGGGAGCAGCCTGCTTTTCTACTGCTTTTCCAGCAGTAGAGCCCATAGAAAAGGTGTTGGCTGGCGTATGTTTTTCCTCACCTTCCCCTGAAGTTCAGGCAGAGTTTTGCACCTTGGCTCTTGCTGTGAGCGACAGCATCCCCCCCCTCGGCTGCTTTCTTCCCTCTTCCTCTTCATGCTCACTACTTCTCTAATTATGCTCTACATAAGCTCTACATTGACCTCTACATGCTCACTACTTGAGTATAAGAAGTTCCACCTAAACATGAGGAGGAACTTCTTTACTGTGAGAGTGGTAGAGCACTAGAAGAGGCTGCCCAGAGAGGTGGTGGAGTCTCCTCTGGAGACATTCAAAACCCGCCTGGACAAGTTCCTGTGCAACGTGCTCTAGGTAGACCCGCTCCGGCGGGGGGGTTGGATGAGATGATCTCCAGAGGTCCCTTCCAACCCCATATGATTCTCCCCATGCCATCACTGCTGACTTCACTGCAGGCACTACCAATGCTGAAGCTAAGCTCTGTGCAGGACCCCTTGCAAGGTTTAATGGCCAGGCAGTTGCGTTTGGCCCATGCTGCCAGCCTGCTCTTGGCCCACCGTGGGCTGTGATGTGCTTTTGCCCCAGAGCATGGCCCTGCCTGGGCACATGGGTGGTGGGTTTGGAGCCACCAAGCAGCCTCAGACATGCCACACTCCTGCTTCCCTCTGCTCCAGCTCCATCCATACGCTGAGCATACATCAAAGCTGAGTGTAATGTATTTTGGTCGAGGTGTCTCCTGCAGTTTTGTGTGCGGGGTTCTGGTGGGGTAAGGCAATAGCTCGAGCATTGCACTGTGGTTTCCATAACGAGAATTGCCTGGTAAAATGCAACAGCTGAGGTGTATTTACACGCTAAGCTGAAGTGGTGAGTGTTATTGATAAGCTGCTGGCAATGCCTGAGGTGCCTTGGTGAATATGATGGCTGGAATTGTTTGGGAAGATTTTATCAGACTGGATTTCCATGTGTTGAACACTGAGTAGCTCCTGCCAAAGTGCTCGGCACTCAGCAGCATGGTGTTTGGGTGGACCAGGTTCAATGCTCTGCCCTGACTGGGAAGGGGAGATCTTCTGACAGTCACTGCCAAGGCTGCGAAATACGTCTAGGGGCTGGAGGGTGAAATTGAGGGTAGAAAAAAATGGGAACAAAAGAACTGGTCCCATGTCTTTGGATGTGGCACCTTTGCTTTGTTTTTGCCAAATCCAGACTGCTCTTTTGTGCACTTGTCTGCATGCCTTCTCGTGGGCATCCCCCTGCACACAGTACAGCATCCTCCCCTCTCCTGGCTGAGCTCCCACCACCTAAAAAAGTGCCATCTAAGCCCAAGCTGCAGAGTTTAATTTTGCTTCTGGAGCCGCGTGTCCCTCCATGGCATGGCGCCACCTGCCTGCTCAGGGGACAATAATGTCCCCCACATACAACCTTGCACCCCCACCTATAGTCCTGACTTGAGTGTGAACCAAAAGTGTCTGATTTCAGAAAAAGTAAGAGCTTTTTATTCAGTCTATTATTCAGCTTAGATGTAAAACAGGCTGACTGTGCTCTCAGCACCTACTGAGGAAGATGCTGGGAACCATCCTGCTGGCAACTGTGGTCCATTTTAAGAAATGCCACCTTATCTTTTCTATGAAGCTGTTGAAAGCTTAAAGCTTTCCTGCTCTTTCATGGTAGGGCTTGAACTCCTCTGTTTTTGCACCTGGCAACATTTTCCTCCTCTGAGTGAGCTCTCTTTTTATTTTTCCCCCTTATACGTATGAAAAGATGATGCACCATCAGATGGAAAAGCGAAAGAGATGTCTGTGCGTAGAGTGAGTCGTGGGGAGGCAACCAGGCATCCCGTTTGGTGCTCGATACGGTCCAGCAGCTTTACTGGGGTTGTTCAAAACTATGCACTAAAAATGAAGCACTTTTCCCGGATAAACACAGGAAACAAGAAAAAAGAAAAAGTAGTTACATAAATTTTTGCTCACCTGAGTGCTCAGAGCCTTGAGCGCAGCCTGGCCAGGTCCTGGAGCCAGCCCTGGGCTCTGCTCCGGCTTGTCGGGTGCTTGCATAAACGAAGGCAATTCTGACCTCTGCTGTTGGCCCAACGCATCACCAGGCTGGAAAAAAACGCAGCACTTCCTCAAAAAATATTGTGTAATCTTAGATAGGGAGTCGGTCTTGGCATGCACTGCATGCTCCCTCTCCCCGGTAGCCCTTCTTGGTGCTTGCGGCTGGTGGTGTGTTATAACACAGGTTACAAAACAGCTGGAGGCAAATCTTGTTTTCCCCCTCTTTGAGTGGCAGGGGATCCTTGTCTGTTACTCACCAAGAAGCGTAACACTATGATTAATAAAATCCGACATGGATTGTAAACATGTTTTTTCCCCTAACTTAACATAAAGGCTCAGAGTGCTTGGCAGGGAGAGCGAGCTGGTCCAGACCTCCAGCATCCTGCAGCCGTACGGGGGGGAGCCCGGAGATGCTCTTGTGGTGGTGAAAATGCTGCACGAAGACGATGTGTCTTCACACAACGTATAGCTGGGCTGATGGATTTGCTGAAGTCAACGAACTACCATGGTCTGGGAAGGGGGTGGTTATTCCTGCACTTACAATTAATTATAAAACTGCTGAAAGAGATATGAGCTGCCCCTATAGCAAGAGATTGGCATGAGGTGTAAAGCAAGGGCTGCTATAACTGGCCTAAATCTGCCTTCCGTGTACATCAAGTTGGGCTATTGCCACAAGCACGATGATGTTTAGATGGCCTCTAAGTCTGGTCCAGCCTGGAAATTCCCACATAAAATGCATATAAATATATATATATATAATATTCCTTTTCTGCTTTCATTTTTTTTTTGTAATTTCAATAATGAAAATTAGTGAAGTTGTCTCAAAAAACAACAGAGTTGTCATCTTAATAGCTACAGAAAGCTGAGAAATGCTGGTCTGAGAAGCAGACCTTTGGGGAGGTTTAGACCTTGCCCCATTTCCAAAGACACGAGTTTATTCATACGGTGTCCCTTGGTAGCAGGGGAAGGAGCAGTTCCCAGCAACTGGAAGCCCTGGTGCTCTTTAGGTGATGGGGTCATCTGCTGTACCTCCATTCATCTTGGTGTGCTGGGGGGTTGTAGAAAAAGACCCTCAAAATGGTCGCACCTATAACGAGGAGACTTACCTATTCCCACATCCTCTGTTGAGGGGAGAACACAGAATTCAGAGGCACATACGTATCACCACTTTGCAGTCTGATCTTTTAATGATCTTCTCATTAAAAGCTATTTCTAAAATAGCTTTTGCCCTCATACAGTCTTTCTCAACAGTGGGCAAGGTGAGTTGATGCTCTGATGTCCTCAGAGGCTTCATACCAAACCTCTGCTGACAGGATGTGGGGTGGGCTGGATGCCTTCTATGGTGTCCAAGATCCCACCAGAAACATTTGTTTCAGGATGGAGACGTGGTGCCTTCAGCAACAGCAGTCACACGTGGATAGGGCTTTGCCCAACAGATGCTGGGCTGGTCTGGGCCAGTCCTGCAGAGGAAACATCCTCTTTTCACCCGCTTCACTTAGTTGTCTGCAGCTTTTCTAACACAGGGAATAAAATCCCGCCAGGGGCAATCTGATCCACCCCAGTTACACTCACAGCCTGCTTGCCCCGTGTCTTTGAAATCTGGCCTTGTTGGTACTTTCATAACCCAGCACGTGGTCTTACACTTGAGGAGTGGGGGAGCTTCTCTGAACCATGTCTCGCTCTGTGGGGCCATGGCACACCAGGATCCGACATTGCATTGCTGTCGCATGGTGATATGGGGTTTCTGGGGTCTCAGGGCAAGTACAGTGCGATGGGCCACATCGTTTTTGCCCCCAGGATGGGCTATCTTGATCCTGGAGGTGTTTTTGAAGTCTTTGGAACGCTGACATGTTGTTGTGTTGTAAGTAACTGTTTCTCTTTCTACCTGAATAACCAGCTTTTGGCAGGGCTTGGCTTGTGAAACGATGCTGGGAGATCTGCCATGTGCTGCTGATGAGTTCAAGCAGAGTTAGTTTTTGTGACCTGAGAAACTGAGGGTTCAGGATGGTGTGTCACCACCGCGAGCTGTTGTGGCAGGTTGAAGGCAGAACAAGGGTTAGGAGGCTGCATTCCTGCCAGGTTGATTGTTATATCACCTGCTTAAAAATCATTAGTTGAAGAAGAGTAACTTTGATTTTATGCCCTCATGGATTTGGCACAATAATTTTTTATTTGAGTATTTGTCTATTTGGCTGCGTTAGGATGGGTGTAATTGTGTGTTAGACATGAGCACCATGGGTTGCTCTGCAGACGCTGTGCACAGCAGCCCCCGTGGCACGGGCACGTGTCGGGAGGACTCATGTGTCCCATTGGCACACAGGTGGTGGAGATTCTCCTTTTTACAGAGCTAGACCCGGTGCCAGCATGTCCTGGCCTGAGAGGCTTTGCCTGGTTTTGCAAGAGGTCTTTGAGAAGCTCTCTGTGTTCCCCAAGGAAAAGGTTAGCTAAAGGAGTGGGTTTCGTATGCGGTTGTTCAGTGTTCAATATGTCCATCTCGGAGCTTCAAAAGTGAAAAAGATCATGTTTCTGAAATATTCTTATCCTTTTCCTCTCAGAAAAGGATCAGCAGCGGGTGAAAAAAAGGGAGACTGCAGGGGACAAAAATGAATTAGAAGTAGAATGTTTTTTCAGTTTGAGAAGATTCCTGCGATTGTTTTTATATTCGTTCAAAAACCTGTATTTTGTATGGAAAAAAACCACATCTGATTTTTTCTTTTTTTTTGGTACTAAATTCCTCTTCTGTTGATTTGAGCAGTTAACAAATCATTGTTCCTCCTTCTATTTTCCATTTCAGAAAGCCCAGCTGGACTCATTGCTGAGAACCTTCTCAAAGCCAAAGAAATAGCCCTCAATGACTCTCGTGTTCCTGAACAGCTCAAGAATTACTTACAAAAAGCTCTTGATGTTGCTCTTGGATTAGACCCTTACCTGGATGCAATGGCAACTTCAAAGAGGTACGGATTCTCCTTTGTAACCTTGTGCTTTTTTCCTGTGATTGTATGAATGTGTTCTTAGATTTTCTGTTCAGGATATGCCATAAATGTTGGGGGACAGTGGAAGAAAGGAGAAGAGTTAACTGCACCCAAATATATAGCAAAGTGTGCACGGACGTGTGTGTCTGTGTGAGCCTATGACCTTGGGGAGAGGAGGTGAGAACAAAAAGTCCTAACTCTAAATTTGGGAAGATATTCAGCCAATTGACTATGGGAATGTCTGTGTTGGACCGTATCCTATGAAAAATCAGCATGCCAGGCTCCACACAGCACCCGCTGAAAGGTTCATTCTAGCCCCTGGATCAAATCAGGGCTGGGATAAATCAAGAATGAAGAAAACCTGCGCCTCTGGATCCACCCTATAATAACAGCCTTTATATCAACTGCAGCTTTTATCTCCAAGAGCTCAACAAACATTAATTAATCTGCTAACTAAATTACTCTCGTAACTAAACTAATTAATTAAACTAATTTAAGGTATCATTAATTCAGAAGTCCAACTGATACCCTCATTATTCTTTTCTGAGCTACAGTATATTACCCAGCCATGTGGGGTCTGCTAAACAATTCCCATTTATCAGTGTACATTTTGATATGTGGAAAAAGCCAGTTCTGTCTAAAATTGACAATGTGTAAACTGTTCCAGGCTGTGGATTACGGGAACGCTGAGCGTTCGTTCTGTTGCTGAAATAATAGCTGATAGTTGTTTGACTTAAGCTTGCTGTACGATAATAGCTATACATTATCTTATTAAAGTTGTTAAAGCATTTGTGAGGGGCAGAAAAGAGGTTATATGAAATGTTCTACTCTTTAAGTCTTGGATTATCTGAGTGTGGCTGACACGGGTTATGAATTCTTTCTCATTTTACTGAGGAGTGGTGGGAGGATCTGATCAACGCCAATAAATACTTAAAGGGTGGGTATCAAGAGTATGAAGCCAGTCTTTTTTCAGTGGTG
>JAOXNO010000003.1:10654585-10666080 GCA_028565335.1 Limnodromus scolopaceus
CGACTTCCCTGGGCAACCTGTTCCAGTGCCTCACCACCCTCACTGTAAAGAATTTCTTTCTAGTATCTAATCTAAATGTCCCCTCTTCCAATTTAAAACCGTTGCCCCTTGTCCTGTCACTACATTTCCTGACAAAGAGTCCCTCCCCAGCTCTCCTGTAGCTCTCTTCAGATATTGGTAGGCTGCTATGAGGTGGCCCCGCAGCCTTCTCTTCTGCAGGCTGAACAACCCCAGCTCTCTCAGCCTGTCCTCATAGGAGAGGTGCTCCATCTGGTACTTTGAGCTGTGAAAGGATGCTAAATACCAAACAGGAGCTGCAGAGCTCAGGTACACAGTGGGGTTCAATTTGGTACCTGAGGGCACGATGGAAAAAATTCACCTTTCCCACGTGTGAGGGACAGGCACTGCCAAGGTAGTTCAGGTCCCCACCAAAGCATGTAGCTCTCACACACCATGGCACAAACCTCTGTGCCCAATAACCTCAGTATTTTGACATAATATTTCAAAATGTGGACTGGGGGGGAAGCCTTTCCCTGGGTTCAGACTCTGACACGGGTGCTTTCAGTGGGAATTAGCTACCTCTTCAACGCGTGCTGGGCCAGCGTTTAAAAACCTTTCCCAACAAGCTCCTTAATTCTAAACTCTGTCGTGCTGTGCCTGAATAATGTGCCTTGCCACATATCAGCTGTGAGCAAGAGGCCTGATCCTGCACAAAGAGCTTCCTTTAATTCCCTGGGGACTTTTGGTTGAACAATGGCTGCGGGATTGAGTCCGGAGGGAATGCAAACTACCAGGAAATTATTCCCATCCATGATTTTGATCCTTCCATTTTAAAATTGAAAACGCAACATAAAAAAATAACACTATGTTTGCAGCAGATTCTGCTGATTGCAGGGCATTGTATAAGCATGTCAGGGTTTTCTTTTTTCTTTTTTTCCCTCCTTTTACCAGACAGAATAGGTGAAGAGGTTGAGCTGCAGATCTCATTTCTCCTGTTTTGCTGCTTGTGAAGTCTGCCAACAGAATCCACCTTGACAAAGTCAAGGACTCTGCGTTTAATGTTGAACTGAGTGAATAAATTATGCATGAAATTGTGTCGGAGTCTCTAGTGTGCAGAATTGCTCCTTTTGATATGAAAGGTTAATTCAGAAAGGAGTCCAAAATAGCTGGAAATTGTGGGGATAAGTGGATAGTATTCACTGTTGTGAGCTGTTATTACTAGAAATTGCATTCCCTCTCTAGGTTCCCTAGAGATTTAGCTTTGCTGGTGAATATAAACTGTACTCAATAGAATAGCATTTAGGAGTAACAAGAGTGTATGTCCACACACAGTAAAATATTCTAATGGTGTTTTAAAAGGAAGCTGTACTTTTTCATGTGTTCTATGTACCCTAAGGATGGATTGCTATTACATTTAGGTCAAGAACAAGGCATAGGGAAGGTAATAAGTTTTGAGTACATCTTTATTACAAATATTCTGATGGTATGATCCATATCAAAGGAACTGGACAACCATTTTTTTTCTGATTGAGTTTGTATGTGCCTTATGAGAGAGTGTTGTCTCTGATCAGGACTCCAATCAGGTTTTCTCGCAGCTTTGGGAGAAGATTCATTCATGTTTTTCTTCAGGATGTCCTCTCCCTGATCTTTTGCTGCGTTCGTCAACAGTGTGGCTGTGTCCTTTCTCGTGCTTGCTTTTGGTGCATCTCCTCTATGCAATGCAGTGCTACAAGTTTGTGGGGTTTTTTTTTTCACTTTTTTAATCCCAAAGGAAGTTAATGACTCACTGTAAGCAAAAGCATTAATTTTTAGCCAAGTTTGCTCTGAATTAAGACACTTCTTGTTGCCATCTGTTACCGTCTATGATGCCTCTGTAGCAAGGAGCAAGGATTGCACTGTAAACATTCAGGAAATTAGTTTCAGCGGGATATTTTGCAGGCAGATTATTTCCTTCTGGATCTCAGCTTTCCTCACAGTTGGAGATGTTTGGGCTTTGCCTGTCTCCTAACAAAGGACAAAGTCATTTCCAACGTGCTGTGAGGTCCTAGGCAAGGCCAGGCCCAGTCTGGTCTGGAAGGACAAGGGTGGACAATCCCTCCTCTTAGACCCCTCATCCATTCTGAGTGGGACAGCAGTAAGCTCTTCTCCTCATCACTTCACCAATATTTCCAGTGCTTAGCTCCATGGTCAAAGCTACCAGTAGAGCAGCTCTTTTTCCTTCCGGTGCTTTTGGTTCAGCAAGGGGTCCTGGCAGTGAGGAAGCCCTCTTCAGTGTGGTACCCTGGCCATGGGGATCCCCTGTCCAGGTGACCCATACTCAGCTAGCCAAGGAGCTCCACGAAACGGAGCACTTTCCCGTTCCTGTGGCTGTTATCCTTTTAGGTAGAGGCTGCTCCTGAGGCAAAGCTGGTTCAAGAAATTTCTAGGATTTCCCTCTATCAGCCTGGAGCTGTTTCCAAATAAATGTGGAAAACTCAACAGCAGTCTTGAAGCTGTGGAACAAAGAAGCTTAAATGATGGCAGGGTTGCAGTATGAACTCCGAGGCAGTGATACAGGCATTTCCATATAGGTATCTAGTACTAGGTATCTAGAAGAAATGAGGGGTGCCCAACTGACCTTCATGGCTGGCTGTTCAGGACTTGATGAACTGGCAAAAAAGAAACGCCTTTCAAACGGTGTCCTTGCACACACACACACAGTGCAAGGACAAAAGAGGCACGTGGTGGATACACATACAACACAACCCTCTTGGGATGAAAGCTGTGAAGTTAAAAGGTGGTTTATCTGTATCAGAAGACAGCTAAGAAGGAGATAAACTGTCAGCAGGTAGATAGTACAGAAAGAGGGCTGAAATGAGAAGTCCAGCTAATATCCAAAGAGCTACACAACTCCATATGGACCTAATGAAGTCAATGCATAAAAGTGAGATTCTTTTTCATTAGGGAGCTATACCATGGAGCAGTAGTAACATATGTTCAGAGATGGCCACATCTGCTTCTGAATGTTTGCCCCCCACCTCCTCTGCCTGGGAAGGTTACAAGTCAGAAAGTAGTGATAAGTCATGATAATTACTTGAATTTGGCTTTGGCTCTTCTCTCTGGGGAACAAGACCTCTAATCTCTCTTCCTGATGGACTCCTCCCAGCTTTCATCTTCTGACCCTTCCTGAAGTATCTGCACTGGACAGACTGGCTGATTTGCAACCTGATATAAGATGCTCTTGCCACAGTAGCAAAAATGTTCCTGCTGCTTTCCCCAATACAGCCCACGAGGGAAACAGGGAAAAATTTTCTTACTGGTCATGAAAAGAAAAGATGAATCCCAGGAAGCCAGATGTCCCAGTTTCTACTACATTTATTATCAACCAGCATATATTTGGCCTTAAGGTCTCCTTTCATTATAGTGTAGTATCAAAAGGTGTCCTAAATGCAGACTCATGAATGCTTTTGGCAGAGCTTCTGTGCTATCAAGCATCTGCAGTTAAGTGTGACTATCCAGGCTCTCAGGCAGGCTTAATTTCTTAGCCACTAACAAGCTTACAATGGTACCAGTTTGCACAATGGAGTAATTCAGAGCTTGAATGATCCACTTTCTGCTATTTCCTTGTCTGAGTGATGCACTCCCTGCTTCAGAAAGGCTCCTGAAATCTCTGTTTGGGAGCCATCAAACTCACTCCTGAAAACAAATTAGTTTTTCACATTCTGTTGCCATTTGTTATTGATGCTTTCTCTCCTACATCCCAGGGGATCGCTCATCACTCATTGTGCACAATGTCTCCAAACACAAAATGGAAATCTGGACGCAAGAAGTGCTGTTAAAAGTTGTGGTAGAAACAGAGAGTTCTGGAAAACATAATTGTTTCTCTTTTCACTCAAAATGCCAAGACTTGAAAGCATTTCTGCTTGCCGAGATAGGTGGATGAGCCGTTGTTTCATTGCAACGCACACAGATGCAGTTAAATAGTCCCAGATGGAATCTGAAATATTCCATAGCAGCCTCTTGGGCAGCGAGTGCATTAACTGCCACAGGAGAAGGCTGTAAAGGCTCCCATCTGGTCATCCATCAACACTTTTATACATTATCATCAGCAGCCTGCTTGGAGGGAAGGTGTGCCACATTTCTGAAAATCCAATTAGATGATAGCAGCCAGTTCTCTTTTATCCTCTCTGTTGCTGAGCCATCCAAAGCATTTTTTTAGATTAAAGAAACATCATTTTCCTTCATAGGAGCTGTGCTGCTTTATCTCTATCATGACCCGTTCTTTTATGTGCTTTATAATTCTATTATTAATTGGGATTTCAACCATTTGCCTGCTACTGAAGTGGGACTCGCTAGTTTGCAATTCCCAGGATCAGCCTTATGCCTCTTTTTCCCAAAGACTGATATAATTGCCGCTCTTCAATTTGTTGATAGTTACTCTTTTGAGAAGAGATATTGCAGCACCTCAGCTGCAGGGTTTGATGCCAGTCCTCTCCCTTACCCTGATGGATCAATTCCCTTTGACTCTAGATGTGCAGATGCTTCTGCTGCGACTCTCAACATCACAAGCTGGGATGAGCTATCCTCTTTGATATCTTGATTTTCTCCGAGTGGTTCAGAGTTTGGGGCACTAGCGCTGCTGAAGGATTGTTTGCAAAGCATGGAAAACTCCCAAGGTCTCCAGAATTAATTCTAGCAATGTTACCTTAAAAGAACCCCTCTGGTTTTGGTTTTATATAAGGGACATTTTAATGGCAAGACTTTAAATTTTCAAGTAAATAATTAGTTTTTTCTCCAACATAATTTTTTTCCAGGCATTACATGCTGAGGATGAGCACTTTGATATAGTCTTTATTGATGCTGATCAAAGGAACGCTGTTAACTACTACAGCTTTGTCATGGATAACCACTTGCTGAGAATGGATGGAATGATCTGTGTAGAGAATACACTCATGAAAGGACAAGTCTACCTGGAGAACATATCTGATGAAAATGTACTAGCTGTCAGAAAATTAAATACAGTGATTAATTCAGATCCTCGTGTTCAGCAGGTTAGTGCAACGCAATTGGTTAAGGTGCCCGTGGTACTGTATCTATGGATTTTGCAAAGTACTCTTTAAAATGTTTCTTTTGTTGGTGTCATTATCCAAGGGACCTAAAATGAACTCAAATTTTATTATAATTCACCTTACTTGAGCTCTATGTATGAGTTTCTATATTCAGAAATGGTCCCTAGTCTCTGTCTACATCATATAGTGTTAGAGGGAAGATAAAAGTGGAGCACTTAAGAGTGAATAATCAACTCTACAGTATGGCCAAGGAATCACTGCTCTGCTTTAAAGGCTCTGGAGGCTGTAGGGCATCACCAGCACAACAGGAGTCAACAAAGTCCTACTCCAGCAGGAGAAAAAAAAATAATATTGAAATAGCATGCACAAACAGTATGCTGTGAGTTTAGAGGCAAAATTAGGCAAATATTCTCTAGGGCTTTAAAAGTAGGCATGACTGATATTACCCCAAAGCAGTAAAGATGCCAACAGACTGCTCCTCCCCATGGCTGCACTGGGGCGGCAGAGGGGCTGCTGTGGCTGGGGGAGCCACTGAGGATGGCCAGATCCCTGCCTGCCCTCCCAGCCACCTGTCCCACGCTCTCCCCTGCCATAGGGTCCTGCCCAGGAGATCTTGGTACGTGCCTCATAGGCTTAAGGTCCTTGCCTATCTGCAGGTCAGATGGCCTTTAGAGATGCCTCCTGGGATTCTGTCTTTATCCTTTCTCCAACGTACCAGTAGCAACAGCTTTTCTTTGCAGAAAAGGAGAAATCAGTGACAATTTTTCTGTGTCCTGAATCTTACTGTTAGCTATTCAATGCATGCAAACAGCATGTTGTTTCTCTGTCTAATGTTCTAATAGTTTGATATTAACATTGGACCTCCAACACTGAGCACAGCATTCACTAAAGCGTGATAATCGTATCAGAGAAGGTCGGTGGCAAAACCCACTGACATTCGTCTATGATGTTCTATCAAATGCTGAAGAACACCAAAGTGTTGCTGTTACTGTTTGCTGAGCTCCAGGGATAAGACTTCCAGTCCTCATGACAGCATTAGCCAGGCAGTGGAAACCCAGAAACCTCAGCAGCTGGCACTGATTTAGAAAACGGAGAGACAAAATTGCATTTTTTCCTGGCATTTGTGGAAACTGTGACTTTGGAAGAAGAATGTGAGCAAATACAAATGCTTGACATATTTGTGTTGGAAGGAATTTCAGCTAAAGAATAGGAGTAGGAGAAAAACTGCCTTGGCCTAAGGAAGGACGGACTATCCTTCATATGAGTGGAATCTGGGTGATGGAAAACCAGGCACAAAGCAGTTGAGAACTGTGTGTGTATGTGTTACATTTGCAGATAATTTTACCTGTGCAGAGCGGACTGAGCATTATCCGAAGGAACCCTGCGCCTCCAGATGCAGTGATCGAATCCAAGGTGTGTATTTCCTCTCCGTGAGCACTTCTGGGAAAATTTTGACTCTGCTGAGGACGATGACAAAATCATTTCCAGAGGTTTGGCGGCGGGAGCCCAGTCTTGGGTTCTGTTATGCTGTGGCGCCGTGCAGCATGGACTTACCATCTTGGGAACTTGGCACGTATTAGCCTCACTGGTCCAGGGTTATACTAAAGCTATTAAACGCTGATTCCTCGCTAAGTCTTCTGGCTCAGCCACGCTGGTGCTGTGGTGAATCCCCAGAGCGGCTGGCGTGCTGCTCGCTGGGTGTCTGCCTGATGTTCTCCCGTCCTTCCCATGCAGGGGAGCGTGGGCAGATGGAGCCAGGGCCCAGCCGTAATGAACCAATGCAATATTTCTGAACTAGCTCTTTTTTTTTTTTTTTTTTTGGCCCAAAGGCAGCACATGGTGCCCTTCTATGCTCTCTGAGCTGAATATGTTCGTGGCCTTCAATTTTGCCTGTCCCGTGGAAAACATGGTGCTTTTATCTTTCTCCGTTTTATGTAGTGGGCACCATCCAGCTGTAATGAAATTCCAATCTGGAATCACAACGGCCCAAGTCAGTAAATCCAGACCCAAACACCCTGATTGTTTTGCGGTTTGAGTGCTCCCAAAGCTGCACCCACTGGTAATTCCTGGCATTTCAAACTCCGTATTTTAAACATCTTGTATTTTCCATTTTGATTCCAGTCAGGGGGAAATGATGTATGGCAGCTGATCAGATGACAGCTTGGTTTAAGTTACTGGCTGATATCTTTATTTGCGCACCAGCCTTGTGAAGATATTTTGATTGCACTC
Organism: Limnodromus scolopaceus; assembly: GCA_028565335.1. Taxonomy (NCBI): domain Eukaryota; kingdom Metazoa; phylum Chordata; class Aves; order Charadriiformes; family Scolopacidae; genus Limnodromus; species Limnodromus scolopaceus. The sequence continues at coordinate 10,661,863 of JAOXNO010000003.1, forward strand.
CACTTGAGCCAAATCCCGCCTTGAGAAACTTGTTCTTAGCCTCCGTGTCTCCCTGGAACCAGCTGAGCCTGAGGGCAGGGTTGGGCCCTGGGAGGGAAATAACTGGAAGACTTAATCAGTCATCTTTTAAGAGGTTGTACCTGACCCATCTCCCATGGGAAGCCAGGTCGGGAAATACCATACCCTACTCTGGAGTGGTCGGTGCATCTCCTGAAGCCACAGCCCTTCTGCTCCATTGTCTTGCAGCTCCGTGATCTTATTGAGACTAATATCTGCGGGGACAAGGGTGCTTTTCAGCTTGAATTAGTCATATCTTTTGTATTAACTGATGGGCCACGAAGACGTGGATCACTGCTCCTGCTCCCACCTCATCCTCGCAGGCAGAGTCCTTCATAGCTATCATGTTGCTGAGCTTTGCACCTTACTGTGCAATGTATATATGTTTTTGTTTTAGAAAGAAGTGCTGAGGGATGACGTCTTCTGGGGTTATAACAGGCGCCGCATCCTTGACCGGCTGCGTTTGGATGGCAAGGTGGCCTACGTGACGGGTGGAGGGCAGGGAATTGGGAGAGCCTTTGCTCATGCACTGGGAGAAGCCGGTGCTAAAGTAGCCGTTGTGGACCTCGTCCTTGCAAAGGCAGAAGCAGTGGTGTGTGAGCTCAGCCTCAAAGGTAAGCACGGGACTGACCTGCAGGTCCTGCTGTAGACGAACTGGCAATGAGTGCCATAACGAGCTGTTTAACTTGTTCAAATCCGACCCTTTCTCTATGGCTCAATTCTCTTTCATCCAGCCCTGGTGTTCCTCAGAGTAGATCGTGCAGCAGCCAAGGCACCTCAGTCGTCTCTAAGGATGGATGACAGACATGGCCTATGAACTCATTGGCACGTACCCCCTCCCTGGCACCTCTTCCATCCTTAACATCTGGACCATGAGTCAAAGCACCAAAACAGGGTAGAGCTATTGTCAGCCTGAATCTCTCATTCTGCCCTCAAACTGAAGCAAAGTCGTTTCTGAAACCCTCAGCTGTGGTTCTTTCAAATGTGCAAGATCAGATATAGAAACAAAATACTAATAGACATAATAACTAAAATCCCAAATAGGAGGTAAAATCCTCTACAAGCCACTTCTATTTTAGCAGTAAAAACAGAAAATGTAACATAAAATTGAATTTTCCCCTGGGGTCATGCTAAACTGCAGTTGTAAAGGTGAAAAAGAAAACTGGAAATATAATTTTAATGAGAAAAGAAAGGAAGTGTTACTCATTTTATAATTCCTTTTGTGAGATTACATTTGAGCCTTCTTCAAAGTTCGGTATTTCGTTGCCTTTAAAGATGGAGCTTTACCTGGGAAATTCTCACATTCCCATTTGGATAAAGTCACCAGTATCTGTTTCCACTCTGACCTCAGAAAGGGATTGAGCCGTTGGAAACCATATTCTCCAGCAAAACCAGCCCCTGCAGATGCGTTTCTGTCACCCAGTCTCAATGGGGGAAGGGTCAAGGAATGTTTAGTTCTGGTTTTGATGCCATCCTGAGCCTCCATAATGAACATCTTAAACGAGTCCCAGTCTGTACAATCCCAGCTCTAGTAAGTGGGAGACACTTATACACAGAGCGCCAGTGTACTGGTTAAAGCTTTGATTGCTCGTCTGGTCCCAGATAATGACCTGGAATAGAAAGTGTCCAGCTCCTATTACAAATTCTTGAGTCATCCAGCCCCTCCTTCCCTCAAGCTTTTCATTTTCTTATGCACTGAAGCCATATGGTCTTGGCACGAAGTAGCTGTGCCCTACAAGTTAACTTGCCTTTTGGACATTTTTTCACGGTGAGATCCTGCATATCAAGTAGAGCTATTCCGATAGAAATGGGCTACTTGATAGAGCCATGAGACTTTGGATGCCAACAGCCTATTTGGAAACTAACTTAACTTTTCTCTAGGGCATTTTCAGTAGGAGTTTGATCATCCATCCTTCAGTGGCTGCCCTGTATCTCTGCTCCGTCACCGGTGGGCTACAAGCCCAGAGGAGGTGGGGAGTGTGTTACAAAATGCAGTCGGAGAGGTCACGAGGGATAGCAAATATTATTGCACTCTAAGGTAAAGAAAATCTCGCTTCACAGTCTTTACACATCTTTATCCTTTCAGGTCAAATATTTTCTATCAACTTGACCAGTGCAGCTGGCCAGGGCACATCTATTTCATCTCATGACAGTTTTTGAGGTTTCAAATTTATTGTCGTTCCTTGTTGGAACAAACCCCAAACTTTGTAATGCTTTTGTGAAAGGGAATTATATCCAAATGCCCGTTTTTGGAAAGGATCTGAAAAGGTCAGGTTTTTCAATCTCTTTCTCTCCAGAGGTAACTAGAGAGTCTAGCCTGGACCTCAGAAGCTTTCCCTTGAAAACTTTTGTTGAAATCAATATGTTTCCATGAAACATTTTGGCTTCAAAGAAGTAACATACTCAGTTGGAAATAAATTTTGACAAAAAGGTTCAGCTAGCTTTATTCTCAAAATATTCACATGAGTAAATTGAAGCAATTGTAGTATTAAAACATATTTTTTCCTACTGTAGTAAGCCCAAAGGACCTGTGATTTTTTTCTCCCTTTTTGGTTGTGGATCTGTACCTCATAGTTGGAAATTCAGTGCCCCAAGTCATTCCCGTATAGACACTCTTTCAAAACATTTTTCTTAGCTTTCTTAAACCCACTTTACTTCTTATACCAAGGAGCCCTTTACTGTCTTTTGGGATGGTGTCATCATTTCATGATGAGTTTTAAACATCAGAACCTCTGTGATCTCAGTTTTAGCTTTGTTAGACAGCTCGGGTGTATCTCCCTTGGCTACAGGGGTCTTTGTTTTTAGATCCTGCGTGAATACCTTTTTCAACAGTTGCTAATGGATCCTGACAGAAGAACCAAAAATGATGAAACACAACCAAAAAAATCCTAAGGGTTACTTTCCACTACATACCCCTCTGTCTTCAGGGGGAATCACTGCCTGCACCTTAAGGGAAGAATTAGTCTGATGGGATTTTTAAAATGTGCATTTTTGCTGTAAACTATGCAAATGCCTTCCCCACAATGTCACTTCTGATCTTCTTGCCTATCTGCAATGTATTACTCCCGTTTATACTGAGAGACCAGAGATGAAGCCCATGGCAGGGGCTGTCCTGTGTCCATGTCCCCTGCAGAAGGGCAGCTCGGGCAGGTTTGGCACATCGATGCCGCTCCAGCACGGAGCCGCTGGGCCCCTCTCCTGCCCCTCTCATCACAAAACTGCCTCCGCGAGCATCACGAAACTGAACTGAGGACTGTAGAGATACATTGGTACTGTCACACATGTGGCAGCGCAGTCACATCTCAGGTTTCTTACCTTTGGTCAGGACTACTGATTTTAACCTATTTTTCCATGGTTTATTATATTTATTTATTTATTTATTTTTTAACGGATGTTTTGCAGGGTGGGGGGACAGTGAAGAGACAGAGAGTGTTTTTATTTTTCCTCTCTCAGAGTGCAGGCATATCAGCTGAATTGATTAAGGTCAAGTGTGGGACTCTGGTTTGAAGTGAGTTGTGCCTTCACTGCTTCTTCGCTAGACACTCACGCGTGGCACCTTTTGTCTTGTTTTTATGAACTATTGTATAAGATGAAGCCATAAATGGGGTGAGAGTTGGAGGGCAGGTGAAGAGCCTCATTCTGTTACCATTAGTAACACGCTTGCACCCATTTTGTCTGTAAATTGAATAAGAAAGATTGCAGCAGCTCCCTGTGCGTTACATGTCTTGATAACAATTAAGAGGAGCAACGAGGGCTGTCTGGGCTATTCTTTTTCTTTCAGCATATTTAGCATAAAACCTGCGATAAAATAAGAGGTCTTGTTTTGTGGCAGAACGTGCATTCATTTTTTTTTTTGTAGGTGGCTGCATTTTGGGTTTGCCCTTTTCTCTGCCATGGGAAGCAAGGGGGACCATGGCATAGCCAAAGGCCGGAGGAGATAATAGGTCCCATGCCCCAGTGTCACCTTGGGGTGTGTGTTCTGGCAGGCTCCTGGAGCTGTTGGAGATCAGTTTTCTATCCAAAAGACTCTGTCACTTTCTTCAAACATCACTGGGCAGTTATTGCTTTGCCTTGCTTTCACGGAAGCCTCCATTTCCTTCATTTTGGGAGAGTCTTCTCCTATTCTGCTGGGTTAGGTTTAAGGTTTCTTTTAAATTTTTT
>JAOXNO010000003.1:10666180-10689799 GCA_028565335.1 Limnodromus scolopaceus
AGCCTCCATTTCCTTCATTTTGGGAGAGTCTTCTCCTATTCTGCTGGGTTAGGTTTAAGGTTTCTTTTAAATTTTTTCTTAGAATGATTTAGAAGAGGGACCAATGGGGGAAAAAAAATTCTGGTTAAATAGAAGTAAAAATTCTTGCTTTAACAGCTGTAACTTCCTACCAGTGCACTGTTCGTTTGCAGACTGCTGATCTGTGGTCCAACCCCAGCAGATGCCTCCCTCCTTGTGAGTTAAGACCCAGTTCACCACAACCCTTACTGGTGTAGCTTTGTTTGACTTTGAGCATGGGCATAATCCCATTGGCATCAGATGCCTCAGCAGGCTGCTTATTTTGTTTAGCAATAATGGTGTTTAAAGCTGATTCTCATAGTAAATTAAATGAAGCTCTTTATGGATCAGTAGTGGTCCAAAAGTCAATGCCTGGATTTTTCTAGGAAAAAAAGGCAAACTTTTTGCATGCTTCAACCCAGTAGATCTCGTAACTTCTGAATGTTTGTGTTATTCTGGTGGTGTGATTTGCAATAGATACGGCCAGGCACCATGACTGCCACACCTGCAGGAATTCCCAGAGAGCTCCCACCTAAAACTGGTTTGGTTTTGTCTGGGGATCCGAGCTCTCTGGATGCTGCAGTTCATCCAGAGAGCATTTTTTGGACAAATTGCTTTGATTTCTGCAGTATCTTCGGGGGAACTGGCATAAAACCAGTCTACATTTGAGCAAATGAAAGAGTTCTTTGCTTTATCTTGTTCCTGAGCTGATACCATCCACCCTCGAGTGATGCTCTCAGGGAGAGAGAAGCTGCAGTTGAAGGTTTGGACAGAAGATGGTGCAGTGTTCAAAGCTTCGGCTGCTGGAGTGGCAGACTCCACTCATACCTCGGTTTTATGTTTGCCTCCAACAAGCAAACCTCACACCAGTTAGCAACTTTCTAATAACAGTTTTATCATGACAAACACATTCGGCTCCAATTTGTGGAGCAATGAGTTAAGGTGGTATATATAAAAAATACATATATACGAATTGACAAATAATCATTAAATAGATTTTATTTTTTCCTCTTTCTGTATGAATTCCTGACTCCATCACCCTTATTTTCATGCAGGGATTAAGAGCATTGCCCTCGCAGCAGACGTAAGCAAACCCGAGGATGTGCAAAGGGTTGTGGATGCGATCGTAGCTCGCTGGGGCACCGTTCACATTGCGTGCAACAATGCGGGAATCAACATGAACTCCGCCAGCGAAGACACTTCCCTAGAAGAATGGGACAAAACTTTTAATGTTAATTTGCGAGGATTATTTTTGTGCTGCCAAGTGAGTGTGAAACGCTGTACTGGTTTGTTTTGCAAATGGGTGATAATTTTCTAAGCACTTACTTTACCGAGATTTAATAACAGTTCATTGCTAATTATCACAATAAAATTGGTCCTAGTTTTGATGGAGTTAAGGAGAGATTTGCCATATATCAATTACAAATTTTGGTCAATATTTTCAAAAGCAGCTAGGACTTACCGGCTGCCCAAGCCCAGGCATTTAAGAGTGGCCAGGGGTTTTTTTATGGTGGTTATTTGACACACCCTGAAAACCAGAAAGCTTTGGGGGGGCATTCCCAACATTAGTGATTATTTTGAAAAAATATTGCCAACAGTGGAGAGGGTCTGAAATGGCAATGGGATTTTTCCTGCATCAGCCATTTTTATACCAAGTTTTTATATCAAGTGCTTAAAAAAAATGTGTTAGCACATAAACTCTTCTGAAAAGTGAAGACTAATTTATTATCATGTCATTATTAGCACAATCACAAAAAGGGTCACTGGTCTTTCCTTTAATTTCTGTCACAGGCTGCAGGCCGCATTATGCTGAATCAAGGATATGGGAAGATAATTAACACAGCATCTATGGCAAGTTTAATAGGTGAGTGATGAGAGCTAACAGTTGTGCTTCAGAATCCATATTTTAATTACTACCGATGCTATTTGAATCAATTAAACCTGTATTGGGAAGGAGTAAATCACTGACATTTTGTATTAGAGGAAATGTACTACAAAATTTTTATTGATATCATTTTTCAACATTTATCTGTCCTCAATGTTTTAGAGCACTTATCACTTTTTATAGAAGAGGCGGAGTCACCTTCGCTGACTCCGTCGGGCTGATGGCACAGGAGAGGTGCTGGTGCAATCCCCCGTCATGTCAGGCAAACGCGTTTGAGTGCCCCCATGGTGGTTAACAAGCCACCCAAAAGCTTTTGCACTGATTTTTGCCCCAGTACGCCCGGGTTTTATTTCATTATCGTTGCCAACAGGTGTCTCCACCAACGCTGCTGAATCAGCAGTATCGTCAAAAGCGCCAATAAACCATTGTAACATATGGAATGAAATCCCTACTGCTGAGCTAATCTGGAAGGCAGTTACATGCTGGTGAACTGAGGCCCATGTAACAAAAATTGATCAATTACACAAATTAAGCATAGCCCTTTAGGAATTTATTTTATTGGTCTGGACATCTGTTGCAGTATTGTCCAAATCCAAAAATCAAATGGTGCCTTGGGTTGCCAAGTTAGGCAAGAAAATCTAGTAGCTATAAAAGTACAACTGAAAACCCCTGTATTAATATCATGTCCATCTGCTGAATGTTACATAAATATGCAGTCTTTTTATTTTCCTTGGGAATAACATTTATTTTTACTGTGCCCAGTTTGACATTCTGTGACATTCTGCTCAGTTTATTGCACAGTAACTTTAAATGTTTCTTCAAAAATGCATTTATAATGTTGTTGTTAATCTTTTTTTCAAGTGTCTTTACCAGCTGTTTTACTTATGCTTAAACACAGGCACCATCCCTTCGCCCTGGTTTTGTAGAGTTACAAAATCTCCCAAAGAAAAATAGTTTTGAAAAGAATGTAGAGTTTTACATTTCAAATACCCGAAACTTTTGTGCTCTGTGGGGCTCTGGTCTGGGCTTGGGCTGTCACCATCCACGTCATTATTGCAAAGGAAAATTTCCTGGGAGGTATTCCACCTTAAAGTTACGAAGCTCTGGGAATTGGCCCCAGCTGGGGGTCTGCTGGTTTGGCACACTGCTCCTGGCCTCACTCTTGCAGCCCAGAAGTGCTCTCAGAGCTCCCAGCTTCTCCATCAAGCCCTGGCATAGCTTTGTTGGGCTGGGAGGTGATGCCATTCCACCACGATATCCATCCCAGCCCTAGCTCAGGGTGCACCTCTTTGGCTGGCACACCAGGTCCACTGAGATCTACATGGGGATCACATTTGAGGGCAGTATTGGTCCTGGAGCTGGACCAAGTGTTGGAAAGCAACCCTGAGAGCAGCCTGGAAGGGTCATTGCAAGATGTCTTTAAATGCCATTGGAAGTTAATGCATGTTAGGCCAGAAGTTAAGAGACAAAGAGATGCATTTACCTTCTGAACCTGTTTGAATCTTGGCATTGAAAAAATCTAGTAGTTATAAAACTACGACTGAAAACCACGATGTTCATATCATGTCCATCTGCTGAATGTTAAATAAATATGTTGGTTGGTTGGTTATTTAAGTATGTTGGCCAACTGGCATAGTATGAAATGTTTCTAGAAATAGTTGGGGGATTTTTTTTTTTTTTGGTAGGTTGAGTCCTTCCTCAGAGACACAGGAAAACGATGAGACTCTTAGCAGGATAGGGAGGGTTTTGTTTGTGATTTTTCCAGTTACACTGCTCAGAATCAGTTTTAATTAATTGAAGATAAGCTGCATACATTTTGCATATGTGCATTTTGATTCTGGTATTTCACTGGAATTATTCCAGACGTATGCCTCAGCAGCGGAGCCGAGGCTGCTGCGGCTCTGCCATTCGCACAGGTGTAACTCCGATCTGTAATTTTTACAGTGAATATCTTTGGTGGTAAGTGGTCTGGTCTTCTCTATCTGCGTGCACCCCTCATTAACATTACACGCCTGCTTCAAGGTGAGGCTAGAAACCTTATGCACCGAACAAGGTTGCAAAAACATAGTGTCAGGTGTTTAAAATGTAATGCAGCTGATGTTGGCAGCATTTTTATCTGCTTTCCTCCCGTCTTCTCCGTCTGAAACAGGAGTGAGTGTCCTCGTTTCCCAGAAACCTTACAAATTCAGATTTTTTTTTGGTGGCACTGTGAGGGGCATAGCTTTATTCACAAGCTCTAGCCCTGTTTTGTATGAGTTTTGAGGGTTGCCGATTTTCTCTTTAAGAGCTCTTTGCTCTCTATAAGAGACCACCCGAGGTAAGGGGAGAGGAGACGGTGTGGGGTGCTTGGCTGCAGAAAGCCCACCCAGCTCCAGAGCTTCCCAGCACCCACTGTCGTCTTCTTGAGCTCTTCCCATTGAGAGGGGCCAAGTGTCTCTGGAAGGTGAAATTTCATCTTCTGAATTAGATATTCTTACGAAGGCAAAAGCATTTACATGGAAGGACTCTAGAAACCCCTGTCTCGGCACCCACCCCGCACCAGAGCTGGGTCTGAATAGCTCGAGGCAACTTGCTGTTCTCACCCACGGGCGCCGGAGGTGCAGAGCCGGTGCCAAAACTCTTCTCTCCTCTTTGCAAACGCCGAACGATTTATCACAAACAGACATGTTTGGGAAGTTCAGCAAAGAAGTGCTTTTGGGAGGTTACAAGGTTAACTACCGAAGTTGTATGTAACTTGGAGCTGATGCACGGCAATTAATCAAGAAATTACGTCCCGCATCTTTTCGAGAGCCCACACGCTCAGCGCTGCGTCTGGGGGACGACAGGCACATGCAGAGCACGAAGTGGTTCTGCTCGTCGAGATGCAAATTATTTCATGTTGAATAATAAAAAAAAAGAGGCCAGAACAAACGCTGGCCATGGTGGGAAATGCTCTTTGTAGCAAGCAAAAGGCCTCCAAATTCTCAGCAAATCTTCAGCATATGCAGAAAAACACTAATTGTTGCTCCTGTCATGTGTGCGCTTTAAATCTATTCACAAACATCTTCCTTCAAGGCAAAGGTCCTTATTCACACACATGCTCAGTAATTTGCAACAGGGCTTTTTGCTCTTTCAGAGTTTGGATAACTCAATTTGTTACCGTCTTCTTTTCACCCTTTAAATTGACATGCTCAAAACCAATCGTTTTAGTCAATAAAAGCAATTGTGGATATGTTGGGCTACCGTGGTTGGTACTGATCTAGAACTGATGCACCAGCTTCACTTCGTAAATTAAGACCAATTTAATGCCATCTACCAGCGCTGCTTCCGTGCTTTTATCAAGATTCAGTGGGGTTTGGCCGCCACACCGTACACAAACGCAGAGATATTCACTTTCTTCCAAGGTTCAGCCCTACCTAACCCCGCAGCTACAATTGCCTGCCTTTGTGATTACCGATATTAGCACTGATTTCCCCCACTCTCCCTCCATGACAGCGTCAGGATCTCAGAGATGCTCGGTACTGATATGGTGCTAATTACGGAGCAGTGCTTTGCACTGGATTTGTTTAACAAAGTCACGATGGCAGCCAGAAAAGTCCAAGGAGAGACGCTTTGTGGGTGTAAATCCCAACAGCTGGACCGACTGGGTTTGGCTCCCGTGGGTTTAAAGCACTTTACACCCACTGGGGATTTGTCCCTACGTAGCTTTCCTGGGAATACTTTGAGTGCGAGAGCTGGTGGAGGGGCAGAGCCACCCGAGCACACAGCACTAACAAGCTTGAACATGGTAATTAGCAAGCCGATCATTTTCCCTCTCTGAGTGACATGTGACATCTCTGAAACATTTTTCAAAAGCTTCAGATTTTGAAAGTGGTGGGTGTTCTCAATTTTTGGGATGCACTTGTGCTCACAGCCACACAAACACTGATTAGATAATATGATGTGTTTGCTTCAGACTATGGATAATTTAAAAATTAAGGAGAATAATTTGTTCCAAGAAGCTATATATAATATAGTATGTTATATAAAATCTATTATGTACTTTATTGTATTATAAGTTTATATTATATTATATCATAATACATTATATCATATATCATTATGCTATACTGTATTTTGTTAGTATTGCAGAGTATAGGTATTTTGTCTATAAGCAGACATATGTATATAGTAGATGAATGTGCATGTGTGTATGTGTCTACATGATTATTTATCTTTCTTAGGAGTAGTCAAATATTGAAGAGGTGTGCTTAATATATTGATTTTGGCTTTGTCCAAGTACAAACCTTTTAAATATCTTTCCTTTTTTTTCCTCAATTTTTTTTCCAGTAGCGCAGCTGCTGAGGCAAAAACTTGAGATGGCAAAATACAGATGTCAAGTTTTGTGTTGGGGGTGGCTAAATTCTTGTAGCTCGCTGCCTAGTATCAGGGAAAATGGCAAATAGTTCATCTCAATATGGGGAATTATCCGTGTAGTGCCTAAGCTGTCTTAATTTGTGGAGAATAAATAATTTCCTATTTCTGAATCCCTTCCAGTCCCACACCCGCAGAAGCAGTTGGCGTACAACACCTCGAAAGCCGGGGTCGTAAAATTAACGCAGACATTAGGAACCGAGTGGATTGACAGAGGAGTAAAAGTCAACTGCATTTCCCCGTAAGTAAAGTGTAGTCTCATTTTGAAAGTACAAAGAGAATGAAATGTTCTAAAAAGCTCAAATGAACAGTATCTCAGCAAATAAAGTTTCTAATTAGCAGGTGGATTGCATCCCTTTTTATGTTGTCTTTTCCTTAACAAAGGTTTAAATACTTAGAACCAAGCCTGCTCTGTTGCTGTGTATACTCAGGGATTTAAGAAGAGGTTTTAGCATTTGATAATAGGTTTTCCAATAACGTGAAGGGTAGTTTTTAGCATTTCTCTTCCAGATGAAATATTTCCTTAGTCTGTCCAAGCCTTCTGCGGTTAAAGAAAAGGCTTTTGACACTTAATAGACAATACTTCTTTCCCCTTTTTACTTGAGACAAATATATAGGCGCTTTAAAAGCCACATTGTACTGCTGTAATTGAGATACTGTTCAGCTCTGACAATCACAGGAGGCCAGGTGTAATTTTGTAAATATATATATATATTTATTGCAAATTGCATTTTCCTTATTTTTAGAGACTTAGAGTTGTATGTTTTATTTTATGGTATTTATTCACAAAGAAGAGTTTTCTTACCACGTATACTTTTTCTCTCCCTGTTTCTCATGCACATACCCAACACAGGCATTTTATTAAATAATTAACAGTGCATGATAGTACTAAGCAGAAACCCAAGTGGATAGTGTTAATTGGAAGTGGTCGAATTCCATAGACCGTTGAAGTCTATCGGAGTAAGTAAGAAGGGCAGGATTTTAACCCAGGAGTTAAATTGTAATAATGAAGCTATAATGTACGTCAAATTAGGAAAAACAAATTACATATTTTAATCCACAAAGTGGAGTAAAAAAAAAATAAAAATGACAGAGCTCAATGGCAAGTGCCTGTGTTTTTACTGTCAGTCTTCTCTCCACTTCCTTGTGCTAGTAGTCTTCCTTATGATTATATATTACTAATTATACCAGTGACTCCAGCCATCGCTCTATGTGATCCACAGATTCTTTGCACAGCATCCTACTTTGTAATGGGATTTTTCCCATGCCAATGCTATCAGCTTTGCAACAGCGTTCTCACAACTAGTGCTAGTGAATTTACACTGTTTTTCGAGAGCCAGGGAAGATGAAGGGAATTAGGGAAGCTCAGCAGGACCTGGCAGGAGTTGTATCTGAAAACAGACGGGTAATCTATACCAACAGAGGTGGGATAGTAGTACCACATTCACAGCAATCATGGATAAGGAGGCTGTTAGACGAGGAATTACCCATTTCTAGAGGGTTTACATAAATTTTAAAAATATCCACTGAATTCTTAAAGCTCATTGTTTGTCATATGTTGGAAACATACACTCATATTTGAAGAAGTTAGTTTTCTGGAGGCAGTTGTCAGTGCATGAAGAACATGTCACACTTCTTTTTTTCTAATTTTCAAGCCAAAATGGGGCTGTATCATCCCTCCCTGCCTTCAACTCTAGCTCTGAGCTCAAAATCCTTTAACAGGGAGAGAGGCATTTCTTTGCGGAGGAATAACCAGAAAATATGCAGAGAGGACAAACGGTTTTGCTATCTCTAAGGTCTCCCTAGAGCAGCTTGGAGATCCAGACAGAACATCCCTTGCAGCCAAACAGCAAAATCTAGGATGTGACCATCTTACAAGAGGAGGGGACTATGAGGAGCATGGAGGTAGATACAGGGCATGATGGTACCCAGGATAATCTCTGAATAGGTAAAATATTTAAGTGTGTCCTTAAGTCCTTTGCTCTTCCCACTCATGGTTGCATTAATGCTTTTAACGCAGTCTGGGCATACCTTTTTCTGAAGCTCTGAACACTCCAGTCTGGCCTTAAACATTATTTCACCATGCAAACCTTTTGGCCTTTTTTCCCTCTTCCTATCTGGTCACTTTTTATCAACTTAATTTCTTAACGAGTGCATAAAACTTATGCAGAGCAATGCATAAAAGTTATCAACGCATAAAATGTTATGGCAGACTCCTTAGGGTAATTTATTGCATTTATAAAATTGGAGATTCAGGTTTCTCTTGCTGGCCAGGCAAGCCTCGTGCCCATGGGGAGAAGGTGGCCAAGGCTCCATGGATGCTTTGGCTGACTTCGCCTGTTGCTCCATGCAGCAGCCAGCATCTCCGTGTATCGTGGAAACGCTCAATGGTGGCCCTTCTGGCACCTTCTAGTGTGGTTTCCTCGTAGCCTGCTGCACAGCTGATGCCGTGCAAAATTAAACGCGGGGGTCAGGCTGCAGAGGGGACCCAGGTGTGAACAGGGACCTTTACAGAGCAGTGACTGGGGGCCGATGCCTGGCTGTCCATGGTGTGTTTTAGTCCCTTTTTTGGTCCCCACACGTGTGGAGTGTGTTGGGTGTGATGGAGCAGGGCATTTTTGAGAGCCTCTGGTTTTTGGCATGTGCAGCATTGGAACACTTCATTTTTGCAGTCATTGCACTGAATTAATGGCCATTTTCTGGGACTAATTGGGTCTTCCATTCTTGAATTGCAAGGCATAAAATGTCATCGTGTGATGACCTTTGCGATGGGCAAAGTTGATGATGGTCAACTTTTGGAAGCTGAGCTTCAGCTTAACCCACAGCCACAGCCAGGCCAGCTTATTGGAGACCCAGTGCAACTCAGTGGTCCCAGGGGATGAACCATGTCCACCACTGCTGGGCTGCAGGGATTTGAGGTGTGATGGGCAAAGAGGCTTCATCCCTTGCATCCCTGCCTTGCTCCCCTGGCACGGTATGGAGGAACCGTACGGTGCTGTATCAGCTTTTAGCACAGTCAGAAAGAAGGTAGGGAGGCATCACCACTGGTTTTGGGTGTACCCCATCATGGGGGAAGGAGAGGCAGAGCTGGCAGGAGGAGCACCCCAGCATCACCTGAAGGCGTCCCAATTAAGCAGCATTACTATCCCCATTTAGCAGCAGCCGTTGCTGGTAAGTATCTTTGGACTTAAATCTAATTCCTTGGGAGATGTCCCAATTAAGTGCATCTCTTGATTAAACACTTCCTGATTAAGTGGAGTGTACTTAACTCATTCAAATTAATAACTCATCTGAAAGAAATCAAGTTACACACAGATGGAATCTTTTTTTGCTCTCATTTGGGGATTGAGCGCACGTAACAATTCCAGTTAAGTATCTGGTAAGTGATATTTTTCCTAATGTGTCTCTCGAAGTGGAAATGTTTTAGGCAATTGTTTTTTTTTCTTTTTTTTTTTCCTAATGTCTCAAATTGTCCTGTGTATCAATAATGAAATATTGATGCTCATGTCTCACTTTAAGGAACCAGCAGTTTGATATTACATTGACATGCAACAGAAAGTACTGATAGGCTCAGCACTGCATACGAGATGAGGTAGGGAATTAATGCATTGGCAGTTGTCTTTGCTGGAACTGGTTAGAAGCCAACTAAAATCTGCCTAAAAGGGTTCGACAACATTAAATTGCCCAACTTGGCACCAGAGCTTTCCCAGAAGATGTGTAGTATCAATGACATGCCTAATATTTATAGTGCCATCAGTATGTGTGTTTGCAACTTTTAAGTTTTGCGCTATATCTTTCTCTCATTTCTGTAACAAAAATTTGTAATGAAGTTTTGTTACACATCTAAATTTTTGCTACTTGAACTAAACTTAAAGAAAGGTCCAGCCGGAGGCACACCGCTGTGATTTACAGGTTGCGGTGATCAGACCAGAGATCATTTTTCCGAACAGATTGAAAAATGTCCTCTTTTTAGCAAAATCTGTTGTGCTGGAGGACTATGTGTCGTATTCCCTAATCTGCATTCCCTTGGGTTTGAAACATGTATGTAAATGAAATAAAATATAAAAAAATTACAAAATCACATGGATCTCTGATAGTGTAAAGCCAGAATGATGATGTTGATGGCTTTGTAAGCACGGTGAGAGGCACGTAAGGGAAAGGACTCCGACATATTTCACGTCTCTCTCAAAGCTCATTTCTCTCTGAAGAAAACCAGTTCTTGAGGAGTTTGGGTGAACGAGGGGGGAGAGCAGGGGGCTGTGCTTGGGGGAAATAAGTAAACGGTCTGCAGTCCTATACTGGAATGTGTTTGATTTTATTACACTGCTAGAGCTTAAGCAAGCTGCATCGCTCAGTGTTTCTGAACAGCTCTGGTGTTTATTGACAATTACAATAAAAAATAAAGCCGATATTTAAATCCTGCCCAATTAGTGAAAAGAGAAATGTTTGGGGGAAAGTCTGAATTAGTTCCACTTTGTAACAGAGTAAATAGTAGATTTCAGCCTTCATTTAAAACAAAAGGTAAATCTCATACCCAGAATCCAGTGTGCCTCAAAAAATTATTTCCTTGGAAGTATAAATTGGGATGCCAATGAAGTTTCAGAACAAAACGGGTATTTTTATACTTTGTTCATTTCATATTTATCACTAGCTTGTTTGCTAATTTTCATTTGCAAGAGGCAATTCTTCCAGCTAACTGGCTGCCTCAATGGGCCACTGATTTCTTTGAAGTGACAGTCTGTAAATATGCATAAAAAAGAGATGCAATTAGCGTGTGTGTGGTTCAGTGCAGCCTGATTTCATTGGCAAGTTTACCCACAGTGTTGATAAGCTACATTATCTAGAAAATTGGCCGCTGAAAAACAGCACCTCTGATTGCCAGCAAAGGTTCCAGATAACAGGGTGCTGAAGAGAAATATAATTGAGGTTGAATATGTTAACCAAGGTGTCACATGCTCCTTAGAAGCGCTAATTTATCAGCATGTTGGAATTTTTATTAACATTTGGAATGCATTTCTACCACACTAATGAAGTGGAATTGGCAGTTCAGGTTTTAGTTATTGTCATTTCTGAGAAGTTAAATGTAATTTCTCGTTAGACACAGTTATGTAAATATATTTGTTCAGGGGCTGAAAAAATTATACATTTCGCAAAATACAAATATGTTGTTAAGGAGGAGTATGACAAATCAGTCGCAGTTAAAGTCATAAAAGCCAGCCAAATGTTCGCCCTGCATTGTGCTTGCCGGAGCATCACTCATTTTTAGGGCACCGGAAGAAAATGAACTTAGCAGAGTTTTAATAAATGGTGTAGTCGCTCATTAATATAAAAGAGGTGAGACAGGTAAATGCGCTGTGATTTGTCGGGGTGTTGGTTTAAGGGGAATTGTGCTGGACGTGCCGTGCTTGTCTCTGCCTCTCCTTTTTTGTGTGGAAGGGGTCTGGAGCCCAGAAGGGCGCTGTCTATTCTTTCCCCTTGTTTTTTACCATATGGAAAGTGGGGCTGTTTTCACTTTCTGGGCTGTACACAAACACGTTGTGTGACGTTACGCTGCGAAACGATGGGAAGAGAAATCGGTAGAAGGACGACAGTTCCCAAGAGCTGCGACAGACCTGGTTCAAGGTGCTTTTGGTTCCAATGCCATGCTTGTTTTCTGTAAAAAAATAAATCAAATTGATAATTATGAATAACTTAAAGGCTACTGCTATATATGTGTGCATAGTATATGTGTACTTACTTAAATAAAACCACTAAGCCTGCCCGTCGGCGGCGCAAGGCAATAGGAAAGAATCGCTACCAAAGTTTGCATCATGACTTTCAGCAGAGGCAGAGCAGGTCTGACTTGTGCATCTCCTTTGTGCTATTCTACGGGTTTTCCTCCCAAATGAACCTCTCAAGCATCTATTAAGTGCCACCTTTCCTTCTGGGCAAAACCTCTTCCTAAACTCTGGGTGCTTGTGCTTGTTGCAGGGGCATCGTGGACACGCCGCTCATCCGCTCCAAGGACCTGCGGCCACTGGTGCGGCGCTGGCTGGTGGACATCCCTGCAGGCAGGTTGGCCCAGGCCACCGACCTCCAGGCTGCTGTCGTCTACTTGGCCTCCGAAGCCTCTGATTACATGACGGGCCATAATCTGGTCATCGAGGGTGGCCAGAGCCTGTGGTGAGGAGCTTCCTCCTACCTCTGCTCTCAGGAGCGCAGGTCACGTGGGAAAGTGCATAATAGAGTTTAGTTTAGTCTCAGTTTTGGTCCGTGTGGCCAAGTGGCCAGCTAATATGAAATGATTGTTTTCTTCTTTCGGGTGTTGCTTTGGAGACTCATATAATACCAAAAAAAAAAAAAAAAAAAAAATTCAAAAGAAATCAAACCTTAATTCTTAAAATTTTCATTTTTTTAATGCATTCAGATTTCTGTTAAATTAGTGTTTAATGATATAAAGGCACATTTACTGCAGTGAGACTTGGCTATTATTTAGTTTAACAGGGGGCATTTTTAAAGCAATCAATATTAGCTGGTCTGTGTAGTATATTGTTCTTAGGAGATTTTTTTTTTTCTATTCAAGTTGTTCCAGTGACATCTGTGAGTGCTGAAAAACAGTTGGATGTAGTGTTAAAAAAAATAAATTAGTTCATTGCATTTGAACCTGAATGTTGCCATTTTATATTTACTGGTGTTCTTAGTTTTTGACAGTGTTTTTATACAAACACCCACAGAAATGCCCCTGAAAGAGAAGTACTGCACTTAATAGAGAATCATGGTTGATAATTATAATGGCCCTAATCCAAAGCCCATTGAGGTAAGTGGGGACTGCTCATATACTTTAAGTTAAACACATGTATAAGAGTTGATACAACTGGGTCTTTGTTTTCCTTGATAGGCAGATGCAAGCAAAGGTCGTCTTCCAAATTTATTTTTTTTTCCTTCTGTAAAATTCTGAAGACAACTCTCAGGTGAAAATCAGGGCCAGCTCAAATGGTATCAAATACAGTCCTGTTGGCTGAAGAGCTCGTTTCGGCAACAGCGCTGGGTTCAGTGCTTATAGGCAGTAAAACGTGGCACAATAACACCACCGTTTTGATAACGCTCTGAATTTATACAGACTTCCATCCTGAGGGCCTTTAAGCATAACCTAAGGAGAATTTACGGGAAGGAATTCGCTTGCAAATCCTCATGTCATTTGTTTTGCGTTTGGCAGCTCTTTGTTACCATAACATAAATAATTGTGGATGAATGTCATTACTTTGATTAAGTGCTACAAGTCCATACATTGGCTGGCCATTATTGTGGTGAATTGCTATAATGGCTTCAGACTTGACATTCACCGCCACACTGTAAGGTATGCGTCTCGCTGACGTACTATCATCGTTATCGTGGATAAAGTGCAAGAAGATACTTGTCTTCATTAAATTTTCTATTAGACCATTGATAATTAATACATATCTCATGTTTCATCTCGAGTCGTTTTTCTGGGGAGTGTTGCTGTTAAGCGACTCAGGGCTAGAGCTTTTTGGCTTGAAATCCCTGCCTTGTGTGCATGATCTAATTTATTGACAACGCTCTGCAAACTCACAGGCTTAAGGAGAGCTCAATTTTGGATAAATCTTCAAGAAAAACAATTAAGGATTTAAACGTCTTATTATTTTTCTGGGCTCACAAAACCTTTTCTCTCCTAGCTCCCACACTTGCATCATTTTGTGTCATGCTCTGGAGGGCTCGGTGGAGTTCTCACATCCCTCTGGCTGGCTTTTCACCCAGAGGTTAATGTGCAAACATTGGTGAACTCATCAGGAGCTCTTCCAAGGGATCCTAGAGGGGCTTGTATACTATCGCTTGCACTGCTGGTGAACAGTTTGTTGCAGCTCCTACCTAAAAGTGTAAAATAACAAACTTTAGCTAATTTGAAACATGAACTGCAGTTGGCGCTGGAACTGTAACCAATGTTCTCACTTTCTCAGTAGAAAGACAAAGGGCTGAGCGGGCTGCGGGGGCTGAACTGCCTTTCCCTGGCTGGCGGTGGCTGCGGGTCGGCACCAAAAGGCGCTGGCAGGGCATCGCAGGAAGCCGAAATTCATCGCCCTGGTGCCGGGTGTTTTTGGGAGGAAGACTTTCAGCCAGCAAGGGTCAGGCTGTGACTTTCACAAGCTTCAAATTAACTTTAAAAACAAAACCCAGACAGAAAAAAAAAAACCACAAAAAAACCCCAGACTTTAAAAAAAAAAAAAAAAATAATCAAAATGATCTCTTAACCAAGCAGCCTCCAGCGCTTGGAATAGAGCGTGTCTCGCCCGATCTGCTGCCCCCGGGCTCTGCCTTTGAAGGGCAGAGCAGAGAGGAGTTGAGTTTACCTGCACGGGATGATGTAGGGCTTGGACCCTGTTTGGAGATGTTGCCATGTGCCCGCCCAGACCCGGGCTCTGCCTCTTGTTGGCCCAGAGAGACTGGTGGAAGAGGCCATTCTCATGGGTACTCGCTCCATGACACAGGAGGGGCTCAAGACTCAGCTGCCCAAGGGAGTAAGGCACCCGGTGCCTAATCCCCAGGGTGATGGGCAAAACACCCTCATGGCGCTTTTGGTTTGTGTAGCATCCTCACTTTGGCCAACGAAATGAATCCTGGAGGAATGCAGCTGTCAGAAGGTGAGAGCTGGTCTATGTCCTCTTTAGGACGGACTGTACCCAGGTCTTCATCCCTTCAGGGGCTCCAGCAACGGTATTGTGGCTCTTCATGGTCGCCCCTGTAATTTCCTGGGGGAAAAGGCAGATTTCCACTCAAAAGCAGGACTGACCACACAGCAGTGGTTCTGTCTGATGGGACCAAACTTCTTCAGGTTTGAGTTGGGATCTGTGCCTGGCTGCACGGTGGCTGCTCCCCGGGCAGGGGACTCCCTGCCTCGTGCAGAGGGGGATGCTCACTGCCACAGCCCTAAAGCAAGTTGAAACTGTGATTTCCTCTTATAAGGGAAAAGCAGAAGCTCAAGAGGGATGCAAGAAAAGCCTTTTTTCCCCTCTTAGCACAGAAGACCTGGAGAAAGAAAAGGAGAAAAAAAAGAAAAAAAAAAAAGAAAAGAGAAAAAAAAGATGAAAAATAGGAAACCTTTTGGAAAAAAAAAGCTCTTTTCTGGGGAATGCAGGCGAAGCTGCGAAACGGCAGCATCAGTGTTTCGTGAGGTTGTTCAGGGCAGCCTCGTGGGCTCGGTGGGGTGGCGGTGGTGGCGGTGGTGGAGGCGCCGTTCCCCGCGGTACCTCTAGGAGGAAACCTCAACCTGTGTTGTGTCTGCGGGAGCCGGCGCTTCCCGGCTCTGCTATTCAACTTTTATATTGTAGCTAAGTTAGTACTTTTGATATTTCTAAGTTTTTTTTTTTTTTTTTTTTTAAACATTTATGTAGAACACCACATAATTGCAGAAAAGATAATAGTCACATACCCTAGGGCTTGGTGTACACTTATGTTAAAAGTACAGCTTTTATTGGCAACTAAAGTAATAACCTTTCCATGTCAAATTGCTTTAAATTAAACTTAAAAAAAAAATGCTGGCTGATACCCACACTTAGTAATTGTCAAACATTAGCATAATGTGGAATACTAAAGCTGCCTAAATCTTGGGTTTAAAAATAATTATTTACTTAGGTAAATTCGCTATTCAAAAGCATAATATTAGATTTTTTTTTTAACACAGTCTCCTCAATGTATATGTTAAAATGCAGACTTAAGATTGACATGGAAGGGGGGCTGAATGTTATTGTGGCCTCTGAGAGGAAAAAGGGGGATTTTATACCTTTAGCTCATCCATCCATTCATCCATCCATCCATCCATCCATCATGGGTCGCCCTGAAAGAAATGTGTTAAGGTGACATCTCCGAAGGCATAGGGTGCTGTGGGTGACATCCGGTGGCCCTAGACCTGGAATAGCTGCTGATTGCACCCCACGCTGCAGCCCTGCCGTGCACATGTAACGTTTCTTATGCTGGAAGGACATCTGAGGGACGGGGGTCTCAGGTATATGGGAATGCAAAGCCAAGGGCAGCAGGTCGGTAAAGTGTTTCATACAGGTGTATTTTACCTATCTGTCTCAGCACGCAACCAGAGCAAATGTGGTGGGGACCATTCAAATTTCCAGTGCAAAGCAGGAAAGAAAAAAGTGCACTGTGAGATGTGGCTCTTGGGGCTCTCTACTGCTTGTGGAGGAAACTGGACCTACCAGGTGCCATGAGGACACAAGTCCTTGTGGTTTTCTGCTTTTTTTGGAGGCCCAGGCTCTGATGTACCCTGCTGAGGACTTCCATCCCTTTGCCAGGATTCCCTGTGGAGTCCACCACAGCACTGTGAGTCCACCAGTTCTTCCTCAAGAAACATGCCAATGTTTTGCTGGAAGTTCAGCAAAACCCATTTTGGAGTGTTTTCTTGAAGAAATCAGCAGTTCCCTTAGAGCAAAACGTTTTGTGGTAAGTTCCTGTACCTTTGGCTAGCAGGGCAGAAAAGGATTGCCTTTCCTACTCCTTTGGGGAGCAAGAAGATCTGGGAGGCTCTTGCTGCCTTTCTGTCCAGCTGATGGAGGAACAGAAGGGAGCAGTAGCACCTGGGAACCAAGAAGTTTATGATCTTCAAGAGAAGAGAGTTAAAGAGTTGTTGGGAGGGGAAACACAAGGAGCTGAGGACTGAAAATTGGATACCTTTCCCAGCCCTGCCTAATACCATATGTGTTTTACACTGTGATTATAAATCTGATCATATATTAATTTCCACACTGTTTTAATTCTTTAAAGCAAGGAAGGAAAATACATGTTCTTCCTTGGAGAACCCCAATGCAGTTTTACACCATATGCCTTCTTACCAGAACAGGTTGAAATTCTTCAAAACTCTCAAATTGCAGCAAGTGTTTGCTGCTAGAATTTCAATCACTCGGTGTCTTTTCTCCATTCATCACCTCTTCCTTCTTTCTCTAGGGCTCTGCCTTCCCAGTGTGTCCTATCCGACCTCTTTCCTCAGATCTGCTGCCGGTGCTGCTGCTGTCACCCCGTGGCACCAAGGCAAATGGAGAAGAGTGGAGAGGGACCAAGCGGAGTACGTTGACAGTACAAACAGGTTACCCAGAAATACACCTCAACACCAAGGCCTGGATTTAGCCTTCATTTACTTGCACCCCACATGACTCCATCCCAACGAATGAATCTTCTGTAACCAGGACTTTATTGATGGTAGCAAACACAAGAAGACTCTTGTTGATGGGTGAGTACAAGGAACTCCCACCTCAGTCCCTTCCCATTTCAACACATGAATATGTTCTTGAATCCAAGGGTGCCCTGAAAACGTATCCAGGCATAAAGGAAGGCTGTAGATCCCATTCCCACTTTTGTTAAAGTCCTTTACCAAACTGGAGCTTGATGAGGACTAATTCAGCCCTGGCTGGCTTGGGTGTGTGGACAATGTGCCCTCCCCTGGAAGACATCCTTTGGGACCCAACCCCACGCTGCAGCTGCGAGTGTTTTCTGCCATGCTCTATTTGCTCCCCTTTCACCAGCATAGCATGCTGTGTACAGACGCAGTTTGTGTCTTTAGGAAGCCTCATTAATTCACAAGATACATATTTTTTTTTTTTTTGCCTGGCATTTTGTAACAGCTTTTTAAACGTGTAAAGTAACATTTTCAGATTTGTATTAAAATACCGACAAATAGATTTATGTTTCCATAGGCTACTTCCTATGTTTGGACAGACTACTGCCACCACCTTACGTGTACAGTTCTTGCATGAATGATATGTGAATGCATGAGAGAAGCCATTCATTTGAAACTGTTCAGAATGATTAAGGGCTTTAATTACAGCCCTGATTAAAACAAGGTTTTTGGTAAATAGCAAAATGGCAAATACTGTGCTATTCCATTACAAACCTCTCTTGATGACAGTGTGGTTTGTCCCTGTTGTTTCTCTTATTGTCATATCACTCATCCAATTCTGATGCTCAAATCCCACCTAAGAAATGGTAACAGGCTTTACTTCAATACTTACCTGTGAGTAAGGTGTTGGAAGTGTTGATTTACTTGTGATACTCTGCACAGTGCCTGTGCTGTAGGAGATGAATTAGTTGTGGAGCTAGGTTGACTACCATGTGTTGCTTTTTCCAGGTCTCGGGTAGATGTACTCACCATCTTGCAGGAAACCATGTCACTGCTCTTCAGTGGGATTCCTCAGGGCAGTATGATCCTCTGGGAGATCAGTTTTCTTCCCTTTTGCAAGGGACTGTTGCCTCTGGTGGCAGAAATGTTGGTTATATTTAGAGCCTCCAAACAGCACCATTGAGAACACAAGCTTCAATGAACTTCAGCAGCTTTCTGTCCAGGCATTTCACATGCTACTTAATCCTCTACGTAAAGTTTTTTTCTTTATTTCTAAGTTTAAGCATCTCTTTCACTGCAGAAATGTTGGGAAGTCTTTTCTGAGGGACAGAAATGGCTTGAGTGGGTCGCAAATGCTAGGAAGTCGTCCTCCCTCCTGCTCTCCTCCGGTACTTTCTGGAGTTAGTCTAGTGGTCCTGAATGAAGAGGCAAATCTTCTCTCTTCCGAAGCTCCTCATAAATGTGCTTGCAGTTAATATGAGTCCTTTTATATTCTCTCCCTTCAAATTCTTTGGATTAAAACAAATACCGTCTGGTTCTTTTAGCTCTTTTGATTATATATTCAGAACTATTGTGTATCCTGGAAAATGAGTTCTTTTCAGTTTTCACTTTTCTTGACAACAAGCTGAAAATTTTCCCCAAATGAAAATTTTCTGCAAAAGTCTTGGTTTGTTCCAAGACCCATTTTTCAAATAAGTAACGTTTTGATGAAAAAATGCCAACCTGTTCTACTTAACAACTGTTCGTAGAACTGAGGAGAGAAAAACAAGGAATTGGAGAAAAAAATTATCCAGTCTTTTATGTAGAGTTAATCTTTGAATATTCCTGTTGTTTCAGTAACAGACAAGATGTTGGTACAAGTAGATGAATATTTAAACATTAGCGTTGACACTGACTTATCTTCTCGATAACATATTGATCGCATCCTTTCTATAGAGATTATTATGGACTTCCCATAGAGTCAGCGAGCATCTTAATGAAGTCACAGGCTGGATGTTTATGTAGGTATTTCCTTAGAGGTTGGTTATACAGACAATCTATGCACTGAATAAGCCCCCACAAATGCACCTCAAATGTAAAACTGGTCCACATTTCTGCCCTTTTGTCACTGCTAACGTGTGATTAGGCAGACGCAGCGATGCAGTTGGTATCTGTTATTCATTGCATTTAAAACGACCGATAGCTTTTCTCTTTACCAAAGCACCTGGAAGCTCACTTAGGCTGTCCTTCCTATGGAAATTGATGTTTTTCAGGCATTAAAATTATGCCCGAGAAGTGAGAAACTCCGCAGCCCTTCCTGTGGACACCTACAAATTTTTGTGCATGCTTTTGGGTGCTGTGCTCGCAATGGTGTCCCAGGGCACCCAAGGGACTGCTGCCCCTGGCACCAGGTGAGAGGATGACTGCCCGGTGGCTGTCACTGCTACAAAATTTAACGGCGATAGAAGTATGCTGCCTGGATTAATACAGGATCTGTGTTATGTTAGTGGCACCAAATGAATTTTGCTGTGGATGGAGGTGGATGGAAAGAAAGGTTTTAAAATGAAAAACATATCTGGTGCGGTAGAATACATGCTAGTGTCTTTTAAGACAACATTTTTTTAAAAAAATGAACAGTACTAGAAAGGCAAAACATAAGTACATAATAAATTATGACTCAGAGCAAAACTCTCATCAACTTTAAGAGGAAGGCATGACTTAACTTTCACTGTAGTTATTAAGAAATGCCTCTCATTGACATGAAGATGAGAGGCGGAGAACACTGATCTGTGGGACAGTGAACAGTTGTTAACTCCATTAATATTTAAACTGGACAGTAGGTTTGGAGTCATTCTTATAAATAGCTGCTTTTTGCAAGTCTTGCAAAGTCATACATAGAAGTGCTCCAAGGTCCTAAAAATCTTCAAAGAATAATTTGTCAGCCTCGCAGTTCTCAGCTGATGACTCTCTCTGCACACCTGAATGGAGAAGAACGTCACACAGGCAAGAGGATTTCTTCCAAAAGGTGTCCAGGACAGTTGTCGAAACTGTTGTTGCATGGAAGGTGCCCTGTAGGTTGGAGGTGTCAGTCCTTGCCGGGATGGGCAACTCTTCTCCCTGTCAGTGCTCTGGGGAACAAAGGGGTGGGTTTTCTGAAGATCAGTAGCCTGGACTTTCTTGGCATGCAGAAATGTCTCCTTGCTGATATTCCATGCTGAACACCATCACAAAGTGATATTGGAAACCACCTATGCCCCAGGGCATTTGTGTGCTTCTCTGAGAGTCAGCTTTGGGCAATAGGAGGGTCTTTATGTCACGGGGTTGCTCTAAATATAGTTAGCCACATTGTCTTGCTTGGCCACGTTCCATATAGACGTTTTGAGGTTTCAATCCATGTAGATTTACCCATAATTTGAGTTCCAGCCTTGAATGAACCCTAGATTTGGAGTCAAACTGGAGATGTATGATACAATTTTTGATAATACAAGGACCTGAAATTTGGACGGTGCCAGAATAAATGCATATATTGATCCAGGGTTGTTTTAAATTAAACTGGGTTCACTTAAAATATTCATGAACTGGAAAGGGTCAGTTAAAAGCTTCAAGCTGTGAGATTTATATCAGGCTTATCAAAGCAGATGCGTTTTGCATCATTTCTAACTTCTGACTGGTGAGAAGTTTAGATTTTTTTATAAATACATATACATTTTCTCTAGCAAATGTGTGTGTATATTTATATATATATAATTTTTTCAAATACATCCCCATATGCACCCTCATTCTCAGAACATTTTGCTTTTACTCTCCCTGCGTTTCAGTAACTTGCCTCAGCTGTGCACCGTGTTGCCTTCCAAATGCAATGCATCATAAATTCATGATGGTTTGCCAAGCAAAAGAGGGCATTGAGCTGCTTTATGAAGAGGATATTTTTGCAAAGTGGACCTCATCTATATCCCAGTGGAATTTTCTGATGCTACCATATTGCTCCCGTACAAAACTTTTAGGGAGTTATAGATCAGACATCAAAAACAGTAATTAAAGTCCAACTTACTCTTCTTCAATATCTGTCTATCCTTTTCATTAGGGAGCAGAGACCTACCTTTCCTCTTCGATAACAGTCAGATCCAAACAGTCAGTTTAATGACCAGCCATCAATGCTTCTGCTTCTCAGATTTCCAAACCTTCTTGGTTGGAGGCTATTGCTTATACTGTTGTGCGTACCATTAGGTGTACATCATGTAAGTCCCATATTTATAAGTGGGCATTCAAAAATACTTTCACATGTACAATGAACTGCAAAAAGCCTTTACCAGGTGAACAGTTTTGGTTTTGTGCTTGGGGCCTGGCTGCCAGCAGTGGACATGGGTGTTGAAACCACACTGGTACCCATTTACTGAGAGTAGTCACAAGGGACTGGGAAATTCTGAAACCTCTAAAGTAAGCCTGGTCTCTTTTAGGGATGTTATTTTTTATTCAAGCATATTTTGAAAGCTCACAGAGTGAAATAAACCTAAAGAGGCCTGTACATAGTAGGGAGAATGAAGCCCAGTTTGATACTGGAGGTCATGGCACTGCTGCAGTTTGCATCACTATTTGCACCAGCTTTGCTGTTCCGCTGTGTACACTCCACACACGTCCTGCTCCTACATAGTCTGCTCTCCTCTGCTCATACCAACCCATGTCACCACCTGAAAACCTCATGAAAACAATAGGACAAGAACTCAGCATATCTCCTTGGTTTTTTGGTTGGTTGGGTTTGTTTGGCTTTTTTTTTTTTTTTTTTGAGTGCTGGCAGAACCTTACTTCAATGACAGTCATGCAGATGCTTCATCTGGTTTTTGAGTCTGAAGAAGTCTCTGACATGCCTGGAGAGAGGAGAAACCTGCCCATAGCCAAGTGGTAGACCTTGTTCCAAGTACTGCTTCAGTGCCCTAAGGAAGAAAAGCCACACTGGGAAAGCAATGCAGGTTTGATAGACCTCACCTCACACATAGGAAGCATTTGGTTGTGTAAAGATCTCACAGACCTCTAAAAACCACTTTTAACTTTGGGAATGGGGCTGGGAAAACCCTGTGCAATGCAAAAATACAGTGTTATCTGCATTGGTCTCAGAAGGAGACACATGATGCTCAACGGAGACCCTGAGTCTCCCTGCTTTGGGAGCCAAGTGAGCCTTTATCACTGGCAGATGAGACCTCATGCAGAGTACAGTCGAGGAGTTTTCATTAGTCTGTGGCCTCTGCTTTAATGACCTCTGATTTAATGTCTTCAGGAGCACAGAAGTTCCTGGAGCTCTTGCTGGGATGATGGGCCTTTGCAAAGATCTGGCTCTTCGCCGCTATTCAAGCCTTAGAGGGGTAATTATGCTACAACTGACTCACAAGCAAGAGAAAGCTTGTAGGCTTTCAGCTGTCTTTAATTTTACATTAGACAAAAAGCGATAAAGAACTTGTTTTCTGTAATCTATGGATTTAACTTTGAATAGCAGGTGGTAAATGTTCCAACAAATATGTATATATATATCAAATCTGTGAGTGCCCAAATATTTACATCTTCAGCCAAACAAAGGCTGGAGACTCAAGTTGCCTGAGGGGAAGATTGTTTTAGAGAAACAGGTTGAAAGGGAATCAAGAACGAGAATTACAAATTTTCTTTGAGAGATGAGCGGTTGTGGTAGGGAGGAATCGCGTTCCTGATAGATTGCTGGCTTTGAGAGAGAAGCCGGTTTGCGAAAAGGGGTGTCCTATTGTCTTTTGGGCCACGGCCTTGTTTCTTTGAGTACTGTGCACATTTGAATTGAAGTCTGTACAAGGAGCAAGCCAACATTAGTCAAAGTTTGTACCAGCTTTCCCAGCATGGGCTGTCAATCTGGTTATATGGCAAGGGTTTCTGATCTGTAGCTGATGTACGGATCTGTGTTAGATGGCAACACTAGTAAGTCTATCAGTTCTCCATTGCTAGGGTGGGAATAAGTAGGAACATCTGTGCATTTATGGTGGTCCATGAGCCCCAAAAGTCTGGGAACTCTAACATTCGTAATGTAAAACCCCACGACAGGAGGATAGGAGCTTTTTGCTTTCCACACTGGTCTGCCATTTAAAAATCTAAGAATGGCTAAAATCATAGAATCATAGAATCATAGAATCATAGAATGGTTTGGGTTGGAAGGGACCTTAGAGATCATCTAGTTCCA
>JAOXNO010000003.1:10689899-10727071 GCA_028565335.1 Limnodromus scolopaceus
ACACAGTACTCCAGGTGGGGTCTCACGAGCGCAGAGCAGAGGGGCAGAATCACCTCCCGTGACCTGCTGGCCACACTTCTCTTGATGCAACCCAGGATCATGATGTGTTGTGTTTGGCTGTTCCCAAACTGGCTGTTAAGCAGAGCCAGGACTTCTCTGGATAGTGAAATTTGTACAAACATCCAGTCCCTTCTTGAATCTTGCAAGGATACAACTGTGTATGTTTCAAGGACTTTCTGTTGCACTTGAGCAAATTGGAAAAATATGAGTAATTATCAGGTTTTAATTTCCCATCTTTTAATGCTCCCCTTATGTTCTAAGTCAGGGGGACCAGAAGGTCCTAGTCAATCCCTATTACCCACTTCTCTTCTGTGCCCTTTTCTTTAAGGTAAACAATCCCAAGTCATTTCCAGCTCTTCATATAAAGAGTTTTCCACAGCTTTGATTTTTCTACCACTCTCCTATGAACTGAGAGTAGTGCTGGTGTGCTAGCCCATAACACGGTGCTTCTGGTCCACACACTGGAACTGTAATTCATTAAGCTTTGTGGTTCCTTCTCCCAAAGGTTGTGCAACAACTGCAGGTGCAGAACTTCAGCTGAACTTACAGACCTCAGCAGGGTAATGCAGTCGTGTGTTTTCCCAGTGGAAAAGTCCCTGGGTTTTTTCGGATGTTGTTGCATGTCTCTGTTGCTAGACTATTGCGAGCAGAGAACAAAAATCTGTGTGTGTCTGTGCACTAGCGGGAAGTCTGAGTCTTCAGGAAGGTTTTCCAGAGTGTCAAGAAAAATACTGTTAGTACAGAAGACACAAGGGGTAAAAACTGCCTTTGACCTTTGCTTGTGGGCTATTTGCGACAAGCTGGAACCAGGCTCGGACTGCACTGCCTCAGCGGTGCCAAAAACAAGGCAAGTGCAGGATAAATGCCAGGACAAACAGGTACACTTTGCTATGCTTTTGATGTGCTCAGTGACAGATGCTGAAGCTTGGGGTTTTGCATGGGTATGTGTCACCTGTCATGAGCCGCAGATAGATCCAGGCCTTTTTTAAAGAATTAGGGAAATGCAGGCAGGTGCAGTACTCTAAGGCAGAAGGAGAAAAACGGTGCAGAATGTCGCCTTTCCTCCCATCACGGCTGATGCAGCCTTTCCTGTACATTGACACACGCTAAATCTCTCTCATCCAGACTTCCATCATCTTTTATCTCCTTTGCTGCTACATCTTTTAGTCCTGGACACAAGCTGCTGATTTTCCTATTCAAGATTCTTCTTGGTCTATCTTGATACATGTGTTTATCAGCGAAATTTCACCATCCTCTCTCTGGTAGATAGAAATGTGGGGTTTTTTTTTTGCCAACTTAGTATAATGGCATAGAGGCTTCATTGTATGTTGGTTGAACGTTCTGTAACAATGTGCAAGCCTCATTTTATTTCTCCAGCTCCTTCCCTTGCTTCCATGTTTGTTATGGAATTATGGAAAATTGTTATGGCTGGACTTAGGTGTTACCCACCCATTCCCAAACAGGAAGAATTGACACAATGCTTGCAGTACTGATACCTGGTGCTTCTTGACCAGTAAGGTTGAGGAAATAAGGAAGGTGTTAGTGGTCCAGATGTAAAAGTAGGAGTTTGCATCATATAAAAATAAGCCTAGGGCACCATTTAATGGCCATTTCACATTGGCAGGTTCTGAACAGCTTGGTAGAAGAGAAAGAGTAGATGGAAAAATGAAACGGTTAATTGTTGTATGTATCTGAAATAAAGCAAGTGGAAAATAACTGTGAAGTTAAAGGGACATTTAATTTTTTTTTTGGAATTAGATTCCAATGTATCTGTAACTTCATGAAAAGAAAGATAAAAACATTCTGGAATTCAGCTTTTCAGTTTGCTATATTTTACCATATGATTGAGTTTAAATGTATTGGTGTATTGGATATGTTTTTCCATTTAAAAAGCTCTTGTAAATGAACTATTTATTTACATGAAAGAAAAGGATTCCCAGTGCAGCCCACGATACTTCTCCCTCCAAGCCTGCCTTGAAAGAAGGTTGCCGTTTCATATTTGGCTCTAGCTTTCAATGTTCTCAAAATTAAAAAAAAAAAAAAAAGTATTCTTAAAACTAAATAAAACATACATATGAGTATTTCTGGTTGAATGAATGAGCACTTCCCCTGAATAGACCTATTTGAATGGCTACTCAATGTTTTGTTAGAAAAGTATATTAAAAAGTTGAAACAGCCTGCTGAATGAAGGTGAGGGACAGAAACAAAATATAAAATGTGTCATGTGAAAAAAGAGCCCCTTATCCAAGAAGATCTTGGTAAAACTTTAAATGGAAAAGTGACATTCATCAAACGATTTCTATATCATCTGCACTGAATAATTTAGTTTTGGGTGAGATTCACTAACATCATTGCAGAGGAAGTGTAATTGAAAATTATGAAAGCTATATCTTTATTGTGTATTACAGCACATGCCTTTGATATGGCGTTATGTCTGCCACAGCGGGAAGTGTTTTTCAGAAAAAGTAAAATCTCTGGGACAGATTCTTGGTGATGTAAATCAGTGTTACTCCACTGAGAGCATCCTGTGTGAGCAAGCTTCTGCCTGTACGCCCAGAGCCCTATATTTCTGTAATTACCTGGACAAATTACTGGTTAATTTCAGGGAAAGTTTACATGGGCAGGGCTAAGGAAGAGCTCTGCTATTTTGTTTATAATGGACAACTCCAATGTGATCTTAAAATTTCAGGGTCTTCTGCTCAAAGCTTATGTAAATATATATCTTCTCCAAGTGCAATGTAAGTAAGTCTTAATGATTTTAAGTTAATGATCGCTATACGATGTCACAGATCTCTGTGTCACTGCGTACATCCTCGATCTAAGCAGCCTGTTATTTGAGGTCTTGACCATGCACTGGCTTTGATAGCACAGACCCTTCAGCTTCAAAAGGTGCTTCAGAAGTAGGAGTCTGAGTAGGAGCCGGTCTGAATACAGAACTGGTGCCTAAATCGATGAAGATATGCTGGCTAAGGACTTGCTAAATGTCTTTTGCAGTGTATATGGCAAGTCCAATGTACTTTTTTAATTCCTCCAAGAGTATCTGAATGGCTGAGGCCCCATCCCCAGGTGATTTATAAAAATCCACCCCTTGCCAAGGGCTGGCAAAAAGGGACAATGCTGGTTTAAGGCACTTAAATTATGTTTGAGCAAAGAGGCTTAGCCTGGCCACGTGTGCTGGGGCAAGCTCTGGCTGGGCAGAGCCCCAGTGCCCCAGGAGAACGACCACCAGCTCCTCCAAGCTCAGCCGTTTCCCAGATGACTTGTGCTGGTGGAGAAAGTCTGCCCAAAGTAGAACACCATGAGTGACATTAGCATTCGGAGAGCATCTGTTCAGCCATCCCCAGTTAGCGTATGACTGTCAAACTGAGACACACGTCTATTCCCAATCCAACTTCTTAACCCCTGCTTTGCCTAACCCACTGCCACGTCTCCCAGGGCTGTTTCTCATGGGAGAGACAGGCCGGTGCTGTGCTCATCGGTAGGCACATGAATTAATTATGAAGGCCTGACTACCTGATTAGCAAGCATCTTGCTTGCCAGTGCAAAGAGAGTGTGCATAAACCCCCTATGGACAGTTCTTTGATGTACCATATAGATGCCTGCCTTGGCCATATGCCCTATCCTGTTCAGGGACATGGTTTTACTCTACTGGAAGGAGAGGTGGAAAAGTTGGCAGCCTCGGTACG
Organism: Limnodromus scolopaceus; assembly: GCA_028565335.1. NCBI lineage: Eukaryota > Metazoa > Chordata > Aves > Charadriiformes > Scolopacidae > Limnodromus > Limnodromus scolopaceus. The sequence goes on from JAOXNO010000003.1 coordinate 10,693,646, forward strand.
TAGGAGGTGTTAACCATCATGAGTGAAAATGTGTGAGTGTGGTGTAAGAAGCTGGACCCAGTGAGATGCAGGTTTCTTCCCAATTTCTTCAAGTGAGCCTTGGATAAAGAAAGTCCGGCAACCACTCTCATAGTCTGTGTGAAACAGTGCCTGAAACGGCCAAGGGTGCAGAAGAGCACACCAGCATATCCAGGATTTACTGGTACTTTCCTACGAAGGGCAATGACACAAAGCAGTTTCTTTTTTTTAACATGGGCTTCCACAGCTCCTCAGTGCAACTTCCTTTTCCATCACTGACAGAGAGCCTAATCTTCCTCCCCTCCCAAAGTGTGTGTGTGTGTAGATGAGTATAATTTGAATGCTAATCAACACTTGCATAGTACTGCAGAGCTCTTGGTGCAGCGACAGTCTCTTTGGAAGAAAGGAGAGTAATTTTTTTACTTTAAAGAGAGGTTGATGGAGAAGAACTTGTCTCGTTGGCTCTGTGTTGGAGATATCTCCACAGTCTTCATCATTAAACTGTCACCTTTTGCTAAGAGATACCACACAGTAACCACCAGTTTTGCTGTGCTGCCCACCAGGGAGTGCTGGTTACCCCGAGGAGCTCAGTGCAGGACCAGGACCTGCGATATTAATCCAGGGAGGCTTTTGGCTTTTAATATCCTTTCAATGGCAGTCATTGCCAGCCCTGTGGGACATGTATCACCCTAGTTCACATCGTCGCATCACGTGCTTCATTCCTAGGCCAGCCAAGGATGGTCGATTAGGGGCTGGCCTTCTGATAGAGTACTGGATTGAAACCCTGAGGGCTGCAGGTTTGACTATCCAAAGGCCTCCTTGTGTGACCTTGGGCAAATGTCTTACTCCCTCTGCTCATGTGGCTGTCAGCGCCCTACGCAGATATTTGGGGAGGTTCTGGCACACTTCTGCCCTGGTCTTGTTTTGAGCTCTCACAGTGCAACTGTGACATGAATATCAGTACTTAACAAGGGTGGACTGCGTGCTTTGCTTCTCTTTTAAAGGCAAGAGATTTTGAACTTTCTATGAGTTCATTTATTTATTAGCACAGAAGGGTTTTTAATCAAGTTTGCTACTTAAAACTTTGCAAGCAATTAAATTGGCTTGCTCAACAATGACAAATGATTACTTTCCAAGACTTGTGGAAAATGCCAGTGTGCTTATATTCCAGCCCCTGAACTGTTAAAAAAACCCTTTCTCATAGGTGTTTTAAATGTAATGCATTTTCAGATACCATTTATAAATGTCCAGTGGATAGAATTTTATTATTTTTTTTAATTTCCTTCATCTGATCTAGGTCTTTGATAAATACTACAGACAAACTGAGTGCTGTAGGATCAATCTTGACAGTTCTTCAATAAAAGGCTGTGTGGTTCTTCGTCAGTGTCTTCCTTTCAGTGACAGCTGCTTTGTTCTTTTTCAGTCAGATTTTCTAGTTAACACATCAAAAGTGTATCTGTGTACACGCAGTACTGAGAAAACAGTTCAAAGAGGCAGGAGATTCACTTTTAACTCTTCACTGCATCTCCCTGCACTTGTCACAGAAGATAGCTTATACAGAAAGCTTCAGAACAGGGTGAGGAGTTCACCAAGGAGCACTGTGAAGTACAGCGTGTGTGGATTAGTCTTAAAACACAAATTGGTCAGTCAATCCACTTACCATCCCAAATTAGCTTTCTTTCGAGCCAAGCCATTAAGCGATAAGAAGTTTTCAGGTTTAGGCAGCAAAAGCCTCGCATCGGACACAGATAAAGCCATATGTTTGATCAAGCACTGAAGTTTTGTCTGATGGTTCTTGCTGTGGTGTCAATACCTTAAAACTAATTAAACTGAGTTCAGTGTTCAGTTTAAACTCATTTCTTTGGAGGGTTGCCATCAACTTCTAACCCAAGGTAAATAGTAAGGACAAGCAACTGCTTTGCATATCACTTCCCTTATCTATAGTGGCTGAAAACTTATTTCTGATTACATTTTTAATTGCCCACGCTTCACCCACCAGCTCAGTAAAGTAGCACACAACTCTCAATGCTTTCTGCTACTTTACAGCTATTAAGCATTGCTCAGGTAAGGAGCCAGATCAGCAGAGTAAAGTGCTAACTCAGGAGAGCATATTCCAAGCGTCATATCCCAGTCCAAGCAAGCTTTCAAAGCTGTGCTAAAATCCAGTAATGTTGAATCTTATGGAAAGGTCCATTTTTGAGTGCCTGTTCTCATGAGCTGTCTCCTGAATAAAACCAGGAAAAAGGGTTTCTATTAGAAGCGATGTGGGCTTTCTCCAGGATTTCTATCAGCCTTACAGCACTACAGCACCAGTCACAGATGCAAACTGGTGTTGTCCCCACAGGTAGCCTTGGCTAACCGTAGAGCCTGTTTGATGTGGGTTTGTGATGCCTCAAGCACCGGTGGAGGCAGCAAGCGCTAGATTCCATTTGGTGGAATCTAGGTGGGAATTCCACATTTGCCCATCACCATGTCCCACATGAAGCCTCACTGATGGGATCACTGTGCTGTTAGGTCTCTGCCTCTCTCTGCCATGTCTGGCAGGTGGGGATGGCAGTGACATCCCATAATGTGGGCACAACAAAGGGACCCACTTCACAGCTTGACCATCAATAGCTGGGGAGCAAGAACATCCCCTGACAGCTGGAGTTTCTCTTTTCTCTTTTTATTGTTCCCCTTATTGCTCCTATTTCTCTGTTTCATTCTTGTTTTAATTGCACAGCCGTTTGGAGCATCCACACGCCTCCACGAGCAGAAGCTATACTTTGCTTTTTAAGCAAAAGGATGTGACACATGTTGGAGGGAAGCAAGAGGAGCTTTCATTGTCCCGCAGTGCCAGGAGACAGGAGGTGAGCAGTGACCCATCCTTCCCTCCCTCTGCTGCCCCACTCCCTTGTGTGGTCTGTGGCTGCAGGTAGGGGCCACAGCATCTGGCGGTGAAATTTCCTGTGTTATCCAGATCTGGCCTGTGAAGTGTAAGTTGTTAAAGGCACACGGGAGCTGTATTTGCTCAGACGCGCCTGTGTTCTCCTTAGCTCAGCAGTACCCATCAGCTCGCACTGACACGTCCTCTGTTTGACTCCTGCAGATAATGGAGACCAGAAACACGCGTCTTCCTGGAACGAGCCCCACCAGACAAGCTCTCATCAGGCTGCCCTTGTTGTACCCTCCTGCGGTACATACAGCCTCAGACACGAGGCGACGGAGCGTGTGGGAAGACAACATCAAAGCCAGTGTTTGTTATGGACCCTTCCTCAGGTCCTGTCATCTCAGGAGTGGGCTGGATACCCCAATGGCAAAATCACCACATTTCCACAGAATGGGATTTATACAGTCTGGGGATTTTGTGCAGTAATCCTGGTAGAAACCATCAAAGGAAGGACAGCTGGTTACAGGAAGAGATAAGGGTGTATCTACCACAGAATAAGGATTCTTCCAGGAAAGCAAGGGGGAGCTGGTAATTTATGTGCGGTGGAAATTAGTCATCATTAAAACAGATGGGTTGGAGAAATGAGAACAAGAGCTCAATCCTAGGGTAGACTCATGGAAGGTGGAGAGTGAGTCCAGCAGGCATGTTCTTCAGGAGAAACACAAAACTGTGCTAGGCTCCTCTTGGCTATGAAGGAAGCAAAGGCACGTGCACGATCACCTCTGGACCTTAGCACCTGGGAATATCCAACTGTTCTGCAAACACCAGTGAACAAAACACCATTGCCTGGCAAGAGTCTTTATCCCAGTTTCTGATGGGTCATAGAGCTGTAAACGAGGAGGTATCATTGGAGTGACTCATTGAAGTGACTGGATAATAGAGATGGCCATGTCTGAAATTTTGTGTGGACATATTTTGGTTAGAAAGGAAGAGTTACACAATGAAAATGGGTATAATTAAGGACAAGAGGTAAAGAAATCACTAATGAATAGGAGCCTTTGGTACAGAGGATATGTTTTCCATTAAGGATATTATTTCTGGCTTAATGTTTCTGGAGTGCATTCTAGTAGGTGACCAGTAATCATTATTTCTGGAAAAATCTGCTTGTCCCTCTAATCTATACTGTGTCATCAAATATTACATGAAAATTGCCTAAACTCAACAAAATAAAAAGTACTGCAAGTATGATTTAGGGTGAAAAATTAGGCACTGAACAGGTGTTAGAAATGACTTTAATATTTAAAGATGCCCAACAGAACACTCTCTTGTGGTAGCTGGATATATGTTAATGTGTATTTATTTTGCAGAAAGATGACTTTGCAGCTAGCTGGTGAAGGAGATACAGGACAGGGCAGCTCCCTTCCAGAGAAAGTGTGTGGGTGCGAGAAAGAGATGCTGGAGCAACCAGGTCTGTCACTTTGTTCTCCACTGATCATTTCTGTGTGCCCACATTTCCAAAAAGCTGGGCATTGCCCAGCAAGTTGGCATCTCCTTGGTTGGTTTCTTGTACCTCTGTCTCGCCTCCCTCACACGGCACTGACTGAGATATAAAATCTTCAGCACTGCCTCCATTTTAGCCAAATTCCGGAATTCTTTTTCCACACTGCAAAACATCAGCAGGAACAGCTCCATTAATTTCAATGGTCCTCTGCCATCAACCGGCAATAGCGATAGTGAGTGAAGGATCTGGAAAAATGTTTTTTATATACTGTCAGCCAGGTAGAAAGGTGGCAAAAGGAGTGCATTAAAAAAATCTGCATTTATTTGTCAATATCAGAGTGTGCACTGTCAGTAACCTCTGGCTTACATTGTTTTATCATGTCAATATTTCATAGCATCATAATGCTATTATACGGCTGACTAATGGGAATGGCTATTAGCAGTGTTGATGTAGTTTGAAAATAGCAATCCATATTTTATGGACCAGAAAGAGACCAAGCCTTTACCTTAGACCTTAGCAAGCGTAAAAAGGGAGATAATGTAAATGAAATTTACCTTCTCATTTCCATCTTCCCCCAATTAGTTCATAATTCACATATTGTCCGTCTGCTTTCATGCTTTGAATGCACTTACACAAATTAAAATATCCTGAGGAGGTCTGTTGAAAACTCATCCTTTTCTAGGTTGAGGTAACACAGACAGCTCTGCTCTGCCCAGCCTGAGAGCCTTACTAAATCACAGCTGTCCTTTATATTATGAGCTAGGCAGTATTTTGAATGATTTACTGAAGTCAGCAACTGAGTATATGGACCGTTGCTGCAGGGTCTCTTGGCAGGGAAGAACAGGGGACTGTGACTCCCCAAGGTCTCAGCTGCTGACAATAATATCTGTGACCACAGTCAGGCTTGGTGCAGGTGGAACAGTTTGATTGTGAATGAGCATGACCCAGATCTTACTGGGAGGGAATACCTGCTGATGGACTCATCCACAACGTGCTTGGGTTGAACCCTTGCCCCAGCACCCACCAGGGCTGCAGGCACAGACTCTTCCCCTTGGTGCTCACTGCAGCGTTGGACCTGTTGGTGCTACTGGTCCATCCCCTCCACTCAGTGCTGGGGTGGCAGATGGACTGTGCCGGTCCCTGAGCACAAGCAGGAGCTTGCATTCAGCTGTCTTCTTGGTCAGGAGGAAGCACGGTGTTTTGACCTAGTGGGATGCAGAACTGGAGCTGTACACGTCATGGACAAGTACGCCCTTGGCCGTGATCCTAACAGGAGCCGAGGTAGGAATACAAGAGAGATGTCACACATTTTGCATTGCATTGGATGTAAAGTTCTCCTGCGGTGGATGGGACCCTGTTAGTTCCATGGGCACTAGGTTTAAGGCACTGGCCCTGTTTACCTGCTTGAGTATCCAAATATATGAAACACTAGCACAGAACTACCTAGCTCTGCCTGAAATCCCAGTTCCTCTTACCTAAAATGCAGCTGCCCCTTACCTTGGAGGCTGGGAGGAGACAGACACATTGCTGCTCTGAATCTGTGCGGGTTTCTAATACTGTGGAGGGGCCAAGAAAAAAAAAAACCTATTAGGCTGTAATCATCAATCTTCTGCACTAACCTGCTCTAGACCTTCATGAAGTTAAGTCTATGACAATAAAGAGAGAAGAGAAATGAAAATTGCAAATGGCCTGTGAATAGCCTGACTCCGAAAAGCTGCCATAATGCAGTTTTACACAGACCGGCTAAATATACTTTAATAGTAACCTAATGGTGGAGCTAGAAATTAAATAGATTGTGTGTTAATTAGGTATTGGTTAATGCTATTATTTCACTTCATTATTCCATATTCCACCCCTGAAAACTGGAATCCACCCTTGTGCTGAGAGGCTGAAGTTCTCCCAGGCAGCGCAGACCTGCAGAAGACCCTCTACATGTATCACTTACACCCTACTGAAGCTTTCGGTGTGCAACAAAAGCACATTTAACTCACTGAAAACAGCTGGAATAACACATATGAACTTTGCTACTTCAACAATTAGCAGCGTATTATTAGTACATTACGAACTTGTTTCTAAGAAAAAAAAATAATCTCCCCAAGCTAGAAGATCATTAGCAAAGTATTTAGAAAAGGTGATGGGAAGCTTTCATCATGACATCCCATTAAAATGTTTTACATTTTTTACCTTGGCCTTTATTGTCCTCATTACATAGTATGCATTATTTATTAAAAATGCTGTCCACACAGTAGCGGGCAGCAAATTGCCCTTTCAGCTAAGTGTTAATGAACAAGTGTAAAAACTTCTCGAGCAGGGGAGGGTTTGGAAACCCGGTGGTCAGCCTGGCGCATCCCAGAGAGCCAGGTGTGTTGTCAAAGTTCATTCTACAGTTGTGGACACGATGTCAATGCTTCATGTGAATGCGGTGGGTTGAAGGTGCTGCGGTAAGCCTTCTGGAAAGGGTGGTAAAGTAGCCTAAATTAGTGAAAACTGAATTTATCCCAAGGCTTCTTAAAACTTCTTTGTCATTTATGTTTCTGTGTTTCTGTTTGGATCAAGGCACTGACTGCACAGAGCATTTTCTTTTGCTGCAGTCCTTGATGGTCCAGTGACGGTGACAGTTACACTAGTTGTTGCAACAGTAAATTATAGAATGAAAAGTAGAGGAATGTAAGGGATAACAAGGTACTCCCAGGGGAAAAAAATAAGAAAAGTCTGATTTATTTGAGGCAGTATTATAGGTGCTCAAAAACTAGATAATTTTCTAGTGGGATTTTGTAAAAAAATCCATATTTTCTTTTTTACCCTTGAAATCAGATATTTTTATTGTGCTGGTTATGAACAAAACTTGTTTCTTTCTTTCTTTTTTTTTGTAGTCATATCATGTTTAAAAGCCTACACTTTCAAAAGCAATTGGCATGCCTTCACCTGTCCCTTGGGATGTTTTATTAGCTCCTGATTCACAGTGAGCCCAAGCCTTTGCTCTCTGGCAATCAATTCTCTTGGGCAGCCACCCAAAAAGAGCAACTAAACCCAGAAATCGTTTTCTGAAATTCAGAGGGATGTGCAGCTCATACCATCAGCTGTGCTAGGGTGGATTTTAGCGTTCCTCTAGTGCCTGCCTGGAGGTACTGGCTCCTCCAGGAACTAACGTGGGTGTCCAGCATGAGGGGACAGGACTCTTCAAGTTCAGTGACACGATTTTTTGCCCTCTGGGATCTTACCCAGCCTGAGCAATTGCAGAAGTAGGTTTGCAGGACAGGAAGACCAGATTATTTTCTTCCTTGAGCGTTTTACTATTAGCCTCACTTAAGCACTTTGCTCCATGCCATCTATGTGACTGGAGTCCATGTTCTTCCTAAACTTTATTTAACATCCTTTGCATACTTTAAACTTTTAGTACCATGGCACTTGCCCAGTTAATTTTCAGTCTTTTCTTTGTTACTCCTGGTTTATCGCCTCCTGACTTCTGCCCTGACACGGCTATAAATCCTCTGATTCAAAGTCTGCACCATCAGAGACCAACAGCAGCTTATCCAAGCAAGAAGGGAAGGGTCTGGTCTTCAGTAATTAATGTCGGAACCATCAGATCATAGAGACCTCGGGCTATTGAGGACTAATTTTGTAGGAAAAAATGACCCGTAAGAGCTGCCCTGGAGCTAAACCCAGTCATCTTTACAGTAGGTCAAAACGAAAGAGCAGGCCGAATGAAACACCTCCTCCTTGCTCATGTTTTTTTTTACAGGCTGGTGTATGTCTTATATTTTAAGACATTTCAAGCCTTTTCTACTTTAATTATGTACAATGCTCTCTTCTTCCCACCTCCTTTTTTTTAAAAAAACATCTGCTAACATCCTTTCAGGTGTGTCTTTTGGCAATGGGCTTTGTCAGCTGCCCACCGAGCAGCGCTTCTGTTTCACCTGCTCCAAACGAGCCTTGCTCTATTAGCCCAGCTCTATTGCTTTTCATCCCTCTCATCTAGCTGGCTTGGAGTCCTGCAGGAAAAGTGTCCCGGTCATAGAGTGAGGTTTAAAAGCATATGATTCAATCTAGGAAATTTGAATGGAAATATTTTAGGGCAATGTTTTCACTTCGCTGGTAGTTAAAAGGAAATGGGAAATGTTAGCTTGGAGAGCAACGTGCAAATCGAGCGTTTGTACAACAGAGACAAATTGTTACCACCCCAGTTCAGTGAAACAGAAATCATAAGTTTTTCTTTTTTTTTTTTTTTTTTAAAGGAAATTGTAAATATGAATTTGTAATCCAATATTTATTGGCCTTGGTTTCTTCAAAATATATAGTTTCCAAATCTGAATTTAAATATTTATGCAGTAGCACATATTCCTGTTATAGCTAATATAAGTAATATATTTATCTTTCAAGGCAGCAATATTTTTTCACTCAACCTTGACTTTTAAGCTTAAATATGCGGATAGGAAGTGGTGCTATCTAGTTGTTGTCACTTATTTCTATGTACAAATCAAGATAATTCAGACTGCTCTTTTAAGAGATAGCATTTTTTACTTCTGTGCTCCAGCTGATCAAGCAGATTATCATGGTTTATTGTCACTTTTCATTTTTCTTCCTTGAGCTAGACAGACTTTTGCATGTACCTTCCAAAACTGAGGAGTTGAATTTCCACAGCCAGTGCAACTGCTGGGAAAAAGTTTAATAAATTGTGCTTTTCCCTGCAAAAATCCAGGATAAGATTTTCATACGCATGAAGTCTGTCTTGCATCATTCTCACACTTTAAAAGGGCATATGATGGATATATATTTAGAAGAGCATGAGAGGGATTTAGGGTAACTGAGACTCTTGTCCATATCTCTGAGTGGGTGGAAACATCTGTTTCTGTAGGACATTTTTGATAGATCCCTGACATATTCCTGTCTGGTATTAAACCCAGTGCAGTTGTAGCCATTTAGTCCTGCTGAGGAAGTGATCCTGAGACCCTTCCAGTTCTTGTTCATTGTGTTTCCAACCCTCAGTTTTGCTTTGGCACTGAATTTTCTTTTTATCAGCCAGAATCACTAGATACAATATGTTTTACTTTATTGTCCTGGTGCTAGAGGGATAACTTTTCCCCTAGAGAAATCTTTCTTCCATCAGTTTTTCTTCCTTTTCTTTGTTTTTCACCTAGTTGTATGGCAAAAGCAGGTGGCAATGGAGTATTTTTCCCCCTCTGGAATAGGTCACTTTTGCCTGTGTTGGTGTCATAGTCAATGAGCCCCTGCCAGGGGCAGTGGCCTCACTGCCTGGAGAAGGGATGGGTCTGTGCTGTAGCAGGTGACTTGTTGGGTATGTGGGGAGGAACTGTGGGGAGAAAATGGCACCCTTGTGCTGAGAAGCATTTTTTTTCTGTTTTGGGAGGTGGCAATGTTGGTTTACTTCTGTCCCATTAGGAGGTGTGAGCCAGCTCTGGGAAACACCGCAGTCAACTCTTCAAGCGGTGTGGCTCCAAAACTGATCCTTGGCCTTATCCCAATAGCAGAACACATATAAAGTCTCATTTTCAGAGGCACTGGTTTGTAGATGGAGCTCCCACTGGTTTTTGCTGAATTTTTGAGTGTGCAACCCACCAATTAGTCCAAAAAGAATTTCATGGGCTGGAGACTCTGTGGCTGCATCTCCTTCACTGTATCTTGGGCTCTTCATCCAGGAGGACAGCAGTGGAAGAGTCTTCCCTTCCCCCTTCTTCTCTTCCCAAAAAGGAAAGTCTCTCATACACCAGCATTGCAACAAAAGTATTATTCTGTCAATATAACGGCCCTTGGGATGTCAATGGAAAAAGTTAAAAAACCTGAAGTCAAGAGAAAAGCCTAATACAGTTGCACTGACTTCGCATACACTTTGAATGAGCCATCACTGTGTCAATCAAGTGTCTAAGCCTGAGCAATCTCACAATGTCAATGCAAACTCTGTGCTAAAATCAATGGCAGAGTTCCTATTAATATTTGGAATTTCTATTTTCTTAGACTCTTAAAGCTATTTTCATATCTTTTGAATATTCAGTAATGCATGTGAGAAATATTGCTGCTCTTCAGCAGTCTTCTTGTTTTCTGCATTAGAAGTTGTGTGACAGTAAAGGGTTTTTTATGAACCCACTTGCTGTCTCCTTTTCATACAAGGATGCCTTGAAAAGATCTCTGATCAGCTCCGTGCACATCTACTAACGGAACAAAATGTTCCCTATGTAGTAAAACTCTCTGTGGTTTCTAAACCTGTCATCACGGCCCCTTGCTTGCTCAGGCCTAGCAGAAGAGTCCAAGCAACCTTATAGAAAATTTAATTTGTGCAAAGGTTTGATTGTTGGTACAGGCAGACTTCTTTCTGCTCCTCTACAGACAACGGCCCTGACCTAAATGCCCGCAAGAACTTACTGCATAAACCCAACCACCTGGAATTATCTGACTTTGCCCATAATTTCGCAAACTATATGGAGACTTATCAATGGCTTTAAAATCATTATCCAATGCCCCATTAAATCTCCCTGCAGCTGAGTTATAAGGTGGGAAATAAGAGACGGCAAGTAGAGAATAGTGTTCCCTGGCATGGTATAGCCACCTACCGTACCAAGAGAGCAGAAGGCAAAGCAACACTGGATTTCTGGAGATAATGCCGGCACATCAGCATTAGGCAATAATGGAGAATGTATTCCTCATCCTTCTTCTCTCCCAGACAGCTAGAGGTGATATATCTTTTGGCACTGTCAGCCTAATCTAGGTCAGTCCTATTGTCAGGCTCCTCAAATAGTACCTGTCCACAGTTAAAATTTATGTTGGAAAAGCATTAATGCAAGCTTTTAATAAGATGAAGAATTTAACAGTATGCTGTTATCTGGAGATGATATATTTTATATACAGGAGACATATTTAATTAGCTTTAGAATAGTCAAAGTGGCTCATGCAGAGGCAGGCATAACTGTACCTCCGCTCCTTTCCTCCTGTAATTAGAAACAGCAAATGCAAAGCACATATTAACTTTTCTGGTGGCTGAGCCGCCTTGCGTAGACCTTCATGCACACTGCTGCTCAAATATAAATTAGCCCTTGCAAAGCGCGCTTGGTGGATAAATAAAAAGGAGAAAAAGGACTCCTTGAAGTTTCACTGTTAGGTACCCATGGCAAGGGGGAAGGTCAGGAGCTGCATGACCCTTGAAAGGCTCAGGTCCTGCAGGGAGGAGGAGGACAACCCAAAGAGGTGGGTAAGATGTTCCGGGTTTGAGGCCCTTCCTGCACTTGGGGCTACCTTTACAGCCAAACCTTTCCAGACATCACTTGATGTGGTGGGCCTAGTGGGGAATGCAGGGAGCTGGGTTGCGCCCATCCTTGGGGAACCTTCCATTTCCTCCTGCTCAGCCTGTTTCAGAGTAATGATTATCAGGCACCTGTCAGAAGTGAGTGGGTCACCTCCCTCCTGCCTGGGAGATGCTTTGGAGTCAACAATGTGGGTGAAGTCAGTGACACTGTTGACCGGAGCTACTACTGTGAAGGTCATGACAAACAACACTTCATCAGATCCCATTTTTCTTTCAGCCCTCATCTCTTCCTCTCCATAGGTACCAGAGCCTGTCAGGAAAACACACATTTCAATGCCATGTGCCTCTGGAGGCCCCGTACAGAGTAGTGGCCAAGGATGTCCTTGAAACCCTATGAGCAATTCTGCTCTTCAACTACAGCATGTGCAACAAGCTTTTCTCTGGATTATGGCCTTCCTGTGCACCAAAATGCAAGTCCACAGGAGCAAGAAGGTTGCAGGGGTGAGTATGATGCTAAATGACACTACACCTCGTTTCTCCTCCCTTATCCTTTCCTACCCAGGAGATGGTAGACACTCTTGGCTAACAAGATGATATTTCTTTGAGCTGCATTCAGCCTGCTCACCCATGTGCATGGCCCTGGCATCGGGATGCTCTGTACCACTATGGATGGGGTCACATCTGGCAGCTGAGGGCTGAGGGACCGTTGCATTGGGACCCCACGGCAGTGTGACAGCTAAGGTAAGCAGAGCTCTGCCATGGCCTTTGTCTTTGGGACAACTTCCCAAAAAACTCAGTGGGGAAGAACTTACTCGTTTTTTAACGCCAGAACAATTTTTAAGGATTGGTGATAAATAGCAAGTCTGTTTCAGAGGAATCACATTTATTAATGCATTGCAATGAAATAACTGTGAAAAGGCAGGAAAAATGCTTTAGTTCTCTCATAATGATGATACATCTGAGGTTAAATAGACAAACATGTTTTATAAATACAGTCTTCTAGGCTATTAAGGCTTTTCTCCTGGCTGAAAAGATACAAGAAATCACCATAAACTAACTAAATTTAAATGGCTTCTGTTCGAAAAAAACAGTTCACTATTAATAAGTTGTTGAATAACAGGCATTTAAAGAAAGACATAACTATGATATTAAATAGATAAATGTAAAATACTCTGTGTGCATTTAAATGTGAAGATCACATTAGGAGTAGAAAATTACAAAAATTTAAATACTGTAGGAGGTTGTTATGTAGGTAGTCTATAAAAAACAGGCAATTTGGAATTCCTCTAAAGAACATAAACCCTAGATAGAGCTGCTAGTTCCTTTGATAAAGACAGGTCTCAAACTGAAGGTTTGATGTTTAAAACCCCCAAAAGGTGTCTGAGCTATCTTTTTCTAAGGGATTATATAAGATAAAAGCTTGCACTGTAAGTCCCTATTTTAAGAAACAGAGTTGCTAGGAAGTTGCTAATACGAAAGGCTAATTGTGCATGCAATAAAAGTATCACTCCATTCACAAAATAAAGTGCTAACATTTTAATAAGGGTTGAAAATTGCCTGCTCAGAAGCTGCTATGGGGTGTATGTCACTCAGGGGCTGCTGCCTCATCTCCCTGGCACCATGGGTGCTCCTAGTCCAGTACCAGCACCAGGATGTCCCATGGACATCATGGAAACACTGTTGTCACTTACAGCAACGTTGAGAGAATAAGAGGGCGACATACCTGGGTTTTGTACAGTTCAGCCTTGCCAAACTGTGTTCACATGTCAATGATCTACTTTTATTCAGTTCATCATGTTTTCTTCCCCTTCCAACCTCCAGTTTCTCCCCCAGGAGTTCCCATTTGCCAGCATTAATTAATTTGTTTGCCCTCAGATATTTTCTCTTTTGGATGTTGGGACCCAGGTGTCCAAGTTGCTCAACACTCCCTTTGCTGTCAGTGAAATGGTTTGCACCCCTCATTTTATATCCTGTGTTTCATATCTTAAATGGGTCGCATCCTCTTCTGGCTATGCCTATCTCTTTCTGTGGATTCAGAGTCCAGAACTGGGTGGCTAATTTAAGCATTGCGATCAGTTGAATTTCTACAGTTCGGTGAACTTAATGTAGGCTTCAGGGGCTGAATCCAAAGCTGGTGTGAAATGTCATTCCTCCTTTGGATTTGCTGATTTAGGTGAGCTAGATCCAGGAGGGGACATGTATGCTGTTGTGGGATGAAAGAAAAAAGAGCTGAGCACGACTGGGACAGTGGGGACCCTACATGGCCTCATGGCACAGGGCAGACCCCTCTCTCTTTGCCTCCTCTTCCTGGGCCAATGAAAACGTCTGGTTCAGACCATGCAATCATGCTTTCCCACCCACGGCATTCCAAGGGCTCATTTTAATGATCGAGGTCTTGTATTCCTGGCGCTGCAGCAGGTTATCTCTGTGTACAAGAACTTGTATCAGAATTAGGAACCAGATCCTCAGCTGATGTAAATCGGCGTCGCTTCATTTATGTGGCTACCCTGGTGCTATCAGTGTGGCTGGGTTGATTTACAGCAGCTGAAAATCAGGCCGCAGAGCTTCCTTTTATTAAAACATTCTCGATCTGTAAAATAAAGTTGCAAATAAGATGATGGTGACAGAAGGGGATAGCCTGCTTTGTAGTATCTTGTTCACTAACATTATAAATGATATGGAAATTCAGTTGATGTTTTGCCTTTAAAATATTAGTTAAATCATTCTGTCAACACATATTTTTTAATACATATCCTCCCTGTCAGATTTTACACTTAATCTTGGAGCCTGTAGACAGCTCAAGAGCATCGCTTTCTGCAGCGACTCCTGCATCAAGGTCTCCTTTTCTGTTATATTCAGCTTGCATCTGTTTAAACACAAGATAGGAGATAAATGATAGTGCCAAGCTTAAACATACATCATCAGGACTCTGATGTGAGGCTCTGGAAGTGGCAGGCCAGATGGTGTAACGCAAAACTCAGACATCACAGTTTGTCATGCCGTGCTCCAGTCCGCCGTGCTAAAAATGGACTTCCCTGCGCACTTAGTCAATCATCTCTCCGGTGACCAGAAAGCAAGGGTCAAAACAAGAGATGTCACGAAACAAAGGTTGTGGTCCTGCTCGGCAGCTGTTCAGCCCTCCAAATCTGGACATCGTCCTTGCTAGCCACAGAGATGAAATTAACAGGGGAAGGAGATTATTCCAGATGATGTTACTGGGTCTGAACAATCACTCTTACTTTTTGTTGTTTTTTTTTTAACATAAAAGAAAATGTGCTTACTATTTTTGTAGAAGAGAGTCAAGAACAAAAGGACCCATCTGGAATAAAGTAGTATTAGAGAGCTGGTATTTTGGAGGACAGTGGAGAGATCAATACATAAATAAGTTCCTGTAATGTTTGCTGTAGGGGGAACTATGTGAATGCCATCCAGAGAAAAAAATTAGCAACTACTTCACTGCACTTATTGGAGAAGAGTTAATCAGAGAGAAGAGAGGAGTGGCAGAACCCAAAGACACTCATTTGAATGAAAGTTTTTGCCATTAATTTTGATTTATAATATACAACTGCATTTGAAATGTGGCCACGCTTTACATTTTTTACATGCTGATCTCAAGCCTATATTTAGAAACCAGTCTTGCTGCTGAACAGAAGTCAAGATTGTATATATGGAACTGCTAGGAGTAATTGTATTTCACATTCATTAATAATCAAAATACTGGTACTTGGAGGGTAATTCATCACCACATTCCTTCAGATTTCTGTGTGTGCAATTTCAGTGAAACCTGACAGTTCAATTCTTTTGAAATCGTTTGAAAGCAGGCGGCAGGAAGGATCCTTTGCTCCAGTCGTGTAGCAGTGTAAATCCTGGAATAACCTGGTAGTGAACTGAGCTTTCTGGTGCTAAAGGCAAGCGAGGAGAGGAAAGGAACCGAAGCCTGCATCAGGAGATCAAACACCTCGCAAACCCACTGAATTTGAAACGTTGCTCCTAGTTATCAGAAGAATGTTTGTTATATTATGCAGGGCGAGTTTGTTAAACTCTGCCAGCTGGGGAAAACATTGTATGCTGAATTTGTTTTGATTTAGCAAGGTACTCCTTGCGCTGTTACATTTTGTGGTAGAAGAGAATGTTTCTTAGCTCATAAAATGCTCACCTCTGTGAGATTTTGTTTTATCAAGCAGCAACTTCAGCATGTGTGTGAGGAGTGGAAAAGATTCAAATGAAACACACTGGCATTTGTGTTAAATTTGCTTCAATTTGTTATACTTTCTGTATTTTCAAACTGCCCTGAACATAGACAGGGCTGAGTAAAAGGCCAATGCACCTTAAAGCTTGTTTACCTGAAATAGGACCACAAGAAACTTAAATGCTTTACCCAGACTCCTGCTATCTCCACGCAGAGGTTATATATATTATATTATATATATATATATTATATATTATTCCTGCTCAGCTGGGCACATCCTTTGAACAAGGTAAAGCATGTGCTAGCACAGCAAAATGCTGTCCCATTTGAAAAAAAAAAAGAAGATTCAGAGTTGTCCCCTGAACACAAGTAAGTGGAATTGGTTTTGATTCTTCATTTTACAAAGAATAGGTCATTATTTGTTGCCTAAAAAGAGATTTTTGGAAGTACATGCTACAGTTAGCTTGGTGGAACAGGCCAGTAAATGTAGACTCAGCCTGTTTGGGAAGTGTAGAGTGAAGCTGAATTGTATTTATGGGAGCAAAACACCAAGAGCCCATTGGTATTTTATAGAGCTTTGATTTGATAGGTTATTGATTTTGGCTTCGGGGGATAGAGCCCCTGTTGAGAAAGTATCAAACTCACACTGAATAAAATTGTCAAAAGCCTTAAAACCAGTAGTGAGGGACTGGCTAGCTCTAACTGTGGTGCTTCAAATGGAGTGGGGAAGATGTGCCTTATTGCCTTCAGACCTCTGGAAGCAGTTATGTGTATTAAATACTGGAATAACTTGATATTTTAAAAGCTTATACGCTCATCCAAGTAAAATGGGTTTAGAAGACTGCTGGGAGTTTCATTATTTTATGACTAAATCAATACCCAGATTTATGCCTTTTGGACATAGAAACTTGAATTTAATTGAGAAAATGGATCTAATGAGGATAGACTTTTTTTTATACAGGTGCCCTTGTTTAAAAACACACATGCACACAGTTCCGTACCACATGAAAAAAAAAAAGCCACTTAGTTCTAGGGGTTGAATATACCCACCAAAGGTGGGGAATAGGCAACTGCAAAGAAATGGTCGTATTTCTGAATGCCTGAGAAACCAAAGCAATCTTTTTTTTCCTCCTGAACACAAAATTAATTAGTTAACACAGAAAAGCATTTTATTTTCCAACCTATCAGCAAAATTAATGGCCAGATGGCAATAACCTGGCCATCAAAATCAGCACTACTACTGATTCAAGTGCAGCATCAGTATTTCCTACTTGCCTGTTCTCTGGCAAATGTGTGATATTTATGGTACACTTTTCCTAATACAAGCTATTATCTATAGTGATGAAAATCAGAAGGAAACTGTATTTAATATATTTAGCTAAATTCCGCTCCCTGTATGGAATCAATTTAAAAGAAAAGCCCCAGACAAGTATGTATGCGTGTGCTTAATTTTATTCCCGTCTCCAAGACCAACTTTAGACCACATGCTTTGCCAAATCGAAATCAAAATGCAGAGTAACCCCATCGACTTCAGTGAAATAACTTGTGATTCAGTCCCATATATTTGTCTCAATATGTGTTTCATTGGCTATAATAGGCAGAAACTATTTATGACACAAATTTCCTGGACTTTTACAGGCACAATTAGCACTCTGAAGGGCAGGAGAAAACTAGTAGGAAAAGCTAACAAGTATAGAAACGTAGATGGAGAAGTCATTAACATTTCATTTCTTCTATACATATACTCACACACACACACAAATGACTCTCCACTGGGAATGTACACATCTTGAAAATCTAAATTACACACTGAGAATAGGTTTGTGTTGCAATGTACTGCAAGAAATTTTCAAGTTTATAGTTGGCAAGAAATTAGCATTTACTATATAGAGAGACAACATGATGGAGTATATTTTGCTCTTTATGCTAAACTTCCATTGATTGCCATGGGAATATTCTATGTGTGGAAAGGCGGTAGGAGCTGTGCCTTTAACAGTAAACAACAGTGATCGTCAGTGATGTTTCTGTCTGCACTGAAATAAAGTGCTAATAAAAAAAATCTGTGTTCTTATTGTTTAAAAGCCACAGTCGATAGATTTTTATTTTCCCTACTGACTTGAACAGTAAACTTCTGTAAACAAAATCTGACGTGCCTATCTTATTAAATGTAATTTAAATGAGCACTCTGAAAAAAAAGCCGAAGATGCCTTCAGTGAGAAGATGCAAGGGATGGGACTTGGAAAGTCTCAGGCGGCACTGAGTATTGAGTTTTCTGTTCCTTGCAGAAATATTGTGGAGGCAATTTCACACGAGGTGCCCGGGATAACGCGGAGACAAGTTGTGATGGGGCTCGGCATCGTGCCCGCCAGAGCTTCTGTGGCTGCAGGTCCTGTGCTTCGGTGACCTGCACCAGACCAGGTTAGACGCACAGAAACACCCCCCAGTAGATCAGGAGCCTCAGCAGGAGCTGCACAATTCCCCAGTGCCTCCTCCCTCCCCCTGAACTCCCCTGCATACCAATCAATGGCTATTTTCCTTCCAACGCCAGCCGGGAATTTTAATGACCATTAATGGGATTTATGTGTAGGCTTCAAGGGCAATGCAGACCCTGCGGTGGCACACGGTGTGTGCTCCACCCACCCAGCCGACCGGACCAGACATCGCATTTATTTGGCTGCCAAATTTGTCCCTGAGGTTAGTGGCAGATTTGGGTGCAGGTATAAGGCTGCATATAGCATGCAGAGCCCCGGCAGTGGCTGATAAAGATGGGGAGAGGAGCCAGTGTCCCTCGGATCACGCCTGGGGAAATGCTCTGTGGTCCAGGCTGGCCCAAGCATCCGCAAATGTGCAGCTGCAGATACTTTTGTAAATAGCTCCCAATAAAAATAAATCTCCAGAATGAATAACTGCAGGCTGTGCGCTTTGTATCTATTACTGCTCACTCCGCTGATAGAAATTCCCCGGCAACTCTTTCGTGTTTTATTCAGGCGAGCAGATCTCTATTGGAGTTAATGGCATGACTGTCATGTACAGTGAGCTGGATTCGTGCACGGTTTTGCCCCGAGTGATTTTATAGGCAAGTGAATCCCATGACGAGCCGATCGGATATCCTGCACAACCCAAGCCGTATAACTCTGTCCCGTGACTCCTGTGTGAAGCCTGACTGTTGCTAACTAATTTTGCAAGTGTGGCATGCTCAGGAGGAATTAGCTGCTTTTTAAAAATAGATTACTTCCTGTCACATTCCGGTATTTTTACTGAGTGTTTTTCGCACTAATTTTCTCTGTCTCACTGATACTAACATTTCTGAAAATTTTCTTTCTTTTTTTTTTTTTTTATAAACAACATACGATTAAAAAAAAAAAAAAGAAAAAACTGGAAGAAAATCTGCAAGGATAGTGCCAAGGAACTGTGGAGTACTGGAAGAATGAACGTTTTTTTGCATTGATGCAAGTTCAAAATGGATCTCGTTTTCCTGAAATGTTTGCATGAAGGGGGAACATGGGGGAATTAAATTGCTATAATGGTTATTAAAATCTTTCAGGTCGCTTGTGCCTGTGAGATTTGACTGGTTGGTTCAGCATCTCCATGTCAGGGATGGTGCCGGGATAGAGGCACCCGCGGGGCCGTGCAGCATCACCCAGCGAGGGCTTACGAGTCATTTCTGCGCAGGGGATATAGGACCAACCTGAAGCCTAAACTTTTGCCGTACCACCACCTTGCTGAACCCACTCACAGCCTCTCTTACAGTTGCAATAGGATGTAAAACATACATTGGAAGGCAAAGGATACGCTTTTGCCTGTTAGTAGCAGTTTGTGATGGGATATTCAGAATGACTCTGATGGTCCCTTCCTCTCTCCCCTACAAAGAACATCCAAGAGAGGGCTATTCACTTGGCCTCTTCTCAGAGAAGAAGGAGGCTTTCAGCTTCATGATTAAATCTATCTAAACTGCTTTAAGAAGTCTTCACTTTCATGCTAGAGCAATTTGCATTAGGTTTTTGCCAAGTAATTTTTTTTTCAGGCATGTTTTTTGCTTTATTCCGTATATGAATAGAGTCCAGGTAAAATATTTTTAATTCATTTCAGGCTGGATTAGTTATTGGAAAAAAAGAGGTATTTTTTTTTCCTTGTTGTTACTTGATTTAATTAGTGCTCTGTTTTTAAAGTGGCAAGCCAAACTTTGCCAAGTCTGGCTCTCTGACTCACGCTAACAGGGTTTTATAGCCCCACCTGCATCTGAGAGAAGGAAAAAAGCCCCAGAGCTTTATTTTTAACTCCATGTACATACCTCGTCCATCCCATTATAACACACACAAGTCCCAGCGCCCACTGTCTGCCCAGTGCTGGTCTGCGGGGGGGCTGAGCTGAATCCCACCGAAATCCATGGCACTGGTGGTCCCTGGGATCTGTGGGAGACTGCTCTGCAGGCAGGAGCTGAGGCAGGCGAGGGAGCTCGCTCTTGTGAGCAACCTTGTTTGCTATGGACTGTGTGTAAGTGAGCTTGAGGGACAGAGAGCTTTTAATTTTGTATTAGTAATATTCTTCTTCTCTTATAGGGATTTGTGCCTTCGCACCCCTCCGCTGGCTGAGCACTGTGTGGGTGCATCTGGGGCTGTCTGGAGTGGGTGACCCAAAACCTCACTTATTTACCCAACCTCCGTGTCAGGTCTGGGAAAGACAATAGGTGCAGCTGCAAAACTGGAATTCCCCTCTTTTTTTTTTTTCCTACTTTGTTTTTCCTCTTTTTTTTTTTCTTCTCTTTTTTATTTTTTCCCTTCCCTTCCCTTCCCTTCCCTTCCCCAAACCACAGGCCCGTGACTGTAGCTGTGCTTTGCACTCCTGGACCACACGCAGATGCTGGTGGAGGCTGCAGGGGTGAGCATCCAGACGTGCACGTGTGGGCAGAGCCAGCCCCAGCTCCACAGTCCCCTTCCCACCTCACTGACCCCGAGGCAGGTCTCCCTCCTCCTGCCCACCAGGAATCTGGGCATTAACTTTAATTCCATTGGGAAAATGACATATTTACCCTCTCTGGGGCTTTTTGCAGAATGATGGGGCCTGCTGTGGTGAATCTCTTCAGTTCAAAAAGCTTTTTTTTTTTTTTTTTTTTTTGGATAAAAAAGCTTTTTTAAATTATGAGAACTCTCCAGGTTTTGACATTTAAAAATTTTCCTTTTGGCTTTGAAATTTCCATTACTTTATTCTTAAGGCTAAACCCCATAAAAGTTATGTTAGATAGAAAAAATGAAAAAATGAAGAAAAGATTTCAAAATGATCAAAATGAGTCATTCGCTTTAGCTCTGCTTTTTTCTCAGTGGTCAGCTCAGAAACGATTTTTTTTTTTTTTTTTTTTAATATCCCTCCTTTCTTTATCCTGAACAGGGGCAGAAAAAAACACGGAGATGTCAAAACCCCTGACAAGGTGGAAGAACCCCATCTTCCCAGGCTCTGCACAGAACAATCCTCCCACGAAGGTGTCTGGGTCCCCTCCCTCCCTTTATCCTGCCGTGGGTCCCAAATCCCCGTGCTGGAGGATGGGGGATGGAGAAAGATCCTGTTGGCCCACGAAGGCCCCAATTCTGCTCTTCCCAACGCCGCTGGCAACCTCCCTGCTGGCTTTGGCAGGAATGGGCCTTTCACTGTTGATTTTTTCCCTGTCAATCAGTTACTTTGACATCTAAATGTCAAATGACACCACATGGCATTTTTTTTTCTTTTTTTTCTTTTTTTTTTTCTTTTTTTCTTTTTTTCCCCTTGTAATTTAATTGCAAGCACAAAATGGTGGGTGCAGCGCGAAGGGTTTCGAGAGAATGTATCATTAGCAAATTCAATTAGCTGGCACTTGCGCTTGCTGGCATGGAGGGCTCTGACGACGGTGCCAGGGAGGCTGGTGCCGCGCAGAGGGGGCCACGGCGGAGCAGCAGCTCTCCCAGGCTTTCTGGCTCACCTTTTCCTCCCACCCTTTGGGAGCAGGAGAGCCGTCCCTCCTAAAAAGCTTGGGCTAAGAGGCTGTGCAGTCAAATTCTCCCTCCGCGATGATAATAACACAAGGGTCCGTCCTGCTTCCAGGAATTGTCTTACTGTACGAGCAAATCAGCATTTCTTCAATTGTAACATCATTCCTGGAAATAGTGCTACATGACATGCCCTCGCTGCCTGTCTCGGTGTGAATGAGAATACAGCAAAGCTCATGTTTTCCATTGTTGAAATACTAGCATAAATCTTTCACTAATGCGCTGCTGTCTTTTATTATAACAGTCACTGCAGCATAGAAAAGTACGTCAAATCTCTCCTTGTTGGTACAGTCAGTTGTTGGCATCGCCCTGACATGTTGTTTCTTTCCTTAAAATGGCTTTGTAAAGGGACTAAAATGAGTTGCTCAGCCTCTGGCAGCACCTTTGCGTGTTTTGACAAATCTGAGGCTTCAATGTTGTACGTAAGAAGGTTCAAAACAGTGGGGAAACAGAGTCCTAATGATAGGTTTTGACAAAAGTCAGCCCCGTGTCAGAAGTGACGGTCCCGGATCTCGTTATGGGGGCAGATTCTGCACTGGTGCCTGCACAAGGAGAGGGAGGAGATGTGAGGGACAAGGGCAGGCACCCGGGAAGGGGTGTCCCTTCAGTCGCGGGGTGGCCAGGAGCTGGCAGGATGCTCGCGTGTCCTCTGCAACACCTGCAGATGTGGAGGACCGGGCCCTCCCCTGGCAGCCGTTAGCAGGGACCCTCACTTCAGCAGGTGGATGCCAGCTTGCAGCAGCTGAGGATAAGGCACAGATGTGTTTCAGTCAAAATCAGCTGTCCTTTGCAAAGGACAGATTTAGGCCGACCTGCCAGGGCAGCAGCACTTTGGGACCTGCCTTTGCCAGTGCTTTTGGAGGGAGGCTAAGGTTGCTCTGAGGTGTGAGGGTACCTCTGTGCTTTGTCTTTCCCCTGAGAACTGAGTCTTTCTGTTGTGTTGGAAGGGGAGCTGACAGTTGGAGACTTGAGGCTGCTTAAGCAAATGGTTATATAGAGAAATAAAACTAGCTTTTGAACCCCAGAGCATCCTGTATCCCTCTGTCTGTGCCTTCTCTCATCATTTCTCTTGTGGTGTTGTTGCCTTCCTATGTTGTAAGCTCCTTAAACAGGCTTATGGCTTCTTGGATGTCAGCGTGGCCCCTTGTGGCTTTTGAATGCTCCCCCAATAGAAGAAATTACTTTTTCATGGTGAAAGGCTTCACCACAGGTTCCAGCAGCACCAGGAGCTGGGGCTGCCCTGCTGCCAGGGAAAAGGCTGCTGAGGCAAAAGCAAGTGCTTCACCCCAGGCTGCCAGGACCAGCCAGCAGGGAATGACCACTGGCAAAGGAAACAAAATACAGAGGGGGAAAGTTAATTGGGGTAAGGTCTATTCATCTGCAAAGTGCTTATCTTCACCACTCTTCCCCTGACCAGTGCCTGGCTGGTGCCTTGCTGTCTCTCTCGCTCCAGGTGCAGTGAAGGATGCTCCCGGTCACCCACCCCAACCAGGACACTGGCTTTTCTCTACTGCTTAAAACTTGCTGCGCTTAAAACTGTCTCTTCTCTCTCTGCAAGAGGCAAATGCAGCTCCTCACAGCTCCTTTCAAAGCAGCAGAGGGCACAGCCTAAATCAGCTCTCCCCTTGGTTCACTTTCTCTCCAAGCTTTGTTCCTCCTGGGCAAGAAGGAACTTCTTACCTCTAAGATGCTCCTCCTACATCCCAGACTGGGAAAAGCTGCTTCTCCCGAAGCCAAAGATTCTTCTTAGGTGTGGAGGAGAGTTGATCTCACAGATCCCTTGAGGATGGTGTGGGCAGCGATGCCAAACCACTGCAGAAGCTCAAGCCCTCTTCAAAAAGAGGATGGCTCGTGTTCTGTATTTTCCTTTTTCTCTGCTTCTGGGTTTCCAAACAATGTGATTCAGAATTGGATGTCCCTTCAGTTCCTGAGACAGCTTTGTAAAGGACATAGTACCTTTTTTTTTTTTTCTGCATGGAGAAACTGAGGCAGGACTCTTGTGTGAGCCAGCAGCAAAGGGATTCTGTGGCAGGACTGGAATTAAATCGTACATCAGAGGAAAGTTTTCTCCCCAAAGGCATCAGACAGCCTAATCTCTGTGCAGACATCGCAAAGCAACTCCAGTTTCTCGGGAGCACGAGCTCTGCCCCAGCCCTTCTCCCAGGCCTCTGGCAGCAGGGATGTCCCTGCCTCCAGGGGGCTGCTGCGGGGTAACTTTCTGATGCCCCCTGAAAAAGACTGCAAAGCATTTGGCATAGGTGCAAAGAAGCAGAAAGTGTTTGGCAAAGCTCCCTGGCATTTTTTTCCCCCACTCTGCACAAGATGTTTTACAGCCTTTGTGAGCCCGTATAGATGCTGGTTTCTGGCATGTGGCGTGCTGGAGACTGCAGGCTGTTGCTGAAGTCTCGGGAGTGCAGCTGGCCTTTAAACCCGGCTTTATAGGAAGGAAACTCTGGTCCCACTGGAGGGAGGTATGATCTTGTGACACTTAGTGGAAATAGAGCAGGTTTAGTTTGGTCAAAGGGGGAGTATTTCCAAGGAAACATGAGGTTTTTTTAGGAGTGTTCCAAAGCCAAGGCAAGTCCAAAAATTTTCAGTCCAATTGTCTTGCTTTCCCAGGCTAATTTTATGAAGAGGCCCTAAGATGTGAATGAGGAGTCATCTTGTTCAGCCTGAAAAATAAAATTAACACCAGTATGAAAAGGACTGAAGCCCAGAGAACTGCAAATGTCTTGTTTTTTTTTTTTTTTTTAACTGAAAGATGCTAAGGTGCAGCTCAAGATGTAACTGAGGTCCATTTGGAATGATGTATTTCATACTTGCCTATGAGAAGAAAGTAAAGTAGGATCCCTTTGGATGGAGCAAAGCCCTTTTTTAGTGCAATAAAGGAGAATAGGGATGTTCTTTCTCTTCCTTCTCTTGTAGGACTTTCTACCTTGTCCTGGGTCCTTTCCCCTCAAATGTGCCATTTCTCTCTCTTCACAAATAAGCCCATCCTTCATTTTCTTTCATTTTCGGCGCTTTAGCACCACTACAGTTCTCAGACAAAATTCAACAAAAACTGGTATCCCACCAGTCAGGAACAAGCCTGGACTGTACCACCTCTCCTCAAAACTGATGGTCACGTTTCTCTTTCTTGCCAGCAACTTTGGAGTTCACCTCGAGTCGCCGTACTTTTATTTTGTGCCTTATATGCATTTTGATCTCCTCTCTTTCTCCTTCCCACTCCAGCCCTGCATACCAGCTCACCCTCTGGCTGTAGGCATGCCTGGTAGGTCACCTCCAGGGTTCCAGGGGGGTTGTTAGAGAGCAGGGAATGACAAAACCTGGGTAAACTGGGTTGGGATGGATGGCTGCAGAGCCTGCCAGCAGCGGCTGCTGTAGGTAAACCAGAGCACAGATATTTGTACCTCTCACTTTGCCTCACTCCTCCAGGTGAATCTCCACAGGGTTGCTTTCCCAGGTGTGACTGTTTAGAGTACAGTCCCCCCTGTAAATTAGATATTCTGCAATAAAACAGACTTCAGCGACTTCGTTGCTATATATAAAGTTTTCCTCAAACCTTTTTCTAACTAAGTCCTGTCTCCTCCCTAGGAAGCATCTGCTTCCCATTGCCAAATTCTTCTGCGTTCCTGTCCCTTTGGTCGTGTTTTCTCTGAATCCCTTTAAAAAAAATGTGCATTTTGGCTGCGCGGTCATGCCAAGGAGTGTGAGAGTTTGCACATTTCGAGCAGGGATTGGCCCGTCTCGAATTGGTGCATCCAGAGAACCTGTCACAAGTTCCTTGAAGCACTTCTGCCTTCTGTTGTGCTGGCACCGAGCTGACGGGCGCTCATTTTGCATGTCTCGGCTCCGCGCTTGGCTGGTGAGGATATTTGCAAGGCTGGATATTTCTGGTTCTACTCCACAGAAGCCTTAAACGGAGTATTTGCTGTGCCCTGCCTTACAAAAAGGAGCCTTGTAATAAAACTTTGAAGGCTCTTGTTCAAAACCCTTATGTCAGACCTGCCTGGGTGGTGGTATGTCTCTCTCCCTGTTTGCTGAAGGAGTTTCTGAATTTTTTTGGCTGTCACTACGCTCCTTACCTCCCCTGCAGCTCTCCTTGCTTTGCCTTACCAATGGGTTTCGTAGGGCTTATTAGCGCCGTTCCTTCCTGTACCATTTGAGTCCTTTTTCACACGTGGATTCAAAGATGTGGAAGCGGCTTGCAAGGCATTTCAGACTATTTGCTGTTCTGCAGGACTGCACTGATGCTGTTCCCAGCTCTTTGAACCATACCATAGGGTCGACAGCAGAAAGTGCTTATGGCCTTAAACCCCAGAGCAGGTCCTTTTCCATGAAATGATGTCTTCAGAGCCTTCAAAGCTATGCTTCTGCTCAGCCCCTTAGGACTTTTCCATCAGGCAGTGGCAGAAGGAGCCTGTGCTGACCGATTAGCAAACACCGGCAGCTGTAGATGACTATCCGGCACCGTGAGCCACATCCCTTGAGGTTACCAAACTAGAAGCGATAGCATATGGATGCAGGTCTATCACCTGTCTCATCTGTCAGTGGTGACTTAATTACCTGGCACCTGGAATCCTCTTACTGCCCAAACAGAAGTCAGAGGAAGGAATGACTGATTTAAAACCTCCTTTCTCCAAGTAGATGCCGATCTTGTGTTGCCAGATAATTTTAATGGTGCCTTCTGACCTTAAGAGGGATGAATCTAAGTTAAATATCAGGCATTTGGATCTCGGCAGAGTTCAGATTTCCAAAACGAAGAAATACAAATAGCTAGAAAGGCGATGCTGCGCCTTCTCTGGATGGCTGAACAAGTGCCATTAGCGCTTGAGTGTATTCCCAACTAGATATAAAAGGAATCAGGAGTGTTAAGGAAAAACAGAGTAAAGTGAATGCCTATTACAGCTGTCGCAATAGGAAAGTTGCAACATTTGCTTGTAGGAAAAGATGCAGAAGCACACAGAGTACCTGTTAGTGCGAGCGAAGCCAGACTTGGGCAGGATTTCAAGTGTTACAGACACAATCCTGAAGGCTATATGCAGAGCAGCGTGACTTTTCCATGATGCTGGTTAAGAAGACGTGCCATTGCAAACTCTTTTTTTTTTTTTATAATTTTTTTATTTTAAAGGCTGCTTAAGTTTTCTTGGGCCTTTATGGTGTAGAGGCAGCTGAGGAGTGTTGAGTGCGCCGGGGGACTGAACCGAGGGAACAGTGTCCTTGCGTCCTTGGCTGGGTTATAAACACGGCTTCTCCCTTGGCCCCCCTCACTGCAGATCAGATTTCGAGCTGAGAAATACAATTCTCGGAGGAAAAAATCCACCCTTGGTCCCTTTGTTCCACTTTCCTGTTTGCAGGCTGCTCAGGCTTACACTTCTCCCCCTTTCATTTTTAAAATTAGGAACTCTCAGGGTCAGACATCATCTCCTCCTGTGCCTATAAAACACTGGTCATGACAGAGCCATTACATGCAAAGATGGGGCTGTGTGGGGGTATTCGACCAGAGATTCTGGAGTTTGGGGAAAAATGCTGGTTCAGGTAAATATTAGAAAATGTAAGAAGTCCTGTGGAAGGATCATCAAAGAAAACTCATTCTAGAAAAAAAAGAAAGGTTTCTGTTCTAGTTTTTATGTTATATTTTAATGAAATGGAACAGATGGTTGACCTGGATCTCAAGGACTTCCCAGGCTCCCAGGAAAGCGCCTGGGTCGTTCTTCTTTCTGTGGGGTGCCAAAGCCCCATGGAGTCCTCCAGGGAAATAAGAAGTTCCCAACGTTACCTTGCCCATGATGCTGAAAGATCTGCTTTAGCAAATGACCACTCTGGTCACGAACAACTGTTTTACTGGAAAATTTTGCTCAGTCTTAGCTGTGATAATTATGCAGCTTCTAAAGGTATTAACAAATAATGTTGGTTCTGGCTTTGTCTTAAGGAGGTTTCTATCACAATTAATCTTTGCCTGCTCTCTATCTTTTCTTGCTCCTTGGAAGATGGAGGTATTGTTATAAATATTTGTGAGTATAAATATGGTTTTCTATGTACATATATACAGTCAAGCGCACAAACTGGTATTTTATCATATCATAGCATACTGTATCATATAACTTAATATAATATTATGTGTCTGCAATGTGAAGACACTTTTTTTTGGTCTTGGTTAGTCAAAATGAAGAATCAAAGGTTGATTTCTTTCTGTCTGAAATTTGCTCAAAGTAAGTTAGATCCAACTTTACTGTGCCATGATAAACTTTGCGTAGTGTATCTCGTATAAAGGTAAAATACATTTTCCATGACTTAAACCTTTGTGGATCGGTGCTATGCTAAGGGCAATTAGATTTAACATCCCTGGAAGCTCCAAAGGCATTTTAAAGGACTCGCTCTTTGTTCCAACTCTAGCGCTCAGCGAGACTGAGACATTTTTGGAATGGGTTTTGATGGACTTATATGAAAATTTATATGACTAAGAACTGGATTTGTTCCTCTGGAATATTATGGATTATTTTTATGTTGGAATTACATAAGTGTGCAGAGCTGCATGCAGTTGGCTTAATGTAGCTAAAAATATATCTTCAGATTTCCATTTGGAAAGGTAGCTGGATTTTTCCAGTTTCCCCTCTCAGTGATGACTTTATGGTGTGCATGGGTTATAGATTACAGGAAAAATTGAAATGCATAGTAAAATCAAGGGGTTTAAAATGTATTAATTTGGATGATATCTTTGAGAAGATGAATGTTGATGCATGTCCTTCTCCACTCCTGATTTTGAACTGCGTTGAAATCCCGTATGAATGAAACTTATTTCAGAGAGACCATCTGGATGTAAAAGAGGACGGGAGTGGGCAGCACATGAGGAAGCAGAAATCTTCAGGAGCTGGAGCAAAGGCCTGCTGATGCTTGTCCTGCTTTCATACCATGGCTTATTTGGCTCTGGTGCAGCAGGAATCACAAAGTTACCCTGTTCCAAGGAGCAACCCGAGATCATGAGCTAGTAACAACTGCTATCAGCTAAATTACCCAAAGCTACCCCATCTCTTTCTGCTTCTTAATCCTTTACCTGTCTTTCTCTTTCTCTATATATATGTAGTACACTTTGACACTGTACTATCCAAAAAATGCTTCTTGGAGAGAGATTTTTCCAGCTCTATTTTTGATGAAAAGGTTCATGAGGTGCAGGGTGGTCTCTCCTGTTCCAAAAGAGACCAGATTAGAAAACCTGATTCTTTTATTTTGAACAATTGTCTGTCCCATTTAACACCAGTCTTTGGCACATTTTGCTTTGCCCTCCATGTGGACCAAAGATACAACACCCCAAAATTTTTTAGGAGCTGAAACTGTGGTTCTTTGGGCAGCTTTGCTGTTTGCCAAGGGGAATTGTTTGTGTGTATGACGACTGCATCATGTGATAAGGCACATTGACACTCTGAGGGGATGAATGATGCAAATACACTGCAATAAAGTTGAACAAAGGATATCCCTGTAAATTAACTGCACACTTGTTGTTTACCTAGAACATGTACAGTATAAAATTGAGGTGCTAACAGGATACTTCCATCAGTTTTTAAAATGCTGTGTAAGATGGAATGTGTTTTACAACACAGATCTAAATTTCTGCTTTTGTTTTTCTTCTTCTGTCCCTGCCCTGTATGTTTTCTAAAATGGACATGTCACTTTGGCTGTATAATCTTATCATATTTAGATTTGATTTAAATCCTGCCTTTTCTCAGCTGTGCTTGCTAATGGAATCACTCATGCTTTTTATACAGTTGATCTAATAATATTTTCTTCACTGCTCTCTGGCATTATTTTTTACTTC
Organism: Limnodromus scolopaceus; assembly: GCA_028565335.1. Taxonomy (NCBI): domain Eukaryota; kingdom Metazoa; phylum Chordata; class Aves; order Charadriiformes; family Scolopacidae; genus Limnodromus; species Limnodromus scolopaceus. The sequence continues at coordinate 10,723,308 of JAOXNO010000003.1, forward strand.
GTAGAAATCATGGCAAAACTGGCAATATAAATTGAGTCTGCATTTTAATGATATTGATAGTGATTTTCTTGTGCGCTTGTATAAGGTGGGTTTTTTTTCTCTCTTTTTACCATGGTCATTTTGATATATTGTGCCACGAGCATGTGAATGATTGTTTCAGTTGAAAGATTCTCTAATAAGAAAGCAGACTTTTCCAATATTACTTTTCACTTAAACTGCTCTGCCCAGGCAGGCCATCACAGAATGTCCATGAGACACCTTCTTTTTTTGCTTTTCATTTCCTAAGCAAGATACTCTAGTGGCCTGTGAACTTGCCTGTTGGAAGTCGATGGTCGCTCTTCAATACACAGAGAATGGTGGCTCACCACTGGAAAGCTCTAGGAGACAGTAAGTCAATGTCTTTTGGCATTTTCTGATTTGTAGATTTCTTAGATTTCAAATGGCAGTTGATGAATAGACACTTCATTTAATGATAATAGATTTTTTTGTTTCTGGATATACCTAGAAAGAGGACAAAGTATATACTGTAACAACGACCGGCTCTGTTTCATTTTATACTTGCACAACCTCTATGATGACTTTAATGATTGCGGGGGGAAGAGGCACAATGAGTGTGTCCCTTAAGAGTGAATTTTCTCCTTATTTTAAAGGGGATTTGAGATGCCAATTGCTGCCTCAGGAGAGTGAAGCCCTTTACAGAGGCAGCAGATGCAGTGTGGCATTGCTCTTTCTATTGGGCTTCAACTCTGACCATGGAAGAGCTGACTCTTGGGACAGAAAGTGCTCTGTTTACACTCAGACCTTGGCATTTTTCCTAAGGGTACCAATTATAATGGTGTTTTTTTGTGATATGGGCACACATCCATTATGAATTGGCTTGCACCCACCAACTCATTTTGCACAGGCCATGGAACATGCATCAGATGGCAACAATTCCTGTTCGTGTGCAATGTTAAGGAAATCTAGATTGTTACCAGCAGAATAATGGATTCCATAGAGTTGTTCTGTTGTGCAATTATTGAAGTATGCACAAGAAAGTACAGTTTCTCAATAATTCCCTCCCGCTTTTTTTTTAAAAAAAGAAACCCACAGGAATGATAGATCATTAATCATGATTAATCCTCAGTTACTGGGAATTATAGTGGAGCAGTGCCTGGAAATCCCAGTTTGTTTGGTAAACTTATTTTCTGGCATAATACTTCCTTGCATTTAAGAGATCTAAAATACAGCTTGACATAGATGAGGATTAAGGCAATGGAACCACCCATTTCATGTAATTAAAGGAAAAATTTAATATATACATACTTTCTTAGCCTAACACTATTGAATGTTTTTCAATACTGTACAAGCATAACAATAGGAGAAATACAATTGCGAACATCTTAATTGTTCCCGTATTTTGCTTTCTTCCTGAGAAGCAATATCTTCTAGAGCTCATCTGCAGCATTCAGCCTGAATCCCTAAGCAGCACTGGAGTTAAGGCAGAGTTGTGCGTTGTCTTGACATTTGGAAGATGTTGGTCATTCTGGTTGTGATTGCTTGATGGAGTATGAACAATCAAAATGCTCTAGGAAGCAGAGGAAAGTCAAAGGAGATAATATAATATGCTCAGTCCCTGTATTTGGGGGTGTACATGGGGTAATTTTTGTTAGCCCATATCTAAAGGGACTTGGTGTGGATAGAGAGTAAGGCACCAGAATGACATTATGGAAGGGCACATGTTCAGCGAGAGAATTTAATTTTCTTTGAGATAGCAGGTCTTTAGCCTTTCAGAAGCACCCTGAGACCTTTCACATTCAGTCCTCTGTGTGCGGGGTGCAGTACAATATTTAGCAAATAACGATTTCTGCTGTAAAGACTTTGCAACCCAATTCATAATGTGTCCAGAGAATACAGTGAAAGGAGGTGAAAAGAGATTTTCCTCTTAAGGATGAGACTGCTGGGTCATTTCCAAGAGCAGATCCTTAGAGAGCATCCCATGGTCCCTTCCTGTAGAAGGTAGCAATATAGCTCTTCATTATTATCTCTGTCTCTCTCTTCCCCCAACCAATCTGTCAGCGCATTTATGGTGCTGAGGGGAGGCGTCGTGTCGGAGCGATGTTCCCGTTTGCAAAATGGTAACTTCTATTTGTTGTTCTGAGGAGCTGGTTTCACACGCTGCGGAGCTGACATCTCCCCGGGAGCACAGCTGAGTCCAACATGTTCAGAACAGCCATCCACCCAAATGCCTCCTACTCAAGCGCTCAGACCTTCCTTCCCAGTAAATAAAAAATACAGAGACAGCCTTGAATTGTTCAATATTTCTGTTTCACAGGAATGTCTACCCATGTTCAGATCTGATAATTCTCTGGCCTAGGAAGTCAGTTCAGTGGGGGAATAGGACGACTTTCCAAAGAGGAAACCCAGTTTCTGGAGTAGTTAATGGAAAAGCCTGACTGAATTTCTCTGGTGTCAATGTATTAAAGGGTTCCTGTGTCTCATGAAAATACATTGTTGCAATTTAAAATTTTATATGAAAACCAAAGTCATCATAAGCTGCTGCTTCTACTACGTTGTACAAAATAACACGTTTTTCAAGGTTTCATTGCTCGTATAGAGGGCCTCTAAAAATCAAATTCCTAGAACAGGAAACTGAGCAATGTGCCATTGTACAATTCAGGCAAGGAGATATTGCTGCATTATTTAAAACACCACCATTCACTGAAGCACCAGCTTTCAATATATCCCACAGTGCAATTCAATTCATATTGTTGGGACATCCTGTCTAGCCATGGCTATGGCCACCACCATTGTAATTCTGTCTTTGAGCATACCCATGTCCTACAGCAGACATGACCTCAGTTTGCCAACCTATGGATTACAACATCAAAAAGAGCCCTTTTGAATAATGATTCCTAGGAAGAGTTGGGAGAAAAAATACATGGAGACCTCATTTGCCATGGGTAATCCCAGTATGGTGAATTACCTTGCAGGCTCAGAGCTGGAACAAGACATACTGGTTCCCCATCTCTGGGTCCCTCACAGGCAGCCTTTTGGGGTATGCCACCCTCTGGTATCCTCTCTTGGGCTCCTTCCAGCCATTGCATGTGAAATCTCCCCTTTTGGATGGCAGCATTAAGAGCAAGGTTGCCAACATACATCTCTATTGGTACTTCTCTAAGAAATAGCATATGGGGCAATTTTTCTCCTTTACTGACACTTGAATGCTTTGGGTAACTATTTTTATTCATACAGGCCCCCTTGCCACTTTTTCGAGAACAACGTGTGGTAGAAAGTGGAATGATCCAAGCCTCTGTGGCTTGATCCGATGCACTGAGAGTCATGAGTGTCAGCACTGGGAGGTTCAAGATCAAAAATCTATTGGAGGGTGCAAACCAGGGCATTAAAACTCAGCGTTGCCCAGTCCAGGGTGTGTAAAACCAGTGCCTCCCAGGTGGCGGTGGTTAGTGCTTTTGGGCTTGGGTCCAGACCCAGCCAGCAGCCTAGAGCAGGTGTAGCAATTAAGGACTAATGACTTTGTTCCTTTAGGTGGCTACAACTCACAATGTGACGACACAATTAATACCAGGAAACCTCTTTTACTCCCCGCTGGTGTCCTGGAAGGAGCACAGAAAGAAGGTATGCTGGGTTGCTCGCTGCATTTCTGAAGTTTGTTGTCCTTAGGTCACTCAACTTTGAAGGGTACCTGTACAAAGATCATAGCAGTTTTGCCTGCTTCTTACTTTCTGATTTTTTTTTTTTTTAAACATGAATTTTTCAGAGAT
>JAOXNO010000003.1:10727171-10795469 GCA_028565335.1 Limnodromus scolopaceus
GTACAAAGATCATAGCAGTTTTGCCTGCTTCTTACTTTCTGATTTTTTTTTTTTTTAAACATGAATTTTTCAGAGATGGGGGGGAAAAGAAAGGAAATTCACATGAATTTTTGTTTCCATTAAATATCCATGGGTCAGGACTACAGCTTTGAAACTCAGTTTATTAAACAAGCGGCTTCGATGCTTTCAGCCATGCTGAGTATCCCAGCATCTCGTCCAGGATTCTTCTTTGGGATTCCCCAGGCATTTCTGCACTGAGATCGGTGGGGTTTTGGGGAGAAGCTTTAGTGTCTATACAAAGCAAACACTGTCTTTGGTGTTACTGTATAAATATCAAATGTGAGCAAGCAACTCTGTATTTTCCTCTGTGCTTGATACCTGTGTTCTGCACCCTCAGGCAGCTGAATTTACATGCTTTTGTTGTCATATGTATAATGTGCAATATGTATTTCCTTTTTATTAATCAGACCTGCCATTAGAAAAGAGATAGAGGGAGTTTGAAAGCACAACCAGGATAGATACTGTCATTTTGCAGTCTTTTGTGCTCAGGTGGAGATGGCTGTTTCCACTAGAACAGGTGGCAATACTCTGCTGCTTGCAGAAATCTTACAAATGAAAATCAGGCAAAGGAGTTACTGGCCATCCACGGGGTAATTCTCCTCTGGAAGTGTGCAGTCAATTCCCATTTAGGCTAATTACACTTAAGGAGCCCTTTCCTATGACTAATGAACAATAGGCATAACCTGTTATTACATAACCATAGGCACACACATTAATACACTGTCGAATTGCACTACCCTGTTAAAATGCTTCCTCTACAAAATTCACTGGAGATTTTTAGAGGCATTTGCTGTAATTACCGCTAGCATGGTTTCTAATTCATTTAATTTTCTTTTCCACCTAAACTGAGCATATAAGTGTGTTTTAAGAGATTGAATAAATAAATTTTTAATTATAAAATGATGCTATATCATACATTATTAATAATAACCAACAACGTGTAATACATGTTTAGGTATGAATCCATTAGGAAGATGAACTTATATATATCAGTCCTAAAATAATGTCCTAATTTGTCCTGTGTTTATGAATGGGGAAATCCATGTTTAAAGCAATTAGAGGTTTATAAATGCCTTGACAGTGGGTAAAGCATCAAGCACCCTTGGCACTTAGGAATTCTGTTGTCATTTATGGCAAAGCAGAAGACCCTTTTTTGCCCTTTATTGGTTTCAGCAGTTTGTGAAGTCATACAATCAGAATGGTACAGGTATACAGACCTCCAGGGTGGGAGCAGCTTGATGCACATAGTCCTGGTTGGCAAACCCCCTGGTTACTATTGTTATCTTTAAAAAGAAAAACAACAAAACCACCAAAACCCACTCCTTTGTACTCTGTCAGTTCCCTTTCAGGCAGTTCTGAGGAATTTTGTCACTCATTTTTCTATTAGCGATAGCAGACTTCAGAAATCTCCATGGCAAGTTCCAGGCATTCACCAGTCTCGTGGCAGGACTCAAAAAGGCTGCAATCAATGTCACAGTCACAGTTGCAGTCGTTGTTGGTGTGGTCTTCGTCGGAGGTCTGGTAGTATCTATTGGATGGACAACAGGTATCTATCAGCCAATGTTCACAGGTATCAGGCAGCATTATAAGAAAGTCCCAAAACTGGCAGAACAAGCAGGCCAGGATAAGCGTTGCACATTCATCTAAGAAAAAGGAAAAGTAGTGAGACATAAGAAAAAAGGGAGTGCTTAATTACCCAGGCTCAGGCTAGTCTGACTACACAGAAATGAGATGCAAGACAGCACACAGGGCAGGCTAAAAATACATTGATGATAACTACTTCCATAAAGTCAAATGAAAGGATTTATTTTCAGTGTTGTTTGCGCTGGAAAAACAACAGCAGCATGAAAATAATTTGAATGAAAATGTTCTGTGGCAGTGAAATTCAGAGGAACAAGTCCTCTGAACCAACTTTGCGGTTGATCTCGATGATCTTAAAGGTCTTTTCCAACCTAAATTGTTCGATGATTCTATACTACTGAAATGTTTGGGTTACAAATTTCAGCACAGGGACGCTCTGCTGGGGGGGTTTGCAGCCTTGCAGGCATTTGGAAGTGCCTTGTGATGCCACGTGTGCTACCTGATCAACGCACGTGAGACATTGCAGTTTCTTTTCCACGAGAGTTTGCAATTAAAGATAAAAATCACCAGGCTGCTCCCGCTATTTCTAGGAAGGCAAAAAAGAAAAGAAAAAAAAAAAGTCAACAAAAAAACCTCCCAAAACCTTTCAGGGACATTGTTGCCCACATACGAAGAGTTCAGAACCGAGTCTTTGTTTTCAGAACTGAATCCTTCTTATTTAAACCCTTCCTTTCTGGGCTGTACGTCTGTTACGGTCCAAATCAGTCCTTGCTGGAAGTTGGTGTGCAAACACCCAAAGCTTTTTTGGAGAGTGGGTCAGACCCTCAGACTCCCCAGCTCTTACTTTTTTACGTGGTCAGTCTGGGTGCATGGGATAGTGTGTCCTTGTCTCATGAATTCGATGTGGCATCTGGATAAGGACTGCCACGCGTACAGGGGAAAATCCACGCAGACAGGGGGAAAAAAAGAGTAAAGACTCATCACCTGCTTGTGGTTTGATTTCTGTAAGTATTCTGTCTCAGTAAAATATTTCATGACAGTTAGATGGCCTGACCAAAGACAGGGAGGAAAAGAAGGTCTGGAGAACAGCATTTTCGGAGGGCAGTGTGCTGACCAATTCTCAGTCCTGGGTCCTTTCACTTCCCCACCAAAAAGGGTTTCTCACCTTTTCATTCACAGACTTGCTAGTTTTTGAAAGGTGACAAAATTTTGGAAAACTATGTCCGCTAGGGTGTGTGTCCAGAGCCAGTGAATATTCCCGAAAACTTGGTCACTGAGGCAAAAACTTTGTGTTATATTTGTTCCCTTCAAAAACCAACTAATTAACTCCCCACGGTTCAATCTGCAGCATCTGGGGAGGCTGCCTCCGGGTGCAGCAGGGCTCGGAGCAGGTGTGAGATTCTGACGGTGTGAATCCAGTTGGAGCGCAAAGACCCAGACCTTTCAATTTTTTTATTTTTTTTTTTTCCCTCCTTGTTTTTTGGAAAGGAAAAATGCCTTCAACAATATGAATGCCTTTTCATTGGTTCTTTCAGGAAAACATATGGTTATAACCACATTTCTTGCCCTAGGATGACTAACTGTGAACTCATTCAACTGCATTGGTTCTGTTGTGGCATTTTCTATCTCACGTAACATAAAGTTCACTGCCAGGAAGTTTCCAGAATTATGCTCTTTTTTTTTTTTCTTTTTAAGAAAGCTTTCTTGACAAAAAACAAAATTAAGAAATCATTCCAGCTTCTTGATTAAAAAAAAAAAAAAGGCAGTTAAAGCAGGTAACAAGAATAAAGAGCATGTGATTGAACTTCTTTCTGAGTAGTGTATCATCACCAATGTTATCAATTTTAATACTTATTTAAATATGTCAAGATCTATTTAAGTTCAGACAAGCACAACTAACTTCTAAGTTCTGTAGAATAAGAATGACTAGATTTCAGTGATACTTACTAAATTCATGCTTATATTTTTTTCTAACTAAATGAACTGAAATAATTATAAAATTGAAACATTTTATAAGGTGACACTGCTGCACTTAATTGTATGAAATTTACACTGTAGCAAAATGTAATCATTTTATCCAGTAGTCCTTGGTGTAATTAAGACTATTCTTTTTAGATATCTTATGTTTATGAAATTTCCTTCCTATACATAGATGTGAGAGATGACATTCAAAATTATATAACAATTAAGGATCTTTCAAGTTTTTTTTTTGTCTTCAAAGATCTGTTTTCTAATAACACTTTTTTTTTTTCCTGAATATGTTAACCATAAAGGTGCTTATGTAATCTGGAGAGAATAGATACGATTCTCAGGGCTTCATGCAGGAAAGAGAGCATACAAAAAGCACAAGATTTTAATAATAAAGTAATGTTTCAGCACAGAGTCTGTGATGTGCAGTAAAGATGCTTTTAAATTCCCATCAGAGCACACACCATGAACTGTGATAATGGATGTAACACATTTCGAAAAATCTGCATGTGTGAGGCTTTTCTGTCCTGTTTTAAGTGGGGTAATGTATATAAATAATAGATATTAGCAATTAAACATCCATTCCTATGCATTCATTTATATATTTGAAAATAAATTAGCCACAAACTGCATAAAAGAAGATGCAATCTCCTGTTTTCTCCTCTGTTTTCCCCGCTGTTTGCTAAACGGCATTACTGCATTCATCTCAGTGAGAACAACGACCTTGGCTCTCATTCTCTACATTAGTAGATTAATTAGCACAAAAGAAGAACTTCTAATAATTTAGCTAGCCTGCCTCATCTCTACGTTTTCCTGCTCCTGGTTGGTGGCTCTCAGCTCCCTCTCTCCTCGCGCAGAGGATGCCCTGAGCAAACCTGGTCCAAAGCTCGCTGAAGCCACGGTGATGACCCTTGGTAAGACCTATGAGCTTTGGATCTGCTCCTCTCTGAGCACAGGGAGCAAAATAATCACCGATTTCCTCAGTTATCACTCAGAGGTTCTCCATGCACCAGCGAACATTATTTGGCCTCGTGTGCGTGGAATAAGCAGTATCTTGTCAGAGTAGAGTGAGCAGAGTATGCAGTGACAACCACAAATCTGGCTTCCTTGGGTTTTCTTGGCATCCCTCCAGCCCTTAACATTATTAATTGAGCACAGATTGGTTTTTTTGTTAATTTCCTTCACTTTTAGCTTTTTTAAGGAGTATGAAATCTGTTATTTGTATCACGTGGTACACACCTGTGTGCCAGTAATGGTTGAGGGGCCTGATCAGATAGTCAGCAAACTGAGAAAATAGTGAGTGTCTGGACCAGAGGACAAGGCCCTGAAATAAAATAAATACTTCAGGTTCTTCACTGAAATTAGATGTATTCTAATAGATGTATCAGAGACATCCCTTTTATTACTTATATCCTTTTATTATTATTAGACACCAGAAAGAAATTCTTCACAGTGAGGGTGGTGAGGCACTGGAACAGGTTGCCCTGGGAAGTCGTGGCTGCCCCATCCCTGGAGGGGTTCAAGGCCAGGCTGGATGGGGCTTTGAGCAACCTGCTCTAGTGGGAGGTGTCCCTGCCCATGGCAGGGGGGTTGGAACTCAATGATCTTTAAGGTCCCTTACAACCCTAATAATTCTATGATTCTATGATTACAGGATCAGTGATACAATAGAGATGGCAATGGTTCCTGGAGAGCAAAGTGGTTTATTGTGTTGATCTCTGTTTAGAAATTCTTAATGGAGGAATTGTTAGATGATATATATGAGGGATCCCAACTCTATTTGATATAACACACTAAGACATTATTGCAAAAGGCACATGTAAGTAATTTTAAAAATGCTTCACAGAAGCCCTTTTTTTTTTTTTTTGACATCCACGGGAATAAGCAGGAATAACTGGTTCTCAGCAGAATTCCACTAAAATCAAGGGTGTTATATTATTTAGATCAGAGGTAGTCATGTCCCTTGGTCTATAATGAGTGTCCACAACCCATTCTGTTCTTTAACTCTTGGTTATACTATTTCCTCTGAAACTCTTATCAAAAAAAAATGCAGGTATTTGGCTCTTGAACTTGAGCTTTTACACGATAAAAAGGATCAGCTGGTTTTTGGAAAAGGTAAGACAGGTCTGATTCTTAACTCCAGAGCAAGCTATGTTTTATCAATGTTCATTCACGAAAATACACTTGAACTATTGGGTTTCTGCCCCAATTTTGGTTTGTAACTACCTTTCATGGTGTTTGGTTTCAAATACGCTTTTTCAAAACGCAGGGCACACTGAACTAACCATAAGCCTTATCCACGTGTATCCACCTGGTCCAGTCATCAGAGACAGGTCCCTGCAGCAGCGGGGCAGAAGAGAGCTCCTCATCCTGACCCGCGTGGGTTTTGCAGTCACCAGAGGGAGGATTTGGTGGCGAGTCAGTGGAATGGCAGGGTTGGATGCAACAGTCCATATAAGACCTGCATATACAAGTCTGTAGAAGTAATATGCCAGCCATCAACCACAGCATCTGTTCAGCAGCCACAGCAGCTGCTGCAGTACCAGTGGCAAAAGCAACAGCTCCTGCTGTTGGGGAGAAATGGGTCCATGTGAGATACTCTGTTTGTCTGTTATGGACATTAGTACCTCTGTGCAAACGCTCATTACAGAACTACGAATGCTCTGTTGCAAATAAGCTCTAAGCTCCTCTTCTATGACTTTAATATCACTGACCATTTAAGATCACCTTCTACAGGTTCTCATCTACCACAAAAATGCCTGCAGGGCAACTTAATGCTGCTTTTGGCTATGTTAGAATCATAGAATCGTTTGAGTTGGAAGGGACCTTAAAGATCATTGAGTTCCAACCCCCCTGCCATGGGCAGGGACACCTCCTACTAGAGCAGGTTGCTCAAAGCCCCATCCAGCCTGGCCTTGAACACTTCCAGGGATGGGGCATCCATGACTTCCCTAGGATGTTCTTGAACCTCCTGTTCAGCATGTAAACATTTATTTCAAGTTAGATACACATACTTGTATGTACGCCCATCTTGCAATGGACATTATTTAGAAATCAGCTTAAATGTGATCTGTTTTATAAAACATACCGTCACTGTCTCTCTGATGTACTGATGCGTCATCTTCAATGTAAGTGAATTCTCTGCATTTCTCCAGGGAAGCGATGGATGATCTGCTCGCATCTGACAATTTCTTCTCATTTTTGGTACCCTTTGATGAAGTGTCTGTGATGCTGAATTCTGCGACAGAACTCATAACAATACCTTTCATAGGTTTTTCATCTGTATGTTTTTCATTTGTAAGCTGGTTATCTGGTGGGATTAGAGAAAAAAAAAAAAAAAAGACTTGTTTGCGATAGTGAGACAGAGATCTGAAAGAATAACATATGCAGAATTTCCAAGCCTACAGTTGTTTACTTCCAAGGCCTAACCCTACTTACCTAATGATTTCAGTCTCTTTATGCAAGTAAAGCTTATTCATAGTATAAGCATTTGTAAACTTGCATTCTAAGGTTTTCTCTTAAACCCAGTGGATTTAGAGGCTAAGTAGTAATTCACTCCCACTGAGTGGGATCAGATTAAGAGACAGAACAGAGCTATTGCCTCAGTCAACGTCTATTTCAAGTGTGATAGCCTAACTTAATTTTTTTTGCCTTCTTTTATATCACAAATTGATCTTGTTATTTTTCATCAGCAGCTCTGTTTCCCTAAATTTACAGCCAACAATGTAGGCTGCAGCAATGTAGGTGGTACCTGGATGCAGATGTGCCAGCTCACCATGGCTCATAGTCCTGTAGCATAGAAAGCCAGATGGTCTTTGTTTAACATCCAGATTCATTATTTCATAACTTCATCCACACTTGTGTTGTTGGCCTGGAAGTCAACTAGAAGATGGGATACTTCACATGTTGTCAGTGTGCCAGAGAGGCAGCTCAAAAACCAGAGGGAGAGCTTAATTTTAAGCCCCAACTAGGGGAAAGGTTAAGAAGAGTTCTGAGCTCAATTTATTCTTGAAGAGCTTCTCGGGCACAGATAAACATGGGTTGATATATAGTTTCACTTACTCTCCAAAGTGATCAAGAGGCCAAGAAACACAGTCATTCTCTCTATGGTTGGGATGATAAAACCTCATCAATTCTTATCTACAGCTGATTAACTCCTGCACCTCACATCACGCACAGCCTCACTTTTTATCTTACTTAAATCTTGTGATATGCTTTCTCTTGAGCTATATACAGAAAATCAATCTTTACAAACACCTCAGTTTTGCAAACATGACTTTCTGAGAGGAACAGTAAGTCTGCACTCTGCTGCAAGGAGCCAGAAGACAGACCCTACATATCTCTTGTTTTTCAGGTACCTTTGACTCCTGACATATATTAAAGAAAAGCCAAGAAAAGTTTGATAGTGAAACCTTGATGAGACTGCAGTTGTCCCCCACGGTATCCTTGCAGCCAAAAGAAGAACATGCGGATGGGATGGGTGGATTGCAAGGTAGGTGAAAAAACACTGAGACCATTGGGCTCGAAGCAGGGGGAAGCAAGGATTTGAGGTCTAACTGGTGTCTGGAGCAAGTCCAGTGAAGGCCACCAAAGTGCCGAGGGGTCTGGAGCATCTGATATATGAGGAGAGGCTGAGGGAGCTAGGCTTGGTGGGCCTGGAGAAGAGAAGGCAAAGAATGGTGCTGGATGCTGTCTTCCACTTCATAACCAGGGTAATGGAGAAGCCAGACCCCAGCTCCTCTCAGCAGTGCACAGAGGTAAAAGGACAAGAGGCCACTGTCACAAGCTGCAGCAAAGGAAACTGGGATTGTGTATGGGAACAAATTCTTCATCGTGGGAGGTGTAAAGCACTGGGGCAGCCCCCGGTGAGACCGCGGAAGCATGGAGAGCCCAGTCGGGCACAGACCTCAGCAACCTGCTCTTACTGCAGAGTTAACCCTGGTTTGAGGCAAAGGCCAAATGATGTGACTTCTAGAAGTCACTTCCAAGCTAATTTTTGTGTGATTTTTATGATTCTATTCACTTACAGAATGAGTGAGCAATTAATTAAAGTTTTTAGTCATAGTCAGATCTCATGCCGTTTTAAGTCGTCTTCATGCGGTGAAATACGTAGAAGCAGAAAAGCTGGGTAGAGGTTAGCAGAGTAAGACCTTGGGAGAGGATAAAAACCTATCATTTTCATTTTAACTTTAAATTGCTGCTTTAAAAAATGTGTGTTGGTAGATATTTGGGCTTGATTTTGAACTTGTAATAATGACAAACACTACTACGAAGGAAACACAGTTTTTCCCTGTCCTGGAGAGTTTACAGGTTGGCCTGAGGCAGGGAGCAACCGGTGGGATGGAGAGAAGTGGAGGGAAGGAGACAGGGAGGTGGCAGTGGCACAGACAGGAGTCTCAGAAACCTCTAACTGTCAGGTTTTGTGAATGTTAACGATGAAGTAAAGTCACGGGTGAGACTTGGGAAGGGCAGGAGAGGCAGTGGCTCCTCCGGGTGTGAATGGGCAGCGTAAAGCACAGTGGTGTTTGCCTGCAGGTTGCACACTTGGTTGTAGGAAACCAACACCCTGGGCAAAGCATGTCTGATTTTGCCCATCTTTGATAATTTATATTTGTGATTTTTCCCCAGAGTAAGTAAATATAGGGTTTTTTTTTCCCTCCAGAGACTTCTTGGCTAGCCTCTTGAGTTCCAAAATGTGAAAATTCATGCATTTGGGATGTACTTACATGTACAGTAACCACTGTTTTCCAGTGTTCGTAAATCAATGACATACCATAATTTTTCCTGCACTTTCATTCAATAACATACTGTCTCCAGGAAAAGTTGTGTTAATTGAAGTAGCAGAGGTCTGGAGGAAGCAATGTCCCGCTTGTGCATTGGATTTATTGGATAATAATTGATTTGTGAGTGCAAAAGACACAGGCCCCACCTGTTACTCAGGTGCCAATCTCACAAATGGATCTTGTCTGTCCAGGCTGAGAGTTGCACAGAGGCTGAACAGTTGAATACACACAGATCAGATTGAAAGGCCCAGGCAAGAATGATGATTTCTACCATTTTCCACTTTCAAGATTGGCCCAAAAGTCTAAACGGGATATATTTTAAATTGCAATATATCTGTTGAGTTCCCCGTTTCTGCAACAATACAATGGCCCGCAGAATGCACTTATGCATTCAACGAATGAGACTGAAAGAAATCAGACACAAGTAATCAGTAAATGCCAGACTAACATTTACTGTATCCACCGACTTCTACTATTCATGCTTCGAGTCAATTTTTATTCTTGAAGTGCTGTTGAAGAGAAATCAAAACCAGAAATAGCAAGGCATAGACATAACCTGAATTTTTCAATACAGCACCATCAAACAAAAGGGTAACAAAAGCTGTCATTCAAGGACTCTTCTGTTTGTTAAAGCATACAACATCTTTGAAAATACAGTATGTTTTAGTGTCAGACTCTTAGTTTGAAAAGCTCCCTTTAAGTAATGTTATACTTGTCTTGTACAGCTAGATCAAGTCTTCATGCAATCACCGTAACAAGCAACTTGCTATGACAAGCGAGATCCTTGCTTCCAGAAAACAGTGCCATAGAGGCTAAAGCAGTGTACAATTATAGGTCTCCATTTCATTTTTATGCAATTACCTTCAGTTCAGCTGTGAGTCCATCTACATTATGTCTTTTATCAATTTAATGTTTGCACAAAGTGTCTAAAGAAATAAAGATTATGCTGGACCAGCATAAAAAAAAAAGCGGTTAGCACTTTTTTTTTTTTTCTTTTATAGTTTGTTGCTGCATGGAACAGTAGTAGGTTGAGAGTTTGGAACAAATAAGTGGAGCCAAATGGGCTTTAAAAATATATTGTGTACAGCTGATATTATTTATGCTTACTGTTAAATGAGAATGTGAAACAAAATTAAATTACAATTAGAGATGGGCAGAGGGTCAAACTTTGTTATTATCTTTTAAGAGCCTGCGTTCAGCTTCAGATGTCCACAAATGTCTGTGTTTTTAATTTGTAGAAATCCTCCACTGAAGTAAATTAGAAGGGAAAAATAAGTGTATCATGATGAAGAAAGCTCATATTATTCAGCGTTAGACTGCGAGGCAGAGGGAGCTAGAGGTAAACCCCCACAATGTGCCATTTTTAGATAGTATCATGAAGTAGCAACTTTCTTCCTCAAAAAGGGAAGCTGGGACTTTCCTTGGTTGCTGCAGCAGAAGACTGAGAGCATTCACCTGTGTTTGGTTTAAGGAGAGATAGTCTCAATATTCAAATGAAATTTCTATTTTTTTTGTAAGTTGGGTGATTCAGGGGGCTGACTGCAGCGTCTAAATTCATGAAGGCACAAAGTAAATCACTTACTACCTGCTGATGCCAGCCCCAGATCCCTCTGGTCAATAGCGAGGAGCAATGATACCAAGACTGGCATTTACAGTAGGTCCCTCAACATCTAATTATCTTCTCTGGGCTTGGGCACAAACCTGGGTCTCGCAGCCCTGGAGAACAGGTGGCTGGAGTTTCCTAACACACTTTTGAAATTAGCTTTTATATAGTGGCATATAAGGGCTCCAAGTCTGTTCTTTGAAAGGGCAAGAGGGATAAGAGACTCTCTGTTCTGCTGGAGAGCAGCAGATATGGGTAATGCCAAAGAGCTGTTAGGAGCAACTGGTCAGGGGGAGTTGCCACTGAAAGAGAAGGACGGGAACTGATCTATCACCCTGCGTAGGGCTCATAAGCGCCTTACAAGCAAAGGACAAGGGAACCTTTGGCTCTACTCACCAGTGGCATTTGTTCCAAATCCATCCTGCCGGTGGCCCTTTGCCTCACACCCCTGTGACAAGGACTCCCAAGGGTTAATGGTGAGCTACGTGGAAAACTCCAGCAGTTTAGGATGTGTAACTTCTTAATTTCACCGTGAGGCATCTTTGTGTTTCAGTGGAGCAAAAGAACCAGAGGAACGCCTGGCTGATCTCCCTGCCACTCTTTATTCCATGCACCACTATCGCTACCTGTCTATTTAATATATCACATGCTCATCACTGAAATAGCTGCGTGCCATGTCCATTCAGTCCTGAGACGAAGCAGGCAGAGCTACATCAGACCTGATGGATGAAAACTTGTAAGTGTGAAGGCTTGAAGTGAATTCACTTGGTTTGAAAAGACTCGTAGTAAAAAGAAACCCAATGCCCAGATTTCAATGGCCATGTTTCCAAAAAAAGGAAAAGAAACCCAAGATACTTCTTATTGCTGGTCTAAAAGACACAATTTGTTTGTCAGCAGGCATGGGAGGGGTATCTCTGCACGGTGTGACACATGCACAGGACCAGCAGCTTACCTGGATGGTCCTCGCTGCTCAGTGTCACCCTGGGAAGTGCTGGGAGAGGCAGGGAGCTGGTGCAGCTGTCTTGGTGGAAGAACAAAACAACATTGCAGAAGGACACTGTAAATAGATGTGGTTTGGCACGTGTGTCACCCCCAGCCAGTTAGTGACAGTCATTGACTCCAGGAGTTGTTGCTCTGGAGGAAAACAGAATCAAGTGTGCTTCCTTGCAGGGGATCGTTACGTGGGATTGCACACTGTTTCTGTTACCCTCTGTCTCATTTCTTGAAAGGAAACCAAAAATAAAACAAATAGCTAGGAGAGAAAGTATCATCTGGGAAGGTGGTAAGATGACCAATGGCAAGCACAAAAGTTCCTGTTTCGGGTAGGTACAGAAAATTTGAGGTCTGGGATGTCTACAATGAAATGTGGGGCATGACCCATGCCCAAACACCTGAGAAACCTTAGATGTGGTTCCCAAATCATCAAAAAGGGAGGAGAAAAGAAATTGCAGCCCGAATGCCAACCTCTATGGCTTCGCTGTCTCAGTGGACAAGATGCCCAAGGTCCTTGTGGTGGCAAGCCCAAGTCCCCACATGGGTGCTGAGTTCCTCCACCTCTGCTGTGCTTGCCAGGACGCCACCGCATGCATAGGGCTTGGAGGCTTAAATCTTCCTGTCTTTTCTCTCCCAGGGCCATGGAGACAAAGAGGGGGTGTGGGACTCTCCCTACAGTGAGTGCAGCAGATGGAACAAACTCCACAGGAACTTCTCTCATCCACGTAGGAGAGGCCAGAGGGAGAGCAGGAGTCACAGCCGACCAAAGCAAGCAGCTCTAGCCTAATATATTATAGATGTTTTCATAGTTTTGTGCCCGTTACAGTTTGCTGAGCTCAGGCATAAGGATACAGGGGATTTAGAGACTGTTTATTTTTGTCGTAAGGAAACAGGAAATAGTACACAAGGCTATAAATATATATTGGGCTTCATATGACATCATGAACTTGTGCAAGTGCTTCTCTTCTGATTTATGATGATGGACTGGTAATTCACAGGAGCTTTAGGTTTATTTTATTTTGCTGTTGCAGTAACAAAGGTAATGGTGCAATCCCGGGAGGGGGTATTCTATCAATAGTGAATTTTTGACCTCATTGCATACGTTTTAACTTCATGAATTAGTGACCCAGCTGACTGTAAAGCCTTCTATAGGCTTATTATAAATCTATCACAGGACTGGCAAAAAATTTTGGCCCAGATCCTAAACTCTGACAGGCATGTGTTGATGGACTGCATAGCAAGCACTTCCACTAATATTTCTCACTAATTATACCATATATTAAGAAAAATGAATGAAGCCAATGTTTATATGCAGCTTTAACTGCTTTTGATATAAGAAAGCAACACAATCCCTAATAAATTTTCACCTTCAACATTTCTATTCATTATAATTTTTACCATGATGAATGAAGTTAGAAATGGAGAGGGAGGGGGTTCATCTTGAAATCTGTTCAGTGAATGACTGAATTTACTTCCCTTCCCCAACTTGTGTTGAGGAAGGAGGGAACAGATGGACACAGGAAGAAGAGGGAGGCAAGTGCGGAACGAAGGAGATGGGTGAGGAACAGATGGAGTAGGGGGAAAGCGAAGAGGAGAGTCAGCAAGGATGGTAGGAAAGTTTTCCACTTGACCTTGAGTTGAAATGAAGATCTGCATACATCATGGGGCAGCTAGATTTTGGGATGCATCCTTTTTTTTTTCTCCGTGGCATTTATGAGCCCTCAAAGTCTTGTGGGTCATCCCAGCAGTCCAGTCCATCCCAGGGGATCTGCAGAACCAGAACCTAGATATTCTTGAGGGGAGGGCTGCTGCAAAAGAGTGTCTGCACTCTGTTTGAGTCCCATATTGGTAACAGCAGAGGAGAAATGTGTCCAAACACAGTACCCAAAATGGGCTGGGATATGGTAAGTCTCCTAGGTATCCCAGCCAACCCAGAAATTGAAGCTTATGATTTTGAAGAGGTATCCTACACCCTGTTTGTAAGGATCCAATGGCCAAAATACTCAAAGTGATTTATGGTTCTACCTGCTTAAAGTAAGACATTTGAGATGGCCTGATTTTCAGAATATGCTGAGCATCTGCGCTTTGAGGTGTATTGAATTATATAGCCCAAATCACTAGTAAGTCCTGGAAAATCTTGATTATATTCTTAATTCTATTAAATTGCCTGCATACAGTCCATTGGTTCTGGCTTTGCTAGCTGAAGAATGGAAGAGGTGAAAGTTAAATATTGGCCATGTGTGTCATTCCCTTTGAAGAAAATGGGAGCCATGTGCACTCACCTAACAGCAAAGTTTGGCCCCAACTATGATTTCACAGCTGGGCCCTAACTTCAGGAATGCCAAAGCACTAAATGACTCAATTGGAGTAATCTGATCAATGCTGTATTTTCACTGTGGATTTAAATTGCATACACAGCAAGAGCAGAGTTAGTTTTCTTCTCTCTCAAAATCATTTTTCTCTGCAGATTTGATAGTATAAATATGAAGTTTTGCTCACATCACACAAATAAGTGAAATGGCAGAAAACGCATGTCAAATAAAATGCACAACATTATGTCCTTTTTACTTTTTGGAGGCTGTTTAAGAAAATGGCTTCATTAATTTTGACTGAATAAAAGGTTCCTTTAAAGGGTTTCAATGGGTGACATGAAAAATGTTAATACGAATGATCAAGACAATGGAGGTTAAAACTGTTTTGAAAATATGTTTCTTTTATAGATCTCAGCTGTTGGAAGAGTTACAGAATAAATATACGGTAGTGCTGACATTCAGTGCTGTTTCATCTTAGCAAAAGATTTTTTAATAAAGAAAATTCTTTTCAAGGAATGCTTTCTGCAGCCAGTCTTCAAAAAGAGGTTTTCCCCCCTCCTAGTTTAATAAAATTAAAGTAATTTATGTCATATTGATATGTCGATATGTTTTTCAATAAACTTTTTCACAGAGGTTTTTTTTAAATTCTCTTCACTTTAAAAATTATAATTATATGTCTTCCTCCCACTTTGAAAATGGCACAAGGTGCTCATTTGCAGAGCTCTACTGTTCAAATCTTCACTGAGAATAGAAATGTCATGACTCAGTTAACAATGCTTTATTATTCACATTGATCTTTTTTTATAGTGTTCTTTATCTCAAAAACATTGTAAATCAGATATCTTCCTCCCACTCTTTTGTTCATTTGCAAATTTTTATTATTCTAGTTTAAAAAAGCAATGGAGTGTCAAGAGTCAGTGTATATTGTTTATGTTCTTTTTTGCTTTAAAATTACTTTTAACTATAAAAAGTAAGATGTAGAGCAGGAAAAAAAAAAGCTGAATTTAAGGATGCTTAAAAAAGAATTGAAGGGATCAGTGTGAATTTTATGTTGTTCACTTACATTTTAGAGTTGTAATGGACTTTGCAAGAAGGGGGACCAAACGCTGTGTGAAAAGGTTTTTATGTGCTAATTCAGAAGTCCCTATTGCCTCAGACATCATCATCTGCGTGAGACATGGGACATAATTCATGCTCTCAACAAACACAATGGACAGCAAAATTCCCAACTGCTTTTGCAGCGTGTTCCCTGGATGGTTTACAGGTGCCTGCCCAGAGACCTGCACTCTCCATCGCTCTGTGTCAGAGCTTGGCGCCAGGTCCTCAGGAGCCCTCGGCTGATAAGCACCAAGATAAATCACCAGATTTTCGCAGGAACTTCACAGCTTTGGTACTGAGTGTTAACTGCAGCAGAAACATAACCTCAGCTGGTCAACTGGCAATGCAGTCACTGAAACCCATGGGCCAGGACGCAGGATAAAGCTGTGCATCCTCAGGGAGAGCCGTGCTGGACCCCCCAGGGTTTGTTTCTAGATTGGATCTTCCGAATTCTCCTTCTGCTATGATTTCTTTCCTACTAAGTTTTTTTGTTTAGGTCTGTATTTATGTCCTGGCTGTTGTGACTGTATTTCATGGCCTACATGAAATAAATCCATTGAAGTAATTGGGGTTAGTCCAGAGAGCAGCAGGATCTCGTGGCATTTCATGTACTGCTTGCTGATAGGTCATTTTTTCTTTTGCCTGTTTTAAATTAATTTACTCCATTTTACGATCAGGGCATCCCAGCACCCTGTTGTTACTCCAGCAGCTCTTGAAAAAGATCATCCTTTCTGAGAGTTTCTGAAAAGGAGTGGCTATTTCTGAAGTTGAATTTAAGCCCCAGATTGGAGTTTTGGATCTTGTAGGTGGTGTGCAGCTCTACCACATGCAGCAACCCTAAAAAGCTTTTGTAAAGAAAAATAAAGTCTTCTTTCCATATTCTTTTATTTCATTCTTTCTGTTTCAAGGCTGCACTCTCTGACATTTTGCTAAAAGGGATAATTCAACAAATTCAGAGCAAGTAAGTCTCAAACTGAACCCAAACTGAAAACACACAGCCCTGTCCTTCCCCCTCCAAGTGGAGGGCTAAGCATCTATCTGTTTATATTGATGTCAGTAGGTCACCCCAGTCCCCGAGGCCCTGATGGGTCTGCATGGACACCCCACACCGGGTCCTGGGGCAGGTCCATCCCAGCTCTCATGGGCAGCTGCTTGCGGTATTGCAAGGATAACTTGAAACTAACTCTCTTTCTTCCTCATTGCTAAGTGTGAAGCTGGAGATTTTTGTGCATTATCTTATCTGAATTGATTGCATTGTTTTCAAATTAAAGAAAAAACAAACCTCATTACTATTATTATTATCATTATTTTCCTTGCCTCGACAGCACTGCTCCATTAATTCAGTCTTCCTTCCTTGCTCTCACCCCATCAATGGTTTAGACTCTCTGCCAATATGATCAAGTTTCAGAAACAAAATTCTAACCAGAACAGAGTAGCCAGAAGTGGACAGGGCTGTATTTGCTATGCTGGTGTGGTAACCGAAGGTAGATCTCACCCATGGACATGCTTGTGTAATTGCTCGTTTTGTTTAGTTTGGGAAATTTATAGGTAACGTAAACCAGAAAATACTGAGTTTATTACAAAAGAATTTTTTTTTCCACATAAAACTCTGTGTCATTAAATTTAGAAAGCACATAAAATTCTCAGTTTTATTTTTGGTAAGCACTATCTATTGGAAAGTGAAAATATCAGAGGGATCTCTAGGCAGAATTTGTGAGCTTCCCAATGAAAAGACAGTGCAATGTCTTCCTTTCATGTCCCAAGGTCCTTGGCAACTGTGCCACTTTCTGAACAACACTGAAGTTCTGTGCCAAGAGTTCATTCCCAAAGCAGGTATTATAAACGGTTATGGTCACAAAGATATCCTTGCACAGCATTAATGCCAGAGGAGCTCTGAGGCTGTCAGCATTTTGATTTGGTGGGGGGAAACACCATCAAAACCACGTATATTCTTAAAATATACCCAAACAGTTTAAATGCTGTCAAACAGAGCTGCAAATCGCCGAAGATGCAGCATTTCTTATAGATGGTCCTTAAAGCTCTACTCATGGTAAATTGGCATGTGATAACATGACTACAAAAAAACCCCATCTCTTCTAATAAGTTATAAAAGTTTTTCTTTGATCCAGATCCAATCATGTGTGGCAATCTGTGAGAGACTTATCCTCCTAGAGACTTTCCTAGCAAACACTTCCATGTTTTTTCTCTCATCGGCGTGTCACAGTGGAACACAACTGGGATCTGGACTCGTCTGCTACAGCAAACATGATCAATCCTATTACCATCTGAGCACCTCCGGGTTGCCGCTGAACAGCCTTTGCTGGACCGTGCTGGAAAAAACATTTATTTAGCTCCTCAAGGGCCTGATCCAGTATCAGCAGATGTCAATGGAAAGACTTCCAGGGAGCTCAACAGATCAGGATCCGAAACAACCTCTGATATGGTAGCCTCCTCTGGGTTTCTTTGCTCTTTTCTCAGAAAGTCTCATAGCCAAAGCAATTAGGAATATCTGAAGTAGAGATGTATCATGCTATATATCTTTTCACAAAATATTTTTTTTCTTGGGGGACACCAAAGATGCAGAAGATCTATTCTGGGGGCACACAGATGACACTCAGTGTTTCTCAATTATATAATAAGTACTTTTAGGACAGTGTAGTCTTGCCAGCTCTGGCAAAGGCAAACATGAGAACTGTTCTGCTCACAGTATTAAACACACTTCTCTTGCTGTGCAGTGAAAGGATGTGCTTAAACTCGCAGTCTATCACTATTCCTGGATAGTGTAGGAGAGTCCAGGAACACTCAAGATGTCTTTTCCTGTGTATATTAACTTGTCAGAACAAAATAGTGTTCTTAGAAAACAGGAATCTTACGGCAGAAGAAAGTTTCCTTCATGACTGTGCTACAAAGGTTTCCAAACAGCTGCTTGTTCATTTGGGTCCATGAAATATTAGGTTCAGCCTGCTCACAAGTGCAAACACGTAATTTCT
This sequence comes from Limnodromus scolopaceus, assembly GCA_028565335.1. Classification (NCBI taxonomy): domain Eukaryota; kingdom Metazoa; phylum Chordata; class Aves; order Charadriiformes; family Scolopacidae; genus Limnodromus; species Limnodromus scolopaceus. The sequence continues at coordinate 10,745,560 of JAOXNO010000003.1, forward strand.
TCTCACCGTGGCTCCTTCACTGTGGTCATTTCCACCTGGCTTTGTAATGTTGGCAAGTGCAGTACTAGCACAATGTCTACATTGTACGAGCTTTCAGAAGAGAGCTGTGGAGTTCCTGTGACCTCGGTGAAGCGCCAGCCTCTCCCCAACGCTGGCTGTTTGTCCTGCTTCGCAAGGAACCACAGGGAACCCAAGGAGATTTTCTGGTGTCTGGTGTGAGCAGTGAACACCAGAGGTTTCAGATGTTGCTAGGCGGTAGGTTAGCATGCTCAAGGATCAAAGGGTTTGTTGGGCAACCTTCAGCTCACTGAGCTTGCCAAAGACCCTGGAGCAGCACCCCTTGTCCATCCCACTGGGGGCTGCCCAGGCAGGGGGGCCAGTGAGAACTCAACCCTCTCCTCAACGCTTCCTCATGTCAAAACTTTCACGGAAGGTTTTGCTCAAGGCTCAGGTGTACAACCCCTTCCAAGGAAGGAGGTCACAGCCCAGGCCCTGAAGGGAAAAAGCGGGTGTCAATGAAATGGAAGAGGTGTCACTGTTTTAACACTGAGATTAGGCAAAATCTAACCCCCATTAATCCTTCAGAACAGGGCCTCTGGTTTGTTCTTTTTTCAATCTATTCTGTATTCAAAGCAAGTACATTTTTTCTGTCACTATACCGCTATTGTTAACAACTATAAATGTATTAAAAACACAGGGGCATTTTAGTATGTGTATTGTGCATAAGAAATATTGTTACATGACAAGCTCCAATTGGCAAGTGAAAAGAGGTTTTATTGAAGGAAATAGCAGTAGCAAACAGTGAACTATGCAGAATAATGGTAATTGTTCCTTTAACATTGGCAGCGCGCGTTCACTTAATATGACTGCTCCTCTGTCTCTGCCTCATCCAGACCCAGAGGACCTGTTAGACAAGCAGGCAGCCACCTCTCTCTGGGATCAAGCTGTCAATGCAAACTTGCTTTCTTTCTATTTCTCGGAGCTAAGCTATACCCCCAGAGCTCCCGAAGCTTTTCCTGAGTGAAAGCTTTAAAAAAGCTCCATTCTAAATTACATCACACGAGCTGTTCTCTTCAGACTGACAGAACAAAAGCAGGGGGGAGAAATGCCAAAAGTACCATCTGAATGACTTCGGAGTTGCACAAAATTATTTACCTCCTCATGCTTTATCACAGCGGACTAACGTCTTGACCTTGCCTACCAAACCCCCAGCAGTGTCCTCTAACTAGCAGAGAAAGTTTGCACTGTGCGTGTTTGTAATACTAATAAATACAGAGCCGTTGGGTGCAGGCTTTTTGCTTGCAACAATGGGGTCTTGGGTGTCCTAATGGGGACATATTTCTTGCTAAACTGTCTCTAACAGTCTGCTCGTTGCTATTGGAAGAGCCCAGCTTGTGGGTGCTGCACAGCCTGGTGGTCTCACTCTTTAATCAGTGACATCCCAAGTCATGATGAGGACTTGCTGAGGGTCACTGCCGAAATCTGAGAGGTCTCTTGGGTTGGCTCCGGCTGGGACTCTCAAATTAAAGGTCATCATCAGAAGTATTATCCACTTCTGCTGTGGCTGAGTAGGAAGAAGATACTGGCCTATCTTCGCATTCCAAAGGCTTTCAGGTGGTACCAATTGGTTGGAGAACCTGCACTCAGCAAAACATCCTCAGCTGGGAAGGGAGGAGGCCATAGACCTTTCTTCTTTAGCAGATAAATAAAGGTAAGAGGAAGAAGGCGATATCATGGCTGTTCTCCAGGTAAGGTGTAGAATTAGTGGTCCTTGTAAGCTGGCTAGGTGTCAGTTTGAGGGTTGTCTGATCCTGGAGTTAATCCACTGAGATTCTGCAAATTGAAGCAAGCAAGTTTTGTGTGGCTCATCGGAGGACTCTTTTAGGGTTCTTAACTCGGTTTTCTTAAGAAAATGGTTGCGTGGTTAAAAGCTTGTTGTCCTCATACTCAAAAGCTTGTAGGCTTAGTCCACAGCACTTCTTGCTTGCTCTGCTATTTTGAGTAAACCTTAAAATGTTTAAGTCATTAATTTAAAGAATGGACTCATTTTGAAGATGGCCTGAAGTCTAAAACAGATGGTGGGTCACTGTTAAGGCAAAAAAGGTTGCTCGTGCTCATTAGAATAATTCAGCTTCTTTTCTTGCAAGAAAGGGGCAACTTCAGTAGTCACAAAGATGCGGAGTCATGCCCTATGTACTCTGGGGAGAAGGAGCTGAGAAGGTGGGGGGCTTACCTGAGTCTCCAAGGGGCTGGAGAATGGGACTGTCCCGTTCTGGAAAACAAGAATGGGAGAGGAAGACTTCACTAAGCAGGAAAAGCTTCTCAGTTGATGAGGTGACTTTGTTATCTCACATAGGCACCAGTGTTTTGTAAACTGCTCAAAACTGCAGTTTTATCAGGAAAGAGAAAAGTCAAGCTACTGGGGATGGAGACTTAGTTCCCTAATTAACTTTACAAATATGGAAAAATAGATTTTAATAGAATCTCTATAGATATATATACACATAGCTGTATATAAGCTCGCTAAAAGGAAGAGATCCCTCTTCTCCTCTTAGGGATCTAGTGTCCTCTGGCTCTCACTGAGATGACTTTTCCCCACCCCCCCCAGGGGATACAGTCAGCTTTCATACGGTCAACACAACTTGTCTTACCCAGAGGAGCAGAGACTGCCTGAGGATCCCGACTCACTGACGCGGAGTTCATCCCTGAGTTGCTGAGTAAGTAAAGTTTACATCTTTTGCGATGTCTTTTTGGTGACTCATATCTGAGCTGTCTTCCTGTACCTAATCAGTGAAATGGTTCTGCCTTGATCCATAAGGGACCATCCTAATGCCCATTAAAGCTGATGGAAATGCTTGGCTTCAGGGTGTACTATATCAGGTGTTGTATCTGCTTCCTACACCAAATCGTGAAAATCTTAATTAAGCAAAATCTTCATTAAAATAATTGCAACCGAGGAAAACACTGGTAATGAACCTAAATACAGACCTCATCACTGCGTGCTTCATCACAGCCTTGTTCCTACCAATTGTACATATGAAGATGCTGGGCTTTCAGTTTTTGAAGCTAGCAGAGTAAGTTATTCAGCATAACCACTATAATACACGCAGCCTGGCTTTCTGAACTATGGTTTTAGGGTATGGCCAGGGTTCAAGTTTAGCTCAGCCATCTTTATTTTTCTGTTGCAATATGGCAATACTTCCTATGCTTTAGGTATGTGAGGGGTTTTGCAGTGCCTTTCACCACTGGGTGTGGCCAAGTATCTCAAAATCAACAATGACGTCAAAGCAGGACACTTCATGGTGTTTGTAGTGTTACACGTTTCTCACCTGCTTGGAGGGGAAGACATAGGTCTTATCTAAATGGCTGAATGCTTGGGTAGTGTTGTGATCCCACTGGATGCGGGATTTTGTGCCACACAGCAGTCGCTCAAAGAAATAATGTTCTGCAGTTTTTTCAGTAAATCTGAGTTTGGATGTGAATTGTGAAAAATACTGGTCTACCTTATAAATCCAAAGTTGTGGTTGTGATAGTGGTAACCAGAAGCTTGCTTATAAAATGAGAAAAACGTGATCTGGAAATAATGTTGAGATAACAGACATGGTATCGGGGTCCTATTTCCAGCCTCTTGGTTAAAGCATAGCTGGCCTTTCACCAGGAGAGCAGTGAAGCTCCCATGCTATGGGGACAAGTGTGCTTGTCGGCAAAGGCTTGTGAGTCTGACACTGGCACAAGCAAGGCTTAGAGTCCCTGGGGCACTATGTGGCTGAGAAGAGATTAATTTGCTTATGCCACCACACAGACCACACCACCCTCCACTCCTACCCAGCAATGATTCGCATCCTGTCTTGCTCTGCCTGGTAGGCTGCTGGCTACATGCTTTGGGGACATGCATAGTGAATTACTTTCTCTCTTCTGGACCAAGGTCCAGAAAATTTACTTAGGAACCTGCAGATAACTTTTCTCCCTTTTCTACAAGTCTGTGTAAGCCGAACTTTATGCTCTCTTTGAACTTTACTAAAAGGAGAACAGAAACATTTGCCTCTTTCTGTGTGTTTGTTTCAAGCCACGATTCTTCTGGAAAGGGTGATTTGTTTATGTCTTTCTGTAACAAATGACAATGGTTAAGGTTGCATCTCTGCCAACCTCTTTAAAGTGGTTTCTAGTAGTTTACTTAAAGAGGGATTATTTCATCTGCTACAGCCTATGAGGCAGCTCTGAGGTAGTGTCTAGCTTGCACAGAACAAGGAACATTAGCTTAAGGCAGGAAATTTAAGGTCCAATAGACAGTAGGATCACAAGAGCATAGAGTGATAGTTTGCAAGTGTGCTGCGCCTGAAGAAAAAAGAAATTGCTTGTCTTTTCCTTTCTTGATGGTACCAGAAAGACTGGGGAAGGCTAGCAACATCAACTGCCCATTGGAGGAGATGACTGCTTAACTCCTGTCTGTCCCTCAGTGAGTGATTGCACTAACCGTTTAATTCTTGTGTGCCTCGAATAATCCCCTACAAAGCAGAGACACGTATAGTTCCTAATTGTACATGATTGTTTAGGTTCTGAAGTCGTGTCCATAGGTTAATATATGCTCTTAAAATGCAGTTGTCAGTGTCTTGGGGTTGTCTTTTTCAGCTTCAGAGAGAGTCTTAAATTTTTATGTAGCAAACTTCTCCAGTTATTACAGCTTATGGTCACTAGTTCGCTACAGCAGGAGGGTCAGACTTTGGAAACTGCAGTTTTTTTCCAGCCTGTAGGTTTCCTCCCCCTTCAAGTCTGTTTTCTACTCTTGCCAGTACCCTGCCTTCTGTTTAAAGGCATTAGTAATACCAAATAAAGCTAAAGATGCTCGTTATAACAACTAAGTTGTTTCCTTTTTAATCAGAGCACATGCTTATGCCAAGTTTGGCATGAAGAATCTGTGTATGTATCTGGTTTAGGGCACAGTGAGCTGATCATTTGTGAGAAGACTAGTGCATTGCATCTCATTTTGCTTTTAGTTGTACAATTTACTGGGAGGTTGGTATGAGCACCGGTAATCTAATTTTTGCTTGGTTGGAGGTGATGGAAATATAAAGAACGGGAAATAAAAGGCTATTTCCATGTGTGCTGAATTGTGGTTTGGTAGCAGCAGTTGTCTTGTAGCTAAATGGCCATCAAAAAACCTTTTTTGGAGTGGCAATAAATTTGAAAAAAGTCTTCAGAAAATATATCGGTTTTCAAAGAGTAAAGGAAGATGCAGCAATTATTGTGACACAGGTTTGCAGTCTGTTTCTGATTATCCTTTTGGCTGGAGAGTTGGGGTTTCTAATTGTAAGGTTAAGGAATCCTTTTTATCTATCTCTTGCCTCCTAATCCTATGCTAGACAGTATTGTTTTCTGTGCCTTTTGTCTTCTGGGGAAGGAGACAATCTCTGGCTCATGCAAACATCTTGTTAAAGTCTGCTGAGGATTAGGGGGTGTGACAGTTTTCTTGCTGAGCCTTTTTATTGGGGATTTTTATGCCTGCTTTTCTGGGAGGTCTTTGAAATGTCTTTTATGTAGCAATCATTTCACTCTTTCTTTGTTGTCTCAAATGTTGAGGCTGTATTCTTCTCATCTGTTCCTGTTTATATTCCATACTAGCTGGTCATAACAGTTTAGTTTGAAACTATCATCACACCGTGTGCTTCTGAATTGCAGGAGTGTTGCAAACTGCTCTAGGACAATGGCAAGTTTGAGCTTTACTTTAGGGCATCTGAAGCTTTAGCGTGACTCTTTGGTCTGAAATACTGTTAAAGAGGTTCTAGATGTAAAATAATGATCTAGGAGTTGGATGCTTTAAATGTCAGCAGCTTGAAAATGCTCCTGCTACAATGAGGGAAGCGCCCCTTAGGATGGTCATCGTACCAGCCGTAGTTAGTTTGGTAAGTGTTCTGTCTGGCCTAAACTCCTACAATATACAATGGAAAAGACAAGCTCGTCCTGCTGGCAAGTCATCCCATCTTGGCAGAAGAGTTAAACCAGGAAAAAATTACTTTGGAAGACTTGTTTTGTCCTGATTCTCACCCCACCCCCCTGCAGTTGCCTACAGACAAAATGTAGGTAATTACCCAGAGCAGAAACCAAACTTCTAGATGACTAAAGTTAGATAATACATAGACTAATCCTGGCCAAAGAAATGAAAGAACTTACCTTTTCACAAGAAATTTGGAAAAACTTGGTAATTTCACGTTTCAGATTCAGAAAGCTATGGGGTTGGTCACCATACTTAAGTACAGGTAAAATCCCAGATTTTGTTTTTATCAAACCAATGCTTCCGTGTCTTGAGTGGCTACCTTAAGATGTATGGACTTCTAATATTTTTTTAAATAAGATGGTAAGCACATTATTACTGATTTTCCACAGTGCTTTTTTCTGATACTGTGTAAACTCAGATACCAGCTGGGGAGATCCCAGTTTCAGTGTTAAGCAAGGAGCAAGGGTTTTGTAATCTTGGTGATAATGGAGGTATCACAGGCGGTTTTCTGAGGCATTTGTATGGAAAAACAGGTTGCATCAGCTTTCTCTTTGAGAAGATTAAGGTAAAAATTGTGGTTTTGTGAAGTCATTACCAAAACTAAGTGACTAAGGTGCACAAGATGCTGTTTCAATTTTTAATCTATCTAAACTCTTATTTCACTGAACAGGGTATCATATCTTTACAGGGGAAGAAGCCAGCTGCTTAGGTATTTATCTTTTGCTCTAATAAATATTTTTCCTAAAAGCTGATTTTTTTTTTTTCTCTCCCTATGAAAAATTTGCCCCATGTAACACAGCATTTCCGCCTGTCTTTTCTTGCGGCCTCTCTAGCCTATTTTTTAGTGTCTCAAGCTATATATATCGTTCCATTTCATACTTAACCACAAAACCCACTCTTCCAGATATGACCTCAGTTTATTTTATATCACATGTCTTTTTCTTAAAGTATTTTATACATAGCATAATATGCAATGATACGGCACTGATGTTTATCAAAATTGTTTCACACTGTACTTATTTCTATTCCTGTCTTTTGGATCAAGTACAATACAGCTGCAGATTAATACCACCTTTTAAAATAGGTTTAATGTGTTTATTTTCTTAACACATTTACTCCATCCACTAACTTGTTATATGGATTATATTTAATGGGAATCTTGTGGGACTATCAAAGGGCATTTATTTTCTATTGAAATAACAATTAAGATAACAGGCAAACTAATATAGTAATCAAATAAACCTGACAAATAACAAAAACTTTTTTAAAGCTGCAGAGGCATGCTAACAAATCTATTTGATCAATATATGGGATGTGAAAAAAGAGGAGACAAGATTGACTGATGAATAAAATGGAACTGACACAAATAGGCTGACAGCCAGTCGCAAGTCTCTTTAGGGCAAATGCAATTAACTTAGAATAATAGACTCAAATTTGATGGTTAGAAATGCATTTTTATTAACAATCACAGCCTGAATCATTATGCACTCTTATGAATAAAATTGTAGTTATCCTGAAAGTCTGTGTATACATGTATGCATGTACATACAAAAAAGCCTTGTTGAAGGAGAGCTTTATTTTTGTGACAGAATAGATGTATGAGATTTAAAATATGAAGCATACACAAGTATAAATCTAAATATTCAAACCAGCAATATAAAAATCACATATGTGGTATGCTAGTATTAATGATAAAGGCAATAAGCATCAGTCCCAGGACTGCTTGTTCTTTTGGGATGTGAAATTGCAATCAGGGATTTACAGATTTCATTCTGAGGCAGAGAAGTCATTACTAGAAACATAAGCTCATTCTCTTTACTTTAATAGCTATTTTAAATCATTCATTTAGAAAATACATTAACTATTTATTGTATAGGCAGTACACTTCTGTTGGCATTCCATTTTCATGCCTTTTTATAATCCCTTTTAACAAATTATTTTATTAAAAGAAGATTAGAATTAGCAAAAGGATCCTACCATTTTTTTGAAAATGCTACTCTTGAAAAAGGATATTTCCCATTAACAGGTATGCAGTATTAAAACTTTAAAGGGAGGGAAGATATTCAATTGCTAATGTGTCCTTTTTCTTTTGACCTTCATTGCAGAGGCTGATTGCTATTTGTAAATTACTTTCAAAATTGCTAATCTCATTTAATTTCTGAATAAATACATAATCTTCTTTTTTCCCCAAAAAATCCGTGGGATTTAGATATGAAAAGAGCTTTCTATAGGATGTGTTATGGTGCAGACATCTTGTATTTGTGGGAAAAGATAAAATATACCACTTAATGCAGAGAAACTCTACATGGTCTTAGTGAAGTATAACATGAATATGAAACTGTGATACCAGCAATGCTTGGTGCTTAAATATCTTGAGAAAAAGGTGTAATGGTAGGAAGTAAAGCTGTACTGGAACTGACTTTTTAAGTCCAGTGTTCTCCAGCTCAGTGTCTTTTGTGGACCACTGGCTGGCCAGGGACAGGCTAGCAGTAAAACATGATGCTCTGTAGTTGCCCATGGCATGAAGAAGCTGGCGTAAAACTTCGTTGTCATTCTCAGACGGTTTCTGGGGTTGCTGAGTTGGATCCAAGAAGCAACCGCACTTGGTTTTCTCCACTTTGAAGGTGGTTTTAATCCTCCCCATTTCTCAGAAGTGAGAATTGCGCAGATATACTGGGAAAGCAGACTGTCTAGTGCCTGGTAGGAGAGAGGCCCATGGAAACCATTGAGAAGAGGAACAGAGTGTGGCTGGGGAACAGATTTTTTTTCTGGTAAACACCTGGTGCCTGGGGAATTTGTAGGCTGCCATTTTGGTTTTCTGCCTTGAATTAGCCCAAAACTCATTGCCATGAGGGAAAAACTCAGGAACTCCAACGGTTGCTGTAGACTTTCCATCTGTGGGTTTTTTTTCCTCCCTCTTCGTAATTTATCCTAGATATTCACAGCAGCCCACCACAACAGTTCCTGAGCTGGCTTCTTAAACAGTTAGTATTGCCTAATCTTAGAGATAAAATGGATGGATCACGTGTTGTTCTAGCACCACCAAACCTGGTGTGTGCCTAAAAAGGGAATAATCCTACTGGGTCTGACATAGTTGTTTTACTTTGACACAGAAATTGTGGCGAAATGCTCAGACTTGAACTACTAAAGATTTCTCACAGGACTGAATTTAGTATAGAGGGAGTCTGAATAGTCAAATTTATGTTGTCTATTCAGTTTCTCTTTACCATATCTGTAGATGTGTCACTGGAGACTGATGGAAGAAAAGTTACTTCTGGAATGTGATGCCAGAAAGAATATGTACACTTCTATGACCACAGTTAATTAATGTTTTAAATGAGAAACAGGTCTTAAAATAACCTATATGCGAGATAAACAGACTAAGGAAGGAAGTCCAGATATCTGCTGATTTTTAAATGGGGGAGGCTTCTTTGTAGTCAATGAACAATTAGTATAGGGGGCTGGGGCTGTGGGCTCAGTTGTTCCATCTTGATGGTTTTAGGCTCGTGAAATACTGGTGAACTCCACACAATGTTTCTTGATGTATGGTGATGTAAGGAGGCTCAGGCCCTGTGTGATGATGGACTAATTCTCCACTGATGTAATCATACAACCAGAACAAGAATGACTCACTCCATCCATAAATATCTTGGGGCTTACTTCTGACCACATTTAAATCCGTTCACACCAACCTCACCTCATTTGCTTGAATGGGCTTACTCCTGAGTTAGAATGATACATGTAAGAGAAAATCCAGGCCTTTAAAAGTCAAATCATAATTAGTTTCTCTTAATGGCTGTGCTATTAAAAGTCAGATCTTCCAAAAAACTTATTAGAAAGCAAAAGATGCCTTTAAGTGCATTAGGTTTTTTCTTAGTCCAGCAGTAGTAGACTTGGTGATGCATCATACTTCCAATATATTTCTATTGGCATTTGTGTTCCATATCTTTATACTCCCTTTTCAGAGGTTATTTCATTAAAAGAAGATTAGAACTAACAAAATGTGGCTACCAGGTTTTGAAAATACTTATCCTGAAAAGGATATTTCTCCCCAGCACCTCCCACTATTGTTCTACTCTATCTTAAACCTGTTCAAGTTCAGAACTCTGATTTCACAATTTCATGCTCTCAAAATATTAAGATTTGATTCCCTATTCCCCATTTGTTTACACTTTCCTCGGATTTTGTCTTCCACAAATATGGCTTAGCCAGGATGTTCTCGATGAAACAAAAATACTTTTGCTTTACTTCCTGTTCACCTCATCCTCGAGCAGGTGCCAGGCAATCTGCAGTAGCTGTTCTGCTACCTGAGAAGCATTCATATGCAGAAGCACCAGGACAGCCCTTGTTGTCACAACGTGGAGCGCCAAAAATAGATGACATAAGAACATATTTCTTCCCATGAAGATTTCTGCAGCTATGTGAAGTCTTCAGATAAGCAGGTTTTAGTCTTAAAAGAGTTTAGTGTTGGATTGAGGAATCTAGACTATATTTTTATATTATAAAAATAGTCTCTATAATATATATGTTTGATTAGCTAGGGGTAGACAGACATATTTGAATATTCCTTCTTCCCCCAGTGATGGAGAGTTGTCCCAACAACTGGTCCTCCATGTCAGGTGTATGCTCTTATTAACATGACTGAAAAGCCATAAAAAGTAAGTTGTTTGAAAAAGCTGTATTTGTAACTTAATCACACAGCGCTGGTTTGCTGTGTGATTCAAGACTATCCTGAAGGCTGAGTTGTACTAGGCTTCAGGTTGTGTTAGTGCCACTGGCATGGGGGGAAGATGGTATATTTTAAAGCCAAGGAATGGTGCCAAAAAGCATTACAGGTGATGCATCTGGAAGGGAACTCCTTACTCCAGCCTGCATGACATGAAAATATCTGTAGGCTAATCCCCTAGGTGTTTTCCCTCTCATTTCCTCTTAGACACCATCAAGTGACAGTGCCTGAAAAGCTTCCTGAGGCAGAGCATTGCCTAATCGTCCTTGCTTGGAAGATATTTCCCCACTGTCCAAGCTACTTCTTTTTTTCCTCCTTTTCCCAAATAAGTATAAGGGCAAGTGTCCTGCTGTGGAAGAGGAAAGAAATGTAATGGGGTAAGGTAACTCCAAGTGGAGTAAAGCAGTCAGCACTGCAGGTTCTTCAAAACTTGATTTTTCTGGAATAATTTGTTTCCTCCCTGATCTTGGTGGTGCTGCTGCTTTATGCTTTTCTTTACAGTAAAGGGTCATATTTTATTCTCTCATGTGGGTTTTTATTAAACCAAATTGCTCTTAAAGACACCAAGGCAATTTCCATTTCAGTTAGGACCTAAATTTGCTAGGGTTTGATAGGTGTTTTATTTATAATAGGCAGCGTCAGTGATGACAGAACAAGGGATTGGTTCTGCTTTAGCTTTTATGGCAGTGCTAATGAAGTTCTCTGGCTCCCAGAGACCTCTAACAGGCCCTATACTGCAGTGCAAAATTATGGTTAAGACTCAGCTGGTGGTTACTGTCCAGTAAATGTTCAATGTGTTTTAGTAGGGTGTTAGAAAGTTAACGTTAGTGACTGGTGACTTCTGCCATGGCCAGAACTCTGTCAAACTCGATGTGCGGTGCAGATACTGTTGAAATGTTCCTGTCCTGGAAAACTTGAGTTCCATGTAGGTAGATGAATTGTGCCAATTGTACAGATAAGATGTGGTGTGGACATGGATATTTTTTTTTTACTTTGATTTTTTTTTTTTTGAAAAACACAAAGGCAGCCTAGGAATAGCCAGGTATAAAACTTTGTTCTTTTGAGTGTTAAATGGGTAGTAAAAAGCATATTTTTCTCCAGTTTTAAATAACCTTTATCCTCTATATTTCTTAATAATCCTTGCTTCATTTTCTTTTGTAATCAGAGAGACACCTACACTGATGCACTTTTAGGTGACTTTCTAGATGTGTATAGTGTATCTTTCTAATTCCTTTAGGTTCAGTTTGAAGAACACTTACGTAATTTCAATGAAACTTCTAATGTTCTCCCAAGAGAAGGTGAATTGGTGAGGGTTACCATTATGCTTGTCTTCAAACAATCTCTCCCAAAATATTAAGGAAGGAAAACCACAAAATTGCACTAAAATGGCAAAACCCCACCTATATAAAATGTCACTTTCTTGTGAAACTAAGCAGAAGAACTGTAACTACCTTGGAATTCAGAGCAGGCTATGAAGTTTTGTGATTTTGGGGAACAGGCTAGGCCAGTACAATTATCCTGTCTGACTGGAGCTCACAGAACCGTCCTCAGTAATTTTTCCTTCAGAGGGATTTATTCTTTGCTGCATTAGTGAATGCAGTGAAACCCTGCCACATATTAGCGGAGCCCCCCGTCTATAACGCTAGGTGCTGCTGCCTGAAAGCCAAAGGGAGTTTTGCCGTAGACTTTGATGAAAGTAGGAATAAGCCCTTTATTTGCAACTTAAAGCAAGTAGGTTAGAATTATGAAGAATGATTATTTAAAATAGCAATGATGTAATATCAGTGTCAATTCCATTATTTTAACAGATGTAAATTTGCTCTGCTCTTGAACTCTGGTGAATTTTAATGGCAATATTAAAGAGATACTATTAAGACTACTTAAAAGAACTATTTGTAAAAAGTGTCTCTAGTTGGGGGGGGGAAGTTTTAAATGGCTTTTTTATTCAGTCTGCACAATTATTTATTTGAATGGGTTTGTATATTACAAATTAATATGTATTAGAAGCTGAAAAGATGACATAATAATTCTGGAAGTCATTGGATATGGGAGAGCTTGCACTATTTAGACAAAGCAAATAGACTTCTTATCCAACCATTTTAGGTAGTCTTCACCATGGGGCAAATAAGGATTTTATGGTGTACATATGGACAATGTAGATAAAGAAAGTAGCTGTGAATCAGCTTTTTAAATAACTTTAGGGTAAATTTACATGCATTCCAAGGTAACTTGCATGTCAATAACTCATGTTTTACCTGGCTGATGATGACTACTGTCACTTTCCTGGCAGTCAAAGGGAATTGAGGATTTTGAGGTACTCTGCAGCATCCAGTTGTAATTTTATACACAACCTGCATTCCAGTGGGACACCAATGGGAGAAGCAGGTCAGTGTGACCAGCCCTGGAAAGAGACCTCTTAAAACTTATGAACAAGGCTCTAAACATCTGTTGTCTCAAAAGTGTTGTACTTTCTGGAGGGAAAGTTTAGTTGTTTTAAAACCAATTCTAGGGCCACAGTCCAGATGTCATAAAATGAAATGGAAGTTTTTGAGCAGGCTGGCATTGCACAAACTAGGTTATCACATGCCAAAAAAGAAGGTGCTGCCACTTGGTATTTTTGGAAGAGAATCGGAAGAGTAATAAAAAAAATACTAGAAAATGAGACTGAGAATCAGGGAAAGTTAGATTCTAATAATTCACTACTGGCATTTTTATTAAGGGCTCAACCTTTCTGTCATTAAAATCAATGGCAGTCCTTTGTGATCTTTACCTCATCTACAGCTACTAATTTTGGGTGATACAATTTTTTCCTGCTTATATCTTGGATACATGCAGAGCTCGTCTTCATTAAGAAGTATTGGGCACTGGCAGCCACAGTTGTCTCAACTAGCCAGAAAGCTGGATATTTAGAATATCTAAGTATTACATATATCTAATTTAGTATTGGGTATAAAATTTACTTTGTTATTGTCTCAATCTGTAAGATGCCTCAGTTCCTCCAGATAAGTGGTGGCAGAGGGGAAGCCTGCAAATTTGAGATCTGAACTATTCTGAAGTTTGAAAAGGCTCTGGACTGAGCTTTCACTTAGTTTGCTGTAGAGCTTGTTCCTGTCTCAATGCCTGAATCTAGGAATAATAATTAATTTCATATTCCAAAGTAATTGTTTCATCTCCACTCCTATTAATCACCTTCATGGAGCAAATAGCTGCTAAGTGATTAATGGCTAAAAAAGAAAGTAAAAAATTTTTCATAGTTTTTTTTACCTGATTAGGAAAAATAAAGTGCCTGAGCAGAGCTGGACATTGTGAATCATTTGACCTAGTGATTGTTTCTTCTAAGTATTTAAGAACATGGTCTGAGAACGTATTCTTGGAAGTATTCAGTTTTGATCCAAGAAGAAATGTCTCTTTCCATTAGTTTTTATTTCCTCTTCTTGCTGCAGACAAACCAGAATATTACAAAGGGCAAATCCGTGAAACTTTCTCTAACTTTCCCTCAGGGGAGAAAAGCAGGCTTTTTCATCTTAAAATGACAGTCGTTCAGTTGTGCAAAAAAAAAAAAATACCTTTCATTTCTGTAAAAGCCACCACATTGAAAAATCTAAGCTGACCTATTGTGGCAGGAGAGAAGGTGAGGATGTATTTGTCTGTAGCGTGCTTGTGTAAACTCACATACAGCTAGATTTAGACATCACCGTGTATAAATACAGACTCCATGGGCAGAGAGAGATTTTTTTGCTTTCAATGGAAGCACACCCGAACTAACATTTTTTGCTGTTATCTCTGGATATAGCAAGACTTACTATGTTATGCAACAGACCATAGTGGTCAGCTGCTCAAAGAGCATCTCCTCCTCCATGAGGTCAGCCTAGTTCTGACACAACTGACGCGGAGCAGAGCGCTCAGTGCAGCCTGTTTGTAGCACAGTTGACAAAAGCAAGTAGAGCTCAGCATAAAGTTTTAAAGCAGAGCCAAATGCAGCCTAACAGGCAAGCTTGGAAAAGATCTGCCAGAATCCAAACCCTGTTCTGCCAGTCTACTTGTAACTAGCTGGTACAGTCTACACGGTGCTCCTGAGATTAATAAATATATAATCCCATATCCCACAGTCCATTACCACAGTGCTTGAAACATTTCCCATTAACGAGACACAGTGCATGCAGGTAAAAATATCAATGCGTCTCATTAGAGAGGGGAAAAAAATGGAAAATATGTATTATATTAAAGCCAAGTTTTGTGCTCTTGTGCAAAGTTTGGGGGGGGGAGGGGGGGAAATGTATTTCTCCAGGTGGTCTCTCAAGTGGAGGAAAGGATACAGTTCCTTGGCTACACTACCAATTAGAAAGAGGGCAACACTATACCCAAGATGTGGCCTCTAATCTTGGCCAAGGTGTTCTTTATCTTTCCCTTCTATCAGGAGCACGTTCAGCAACATGCCTAAGCACAAGTCTAACATCAAGCATATGAGTAATTCTAGTGACTTTGCTCTTGAAATTTTGGTCAAAAGAATCATAGCCCATGTTTGTTTTTTGTCAGCGTTGTTTCAGGTTGCACAGCAACCCATAGAGTCTTGTGCTCTGATTTTCCTCAGCAATAATAAAGAACTTGTATGTGACAAAGAGAGGAAGGTGGGGCTAAACTATGGGTGGATTGAACCCCTGGGAAAAATAATACAAGAAAACTGCGTGTGATGAATATATGCATTGCAGACCCATGACACGGAAAGCAAACAAGCCAAACCACTTGAACCTTTGCAATAAAATCTTTTCTTACCATTTTATAGGAATGCTTGTGACTGAAATCACTACTGCAAAATACTGTTGGTGGAAGCGGAGCACTGGCATTATTAACTTCAATGAGCAGCTTGGTCAGTCTCTAGGTCTCAGTTGTTGGCCCTCTGTTGAGCCAGCTTATGGCTGGGCACAGGAAAGCAGATGTTCAGTTTGTGTACTGGGGCTGGAAGGGATCTTGGCAGTTACTAGGCACTCTGTTTGAAAGAGGAGATTCAAATGGACCGAAGCCCCATTCTTCTGAGTAGATAAACAGCTCTTACCTACTCTTTCACTCCTTGGGTTGAAATAATCAAACTCATAATTCAGTGGGCGGTTTTTTTTAGGGAAGCTGCTCTATTTTCTATAGATTTGTAGAATTGCATACACTGTTTATTGGATAAATGCAAGCATATAGAGGATCCTAACAGATTTCTTCGCATGCTTTAGGGTACCTTTGGCAAAACCTAGTGTATTGGTTTCTACCTGGGATCTTTCTACCTCACTGTAAATGGAGTGTTTCTGGAAAGTTCTTTAACCTATTGGGGAAAAAAAATAGCCAAAGAAATTAGAAGCTTGGAATGGGAGGTCTGTTGGTTTTCTGCTCTCATAAATTGCCTGCAAAACGCACGTGGCCCTTAAAGGCCTGTGTTGGGGGCAGAATTCCCTTGGCAGAGCAGCACCACATGTTTCTGCTCGCCTGTGCACTCTGTGCAGCTGCACAACGTATCGCATAACGACATCGACTGCAAGCACGCTGGCGTGCCATTCCAGTGGGGCCCCAAAAACTGTAAATAGCAATAGGCAAGAAAACTCCCTGAGACACGGCACTCGTTTGAGCCAACTGCCCAAAGCTCATACTCAAGCCATGAGACTTGACAGGTGGCCAGTCCTGGCCCAAGACACTTGGTTTGCCCCAGGCTCTTGCCATGGTTGCGTACCCTGATCTTGAGGCCAGAGCCAGAATGTCTGCCAGATTGTCTACAATGTCACTGTGGCTTCCTTGGGGGCTGAGGAAGCACTGTGGCCTGCACACCAAAGGCCACATTCCTCGTAGGGTGCTGAGAATAAATGGGGCTCCCAAATCTTCTTGTTGACATTGCACTGAAAAATCTTTTGATGGGAGAAAGGGGCACACAGCATGTGTGCAGCTAAGACTTTACTGTTAGCTTTAACAGTCCAAATTCTTTAATTGAGAAAAGCCTTGATTATATAGTCAGAACTGTTGTACAATCTGTACCTAACCTTGGTGGTACTGTACCCTCTTAACATGGTGTTGTGCTCACCCTGTCCATGGAGTCATCCCACCAGCAGATGATGTCCCATCCCACATAATGTCCTGAAGGTCCTGCTGTGTTTCCACCTTGTCTGTCTTCCCCTGTCTCCGGGTAGCCCAGGTAATGCCTACCCACAGGGATCCAGAACAGATGAGGGCACCTCTAAAGAGCCAGCAGGACTACCCAGTTGAGAGTGTGTGACCTTGAGTAATTCACCTGTAAGGTCTATCAGGTCATCAGGAGAGCATGAAGAAGCAATGTTGAATACTTTGCTGTGACAGTACAAGGGCGGTGATTAAGGGTGTTTTCTCCCGTCTGTCTTTTTGCCTCCATCTTTTCTCAAACACTTCAGGAAGCTACATGTGAATCACTGGAATGTTGTCAGTAATAGTTGTCTTAGGCAGCCAGTAGCATCCCAAATCTTCATCTTGAACCATTGCTGGTGACTGGACGCTGAGCTTCAGGAAGTCCAAAGACTAGAAATAGCAAATGGTAGTGACTTGGGCTGTGTAGCTTTGAAGAGGACTTGCCCTAGTATGGCTGGGCAGCAGCAAGGAATACTGCAAAGAGGAAACACCATATATCCAACGTCTCTGCACACAATAGAGACCACGGTTTTCTCGCTGGACACTCCTGTTCACATCCAAGTGGGCAGGAGGTGAGTGGAGTGCAGCCGGGAGCTGTCAGAGCCTTGGCTCTGCTCCCCTGAGCTTCTTGCAAGAGTAACTGGCCAGGCATGAGACAGGAGATAAATTAATTTACACCTCTCCAGTGCTATGGGAACATACCTTCTGTTGTGAAGCAAGAGGAGGAGGAGGAGCGGTGCTGTGCTTGTTGGGGCTTCTAGGAGGTAGGATGGGAGCCAAGGGAAGGTTAGGTTAGCTGCTGGCCCAAAAGGCACTACCTAGACATGTGCACCATTTGTTTTCCCAAAACTGATGAGAATGTATAATTATAGTTCAATCCTTCACTGTTCAGTTGTCTGACAAGTTTTTGTTTTATGAAAAAGTGTGTTCACGTATTTTAAAAAAAACCCATCACCACAACTTGGGAAAACTATGGCATTTTACATATAAAACTGTTTTATTTTGTGTGAAATTTAACTGAAATGATCTTAATGACTTATGTAAAGCGAAATATTGGGTTTTCCTTTTTCTTTCTCTTTTAGCCCTGGTCTCACACAGGCATATTAATGATTATTTGTCAAAATCACACTGTTTGCTTACAAGGTACGAAGGCTTTTTAGACACTATAATGACAGCTTTTGATTCACTTGATAATATTTAGAATAAGCCATAAAAGCCAATCTCTGAACGAACAGACCGCTTTTATTGGCTTTTAGTGCTATTACTGCTATCATAAGTGGTAAATTGGCCTAATGCAAGTAATACTGCTGTGTCATACTGTAAAAACTGCTGCTTAGTTTTATATTTTATTTATTTTTCATGAAAAAATTTTAAGGTATGGAGACTGTCCTATCCTTCTACAACTGTTGGTGATTCCCTCTGAGTGAGAGCTGGGGAACCTTCTGCTGTTGGGACTTTCTTTGCTTAGTGATTACCAACTGTGATGGGACAGGGCTGATCATAACGTTAGGGACCAAGACTGTGAGTCAAGTGAATATCTACCTGAAGCTCATAGGTTATTTATTTAAATAATAAATTAGTTAAAGAAAAAAAAACGATTGCTTAGCTGGAAGCTAAAATATTTCAAATACTTTGTTAGATTTCTTTATATGTCTTGTTTAATATTTTTTTTAAATGCTATTATTATTAAACATTTAAAATAGCTAATGATGACAATACATTTGGTCACAACTTCCTCTAACCAGAATGACTACCTGGTGCCATATTGCTCTTGTGCTTCTTTTGACTTTTTGTCCTGCCTCTCACCCTCTCTTCTATTGTTTTGCCCACTCCTGGAATGTAAGCATGGATTTCAGAGATTTAAAATTCCAGTAACATACAACTTTTAATCAGGAAAAGAAAAGTTTATCATAGAATTTTATTTGGTTTTGCAGTATTTATATATGAGGGAAATTGTTTAGAAGAAGCAAAGCGAAGAGGCTTACATTTAGTTCTGAGTTTCCATTCTTTTATCTCCCCCTTCACCTGCATACTATTAAACTGGGCCCTCTTCAGTCAGGAATATTGATTTACCAACTGTGGTGTAAGTTTAGGACCACCAGTCAATCTTAAAGCCACTGAATTTCACCTTGGTCTGAATTAAATTGGGAATTATGACACATGTAATAGTGTGGATTGTCCAACGTATTAGGCTTCTGTTAAGCAACAAGAGAGAAGTTGTGATTTAGCTTAGCGTTGGCTGCTTTGGTATTCAATGAGTGTGCAGAGCAAGGGCAGGGCAGCTCATGTGGTGGAAAGCTGAAAGAACAGCATCTGATAGAAGTGCGTTACACGAAGCAGTCCTACAAAACTCTGATTACCTGAGGATGCACTCTGTTTTTCTAAGACTCCTCTCAACTCATTTCTAAGGTCTACGTGGTAAGAGTGAGTGTCACGCAGAGAACCAGCATGAAGTGTGAGTTAACAGAGTGAAGTTAACCTCGAAGACCCTTTTTCTGACTGTCAACAGACAGAAGTTGGAAAACTTAAGAAGGGTAGAGATAGGAGATACCAATCTGAATTTAGCTTTACTGATAGACAATAAGACCATGAGGTGGGGGCTGCTTTGTCTGAGAACCAACAGTGAGGCAACAAAGATGACAAATGATTCTTGTTTGAGGGGGGGAGAGGGAAAGGTGTAGTGTGTCTTAAATTTAGCTAAAATTTGAATAATTCAAAGCCAAACATAACTTCATTATGGTATACTATGTGGCCATTAAAAAATTAGTCTAATGACAAAGAAAAGCCTATCTGAGTAATAATCACTAATTTTAGTGAATGCATGCTTGAAACAATTATTTACTTTTAATATGCTGAGGGAACTGGAAGAATAATATTCCAATTTTAATTTTGGCATTCAAATATTTGTGGGTATGTGATAGCATTTTGGCACATATGTTAGTTGCCATGGGTATGTAAAAAAACATCCAATTTGGTGTTAAAAGGGTTTAACCCCTTCTTAAGACAACTTTTTTAATGAAGATCACAGAACAGAAAGCTCTTCTCTGTAAATCTGATGTCTGATGAGCTTACTTCAGTAGGAAGGTGTTGATTTGCCCTGTATTTTACTCTGAAGAACTCAAGTGGTCTTATTTACCAAAAACCTACACCTCTGTCTTTAAATTGCAGGTGCAGTGGTATAGTAAAATAGTGTTTCTGCCTGCATCTTTGTTGCTGCACTAACACTTTTCTTTCTTTTGAAGCTGCATGTAGGCATATTTCAGAAAGAAGAACATAATTTGTCAGTAATCAGTTCTCGTGTGTCTCAACACTATCATGGCAATGTTTGTGTTTTTCTGTAGAGCACGACAGTGAGCTGTGCCTCTACTTCTCTATCTCTGGAGCCTACTGATATATTCAGAAAGAAGTTTTTCTTCCTGCACGTATTTCCATACTGTGTATATTCATTTATACATGAGACAAGAAAACATTATCATGTTTAACTGCTGCAATCATAAGCACATTAAGTAGACAGATAATAAACAATCCATCTGAATTTATGATTAAGTTAATTGTGTTTTTCTAACGTGTTTATTCAGATTAAAGACTGAAATTAGAATGAGACTACGTAATCAGGAGACCCTGAAAGACTGTTTGACTCCTTTAAAATAAAAAAATAACTTAGTTTAGGGGGATAGAAAAGATCTCTATACCACTTAAATATGGCTTAGGTGGTAAAAAGGCCTTGTGCACTTATCTTTAAAGAGATGAATCTCAGTTGTAGTAAGAGCCATGAAGAAACTCAGCTGACACAGGGGGTCTCAGCATCTAATTTTTGCGTGTGCCCTTCTGCCCAGCAGGCACCAGATTCAACCTTCTGTATGGCAGATGCAGAGGACCAGCCAATAGCTCATAGGAGAGGTGAGGAAACAAGAGGAAGTAAAATAGGAAAACCATTGCAGGGGAATGGGGAGAAGGACCACCCCAATGTATTTATGGCTGCTCCACTTGCATTGGGCACCTCTGCCAGCCACTGCTGCTGAGGCAGAGTTGGAAGAGATGCTCTAGTCCCTTCCTTCCCATCTAAGTGAGTGAGATCCCTGTTGGTGAGGGCAGCTGGTGGAAGGGGCACAGCCCTGGCTCAAATCCCTCTCTGCCTGCTCTCGGCAGTGTGTTGAGATTGCCTGTCAAAGATTTTCCACGTTTTCCTGGATGCACTCTCTCTAGCAAGGACTAGAGCTAATCTGGCCTTCCTGCGGGGCTATAGCATCCTTTCCTCTCTTAAAGCAACGAGCTCTAAGCTGTCCATCCAGACATATACACTTGGGAATCTCCAAACCATGAAATTGCATAGGGTATCTGATAGCTGGGGACCCGAGTTTTCTTCTAGAAGGTGTGAATTTGATTCCTCTTGTACAACCATGTGCTCTCAGTCCTGATCTGAAGTCCCAGAACTACTCACTAATCACTGAGCTGTTCTGAAAAGGGGTTTATGGCCAGTATTTTATTATTGCACATTTAGAGCAGTCACTCTTAATGTCTTTCCATTTGGATTTAGTTCTAAATACTTATTTAAAAAATAAATGGAAAAAATAATTCCTTTGAACCTCAGCGAACAATGAATATTTAAACTAATTCCACTTCTTTCTCTCATCTTTTCTTATAATATCTTTCATAAGCAATAGATAACCAGCACGCCCAGGATTTAGCCCATCTACTGCATTTTGTTTTGAGTACTTGGAAGCAGTTGTATTTTGGAGAATGATTGCAAATCTTCAAAGAGAAGGGAGGCCTATTTTTTTCATAATCTAATTATCTTTAATCTAAATATTTTGTTGAACCCCTCCAATACTAAGGATTTTGTTACACCTCTACATGACTGTCAGTCTGGCTCTACATATCAGTGTATAATCTTGCAGGCCTATAAAGTACCTTCTGAAAACTGGCACTGAACTGCTTACATCCACGATTACCCTGCCTTCAAGCTCAGGGTAAAAGTAAAACAGGTCTGCATAGTGGTTGTTTTGATGGGATTTCTATCAAGGAATTAAATTCTATAAATGAACCAAATGCTCATTAATAGGTTTGAAATAGCTGTTTTTCACAGCTTTTAAATATCTAAAACCCAATTATATTCAAAGGTCTTACTGTCTCCCTCCAGAAGAAACTGGTAATAACACCAAGGACACTTGCATTACTACTCCAGATTAAAAGAAATAAAAATAATTAATTTTTGAGCTTTCAGAAATGTAAGGCAAAGTTGACCAAAGAAATGGATATTGGACTCCAATTCTACCTTGAAGAGAAGCAAAGCACACTGTCAATGTGATCCAGGACTTGGAATCTAAGGCCAGCAACAGCTGTATTAGTGTTTGATTGTTCATCCTCTCCCTAAAAGTTACGATGCTTCTGAAATATTTATTGCTTTTGTTAGTACTGAATTTTCTTTATCGTCCACCTTACTTAATTCTGTTTAGTACAGGCATCTTTCTGTCTTGTGTTGCCCTATAAGAGACCCATCCTTCTTCACTGACCTTGGTGCCTGCAGAGTTGTTGCTCTCACATATTCTCACTCCTCTCTCTGGCTGCAATTGCACAGGGTATTTTTTTTTTCCTTCTTAAATACGTTGTTCCAGTGGTGCTGCCACTGTTGCTGATGGGCTTGGCATTGGCCAGCAGCAGATCTGTCTTGGAGCTGGCTGGCATTGGCTCTGTTGGACAGGGGGGAAGGCTTCTAGCAGCTTCTTGCAGAAGCCACCTCTGTAACCCCCCCTGCTACCAAAACCTTGCCATGTAAATCCAATACAGCCATTTTAAGTAGGAAGCACTATGGAGGCCCTTGGATTTGTGGGTTCTGCTCTAACACGTATGTTGCTTAGAAAATTCAATAAGGGTCTATAATGTCATTTCACGTTTTGCTCTACTGACACAACTGAGGGCAAAATTCTGAATATTTTGCCCAAGTACAGCAAAGTATAGAAGAAAACTTCTAGGGGGGTGAGTGAAACATCTTCAGGTCTTCCCCTGCATTGGCAGTTCAAAGAAATAGATTTTCTTTTCCTTTGTGGAACAAATTTACTTAAGGTAATCCAACCTAAATAAACCTTCACTTATATTTTTACAGTCAAGATCCAGGACAGGAGTGTGACTTTAACCTTAACTCTACTACCCAGAGAAGTACCACTGTCTCTACTGTACATTCATTCCACTTTTGTGGCAGTATTCAAAGTCATCCATCTCCAAGGATCCTCCAGTTCAAAGATCAAGGACCATTCAGTTTATAAAACTATAATTAGGAGTGGTGAGCTGGGACCATTGCAGATTTCATATACTCCTTCTCCGTTGGAAAAGAGTCTTTAAATCTGCTGTTTTACAACTTAAAGGAAGGGTTGTCTTGATTAATTCATTTGGTCATAGTCCTGAAGCTGACAAGGCATCTTCTAGGAATTTAAGCCCCCTGGGATCCCTGTCATCAGTTTTTAAGTGTGCTTTTGTGTGTGTGTGGTGTTCTTATCTGGAAACAGTCTGCTTGAATTACAGCATTCATCTTATAAGCATTTGGCATTTTCTGTTACATGAAACTGAGAGGTATTTCTTTGCTATCAGTCTTCTATAAAGCTTTTCAATCCAATGACTTAATTCAGGCTGGAAGAGAGTGAAAAAAGCTTCTGGACCCAATTCAGGAAAATTCAGGAAACAAGTGTCCAAGCGTGTGTGTAAAATTGCATTCATTGACTTCTGAGTTTTTAGAAAGAAATTCTAAAAATGTCATTTAGCTCCCTAAACACAGGGATGTATGTCAGATCAGAACACTCTCCTGAGAATAATCTCCCTGAAACCAAAGTACAAGCCTTGCAATGGTTACTCCAGATCCTGCAAAACAGGTAAAAAGGTGGAAGATTGTGAAGGAACTGGGAAATTCCCTGAGTGTCTCCAGGACAACTCTCCTTCTGCAAAACCAGTCTCATGGCGTTGTGTCCTCCCCACTTTATTACTCCTTGTAAACGTCTCTTAAAGCCCCTGGGTAACCAGTGAGAGGGATGTGCTGGGGGAAAAGGCATTTCTGAGTGCTGCAAAAGAGGAAGGTTTTGCTATTACACCCAGGAATATAACCCCAGGACCAGGCTGTGGCATGTTTTGGTGTGGTGTGGTGCAGTTCAGAATAGTCTACTGCTGTATCGGATTTCTGGGATGTACCACTAAGAACTGTGGTACAACCTCACCCAATGGGATTACTTCTGGAATAAAGTATTATTTGAGTAATGTGAATAATGTCACTACAGCCAGGTCTATGATATGAGTAAATCTCCCTTTTCATATGAACTATAGTCCTTGGAGGGGTGAAATATAATCCTGAACAGAGGCTCTATTTACCACTTAAGCCCTATTTTATGGTTTAAGTGCTGACCTTGTACTGACCCTCAGTACAGGGCTGAATTTCACCCTACAGCAAAAATCTGCTGGCTAGAGCAGCCGATTAAAGAAATTGGGGCTAGACTTTTTACTATTTGCAAGACAATGAAAACAGGCTTATTTTAGACAAAAATGTTTCTGATTTATGAGAATTTTAGTGCAGAAAGGGGCTATTTTGGAGAAAGTCTTGAGATTAGCATTTCAGTTATATTTTTGGCAGGAGAGCAAGGAAGCCATTTCATTAACTTTTCACTGGAAGTTATATATGGAGGGCATTTGTGTACACAGCTGGGCAGCATAAAACAGGAGGGCTTTGTGTGAAAATATCCCAAAATGAAATTTCATTTCTGTCCAACTTGGATGTGCGTTCCTGGGCTGCCGTGGCCAGTTTTGAATGAAACCATTGGAGGGCAGCATTAGGCCCTCACACATTTCCCCTTGCATTTGGAATGGATGCAGAAACAGACCACTGCTGGCCCCTGTGCAAAATCAGTGTCACCTTTTACAGCTTTATGTCAGTCAGATAAGCTCCTGCCTGCTCCCACATATCCATATGGCTGTAATCATCAAGTGATACCAAGAGATTAAATGTTTGTAAGGAACTCCAAAAGCCACATGCTGAGGCTGGTGTGAATTTAGCTCTGCTTTGACCTCCCTTCCCACCAGATGGCTGCTAATCTGGCACTAAATCACTGCCATGGTGGAAAGAGCTCTGGTCCATGTGGAAGAGGCAGTTCCGTGGTTGTGGCTGTGCTGTGTAAGGTGGGAGCATCCCTGAGTCAGCCCCTGGGAGTGTTACTCATCCTTGGGTACTGCATTTCTAAAGGCATGTCTTCTGTAGCTTTCCAGATTTCCTCTAACAACCATGCTTGGTTAGGAGCCCACAGAGGCGTTTCTTGTTTGGGGTGTGATGGTCTGCTTGTTGAACATTTTGTGGGTGCGTGAAACAGATGGGGACACAGGCCCATGCAGAGGAAACTTCTTTAATATTAAGTTCAAGTTTCATTGATCATTCTTTACTTATACATGTATATTCATATTTTAAATGCTTTGTCATTTATGTCACTTTGTGACAAATATCAGGGCAAAACATGTATAAGTGGGGATAATGTGTGTGCTCAGGATTCCTACTTCAGTTTTTCAGGGCAGAAGTGCAGATACCTGCAAAAGTTTCTTTGCAAATGAGCCCCTGTTTCATTCTGCCCTGATGTTTTGTAGATTTTGGCATGGGGAACTCTCCATCTCCATCCAAAACTGTCTCTCATCTTCAAGCACGAGCTCTTCCCCATGGGAAGAGACAAGCAGAGATAACTGCCTCCACTCCTACACAAAATAGGAGTCATTGGCTGGCTTTATTCTTATGTCCCAAGCTTTCCTTGGGTTGGTTCTCATCAGTGCTAAGTTCAGAGAAGCAGAAAAAGAGGCCAACAACTGCCTTTTCTCAGTGCTCATTTGTACCGATTCTGGTTGACTTGCATGTGATGGTCTGATGCATACCCTCCAAACACAGGTTTTCTAATCTGTTGTGTGATCTTTAGAAATTATAGCCCCGAGGAGCGTGCCGTACTATCAGAAAAGATTGCTGGTATAAATTCTTCACCCTGAGACATCTTGGGATAGGACTGTGATTACTTCACCATCCTCATTCGCACTCCCAACCCAAGGAGTCTCTCATGTTCTCTGCATCCAGACTTAAGTGTTCGGTACCTTAGGAGGTACAGAGATATTTTTAGGATTTAAAGTCTACCAAACCTAGAGCACCCACTTGCCAGTCTGCTTCCCTGTTTACATTATCATTGTTGTTCTACAATCCGCTAGGTGCTGAGGGGCACCTCAGGCCCTTCTACAAAAAAAGGCTTGCAGGGTAAGCAAGAAATAAAAGAAAAGGGAAAATGTGCCAATGTCTACTTTAAAAATACAGTTGAGGGCCATGACTATATAGATGTTTCTCTCCAAGACTGTGCTGGGTTGTGTAGTATTATTTTTTCCATATCATCTTAGATTCCCATCAATCTTCTGGTGCACTTGTGGCAGGGGTGCGAGAGTGCAGCAGTGGGTGCAAATGACTTACTGAGAGGTAGAGCCGTGAGTAGGACCCTTTATGCTTTTCCTGCTGATACAGAAAGATACAATTCTAGGTGCCTAGCCCAATGTTTTTTTCTATAGTACTTTTCACAAGGCTGATTTGGTTTCTCTTTTGCTTTTTTGTCTTCCAAAACAAGTAGAAGATAAATAACTGGCAGCCAGATTAAAATCCTCCTCCCCCCTTTCCTGGTAAAACAGCTTCTAATGTTGAAAGTCAACAAAAAAGCAATTGGTACCTTATTTTGATGTTGACCTGCTGCACTACCAGTCCATGAGCTATTACTTTGCAAAGCATTAGGAAAAAAAAGAAGTCTAGGAAAGATACTAAAGCCACAGCCTAGTCTATATTTTTTGTTTATTTCTGATACAATGTGGTTCATGATTGTTTCTTTTAGAAGGAAGAAATAATCAATACAAAACCATGAATAAAAATAACTTTTCTTTAAAACTGGATGCTAAAAGAACATACAGTCTTCTTACTGTGCCTGATGGAAACAGTACAAGTCTGTTCTCCACAATTCATTGTTTATTGGAATGCTTGAAATCTATACATGAGGTATTTTTAAAACATTTAAACATAGAAGTTAAGCTTCTGCTCCTGACAATTTGGTTCACCATATTCTAAAAACCCACTGTGTACCACAGAAGTGCTTAAAGCGAAGAAACATCAACAAAATTTTTTTAAAAGCAAACTTCAATATAAGATAATATAACATCCATATTCTTATCTCAAGGAAAACTTCCTTTCCTTATGAAACACATTGCAGCTATTTATTGACTCAGCTGCTGCACAAGACCTTCAAGGCCCAATTCTGCTCTGTTGCACTTTAGAGAGAAGAGGTGCCAATAGACAGTTTGGCTCTTCCTCGGATTAGCTTCTCCAAGTAGAAAATGATCAAAATGTTACTAATGATCCAGGAGCTCTGGATGGTGTCTCTCCTTAGGAAGTGGAAAGCATTGTGGATAAGCATCACCAAAGCGAAATGAACTCGGGAAGGTACAGGTGGAGAGATGCCACCTGGCTACTGGAGAAGGTCTGGACCAAAGGATAAATAACCCTATGGGACTCTGAGGGCCCATGCCATTGGTCTTGTCACACTCAGACCAGTTAAAGTCTCCTGTACCTTTGTACTCCTTTTTCAAAGTTGCAAATCTCTTGTGCTCTACTCTCTTCTGATGGAATAGATATTCAATTCAGTTACCTGTTTACAAGCTAAAGTGCAATGCTGTCGTGTAGGATCAGACCCAGATCTCGCTCAGCTCTATCGCTCTCCGTGATGCTCAAACTGCAAATCTTCTGTTTGCAGATTTTTTTTACTCAAGTTAGCTGACACCTTGCAATTGGAGGGGTTTGGGTGTCCAGCCAAAAGCCTGCACGTTGGCCAGTCAGCTCTGCTCAAGTGCGCAATTTTCGTTCTGCCAAAGTGCTGCATAAACAATGACGACCGCGAGGCAGAGACATTAATTTGGGCCTACTTCATTGCAGCCCCTCTTACAGCTAAATGATCTAACCTACAATTAACTACATGATCTTAAAATAGCGATACACACTTTACAGATGACATAATAGTGGCTATAAACGAGCGTTTTCCTCAATACCCCCGAAGTTAATGTTTTCAAAATATGAGGTCACTTGTTGAGTCTTCCCCAAATACTTTTGTTAGGATTAGATTATAACTCTTCTCATCAAAAAACTTAATTTGCACCTAACCACAGATATTTAATTTGCATCACATGCATCTTGAAAGTCCTTGAGACTTTATTTCATGTTCTTCTTGTGTGTGTATGAAATAAAGTAACTCTGCTATGACCAACTAACATATATAAATGTGTAATAAGCTATGTACTAACTTGACAAATCAATTTTTCCAGCAAGAAATATGGCCTAAGAACTTTTCTCCTTTATACATACAGGCATGTGCGATAAGAAAACTGTTAGAATTTTATGTCTGTCTTCTAAATAGTTTAACTAATAGAATGTAGCATTTGAAATACCAGTATTTAACACAAATTATTCACTTAATACCTGCCATTTTTCAGCCTTTAAAACTGGAAAAGTCTCCTATATTTATTTTTTATAACTTCTCTACTTCTGAGAGTTTATATTTCATAAGCCGCCGACAACTGATACTACTTTATTCTAAGATAACACACTGCCAGATCCAAAGATTCAGGGTTGATCTTTACTTATGTTTGAGAAAACCAAACAAATATTAATCAAATTCAGCAATAGCTTGAGTTAATAAAAACTTTTCATCAGAATTAGGATGACGGTCCATACTTTGTAATGGTTTAACAGTTCATGTCAAATAAAACTTCCCCAGGGATGCAAGAACATCAGAAAAAATGAGCTTTCAGGTTACCATGAATTGGGTAATCTAGGCCTTTCTGTAAGCAAATGTACACACACGTTTTGTAGAAGTCAAGCTATGGAATTCATGTGGCAGAAATTCCCGGTCATATTTAAGCCTGTAAAGTATTATAGCTTTTTCTTTGAAAAATAATTTTTAATAAATGAGAAATATCTCTGAACACAAAACAGTAACTAATAACTCAGTAATGTAACTTACCTTTCTTCAGCCAAGAAATATTTTGCTTGTCATTTTCAAAACGTTCTGCTGGTTTGATTTTTACCTTGTCTGTCTTGGCTTCTGACATCTGAAGGGGAGAAAAGAATTTTGGGATGTCAAGTTCTTTTAAAGAAAGTTTCTGACAAGGAAATATGTTCTCTGTTTAGGTTTCTGTTATAATAAATTGTGATTACTTACACAGACACTTTTTTTTTTCCTGCAGATTATTGATACTAGGTAGTACCTCAGTTGTAAAATTTATGTTCTGTTCCTAAATGCTTTATCAATATTACATAGTTGTTGTTTGTAGATGGATTCTTTTGTAATGTAACTATAAATTACATTATGAAATGAGTGATATGCTCATAGCATGCTGGTAATAGATGTACGTATAACACACAGAATAGATACGGTCTGGCTAAAAAGGAGTCATCCAGTCTGCCTGTTTATTGTGGTTCAAAGTTGCTGTAAAGCCTGCTGTCGGAGAGGTATAATTATGTAAACAATGATAAATATTTATAAAGCCAACTTGAACAAAGTGTATAAAAAAAAAAACAATCTTTATGGCTACTTGGAACAATTTATTTGCTGTAATGCGAAGAATCCCATGCAAGTTACAGTACCTGAGGGTATTATGTATACAGTAGCTATCAGCCCGTACACGGTGGTTCACTTCCATTGCCTGCTAGGAATAAGATTAGGCTGTCCAGGCTTCTTCTAACTGCTTTATATTTTCCCTGAATCCAGTTAGCTAAAGCATTTCTCTATTTTTTTTATTATTTTTTTTTTTTACCTGTATCTTCCAACCGGGGGTGAAAGCAGCAGGGCTCAGACGGTGAGGAGGAGGAGGAGTGTTTTCGGCCGAATCCCTCGCTGTGTGTTGATGTCCAGCATTCCCATACACTGACAAAACCGAAAGGATGAGCAGTGCACTCTCTGCCTGCCTGCTGTGTGGTGCTAGATTTGTCTTGCTGCCAGAATCAGCCAACTTATTGCTGAGGGTTTTTTTTTTTTTCCTTCCTCTTTTTGTTTGCATGCACTCCTAGAGCTGGCTAGGGTCGGGAAGGAGGGGGGTAATCAGCATCCCAGTGCTAGTAGAGGGGTAAAAAAGAAAAAAATCAAAAAAAAAAAAGTCAAAAGCTTTGCAGAAAGAAAAATTGGTTTGGAAAGGTTATTATTGCAGTTTGTCACCCAGTGAATCTGCAGGAAGAGGAAGAAAATAAAAAGGGAGCCAGGAAATTAATAGTGACAAATCAGGTAAATGTGTCAATGTTTTGGCAAAATGGAAGTTAAAATACTGAAGGAACGTAGAAATTAGACCTAAAAGTCTATTTACAGCTGCCACCTCAGCAAAGAAAAGGTCTAATCCCGTGGTGAGCTGAGTGCTGTGACTCTCCTGAGCTCAGGAGGGTGAAATCCATCATCACCATGGAGGGCACGTCTGCAGAGATGACCAGTCCTTACCTCCACTGCAACAAGGTCGAGTGGTCTCCAGCGGGGACAGCCCTTGTGCTGGGTGGGCTTGATGGTCAGCAACGCAGAGGGAACAGGGTGACAGCCTGGACAAAGCCAGACCTTGAAAACACTAAGAATTTAGGGTTATTAATTGGATTTAAAAAGTCTCCTGCCGTAGTTAACAGCAATATGGCTCTAATATTTGTAGGATTAGAGTCAAGACCAAAGAAAACAAGATTTTGGGGTAATTTAAAAAAGTAAGAAGCAACATCTACAGAGCAAAAAGAAAATGTAATTCTGCATCCCAGAACTGAATTTTGAAAGTGTTGGTTGCAGAGCACATTCGGAACTACTCAGTTATCTTACCTTTTAAGCAATATTTACAAAATTTCAAGCAGTATTTGTCACCAGATACTATAATCCAAGATCCCAGTGCTTAAGTGTGGCCAATAAATAATAACAT
This sequence comes from Limnodromus scolopaceus, assembly GCA_028565335.1. Lineage (NCBI taxonomy): Eukaryota > Metazoa > Chordata > Aves > Charadriiformes > Scolopacidae > Limnodromus > Limnodromus scolopaceus. Next base: position 10,776,375 of record JAOXNO010000003.1, read on the forward strand.
ATTCCCTTTGTTATGACAATTATCTTCCTCTACTCTCCCCATCACATGTCATTCTTACAAGAAAAAAATATTTTCTTTCGTTTTTTAAATCTCCTGTGCCAACATGACTGAGATTCTTCTACCATCTTTAGCTAATTGTGAATTGCATGGTAAGTGCCTACTTACATCTCCAAATTGCAATGATTAGTCTTGCATGGTTTGAAAACCTATTTTAAGCAGGGTACTTTGGGAATAATTGCAACCACAGGGGGGAAACATCTAGGGCTAATATTTTAAGATCTTTGTTCCATTCCCCTTGGATGCAGCTTTGAGAATCACGTATTTTCAATTGCCGTTCCCTTCTTTATCCCAGAAACACTTACCTATTTTTTCCATGGTTGTTGCACCTGCAATGCTTTAAATTTATCAGTGGTGCTGATTCTTCAGCTGGGTTTGTCAGGGCAGGCTATAGAGCTCCTGGTGGGTCCTCATAAAATCAGCTGGGCTCCATACACATCAGCCAGACCCACCTGATTGCAACTTGGACCTGATGCTACTGTGCATTTCAGAGGCACTGTTTAAAATTAAGATAAGGGTTGTTTCTAAAACAAACTAGAGAGAAAATTCTTTCTCTCTAGTTCATTCAGCACCTCCTCCCTGTTTTTCTAGAGACTTTGTCAAAATCCTGATGTCTCACAAAGAAATTAAAATAAACAAGAAAAGCCCCTTCAAAACCACAGCCCTGAAAACTGCTGCTGTTTGAAATTGTGGCCCCTGAAGTCATGTCCTTAAGGGTTTGGTTTTTTTCTGAGCAGGAGCTAGGAGTGAGTCCAGACTTGGCCTCTAGCAGTGCACGAAACCAATTTAGACAATACTAATTTGAGAAAACCAAGCAAACACAAAGCTGGCTTTATACCAGACTTCCACAAAGATAATGCAGATTTCTGTTCTGAGATGGTCCCTTCATCTGCTGTTCTCAGCTGAGATGCCATGTACGACCTCTCTGCATGTCGGTAGCATGCAAATCTGCAGAAGTTACCTAAGCTTAACCTCAGGAAATAGCCCACCAGCCAGTTAAGAAAACATTAAATGAGTTTCCTATTTGGAGTATTCTCCATTGCTGACATACAATTAGTGGTCCTCATGTTTTCAATCCAAGAACATTAAATGTAACCTTCCTTAATCTCAGTCAACTCCAGTTTTCTACCAAGGCATGCTTCTGTGTGCTATTTTTTTTGCTTCATTTAATTAAGATATTTTGGATAAATGCATCAACAATTCTGTTTCAATCTTAAAGTAGTTAAAGGAAAGGCAGGCTTGCCATGCATCCTCGGTGATGCCAGCCTTTGCAAATGAGGAAAAAAACATTATGAGAGAAGGTCATTAAAATATTGAGTAAACTTATTTCTATTAAAGCTGTAATTGAATTTTTAAAGCCATGGCCGATTTTAAACACCAAACTTTAGTTTATGGTTTTATAATTCATTTCACTTTTATTTTATAGGTTTTATTTTATAGCTATTAAATAGCTATGGGCCATCACTTGTTCCTTTTCCTTCCAGATTGTGAAATAGGGCATTTATATGGAGGATTAAAAAAAAAAATAAAATCATAATTCTAAAATAGATGTGATATCAATCAGTTGCCAGATAAATGTACTGTATCAAGTGCTTGTTGAGATTTGAGAGTATACTTTTCTGGTCTACTCAACTGGGAGTGCATTCAAGTCTTTGCAGAGTTGGAGAACAATAAACTTTAATACACATCAAAGCAGAGGAAAAACCCTCATTGTTGGTCCTAGCAAGTGTCAAAACTGTCAAGGTTTTTTGGTGTGCTTAATATTGTCAGGAGTCCGGAGTCAGATCCTGTCCTGAGACTAAGGGAGGATGTGTAGCCACGACTGGGAGAGCTTTTGGTAACATCCATAGGTACCGCATTTACAATGTTGTATTTCACCACTTGAAGTGATTTTTGACTTGATGATATGAACTGTGTGCCCAGAAGTTGAGTTTTCCAGTGAGAATTTTCCACAGCACAGCATTAGATTAAGCAGTTACTTCTTTCTTGCACAATCCAGGTAAAATTTAGTTGCTTGTCCACTGGCAAGTGGCGCTCTGTAGCTTTGGAATACCCTGCACTGCAGTAAATGTGGTTTAAAAAAAAAAAAGAAAAAGTATGATGAAACTATGCCTTTGCTCCCTTTTGCACCCTGGGGTGATCATTTCCAATAATAAAGTGAGTATAATGTGATGTGCCCTGTCAAAGTTAAGGAATCTTTTCTTGATCATGCATCTGTAGGTAGAATATTAAGTTGTGGGAACACGATATACAGCCAAATTATCCTGGTGATTACATGTAAAATGCATGGTTTTTTAGCCGAACCATCATGTCCTGTGAGTGCTTCAAATGCAAAACAGCCTGTTTATAGAGACTACCTCAAACTGGCACTGACAAATGATCTATATGCTGCAGAGGCTCTGAGCAGTACAAAGACAGTAGGATTTTACTTCCCATCACTCTGCTTCAGAGGTGCTCTACATAATTTTTCAGTAACTCAGTGTCCTGCAAGGGGAGACATGGGGCTTTATTTCACTTTTCCTCACCGTGCCACAGTAGGTTGGTGAATGTCTGGGAACATGCTTAGACTGGAGGGATGGAATCATAGAACGGTTAGAGGTGGAGGGGATCATCCAGTTCCAACCCCCCTGCCCTGGGCAGGGACACCTCCCACCAGACCAGGTTACTCAAAGCCCCATCCAGCCTGGTCTTGAACACCTCCAGGGATGGGGCATCCACAACTTCTTTGGGCAACCTGTTTCAGTGTCTCACCACCCTCACAGTAAAGAATTTCTTCCTAATATCTAATCTAAGTCTTCCCTCTCTCAGTTAAAAACCATTACCCCTCATCCTGTCACTCCACTCAGTGATAAAGAGTTTCTTCTGTAGGCACTTTCAGGTGCTGGAAGGCTGCTATGAGGTCTCCCTGGAACCTTCTCTTTTCTGGGGAGAGGAAAGAGGGTTGGCAAAGGCAGGTTAGCATAGAGGTCACTAATAATGTAGAGGAAATACAAACCAGTCAGATTAAGAATGCTCCATATTTCGCTGAACAGTAAAGAAAAGAGAGGGACTGTATGTCTTCCAGGAGGGGAGGTTACTTGGTGTCTGTGCTAGAAGGTGTGATGGAGACAATGTTAGGAGCAGAAGCTGAAGGGCAAATGTGAAATAAAGTTGGGAGGATGGTGCTGGGAGTGGTGCTGGGGAAGGGAAGGCAGAAAGAACCAGCCTCTAACCCTGGAGCCACAAAAACCCTGTCCAGGCTGGAGAAGTGTCTCTGAATGCAGCACTAGGCTTTGGCCATTTTTCCTCCTACCAGCAGCAAACTCTTAGAGACTCCAGTCAAAACCAAGGCCTGTAGTTTATAACTACTTTATAGTAACACATGAGCTATGTGCACCTTCGTATAGCCTGCCTTCAAGCTGAAAATCCTCCTGTGCTGTTTAATGTTTTGTCCATCATGGGCCACGTTCTCCATTACTTCTCTGTGTTCTGTCTTCATAGATTCTTCTGTGTTGCCCTGACATTTAGGTGGGTGCTTTTGGGAGGAAAGTACCTTAAATCCAAGAGGTTTAAAAAACCCTGGTAAATAGTGTGTTATGGGACAATTTGCCCTTTTAAAGGTTTGGTGCATTTGGGAAGGAGAGTGGGACAGGTGCCTTGGGTGGACCTCTCTGCGCCAAGGGACATCTGCTGCAGGAGACCTTTCCAGACAAATATTTGAAAGTCTCTTGGGCATTACAACAAAAAATGGGAAAAACTTGATGAGATGGTAAATAAGCTGAATAATGTAATTGCTTCATATCACAGTGTATACTGGTGTAAGGAATGTGACCACCACATGGAGGGGGTGTATCCTTTGGCAGATGGGTGTAACCAACAGTAGTTAAGACCTTTCTGGGGGTGTATAGAAGTTTGTATAACAGGTGCAAAAAATGAAGATTGTATCTTTCTTGCAACAGCTCATTACTACTGTCTAGAAACCTCGATTATTGCAAGGCCCCTAGTTGAATATATTTACAGGAATCTTAAAGAATCTCAGGAGAACATTTACTCTTTGTTTAGCTCAACGTAAGATTGACTTTCTGTGTGTCTCCTTGCCAACAGTCAGCCAATCTGTTCTTGCAGTCCCATGAAGACCTCTAGGTACATGAAACTGCACTTTCAGGGATGGCACGTGTGCCCTCACAGGTTGTTCCTTTGCAGGAATCCATGAAAACCTTTAATCTCTGTCTCTTCATGGTTTGATGAGCTACAAGGCAGCTTCTTGAGTATCAGTTGACTTGTTTGTGTGCATAAGTACGTATGTAGGACCATAGAGAAAAATTGCTCCTGTATTCAGCAAGTGCAGGCTGTATACTGGGATTGCTGACAGCCAGATAACACTGTCTTTAACGTTATTTGCAAGCCAGGTAGGTGCAACAGTGATTTGCTACATCTTCCAGCATATATAAAAAGCTAGTGCCAAATATTTTTTAATGAAGAGGAATCTGAGCACTTATGGATTCCTTTGCTGACCAGCAAAGCTTGACAGCACCTCTCTAAACAGCACTATCCCAGACAAGATGTCAGTGAAAGCACTGCACTTTTTAAACAGAGAGAAAACTGGTTTAAGTGTTTTTCCTTCGTGCTTTTAAGTAAGCTGCTTCCCAACAGTGGTTGAAATGTGGTCGCCTTCTCGGAGGTGCTGAGTAGAGCTGAGGAGGAGGGGTTTTGTCTAAATTACACTTATAAGAAAAAGACAAAATTAGACCTCTACTTTATTTTCAGGAAGATGTCAAGGGAACTTGTAGCTGACTCGAGCTCAGCACTACTATTTCTCAGCTAACCATTACTGAAATGAGTTTCTTTTTCTTTTGCTAAGTTTATTTGCCTTTGCTTAAATCCTTAACAGGCCAGAGCGAAAGCAGCAGTAGGGAGAAAACAGCAACTCTGTGAACACTTAGGTAGGCTCTCCCTCGGGTGCAAGAAACCTCAGGTCAAGCTCCTCAATGATTATGCTAGTTTTTAGTTGGAGTGAAGCAGGTCTAACAGGAGAGACTAAGAAATTGTCCTAAAGGAACAGATAGGTTGGTGGTTACAGGAGTTACTTGGGATCTTCCTTGCTAATGCTTCTATGAGATGCTTTGTAAAGGTATGTGATTTGAACTAGTGAAAGGAGAAAAATTGTGAAGTCTTAAAGTTTTGTGGAAGAGGAAATATGTTTCCTGCCTGCATGCACACAACTGCAACTGAAGTCAATGTGAGCTCTGGGAGTTCAGCACCCTGGAAATGGGGCCTGACGTCTAAATGAAATTGAACTTCAAAAAGAAAAGTAGTTTTCTGGCCCTTTTGGAGCCAAACAAAAAAGTATTTATTCTATTTGATCAGCTATTCACAAATGATGCCTTTGTATCTTTAAAATAACTACAAACCAAATTTAAAACTGGAAGCTCTCATCTTTGATGTTATCTGCAGATAAGATAGAGCTTTGAAGCACTAACAGAGACTAATTGGAACAGAATACCAATACAACTGAAAATTAATGGAAAACACAAGAACTGTTTGGAGCGCTATCACTCTAAACCAGGAACATTTCTTTTCAAATGCTATAGAATTTCAGGAAAAAAGTGGAGTTCTCTGGAGTGTAGATGAAAGAGGAGAATTGTCTGATTCAATGTAGCATGATACTTCAAAAACAATCATAGGTTTAAAGTTATTTGTATGTATTCATTGTATTTTTAAGTATCAAATTCTTTCAAATGTGTAACAGGCTGGAGGAGGGTGGGGAAGGTGTGTCACAGATGAAATAGTATCGCATTCATATTTCTATTTGAAACTGCCATTTTTCCCCCTGTTTTGTTTTGAAGACAGAATTTCTTTCCATCCTGAGCTTGAAAAGAATTTGTCAAAGTTGCTGGAAGGGAAGAAAAAAAAATAGTGCTATATATAGAAAGCAAGCAGATGAGAATAGAGCAAAATTATATCTGCAATCAACCCTAGACCTGAACATAGATAATAAATTGTCATCAGTCCTAACAGTATGCAAGCGATACAAATGAGACTAAAATTTGCCCTGGAGTGTCAACTTATTTTTCATATGGCAAGCCTGCTCTGATGCTCTACAAGGTTTGGTTGGCTTATGATGAGTTAAACCAGGGAAGTGCAAGAATAGAGTGGAAATGTGCTTTGGAGCTATTCTGGGGATTGGCTTGCCCTGGCACAAGCTCAGGCAGTGCTTTGGATGTGCTGCTTCACACTGTGGGCAACCTCAGGCCCTAAACTGGGATGATCCTTTCCAAGTTTGCCGAGGTAGTGGAAATTGGGTATGTATTTTTGCGTCCTTGCTCCTGGTAGCATCTGAAGGCAGTGTGCTCTCTAGATCTGTCCAAGAAACCCACTTGATATTAAAAGAAAATTACTCTAATTGCTTAACCAAGTACCCTGATATTAACTGATGCCAGTACTGAGGTTGCTCAGGCAACCTTATTTCTACTCCATTCATTAACATACTAGGTGATCATATAACTGAAGCTATTAATTTTTACTTCAGACCATATCTTGAGTTGAAACAAGGATTTGGACAAGACAGCTTGTCCCACCATGGAAAACCCAGGGACAGGGTTTCAGAGAGTTTTTCAAATACAGTGCATGCTTTGGTGAAAATGTGAGGAGCAGGAGGTATATGTCTGTTCTGAAAAATCTAGCAAATGTGAGAGAAATATCCTTTGAAGAGAATTGCTTTTCTGTGGGGTCCCAGCATGGAAACTCTCTGCCTTCTTGGGACCCTCTGCTGTCTCACCCTCACAAAGGTTACCCAGGCAGCTTGGTCTCTATATGCATGGTCCCACATATCCATTTCTTTAGCTGTGGTTCTCACCTTGAGCAGCATCTCTCTCACCAGAGGGCTATCCACTGACTTCTGGGGAGTGGTCAGGTCTTCATCTTGGTTTAGTTGTGAAACGCCATCTATCCTTGTCAAAATTGCAATCGATAACATTGTTGATGCCATTGCCTAAATATGTTTCAAACCACAGTAGCTGTTCTGGTTTCTCATCTGGTTTTCTACCTGAATAGTCATTGGTTCTTAGCTAATCCAATAGTTGACTGCATTTTCAAATATTACCTGGGTGGTAGAACATAAGATTAGTGTATTTTTGTAAAAATGTCCTTCTGTGCAGCTTGGGTGAAAAGCAGTCTAACACTCTTATTCAACTGTGCTTAGTTTTGGTCTTGAAAGCAAATGATGTCTCTTATCTGTAACACTAAAAAATAGTACAGTATCAGCAGCTTTTGTTTTAACGCCTATTGCTTTTTCTTCTTGAGAACCTGGAATTTTGCAATTCTGTTAAGTGCTTTTTTTCTCCAATAAATATTCTGCACGGTTGCTATATTTCAGTTGTTAGGTTTCTCAGGGGATAAAGGCAGTAAAGAAAGAAAATGAATAAATAAACAGCTCAAAGTCTTGAGTGTCCAAAAATATTGCAGTATCTTGATTTGAATAATCGAAAGTTGAGACACTTATTTGGGTACATTTCATCACATCGAAAGCTTTGCATGCAAATCTAAAGTCTGCCTTTCCCTCCAATTCCTTTGAACATTTTCATTTACTTTCTTTTTCTGTTTTGTCTCCTCCAACAAAAGGGAAAGTCTACATGTTATTTACAAATAAAGTTAACAACTCTTTTATTCAATGTGAAAAAAAAAAAAGGAATAGAATGAGGAGAAGGATAATCTTCCCACATTTTTGCAATGTCTAGGTTAAGATCCCTTGATTTTCTTCTTTTGTTTTACTGCAGGAATATGAGAAATATCTACCTTTGTTTGATGTAGATCTCTTTCAGAATATTTTAAGCTGCACTTCTCTTAGTCTTATCTGGAAATACTGAAAATAATTGATCTAATTAAAAACAGCAACAAGACCCCTGCTCTCAGTCCTTTATTGGGAAGTTGAACTTGGAGGGGCGGGGGGGGCTTATTGCAGTCATCCCAAATGAGAGCACTTTAGTGGACTTCTGTTTCTAATTAAACTCCACACAAAGCCAAGGTTCAGCGGAGTCTGACTTCTCTCAACATCTGAGAATGCCAAGAGGGTTCGTTCAAATGATGTCTTTGGTCCAGATCTGTTTCTGTGTCTGATCACAAAACCAAGGAAAACATTATAAGGAAACTTGAATGAGGAGGAGAACCTCATTCCTACCATCCAACCAGGCCTTGATTTTTCACACAAGCTGCTCTCCATAACCTCTTTCTGCCTAATTCTTTATTTCACGCCCCCCATTCCCTTTAGCTTGTGTCATGATCTAAAACCCTGTTGACATGAAATGCACTGAATGAACCCAGGAGCACTTCTAAACATCCTCAGATGCACCTGTATCTCCAGGTCTGTCCCAAATACGTGGAAAAGAAACCCAAACTCATCAGTTGGATAAGGTGGTGGTACGAACGGAGGGAGCTGGCTGGGTTTGGGGCGGTGCCGTGCGTCAGCAGGGAGCCTGACACAGCCCTTGGAGGAGATGATGAGTGACATGAGTACATCGCGATGGGGGCCTCCAAAGGCTCTCTTTGCCTGGCCCAGCTTGTTTGACAGTACTTAATTTTTAACATGTGGAAATTTCTGAAATATGCATCTTAGAATATCTGCTTAGCTTGCCTAGAAAGCTTTAATAATTAATGGAAATTCAGAGTTGAGGTATAGTAATGATTTATACGGGGAGCTGTCTTTACACAATCTGCTCTCAAAGCTTTCTAGAGTATTACTCTTAGTGTCTAATTAACTTCCGAAGAGTGATACCACTCCTTTCACTACACTGATTGATCAAGGGCTTAACTGCAAGTCATATTTTCCAAGTGATTCCCCAGTGTCCTCTCAGCTCTTATGAGTTCCTGCTGAGGAACAGAACTGTCTTGGACATCAAGAACTACTTTCAAGTTTTCAGATACAGTGTCTCAGATGTTAGGGTGTTGCTGTTTAGCCCACGTAGCCATAGCACAGAAATTTCTAGTCTTTAGGTATGGCTTTGTATGGTATGAGCTAAATATTCTTTTTCCCAGTAGCAAGTCTTCCTGGTACATCTTTTGGAGCACGTCCCTTTCGCTCTGTGGGATTCATGGGGACAAAGATACACTAATATGCTAAATTACATTAGAATTTCAAGTAACTAATAATGACTTGGAGCTAAGACGTGGTATTGCAAGTAGTTAGTACCATATCTGTTTTCAGGCTGTTGGGCATTTTAGGAGTTTAAATAAACGCTATGTGAGAATGAAAAGGAAAGATGACAGGACAGTGGAGGTGGTCTCATGCACTTCAGGGTTTGTTCTTACTGACGCTAAATTTTGGCTGTTGCAAGTGACGTAAAATCCTAGAGAGCCACGTACACAGGAAACGTCAAGTGCAGCACAACTCTTTCAGGCTCACTCTCTTTTGAAGAGGACATCATTTTTAGGGTCACCAGAGGGTACTGGGCAAAAATGCACATTTTGCTAGTATTTAATTCTTTATTTAAGACTGGTTTGTCCCACAGCTTCCCTGTTCCTTGCTCATAATCTCAATGGATCTCTTAGTTTTTGGCACAAATTACATTGTTATAAGTAACCAACATATTTTATAAATATTTTCTCTTCCATAGCTAAGTTTCCATTTGATATTGGCAGCTCACCCTTAGCTGGTGAAGCAGACCTTGAAGAGAGGCTGTTTTTTTGCAAGCAGCCCAGTCGTTCTTGGGCCACAGACAGACCACCCTGACCCCAGGATACCATACTACCACTAGCACCTTTCTTCAAATATATTAAGTTCCAAAATCTGCTCTTGTCTTAATCTGTTGCCTCCCCATTTCTGGTGGTGAAAGCGTCTTCTCCAGCGCAGGCTGCTCTTACACCAGTACTGGGAGTGCCATGTATTCCCAGGATATTTTTTTTTCCATCCTTTGCACAAAGACTGTCCCTTCAACTTGCACCTAAGGGCTTTGTGATGATGGCACTGACTTTGGAGAGTGCGTTCAGACTCATCTATAACTGACAGCTACCAGCTTGTGAGTGTCTACTTCCTTAGGATCCAAATATCCCTCTGACAGGATTAATGGCCCCACCTTTTAAGAAATTAGCTATATCTCCATTTCCTCTTTCCATCCAAACAGCATTTCTGATACTAATAACGTCAGCCAGAGCAAAAGAGGAGATAAAAGCACTGGTGGCAGTGTTCCACATGTGAAGGAAGGTGTCATAAAGTCTTGGAGGACTCATCCAATGTTTGTACCAAAATTAATAACTGGTTTTGTCATTTAAATCAGCCTGGATCCCTAATGTATTTATCCTGAAACTTCATCAGGAAAAAGCTAGTCAGAGAGTCCTATGTTGGAACTTCTTAGAATATTTAATTTCTGTGAAGGAAGATATTCAGTGTATCTCCACAAGTTACAAGCAGAGGTGGATAACTGAATTCAGGAATTTTGGGGTTTTTTTCTTTCTTTCTTGTATGGAGTTATGCTCTTGAAGATCCAGCTCATTCTGTTCAGGTATGAGTGAGTTTGGGGGATGCTTTGACAATTGCCTTATGCTGGAGTTCCCCAAGGAGAGCTACATAGGGACAGATGCACATGTTAGTCTAGCATTTCTTCCAAACTAAAGCATTAAGATTTGATGCAAATTGCATTAGAGCTATCCTACAACAATGCTTCAACTAAATTCTTACTTTACATCTGTTCCCTCTTATTAAAGCAGGTATCTAAAGAAGAAATAAGGATCTTCCCCAAACAGTTGTCCTATTAAAAAAAAAATATATATCTAATTTTGACATCTGATCATCAATTAATGCTTCATCCTCCTATTTGTACTATTACTTTCAGAAAGAAGCAGTTCGTCATTATAAAAAATGTGCTAGGTTCAGGTGGAATACAAATATAATTTATTCCAGATAATAATGTTTTGTCCAAGTATGAAAATGTAATGCTGTGATTGTCTAATGTTCTTTGTTGGCCTAGTACTGCCCCTATGGAGAGATAAACCTAGGGTTAGCTTTTCTGCAGGTTTTGTAAAGCCAATCTGTTGTGAAAATCCTATCCAAAATCAGTTACAGAAATATTGCCATGTACTCAGAATCATAGGTATGTTTCTTATTTTTAATCTCTTAACAGCATTGGAAGAATCCCTTTAAATGTCTGTATCCTAAACCAGAAGTTTCCAAAGTCTGGCACACCAGCCATACCAGTTTGATATGTCACTGTTGCTGCTTTTGGTGGTGCCTCCAACCTCTGAGTTACTACCGATGAAAAATTTGTGCACCTCTGTGAAAAATAAGTGTTTGCTGGGTATCAGTAAATATTAGCTCATGTAAGAAAGTGGTCTCTCAATGCAGATACCTGTATCTCCTGATGCAAATATCTTGTTTATCAGCCTTCCTCCCTCCTTGTGTTAGAGCATAAAACTGCCTTGGCTTCTAAACACAAAAAAAGGTGGGAGGAAAACCCTTACAAATCCAGGCATACAGTTGTCTTGGTGCAAATGAATAATTTTGAAATGCTCACATCCCAATTACAATAATTTTAATAATAAAATACATTGCCCATAGAGCATGATGTTAAATGTGTGCAGCTCTTTAGAGGAGAAGGGCTGCAGACAGCAACATTTAAATTATGGGGCTTCTCCAGGGTGAAGCTACAGAAGAGCTGATCAGTAAAGCAAGAAATCACTGCTCCAGTGTGTGTAAGGGAAAGAGGTAATAGGGATGCTGCTACCTGAGGAAAAGGGCAAGTCTTCTTGCAGATAAGGGAAGAGAGAGCTGTAAGGGGAGAAAACCATGTAAGGAAAGATTAGAGTTTTTTTTAAAAAGTGGAAAATTATTTAACATTGAAGTTGTATCTCAAGCCAGTCCTGTCTATCCCAAGACCACTGCACGTTTGTAACCTCAACTTTGCAGACCACACTGTTTCTCTTAGATAACAAGTATATGCAGATAGTACGAGGCACAAAAATAAATTAGAAAAGGATTTCTTTAATGCTTCTAATAATGTATTTGGACATGATTATCATAATGAATCTTGTAAAAGGAATTCACTGTTTCCCCTTTTATATGATGTATTTCTGACCTTAACCCACTTGATATGTGATTCCTATTCAGCGAAGGTGCCCATAATAGAGGGGCAAGAAGGATGATCAGAGTTCAAACAATAGGGTAAGAAATGCAGAGTAGTGGGAAAAAGCTTCCATTTTCCCATAAGCTGGGGCATAGAAGATACTGCAGCCTCAGCTCTACAGTATCTTATGAACAAACAAATTATGCATGAGTTTGCTCAGGGGACTACTCAGCTACTCAACAATAATGGGTAATTGCCCTCACAAACTTATCCTCATATCACTCATACACACCAACACTTATACTGAAAAGAAAAGACGCGAAGAACAAATTTCAATATAAAACACATTATTATTATGAAAATGACACATTTCCATTTAACCCTTTTCTAACAAAAAGAACTCGCTGCATTTCAGAGAAAATGGGGCTAGGAAATTTTAAATGTTAGTCTCAGTATTTTCCCTTGGAAGGCATACTCAAGATTGTTTTACTTGGCACATTCTGTACTCTTCATTGTAGCAAAGGCTTGCGGGTATCTAATGACACAATCACAGAATGCCATAGAAATTTGGAACAAAATCCCCATCTTCGATACAATTCAGCAGATTCACGCCATATGGAAATCCTGCTGTTTAATGTAACACCATTAAAAGCCACATATTGCTAAATTCATCTCTCAAAGATTTTTGCAAAAGTTGCAGGAACAATATTATTTCTGAGTTTTTAACCTTTATTCAGCCTCCAGCAATCTTAAGAGTCAAATGTGTGTTTCATAACTGGAAATCCAACTACTTCATATGCTGGTGATATTTTGATTTCTCAAACATACATGGTAATATAATGGTCTTGTCTCCTTCATAAAGAACTTGTAAGTTACAACTTGATCAATAACTGGGAAAGAAATGAACCATAACTAGAGCTCAGTGTCCTAAAATAAGATAGACTAATTTTAATTTATTCTATACATCTTCACCCTAAGCATCTTATTCATTCCTTTTCTTTTCCATATACTCTCAGTTCTAGGTGGTAAGTTCCTGGGCCTGAGACTGTGTATTAACATTTTGAATTGTGAAGCCCTTTGGTATTTCTGGACTGCAAATGAGATCATTGATAAAGCTATTTGTTGCGCAGCCACCCATATGCATTTTTAGTCCATCCCTTTCAGAAAATCTACTGAAGGCAGTTGTTAAGTACATGCAATATGAATAGAGAGAAGGAAGTTTTGGCTGATTTAGTAAAGCTTTACCCAACCTTTTTAACCGGATCTGCATAGATCTTAACTGCTCGTAGGTGCAAGGATTTCCCAGCTTCATCTGCTTGCAAGAATTGCATCAGAAAGGGTACAGGAAATGATAAAGAATCCCCTTTTTGCAGTCTGTTTTCCATAAATCCTGCTGAAATCTGAAGCTATGTTTTTACTCGGTATGAGACACCCAGAAAATGGAGTGTGCATGATGTTTGCCATGCTGAAAGGAGTATCTTTAAACTGTGTAAGATCTCTGTACTAGGGACCTTAGAGGCATCTAAGAAGAGTCCTACATGAGCTGTAAGCTACCTTTTCAATCTGAACCTATTTCAGATTTATCAATTTTCTATGTCTAAAGCTGCTGTAGGGATTAGTATAAGAGTTGAGGTCAACATCTCCAGGTGTGGCAGTCCCAAAGACTTCCAGATGCTGAGCCCTCCTGAACAAATGGTGATCACAGGTGTCTAGAGAAGGGCCAACATCTCTCTGAAAATATTGTTCAGGAAGGATTCAAAATCTCTTCCAAGTCATCAAGAATAATAGCAGGTGACTTAGAACCTGAAAGGTGTTGCAGAGACTTCTGTTGTTTGCATAACTATGTTGGGGAAGAGCAAGATGAGTTGGGGCCAACACCTCCAAGAGTTTAGAGAGGAGGAGTGAATGGATCTAAACTGGGAAGGGAGAGGAAACACAAGCAGCTGTTTGTCTTTAGGTTGTAAATTCATGCTTTATGAGAATATTGACCCTGACCTAGGTGGCCAAACTTATTCTGGTAAATTTTCAGAGGTTGCTTTACACAGTGGTTGGCAGCCTTGTAAGTCCAGAGTTGCAACAGGGAAACTACTGTCTCTCACTTTGTCAATATGAGCAAAATGGGCTTTACATCTCTTTAGTGAAAGCTAGCGTAGCAGCAAACAGTCATAAATGAAAGAATAGCTCTTTTAGTAAGATCAGCACGCTATGAGTAACAAATTACCTGGATGAGAGGAGCACTGGTCCTAGAAACCTTCCCAGATTCTGGCTGGTACACTTCTAGCAAGTCACAGTGTGCCTCTGTAGCAGGACCCAGCGAAGCTGCATTTGAGGGTTGTGATGACATTTGTATGTCCCTAATACATTTATAACCTAGGACAGAGTACCTGTGTGTATGTCTCACATCTTTTTCCTAGTAGATATGCAGAGATTTAAGCAGGTAAAAATGTGTCCACAAAGGACCATAAAGAAGAAAAGGAGTTATAAGGTAATGCAGCAAGAGCACTGATGCATGGTTATTGAAAGTAAAAATGGTTAACATGTGGAAAGAGGTATATAAATGACTGCAAGCCACTTTTTCAAATGTCTTTCCCTGTTGCTCTTAGCAATATCACTGAATATGATCAAATCATTTTTCCACTCCTTTGCCACAGTAACTTTTGCAAGTTAACAGCCATCTTAAAAAGAGGGCACGGGGTCCACAATAGATAATGCACGTTCTGTTGTGCGATTCTCAAACGCTCTTAGGGCTCTTCATGGGGGACTTTAAAACCCCTCACAACTGGCTTGCCTTTGCTCCCACTGGTGTCAGTGGTTAAGAGTCCTGGGGGCTGTGTGCAGGGTCTCTCGTGTGGGGGTGCAGGGTCTCTCGTGTGGGGCTGCAGGACGAGGCCATTGGCTGCAGGTTTAGCAGCACCCAGCGTGTGTCAGCTCCCCATGTGTAAGCCTTGGTATAGTTTTAATTTATTTTTAAGAACACAAAGATACATGATTTAAATATTGTGAAATCCTGTATATATTTTGGCTCAGTCAGTCATATGCCTGTTTACTCACAGATTCCCCAAAATCTGCATTTCCTCAGGCATTCATGTCTTTCAGATTCTTTATGCTGCTTTTTCTGCCTCAGTTATTTGTTAACACCATGCTGCCTGCTTTTCCTTAGACCTAGTGGAATATGGTCTTTCTTGTTAGCCTTGGGTTGATGCATGGTCAGATGATCACCGCTTGGCTCCCTAACGGCGGGGCCAACAGCAGGTACTGCCAAGGTGGGAAACACCTTTCTGGCTTCTACCTGCCTCCATTCCCCCCCAAACAAAAAAACCCTAATTGTGAGCAACATCCTAATCCCATGATGAACCACATGATTCCAAGCACAAATACAGATCTGGTGGAGAATAGATTGAACGCAGCCCTGAGGAGGACTTGGGGGGTGTTGGTTGACGAGAAGCTCAACATGAGCCAGCAACATGCACTCACATCCCAAAAAGCGCCCCCCCCATCCTGGGCTGCATCCCCAGCAGCGGGGCAAGGGAGGGGATTCTACCCCTCTCCTCTGCTCTGGGGAGACCCCACCTTCAGTGCCGTCTCCAGCTCTGGGGCCCCTAGCATAAGGACATGGACCTGTTGGTGTGGGTCCACAGGAGACCATGAAGATGATCAGGGGGCTGGACCACCTCTGTGTGAGGACAGGCCGAGAGAGTTGGGGTTGTTCAGCTGTGAGAAGAGAAGGGTCTGAGGAGATCTTATAGCCCCTTCCAGCACCTAAAGAAGGCTCTAGGAAAGCTGGGGAGGGACTATTTGTCAGGGAGTGTAATGATAGGAAGAGGGGGAAAGTTTTTAAACCGAAGGAGGAGAGATTGAGATTAGATATTGGAAGAAATTCTTTACTGTGAGGGTGGTGGGACACTGTCCCAGGGTGCCCAGAGAAGCTGTGGCTGCCCCATCCCTGGAGGTGTTCAAGACCAGGCTGGACGGGACTTTGAGCAACCTGGTCTGGTGGGAGGTGTCCCTGCCCAGGGCAGAGGGGTTGGAATTCAATGATCTTTAAGGTCCCTTCCAATTCTAACCATTCTATGACTCTATGAGGAAGGGCAAATGAGCCTTGCTTGGCAGCTGGTTACAACTGAGTGATGTAGGCTTGTGTCCTCCCAAACTAGGAGCAGGGTCAGAGCTTTCTAACATCCTGGACAAAAACTGTTTAATGAAAAATGTGTTGAAACTTAAAAGGGGATTGTGAAACATCTCCTTCCTCAGTATAATCTTTGTGTAGGACAGGTTTAGACTGCAGGATACTGGAAGGGCTGGATTATGGATTGCATTTTGCTTGGAAGTATCAGATGAGGAGCAAATGTAGATTGCTGAAGGATTGGGTTTCCCTGCTAGGGGATGGGCACCTACCTCCAGACCTGGGTCTCAGCCTCTCCGTACCACACATTCCTCACTGCAAAGTGGGCAAGCCTTTTCCTCTCCTTTCTCTCCAAACATACCATCCTGGGGACAGGGCTGGGTACCAGTGCTGCGCCTCATGAAACGGGGTTCTGCTTTGGCTTGGAAGGTCTTGATATTAATACATAAATTTTAAAGGTTTAGACACTTTTGGTTCCCTGGGAAAGGTGGACTGCAGGGAAAAAAAAACATACCTGCAGATTTCAGTAGCTGTGGTCTTTCCTGTCATTGAGCAATCTCTGTCATTGAATTCCCCTTTCCTTCTCTTACCAGAATTTTTTTTTTTTAATAAAAAACACAAGTTTAGGGCACTTGCATTATCAAAGAGTTTGCAATCCTGATTAGGAAATCTATTTAACCTGGTGTCAATTGGCCTCCTTGATGTGAAAATCCACCCGAATCCTGGGAGAGAGGGCAGGCAGTGCCCCAGTCAAGCTTTCTGCAGGAATAACTTGTTTTAGAAAGAAGCACAGTAAAAGCAAAGGCGTGCCAAACACTCAAAAAGTGAGGGGAATGTCTCAGTGGAGCATTGAAGGGAATAGATGCTTGTGCTGGTGATGAGATTTTGTTTTAATCATAGTGATAAACCTTTTAATTTTGGTGCACAGCAACAGCGCCTTTAAAAATGAAATAAAGGGTTTGTGACTAGCGAGAGTCCTTGGTGTTGCTTCCAGAGCGTTGCTTGGGCTGTTATTAAAGCCCTGCCAATGGTTTCAAGTGGAACAGCTAATGTTTCAAGTGTTCATAAATAATTGTTTAATGTTCCAAGCACTTTAGGAGCAGGTTTTAAAAACTAGCCTTGCACTGATTATTTCCACTGCTGTAAAAACATTCTTTTGACAGTAGCTTTGTCTGCTACTTAGAGGTTTCTGCAAAAAGGAGAAAATGAAAGCAACCACCATCCCCTATGAGTTGGTGAGGAGGGATGGACCTAGCGCTGGACCTGTAAAAAAAAAAAAAAAAAAAAAAAGAAACAAAAACCCCCATAGAGCTAGAAGATTTCACCACCAAAATTAGGAATAACTTTGTGGTATTGTAAGAGCAGGGACACTTCCATGGCTGGTATTTGAGGGGTGATGATGGCCCATGGTAGGATGGCACTGGCTCTCAGAGAGGTTGTGGGTTGCCTCAATTTACCCATCCCTACAGCAGACACTTTGAAGCAGGGTTAGAGCTGAGCTCTTTTTTCTTGTACACAGTGTAAAACACAACCCAAGCAGAGCCAAGAAATGGGCTTGGTAGTTTAAAGAAAAAATAGTGTAGTAAAAGCAAAGGGCCAGAAGCCTGGGGAGCAGAAATCTTGGGAAGAGGTGGAGCTCTTTGCTGAGGCTGCGTGCAAACAAGGGCTGCCGTATCCTGGTCCTGCTCTGCTTCCCCAGCCGGGGGGAACAGCCCCTTGGGGGGTCGGGAAGGGGAGCAGGATCCAGCCTCGGAGACCAGGAGGATCCAGCAACACCCCGTTGTTTCTCCCACGCTCCCCATGGTTGTCAGCAGGCTGATATGGCAGGGGGGAGACAGTAAAATGTGCAGCTTAAAGCAATCATTTTGGTAGAGGTTTGCACTCTTAATTAGAGATTTTGGTTGCTAAAACCAAGGTGCTTCCCCCCCTCCCCCCCCCACACACACACACTTTTCTTTTAAAGCTGCACTTGGGAGAGTAAGAAACTTTTCTAAGTGCTCATCCCATTAAAGTAAAGTAGGTTTGAAGATGCACCGACTATTCCTAACTACGGTGAACACTCACAGTAGTTCAGAGAGCGCCTTGCAGTTTATCTCAACTTTCTAGGTGTTGTCTGAATGCTTTTCCCTAAGATGATGCTTTAGTGCCATTTTGCTGTTGTGCATATCACTTTCCTTTTTGATGGTTGGAATCCTATTTTAAAAAATAATTTTTCCTTAAAAGATCTGTAGGAGTATATATATTAGCACACACAAATTTCAAGAAATTAGAAATTTCAAGGAATTAGACATTTCTATTTAGGAAGTAGGATTAAGAAATTTTGTATGTGTATATATATTTTTGTACGTAGGTTTGTGTTTACAAATATATATAGAAGCATATATATGTGTAAGCTTACTAAGGATAGTCACAGAAGCATCAGTCATCATGTGGATGAGTGCTTTCAAGATTGGACCTTAGCTCTTAGCCCTCCTGCGAGAATTTAACTAGCAGATAGAATCATCTGGGTTGGAAAAGACTCTTGGGATCATAGAGTCCAAATCTTCCACCACAAAAAAATAAAAAAACAACAAAAAAACCCCAAAGAAACACCACATTCCCCTTTGTTTGCTGTTATAATTTGGAGATAAGAAGCATGACCTTATTTCTGCCACTTATTAGAACTAGATTGTGCAGCAAGACTGGAAGGTTGTGCAAACCCCAGTTACTACTCCGTTTGTGGCCTTTTCTGGTTTGGAATTTTTATATATATATTTTTTTTTTCTCCTCCTTCAGTAGACATGGTCTCTTAAATCTCAGTTCCCTGGGCCGTGCCCAGGTGTAGAGAGGTGGTTAAGCCAGGAGCGAGCTGGGCTGCCAGGGATGCGTTATCAGGAAGGAGGGGGG
>JAOXNO010000003.1:10795626-10817103 GCA_028565335.1 Limnodromus scolopaceus
AGCACCACCAGCAGCAGCTGCAGGCACCTGGCCAGCCCGGCTGGGTATTAAGCATGAAAAATAGCCGGCATTTGTATGGATCAAAGAAAACAATTATGCATAATGGTTGAACAGAAAACAATTGACTATTATTGAATGAGAGGATTGCTCTAATTAATCCAAAAGATATACCCACTGCTAAATGAGGTGAAGAAAAAGCGCAAGAATAGATTTAACTCTGGAGCGTAATATAGCTGAGGCAAGGGGGCAGTTTATGACTAAACACAGTAGAATTTCTGCTTGTAAATGTGATTGCTAACATTTTTTTTTCAGTCACAATTTTCCTAACTTGCAAATGAATCTGAAATATGTAGAAATAATAGTGTCTGTCGTGTAAAATGAATGCGTGTTTTTCTTCTTTAAGGTTTTATTTTTAACTGTCTCTAGTAAAAGTGCGTTAGTCATATTTATCTCACTCATGAAAGAGTCTCTTTCTGTAACTCGCTTCGGATTTAACCCCTTTAAGGTTATCTACAGTGTCAGCACGTTGTCTGCTTTAGGACATCAGCGTCTGTCCCTAACTCTTTATGGATGTTTTATTGACATTTGGAAGGCCATACTGTGTTAAGGAATAAATGTAAATTCAACAAGAAATAGCAGAATGTCACCACTCTCCTGTTTGTGGTCAAGCAATCTTATCAATGCACAGGGAAAATTAAGGCTGAGGAAAGCAGTGGTGAGGAGGGGGTGCTGCTCTCTTCCTTCTTTCTCCAGTGTTTCCTTGCCTCTCCTCATCGTTTCCATTTCCTCTTATATTGCCCGATTCAAAAGATGGATGATCAGTACCTGTGACCCTTAAAATTCTTATTCTCTGTTACATTTACATGGAGATTATTAAATCTGCAGGCAGAATTAGAGGCCAAACTAAATTCTTTTGTATTGATATAATCACGGGAGTTATTTTAAATGTGATGGATGTAACCTGAGAGCAGAGTACGTCCAGGATGTCTAAAAGGCAGACACTGTATGAGTATTTATGAAAAAATCTGTGTGCTCTTAAGATGTCACGCATAATCCGCACTGTGTGTCTCTTCAGTGTCACAAGCACATTTACATAGATTGTCATGAATTTCAAATTGCACCTCAAATCAATGCCAGAGCAAAATTACCTCCGAGCACAATGCAGCCTTCCTTTAAGAGTTAATCATACAGGTCTCGCTCCGTTTGGAGGTAGAGCTGGCCCTCCCGTGACACCCGCAGCTCTGTGCTCGTGGAGTGCCAACGTCAGGTGCCCCGACGTGTCTATATCACCTTCATGGCACCGAATGCCACCAGCGTCTGGTGCCACCTCGTACCCTCCGCAGAACACAAAGCGTGAAAACAGTGCATTACAAATGCAGCTATCTCCTTAACTGGTGCGAGTGGTGTCTCTGAAGGGTACCGTGTACATGCTTAGGGCTCTGTTTTGACAAACCATTTGTAAACATCCCATGGGGACTTTGCTCCAACAGGTACAAGAGCTCTGAAGCAAGCATTTTCCCAGTGCTGTAATATCGTTGCCGTCATCTAATTGCAGGTGCCTCGATTGTGGGGAATGATGCCTTGGGTGTGCTATTCTCTAGCTCAGTCTAACCGTAAAAGGCTTGCTCCAGCTCCATTGGTTGCACACATCCAAACTGGAGTAAGGCTCAGTCAGCAAGACCTTTTGGTCGTGGGGAGACAAAAGGAGATGGAGATTTTATGAGGACTTGCTCAGGGTGACACCACGGCACCTGGTAGGAACAGCTGTGTCATCTGATCCCGGGCTTCTTGCCGTGTCCCGGGGCACATCGCAACTGTCCAGAGGGTAAAAGCTTCCACTATGCCCTGAAACAGCATTTAGCCAGTGCAACGCATTTATTTCTGGAGAGAGACCATACGGCTGAAGCAGTTTCTCATGGCAGATTACCAGTTCCAAGTGCCCTAAATCACGGTGCGTCCGATATTTTTGCCACCCAAAAGGTCTCTCTTCCACTCTGCAAACCCCTGTCTCCAGAAACAGGCTCCCAGCAAAGCCTGGTCGTTCCAGCCCGAGGCTTGAACTACCACGTGAACCAGGGGCACGACGGTCCCCGGGGTGGTGCCGCCGCTTGGGTAACCGACGGGAAGGAAAAGGAGGAGTGTTTGGGCCGATGGCGTTGCAGCGATGAGAGACGTGTAAATGCCAGCAACGCTATTTAGCATTTCTCAAAGCGGGAGAATGGGCCAGCAGATACGCCGTGGATCCCCGCCAAGCATGTAGGGGGACATGTTGTTAACTTGCTGGTGGCTGCTGTAGCCAAGAAACCGAGTAGCCATGTAGGGACTGCGGCGGGCGGGAGAGAGAGAGGGAGCGAGCACATGTAGAAATAAGGCTTCTCGCTCAACAAATTTCTGCTGTTTGCCTGTAGAAAAAGAGGTATTTTTGCAAGCGGGGACTTTAGGAACAAGATGAAATCTTCCCACTTTTATCAGCGAGGCAGTTAGTGACAAGCGCATGGTAAAAGGCTCAAGTTCTGGTGCAAATTGTCATGAAAATAACTGAACACACAGAAAATTTGGAATTGCAAATATCGGGAAGCCACAACTCTGTGGTCTGACAAGGTGGAAAAGACATTCATTCTAAGGGTTTTGTGGTGTAGCTTAGCCCTCTGGTCACTACCCTCACTTCATGGATTTGCTGCAGGTTGAGACATCTCCTCTAAGAGAGACAACTGGTGTTGTATGTACATAGAAAACATAATAATCCCAGGCACTTGGGGCATCTAGCAAAGCACAGAAACTCTGACCAGGACTGGGGTGTGCTGTCCTGTGAATGTTCTCCTGGAGATCAGCCCTGTGTGTATTTAGCTGCCCACCTGAAACTACGGAGAATTTCTTCTTCCTTTCCTATCACAGTTCAGAAGATGCAGAGAGCTGAAAGCGAGTGTTTTGTTCCATCCCTAAGGTAGCCACAGTCTGGTGGTAGGTGAAGTAATGACTATATGTAGTCACTGAAGTGCCTTCGGATAGTTCTGGAGAACAACTGCTGTATAAATTTAAGGTATTATTATTATTAAGGTATTATTATCGTAAGTTTGCCGCAAGTTGCAACGAGACTGTAAGAATTACCTTGGAGCACCTAATACTGGCACAGTCGCAGAGTTTAAAGTTCTCTTTCTGTCAATATTGTGTTAATTTTATCTGGTGCTTTTGATTAAACAAGCTAATCTGGAACAATTTCAGTAGCTGATTTTCTAAATAGAAAAGGCACTAATACATCAAGTTGCACCCCTCTGGCATCCAGAGAAAAGAAAATCCTTTATGAACAAATCAGATGTGGTCACACTGAGTCCTAAACACTGCTCAGCTACCATCATGCTGATTTAATCAATCCTCACGAGGTAAAAAAGGTAGAAAGTGGAGAATAATATGCCTGATGATGAGATATTTTAATGAAATGCTTTGGGATAATTTAGTGGGGAATGAAAATAGTACGGATAAAAGTGAGTCAGAGAGCATGAAAAACACCAGACATATCAGAACATGTGTATAATATCAAATGATGGTTGAACATCCTTACTCTGTGCTTCGCAGGTAGAGGAATGAGTTGGAGGTGATTCGGCTGTGAATCAGTGGGGTCAGGGAGGAGGTGGTGCAAGAGTTAAATGATGGCTGTAGTTTGGGAATCAATGGGAACAGGTCTTTTGGGGTTCTGTGGTTGCTGCATCTCCCTGGTTCATTAGAAAACTTGCAGGGAGAGGTCTCAGAGGAGGGAGGTGTGAGAGCTGGTGTCTCTTAAATATGAGCCTATATATACTGAGGGTTCAGTATCTTATTAAGAACCATTGCGGGCTGAACAAAAATAAGTGGCTTTGCACATTGAGGGTGAGGCAGATACATTGGCCTCTGTGGACCTGCAGCGCCCTGGATAAATCATCTTTCTTCATGTATGGAATTATGAGGAAGGCAGAAGGGTGTTGCAAGTTCCCGCAGAAGGACAGGAGTTAGATGGTTGCGTTTTACTATTGGGACCACAATCTGAAGGTAAAGAGAAGCTCGCCAGAATTTGTACTTTAACCTTTTGTCAATGAGACTGATGCGAGACAGGCATTTGGGACATAAAGGCATGGCCAAGATGCTCATTCAGGTAATAATATCTAGAGCAAAATTTAGGTAAGATCCCTGTAGCTGCATGAATCTGAGTACTTTTGGTGCTAGAAGGCACCAAGAGATGCTCCTTACACTGGCTTGTAATGCTGAATGTGTGTGAACAAAACATGGACCTGTGCTGTAATTGTCCCATCCTGCCGTGTACTACCAGATGCGTTGTTAACAGCTGCAGGACAGGAACTTGTAAAGAGGAAAACAAAAAAAAAAGACAAAATGACAGATTAAAACATATGCATCTGTAAGTGTATTATTTGTGTGGGCCTAACAAATTACAAAGAAGGAAAAAACACAGAATAGATCTTGAATTGATGTTGAATTCCCATACCTTGATTAACCAGCTGGAGATTAGGTCCGTAGTTTTTCTGAAGTATCGCTTTTTTTTTTTTCTCAGAATGCACACAGGGAGCAGATCTTTTGAGTAGGAAGGTGCCATTTTTACACAGTCACTGTTCAGACCATAGCCACACTTAAAGCCAAAAATAGAAAATATATTTTAGAACTTGTTAAATTAAAAAAAAGAAGAGAGAGAGGAAAGAAAATCCTCCAGCAGAACTTTGCATTCTCTGACTTTTCAGACTTTCAGGTCTGCTCTCCTGATTACACATTTTCTAGCTGATGACATGCCATCAGCTAAAGATGGATTTTAAACACAAGTCATGTCAAAAGTTTCATTTAACCTCTTCAATGTAACAAGCTGCTGATGGTTTACATTTCTGACAGTAGAGGTAAATTAATCTGTGATGGATGTTTGGAAAAGGAGAGAGAAGATTTGCAAAGAGTGAGGAAGAAGTAAAACGGTAACTGGTGAAGGCACTGGACATCTTCTGGAGTGTAGTGAGTGGTGGGTGGGACGTGGGTGTGGTGATATTTCTAGATTTGCATCTACAAGTATAGATATATCACACTCGCTATGTGTATGTATGCGTGGTTTTTAAATAAAAGTAGTTTTCCATTATACTGTGCAAGTCTGACATTTGATGAGGTAGAATATTTCCAGATGGGTTGAATTTTGGAGAATAGGGAGTAGGTTATGATTTGTCTAATGAAATGTTAATTTTTTGGCAGTCAGAGGGGTTTAGGGTAAATCAGTTAAACCCAAAGATGATTAAAAAGGGATTTGTGAAACTTTGGAGTAGTAATTAGTATTAATTGAGGCCATCATTATTTTATATGATAAAGGTAGTATGCATGTGTAGTTGGGCAACAAAAAAACGTTAGGCTCATCTTCCTCCTTTCTGGGGGTTGTAAAAGTTTGGGAGGGAGCTCTTGTTAGTAAGTAATCCCAAGAGGCATAACACGGTAAAACCTTGACACAAGAAAATTCAGCCAGGAGACAGTTGATTTCTCAGCTGGGAGGTACTTCGGGAAGAGATGGCATCTTGCCGTCTCCACCAGGACTTGGTAATAATTCTCACTATTCATGAACAGATGTCTTTGGTTAGATTCCCTAAGTGCATTTGAATTCATTAAAGGATCTAGGGAATCAAGATATTAATTCTAAATTATTACATATTATAGATTTTATTTTCTGGAAGAATGGGAACATGGCAAAAAAGAGGTTGTAGTAAAGGTTGTAAACGATGTCAAGAAAACATAATCACAGAATGCTATTATGCCACTCCAGGCTATATTGTATCTTTTTTCTTTGCTTTAACACTGGCTAACTGAAATAGTTTGGTGAAAGAGAGAGTTTTAAATTGTCTGTGCTGTGAGAACAAAATTCTGGTAGTTGGGGACATTCATAAGTGGTATCTGTCTTGATATCCAACTGGCATAAGGTATTAGTGCTCTGTTGAAATCACTGTGAGGATACCAATTTACAGCAGATGAGGGTCTGACCAGCTAACCCAAAGCATTCCATAATTGCAAGCTGAGCTATTTTGTATCTAATTAGTAAGGACTGAATTAAAGGAACAATAAGCTTAGGCTATGGTATGTGAGTTATTCCCAATGATCAGTACTTTGATATTTTACTGGGACACCAGAGGATTGATACACACTCCCCACAGATGGAACTTGTACTTTTTAAGAGCAGCCTGCAAGCCTTCCTTTCCCAGGTCAGCTACTTTAGGGAACTTTGGAGACAATATTTTGAAACTGAACATCCGAAAGCTTTTCAAATCTTTATGACTAAACTCTATTCCAGTACTTGGTTGCATTAACAGATGTGATTTTTGTCAATGGGAACTTGGCAGAAGAACAAATTTCATCAGCTAATATTTGTAAACTGCTTTGAGATCCACTGATGGAAGGAAACCTGGACTGAGAATAAAAAATGCCAACTATTGAAGTTTGTTTGCTGAATTTTCCATCTTTGAATCTATATTTATAGGATTTCTTCACATCTCTTTAATTATCGCCTTCCAATTTTATTCCTCTATCTTTCCTCCCCATTTTCTATGTACAGATGGTGCTTTAGTCATTTTTCTGTTCACCCAAGGTTTTGCTAATAGAAAGAAGGGCCAGGTCATTTCAATTGGTTTTACAGGTATGCTCAATGACAGCTTACTACTTCCTCTAACCTCTTATTAAAGACAATTTAATCCATTACAGCAAATACCCGGGACCTTTATCCTGCTTGATATTAAAATATCGATGATATTAAAATATTAAGCAGTGTCTCATTTCAGAGTCTGCCTCAAAGGATGTTTTTTTTTCCAGTTGGTTTATAATTTCTCTGATTGGTTTTTTTTCTTGTTGCCCTTCTACCTTCCTATTTGGCAATGGACTTGAATGAAGAGAATCTTCCGCAAATGGCATTGCCAGTGAGGTAGCCTGAGAAGAACGCAGATGATGGGCAGGTCAAGGCAGCTCATCTGCAGTAGTAATGCTTGTTCAAGTTGCAGCACATCTTGCAGGGACCGTTTGGTCATCCTCTTTTGGTGCGTTCATCAGCATGGTCATGACTATCAGAATCAGGAAAAAACCGCAAGTGTGCATTTCTTCTACTTGCACTTGGAATATTCCTTACTGGACACTTTCTTACAGCTTTAAAAATAGTTAATGCAGGACAAGATTTTTTTTGGGGTGGGTAATTTCTTTACACAGGCTCCAGAATTGCAGATTTTTTTAACATATAAGAATTTGCCTGGACAGACATCTCTTCTGGAGTTGGTATATGCCTTATTTTCCCCCAGCACCAATGCAACATATGTTTCAAGCCAGTCCTGATAATGTTTTTCAGTGGTATTCATCTGTGATATTTGTAGTGAGTTTCTTGGTGTAATTGTAATTCAGAAGTTGTCTGTAGCCCTGTGATATGTGCATAATTGTCCCTGTCCACTGTAACCACCAGCACCTCTTGTCAGCAGGATTGATGGTAATGTTTTGGTTCCTTTTTTAATAATTAATTGCTGTTCCTTCCAACAACAGGGGATTCAAGTGGAGCTTTTGTTGTTCTAAATTTGAAATCTTAAGTCTGTGGAGATGTTTCCAGGAGGTATTTTCTCCGGTTCAACATACTCTAACCACAGGTGTTGTATCATCAAAGAAAGAACCCATATGCTAATTTAAAAATAACAGGCCTGTTTATTGTTGCAGTGCATCATCATCAAAGAAAACAACAACAACCACCTGTCTTTAGCTGTATAATTAAACTGATGAGTCTTTATTCTGTGCTAAATGATATGGTAATATATGGATATGGAGAATAAGAGGAATCATCCTTTTAAACTTTTGAGATGTTTGCAGCACTGTTGAAAACTGTTTTGTTTTTTTTTAAATTAGGGTTGTTTTAAAAAAATCCATTACTAATAAGGTGCTTTTCCTGGTGTAGTTATGCTTCCTTTAGCACTTTTACCATGCTGGAAATTCATCTTTCCGTAGCTTTGGATGGCCACCTGTTCTGGTATCTTTTTCTGCATGGTCTTCAGTGATTCATTCCATTTCATTTTTATCACTTTTTTCTTTATCACTCTCAAATGCCCATTTTGGTTGTCTTTCTCCAAGCAAAGGCAAACTCAACACCAAAGCTGGTCCATATTGTGGCCAGATACCAGGCACGTACATCTTGCCCTCCTTTCTGTTCCACCACGGAGATCCAGCCAGCCCAGCTATCTCACAGGTAGTGGTGGTCCCATTCTGCACACAACAAAAATCTGCTGCTTCTTTTATCTCCAGTGTGACATGGATATTTCTTTCCACCAGGCACTAGCAAATACACGGGCTTTGAATGTTGACTACTTGATAAAGGAATCGGTCACTGAACCTCTATGTATATAAGGTTCACTTAGACTATTTGCACACAGACACCAGCTCTGGAATGGCTTGGTCAGACCTCCACAGCCAAATCTTTGGTTAATTGACCAGGTTTCCTACCAAAGCCCAGCTCTTAGAGAACATGCCTACTCCTACAGTTACTTTAATTGGAGAACAAATTATAATGTTGTTTTCACAGATCACTCTTTCTCCAGAAACTCTTTTGACACAGAAACTTGCATAACTAGTGCTCTTAGATGAGTAATCTGAATCGTGTTTTCTTTTGAAAGGCCAATCCTAAATCCCTTTTGCTATCCACTAGACCTGTTAGCGCAGGCAGAAGATTGTGTTGGCCTGCAGGAATGTGTCATATTGAACCTGTCCTATGGGAGATGGCTCACAAAGAATTTAGAGCATTAGGAATATAAAGTCTTTGACAAACCAGCAACTTTCATTCTGAGTTTGCTCAAGAATTAACGTGTCCTACTTTTTTTATGATGCTTTTTTCCTGTGACCTTATTTAAATATTTTACTCTGATTAAAGAGGAAAGGTATGCCAGGTCATCTGGGGGGCTCTGCACCTTTCCCTACTCTCGCAGGCAAGGAGGGAGGAGACACCCACCTCTCTGAAATCCCTCCTTCCAAAATTCAGCCTTGTCTTTTTAGGCTTGTTATCGCTTTTGCACCTTCTTGTTGTCTCAGACCCTTAAGAGAAGAAAAATGTGCCTGTCCAAAAAGTGTGCCTTCTGTGTAGCAATAATGCCATGAGGTAGTGGGTTGGTGTCTTCATCTTGGCAGTTGTGGGTTTATTAATTATTCTGAGGGCAGCAGTTTGTTTTTGAACTGAGTTGTTGAAAGAGGTGTTCTTTACTGCAAGGTAGTAGAAAGGTGGATTTTCTTTAACGGGCTGATGTGAAGGAGTTAATGCCAGGCAGGAGTGTTTCTTTTGTGCGTGTTTTGTGGCCGAGGTTTAAAGATTTGTTTATAAAGTTGGCAGTGTGAATTTTGGGTCTGTTGTATCTTATTAGTTCAGGTGCTATAACTGGACAATAAAAGTGTGTGGTTTTGTGTAAAGGAGCCGATACACATTCACTCCTTTCTGCGTAGGCAGAAGAGGTGGTCGGCACTAGCCATGCTAGTCACTACTCTCGTTTAATGAGCGTTGCAGTAAACCTGACAGTCTTTTCCACATGAATGTCCAAGCCACAAATTAGCTCCACCAGCCTGCTTAGCTTTCTTTGATCATTGGTCTGAAACTGTTTTACACTGTTATCTCAAACGCCGTCCTGCAAAGTGCTTAATTTTGCAGCGCAGGTCCCCCTCCAGATTACGGTCTACACCTGATTGCACTGGCACATCTCTCCGGGACTTTTCTCTAGGACTCTGTTCTGTAGACTTATTTCTAATCATCCATAAATAGACTCATCTGTGTTAGGTCTGTATGTCTGAGTAAGGGAAGCCACATGACAGCACGCCTCACTTGTTGGAGCAACAGCAGATCTGGGGAGAAAACTTGGCTTCATGGGAGTGGATGGAAAATTCTCATTGAATTAAACACATCCAAAATCTCTGACAGCTTCTTCTCCAGACTCAGATTCCTTGTGTGGGACGGGGTGAGCTGCACAGGCTTGGTTTATCCTTCAAAAATATGGCTAGTAATACTCAGTTCTGTAACAGCTCTGAATCCTGGGAGAATGAGAAGCTGAAAAAAGTATTCAATTTATTTTTTCTATTAATATGTGCAGTGCAGTTTGGTTTTCCTTTTCTGGATAGTGGCTTTGGCTATTTTATTTTATCAAATGTGCATGTTATAGGAAGTTTAGGAATAAGGCATTATGACTAGTTAATTGAGGTTGTTATGAACTTAAAAATGTGTTGAATGGTTTACAGGACCAGTATGTTCATTTTACCATAGACCTGGGCTAAGAAATATATTTTCAGTGAATAATTTGACAGTTTCAGCTTGTTTTTCTGTTTTATGACTTCAGTGATTCAAGTATGTAACTCTGGCATTTATTGAAGAGGATTGAGGGAAAAAAGAAATTTTAAAAAAATATTTTCCCCATTATATTTAGTCACTGAAATAATTTCTTTTCCCGATGCTTTTCCTTTTAGGAAAAATAATAATGAAAATGTTCCTGCTAGAAACTGGAATATTTCAAAAGTTTCTCTTTAAAGCTTTGAGAAATCCCAAGGATTTTGTCAGAGAACAACTGATCACGCCAAAACTAAAATCAGGAATCTGAAACAATTAGTAGACCGTAACAACTAAAAGTGTATGTAATTTTTTTTTTTTTTCCAAGAGGACTACAATTTTTACTGTCATTTTTAGTAGCTTTAAAATGTTATTCAGAATATGTTTGCAGATTGTGAGCGTGCACAGGTGTGATTCATATTATGTTGCCCACGTTCCCTGGGCTGCAGGACAGGTAGTGTTTCCAAGGGGCCAACTTCCCCATCTCTCCACCTTAAGGCAAGACCACCTGCACCTGTCATATCTGATGGACGCTTGTCTAATCTATTCTTTAAGACCTCCAATGACAGACCCTCCATCCTCCCCAAGCAATCTATTCTAGTGCTTTGCTAGCCTCATTGTTCAGTAATTTTCCCTAATGTTTAACCTTAATCTTTCTTACTGCAATTTAATCCCATTACTGCTTCTCCTATCTGCCATGGGCATGGAAAATAGATTCCTCCCTTTGCAGCAGCTTTTTATGTGTTTGAAGGCTGCTCTCCTATGCCCTGTCTGACTTGTCTTCTTAAAGCTAAGCCACCCCAGGTTGCTCATTCCTGGGAGGTCCCCATGGTCTGTAGCCCTTCAGTGACTCTTCAGATTGCATACAGGTGGTTTGCGTCTTTCTCCAAATGCATTTTCTCAATTTTCTGTGCTGGATTTTATGTAGCTGAGGAGACCTTGATGCGATGAAGTCTTGCAGAGTGGGAGAGTATTAAAATCGGTGGAATGAGTGGGTAAAAAGCTCCACCTTTGTGCATGTCTCTGGAGAGGTCCTCCCCATCGCTGGAGATGCCACATACTGTTTGCTCATGCCAGTTGCTCCTTGCGTAAAGCAGAGAGGGTATGTTTTGCATTTTGCTCCTTGGCAAAATTGGTTTTAGCTCCCTGGGGGCTTCTGCAGCAGCTGTCACAGGGCAGCCAGAGGTGGTCTCCACCTCCCTGCTCCCATTGCTCCCTACGTACCTGCCTCACACCGTGCCGCAGCATTATTTTCTGCCCTCTTCTACAGCCTGGGCATATGGACCTGAAGTAGAAACTTACGGATATATGCAAATGTTTTAATGATGCTATTTGCATATCTGGAAGTGATTTACAAAACGCTGCACATGGAGCTGCTTAAAACTTGGCACCAAGAGTTCGTAGAGGATCATGGCTCAACACAACAGAAACTGAATATTCAGCTGGTTTTTGCCAGCTCTCACAGAGAAGCAGCGCAGTTTTGGCGACTGTTGAAGCGAGTCTGTCAATGAGGGAAGACGCTTGAGTCCTTACACGAGTTTCAGCCCTGCCCAAGGGGAAAACATCCCGCAATATACTGCCTTCCTCTGCTTTCTTGCCACTTTGGGACGAGCAGCCAACTGCAGTTGGTCCTGGCAGCGGGAAACCCTCAGCAGGGCAGGCAGGCAGGGGGGTCTTGGGGGTCAGAGCAGCCTGGGGACCATTTTATAGTGAAAACTACACTGTTCTTAGAGATATTTATTTATTTATTTATTTATTTTCCCCTCCTGGCATATGCATTTATAAAACTTGGAGATGCACTAAATTTAAATATCTGAGTTTGGATTCTTTTCAGAAAGAAGCAGCATCTTACGTTGTGTGATTTCTTTTCGGGTGGAGCCTCTTCTCAGAGCCCCTGCCTTGGGAACCAAATTCACCTTTCCTAGATATATCTGTAGGAGCTAATAGTGTCAAAGCTTTTACACGTGCACTCCCTATGGAAGTGTTGTGTGAGGTGGGGAGCTGTGCTGGCACAAATGGGCAGCACCTAATCCTGCAGCATCACTCACCTATCTCTTTTAAAATTTCATTAGCATAGGAGTATCTCAAAAAGCAAGTAGGGGAGGCCAGATTGCTCTTATTTGTGTTCACCTTTAGATTTGCCATCTCTCTTTCCTCTATTTTCCTTTATTTTGGCTTGAAGTTAGCTCTAGTAAGAGTGAGGGCATTGGTACTTTTGGAGAATGCATAGAAAATACGTTGTGCTAGTAGTCAAAAGAAAATTTACTCTCAAACCACTGAATTTAAGTGTATGATAG
The DNA here is from genome assembly GCA_028565335.1 of Limnodromus scolopaceus. Classification (NCBI taxonomy): domain Eukaryota; kingdom Metazoa; phylum Chordata; class Aves; order Charadriiformes; family Scolopacidae; genus Limnodromus; species Limnodromus scolopaceus. Next base: position 10,808,245 of record JAOXNO010000003.1, read on the forward strand.
GTGAATATCAAATTAATTTAGCAGGAACTGAGTTCAAGCACACACCAAAAAAAAAAAAATGTAGTTTTTCATAAATAAGAAGCTCCTTGCAGAAGAACACCTTTCATGCTATGGTTTTCCATGAGTCCAGGTGGAGATTGAACCAGTTCTTTGAAGAGGGATGCACAGAGTGCTATTAAACAGAAAGGAATCGCATGTGACTAAGAAAAAAACAGAGCTAAGAAGTATTTAAGGGAGGAAGTTTTATAAAAGCTTGACCTGTCATTACACTCCTGCCCAGGCATCTGCTTGGGTCGGGTGGTGGAGGCTGGGCCCAGGGTGTACTTTGCCCAGTACAGCCCTTCTTATGATTGGTTGACTTTCTTGCCGTCAGATGGAAGGTTTTGTGCCATCTTACAGGAAAAAGAAGGAGAAATACAGCATCATTCTGAATAGCATGTTAGACACCAAGAGAGGGTAAGTGAACCCTTTATATGCCCATGATGAAAATATCCCTTTCCCAAATGCCCTTTGTTGTATGAGTGCAAGGGCGTAGCTGAGGGGCCCCGCATACTAAATCACAGGTTTCTCGCCTACTTATGTCAAGAAACAAGTGGTTACAGCAGATGAGGGAAGTGCAAGGAAACAGCAAGACAGGGTATCTTGCAGTGCACCAGCTTCTGAGCCATTGCCAAGCATTTTGTCAGCTTTTCAAGGAAAAAAAAAAAATAAAAAAATTAAAAAGCATTTTAAAGAGAGAGAACCCAATTCAGGGCTGAATTCCTCCAGCTGCTACAAAGCTGCTCTTCACACAAATATTTACCTGTTTCACCCTATTTACAGCCTTCGATGTTCGGCTTTCAACTCCGTGGCTATGGGATGCAGCGGTATGGTGGGATAATAAAGGCAGAATATTGTCTCTAAAAGGAAACAGAAATGTCCTGTTGCAAAAGACAAAAATCATTCCCTAGATTGTCCCCACTCCAGACAATGCACAGCTAACATACCACTTGCAGCACGTTTTGTTGCCGTTCTGCTAACATTGCATGTACTTTATATTTTCTTTGCAATTGTATAAATAGCATATAGGAAGAGGGAGGCTATTTAGGGAAAATACTAATTAAAATGAACAATAGAAAATAGGAGATCTTATGTTTCTAAAATTAGAGGCTGGTTATTCAGTAATAAATAGCCCTGTCATTATTAGTTTGCAGTCCCTCCTTTCTCTTGCCTGACACACACAATATCGCTGTTATCCGTGGTTTGCCTGTCTAAACATGGTTTCTTTCCAACGCTCTACATTGTTTGCTAGCCCTTGTTACAAAAGCTCCCCAGTTCTGGGCTTATCTGGCAAAAGAAAATAAGAAGAAATATTCTTTCTAAACAAAATGAATTTCATGAAGGAATAAAAAGAACATGAACAAAGGTATTTTCATGCACTTCTTGTTAGATATTGCTTGTTGGCCTCTGGTAATTTCAGAAACCTGGGAGTATGGACCACGATTTTATTTCCTAATAATTAGTAAGTGTTTTGATGTGTTTGATGGCTTTGTTAAGAACGTGCTTGCTTAACTTAAAGGGAAAGTTTGATTTTCATCTTGGAGCACAGTGAGTAATTGCTACGTGCAGACATGGCTGCGGTTGGGGCTGCGCCTGTGAGAAATGGAAAAAGATTTGTGCCTGCTTGAGTAAGGACCTCGATTTTGTGTGGTTCTAGCAAGTCCCTATGCCAGGCTAACAAGCAGTTTCAGGACTTTTACATCCCAAGAGAAAGCGTGGAGTTGGGTTAGATTTTTGGTTCCTTAGTGCACATAATGGATAACAATTTTGGGCTGACAGTGGGACTGTGCTGAAACACTGTCAACAGGGGTTGACAGCAGGGATCCCCGTTTGTGGGTGCAATTTGTGCAGTTATGAATTACCTGGGCTTCTCCATTGCAGAAGACCAGCTCTTCCCAGAGGACCCACCATCACGTGGTTCACAAACTTGACCTCCCGCTGTGCTTTTAAATACTCAGGAATGAGACCTACCTGTGCTGGACGAAGCATTTCTTGTTAGTGCTGAGATTGTATTTTTCATCACCAGATTGTTTTGGACCAGTTTGAAAGATGCTGGCCTAAATAAAGTCGCCTTGTGTTGTCATTGCTTCATTTCTATTGTTGCCTGGAATAAAAAACAACCTCTCTGAAAGGTGAAAAAGGGGATGTAGAAGGTGTAGGAATCTGTGTTGATTCAAGGGACAGTAATAGGGGAAACAGAAAGGAAGAGAACAAAATTCCCAGGGAAAAAAATAAATACAAAGGAAGAGCAGGAAAGAACAAGGCACAGGCAGCCATAAAAATCCAGTGCTGTCAGCTGAAAATTGGGGCGATTCTGTCATATTAATGACAGGAAACCATACCTCTATTGGCTTTCACTGACAGAGCTGCAAGCAGCTGCTGTGGAAGGAAGGTGACTCGAGCATAAGTGAAAATATCTAAGATATTGTGCACTTATTTTGTAGAGAGAGAATTTAGTGAGGATTCGTCTGTCATTATCATATCCTCTGTTGAATGTGTTGCCCTTGGCAATGGGTACTCAGTAACTAATTTAGCTTTTTTGTTGTTCAGTAGCAAGATTTTCATGCTTAGTTCACCTAGTAGCTGTGATTTTTCAAAAGCAAAGAACAAACAAATCCCTGAATTATAAAATAGAAATTATGAAGCATATTTTGATTCCTGACGCCGCCCATCCCCTGGCATTTAATGTATCAGTTGCAAGTAGATTGCTTGCTAATTGCTTTACCAGATCTTCTGTTTTCAGTCATAACTACATATTAAGTGGAGGTGATGATGGTAGTCAGAGCTTTTTGTTTTACTCAATGAGTTGAAACTGGGTTTGTAAAAGTTTCACTCAAAGTGTACAGATAGGGAAATATCAGTAGACGTTGGTGCCCGCTTGATTCTCAGCACGGGGCCAGGCTGCTGACTGCTGTATGTCAAAGTGCCAAGAGCAGGTGTGTAGTAGTCCAGATAAAGGGAAACCCACAACTTTCTGCAAAATAACATACGGCTGTGACACTTTAAGCGGGAACACTAAAATAAATTTTTCTCTTACCAAAAAAAAAAAAAAAGTGATAGGAGATTTGATGGTCTGCACAAGTTTTTTCTGAAGACTTGTGTGAAAGACCCTATGTAGCAGTTTATGTGGGGGTTAATTTATTTAAGTTGAGGGAGAAGAGCGGGCTTGACCCTTCTGAGATCCAATCCTGTGGCTCCTGGCAGCCGAGGTAGTCCCAACCTGGTGCTTAGGTCATCCAGCCATTCCTTGCTTTGCATTTATCACTTCAGCCGTGCAATATTGTCTAATAAAATGGAGGAGCTAAGATACTGTGTGCAGTAGACATCAGGCCACATTTAAAGCCCTAAGTGAACGAGCAGTAAAATCTTCTAGGAGTGTAAAACTCCGGCAGCTTTCACTAAACCTGTCTGTGGTGACTCAAAGGGTAAGCTTGAAACAAGCAGTGCATGGTGTGATACTGAACCTTTCATGATCACGTGCTGAGTTTTGTAGACTTCAAGAACTCCACAGCAGTTTAGAAAAGAGGCACTAGTCTGAGATAAAAGTTTCTGGGAACAGACTCCTCTCCCTTCACAGCCTGGTTTCCAAATCAGAAGCTGTTGCGTTAGGGGAAAAATATTGACTTTTCATGAGTTTAGCTTAATTCCATGTTGGTACAAGTGTAGATCTTTGACATACTACAGTGTCCTGACCCAGAAGACTTTACCTTCTGCCTTCGGTGGGACTCTATGGTGGCCCCTTTCGTAGTTTGTCCATTTGGATTACATTGTCCCTGGGACAATGGCTGTTTCATATCAGCATCTGGGGTCCCTTTCTGCTAGACGTTGTACAGATCTTGGGGGAAATCTCCTTTAGGGGCTTGCTCCAGGCTGTTGAGCACATTCTGACGTCAACAGTTTTGGCTGAATGAGTGAGTGGACAGAGATTTCTGTCTCATCGTATTTTGACAGGAGCAGTGGCATGTCTCTGGGCAGTGGGTAGCACTGTCCCCTCTCTCTGCACAGTCATAGACAGCTCTACAGAGAGAAGCAAGGCAGAGGACAGGCTCTGATATTCTGGAGAACTGTCCTCCACCCACCTCTGCAACGTGGCTTCTTCACTGCATTAGGTCCTTCTGAGGTTTTGCTGCCTTTCCCTGCTCTTCCTGCTCGTTCTTTGTTCCCCTTGGCTTCGTTCCTCTTCCCCCCTGCAACTAATTTAAAAAAATATAGAATATTAAAGTTATTTTGGAGGTGTGGTGGTTTTCAGAGTTAAACAACACTGAAAGGAAGTACTTTCTCTTCATTTAGTATTTTTAAAGAAGTAATAAGTAACACGGCAGGATATGATTGTAATAATATGAAGAGCTCCAAGGTATCTGAGGCTTTATTCCTTTGCCTCCTGCCTCTCCTGATCACTATAAGTCATGCATGAGCTATTACTTTTACTGTACATAATTTCTAGTATCCTTTGAGATCCAATCACTCCTCTGATAAAGTGATTTTCTGACTTTTTCAGCCATGCTTACATAGCTGTTTGTGTATGTGTGGATGTAATTTATCTGTTTATTATAATTCTAATAATGAAAAGAAAGTGAAATGCTATTATAAAGCTCAGCATGGTAATCAGTTTGTTGTTATTGCTGGTCATGACAATCATTTTAAAGTCTCCATTTTGCTAATGGCACACCTTATATTTTCACAAGTTGGGTGGGATTTAGCCATGATTTTAATGAAGATATGTGATGGTAGAACAGGAAAATTAGGCTGTAGTTTAACAAAGCACTTGAGTATGTGAATGACTTTACTCACATGAGTAGATCTACAAATCTTAAGTGGACGATTCCCACTTCCTCACTTAAGCACATATGTCAGTTTTTATGCTGGAGATTGTGACCTTTCTGCTGCCTTATAAAATCTAAGACTTTTGGGATCTTTGTAAATAGGGTGATTGTAACTTGTGTCAACGAGAAATAAACTCATATCTAGAGTAGCTTTCAAAAGATAGAAAGATGTTTTATTTTTAAATCCTGCATTCATATCAAAGCAAATTAAACAACAGAGCAATACACAGTCAAAACATAATGGACATGTAGCTGTTTATAGAAAATACATCCAAGAGAACCATCATAAAATTAGTTTTGTAACTTGCACAGTAAAAGCAGTGGGAACAATTCCTCAGTCAGTGGGCAAACAGGTTTTCTAACATTGATGGATACAAGCTAGGAAAAGTATTGAATTTTTTTCTAATTAGCCTTTTTTTCCTACAAAATTGCCTCTTAATAATTTCCCTTCATGTCCAGTGCATAAAGGTATCTGTGTATATGAATTTAATTTATATGCCAATGATGTTTTATACATTGTCTTGTCTGCATCTCATTACTGTCATTAATAAGCACTCCAATACATCTCGTTACAAGGTTAATTGGGACAAATCTAAAATACGTCCCCTTTTATATTGTAAATATGATATCTCCTGGCAGCACATTCCTGGTGGATGGACACAAAAGTTATGGTGTCTTATTAAAGGTTTCTATATGGTATCATAGCTGCATTCAGTGACTACATTATGCTGTAAATACAGCTGTATGGAAAATTGGCTGCATACAACATAATCTAGATGAAATATACATTTTCCTAGTATTTGATGAAATACAATTGTGTACAGCAGCTCTGGATTTGTTTTTTTATTTTTTTTTGCTATGCTTGTGGGCCAGTCCTGTGTAGGTGCTGCTCTTTCTGCAAACAACTAATTTCTGATTTTGAATGCATATGTTTTAGGAACTCTGTTCCTTCACAAGGCTCAGCTGTATATTGTTATAGCCAATAAAAAGATGCATTTTGCAAGTGAAAGGTGTTTTCTCTGCACAACAGATAAGATCCCTGGTGCTTTCATATAAAAATGCATCTCATGTCAGCATCTGTCAGAGTCATCTAAGATAACACACTATAACAACTACATGGGCCACGTATATGCCTTCACTTCACAGGACCAGGGGTTAAAACTCTGGAAAAGTGTGACTTTCAGTAAAGAGTTCTCTCTTGTAGATGTGACTTATGTTGCCAGACCCTCCTGTCACACAGAGCAAAAGTCAGATAAAGTCTTTGCGGCATGGTTGGAGAACAGGGGCTGTAGATAAGAGGGTTCTCCAGGCATTGCATTCCTATCTACTTCCTTTTTTTCTTCTTGGGGTGATTTTGGAGTCTCTGTCATGACTCACTGAACTTGGAAGGCATGTGAAGCCTCCCAGGCCTTGGTGGCTTTACCTGAAGCCTCAAGTCTATATTACACAGGCACGTAGAGGATGCACTGCTGCATAGACCAGTCCGATAAGCGCACAGTAGTTTGCATTTACTTGTTACCTGAGAGGTATGTTTTGGGGCAGGATGCACTGGAATTTTACCTGGACAGACATAGGGCTGGTGGTGTACAGATCTGTTAGCTGTTGCTTTCCAAATCCCGTATTCACACCCCTGGGCTGGGAACTCTGCTGGGGAGACCTGACTTCCCCTGGGCTTTCTGGATGCTTCACTTGAGAAGCACAATCTGCCTTCTGAGTTTTGGGACTTGAGTTTGTCCATTGATGATGTTGAGCGTGAAGGGTTAAAAGCTTCCATAGCATCTATGAGTTGTGTTTGTGATGATCCTTATGGAGAGATTTATGTCCCATACTAGGGATGGAACTAATTCCTCTCCAAAGATCTGTGCCAAGACAAATACACCGACTAAATCCCTCCAAAAGAGGGCTGTACTGGCCTTTGTTTTCTCTTTTCAGAGTTGAATTTCAGTCTTTCTATATCCCTTAGTCAGGAGATCACCCTGCAACAAATTCTTGATTATTAGCAGCACTAAATTGCAAATGCAGGAATCCTAAAGTAAGGGCTTTAGGCAATGGCCTTGCAACTCCAAGCATTTCTTGTGAGTTTGATGCCTGGATGTTGGAACACTGTGATTTAAGCTTATCTCAAGTTCAGTCAAAATTTTATTTACTTTACAAAGTACTAGGGGAAAAAAAAGAAGAAATAGATTCCCATAACGCTGTTGCTATGGGAAGCACAGGAATACTGTTCATGTCCCCAGTTCAAGAAAGATGCAACAGTGCAAAACACTGGACGAGAAAGTGAGCGTGTGTTACAGAAAATGGTAAATTCCAGCTACTCATTAGCACAGTAAGCCCAACCATTTTCCCTTGGCATAGACTGCAAAGTCTCACATCCCCAAGCATCAGCTAAGTAGCTTAGGAAGGCTGCATAGTTTAGCCCCAATTTAATTGATACAGCATTGTTACTTCAAACAAGCCATATTAGTGGCGTGTTATCTCTACTGTTGTGTTTGTTCCAGACCCTAGGCAACAATTAATTTTTTCATGCCAACAAATATTTCATTTGATTTCTAATGTACCATTGCCATAACTACTTGGATAAATATATCCTAATAAAATCCATAGATTAGGGTATTTTTAAAAGGCAGCTAGTTAATGAGAATTTAGAAAAAAAAAAAAACACACCACTAAACAAAATGACAAAACAAAAATGCCACAATCCCACCACCCTGTGTTCTGAGGCTGCTCAGACTGGAAAGACAGTAACATAGAAACCCATAGGTCAGTGTCAGTGAAATCTCCACTGTTCAAATATGGTTTTAGCCATGAGTTTTGCAATGCAAAGCTGCACGGTGCAACCAAAATCTAAGTATTAAAGGGGGCTTCACAGGTCAGGACCTGCTTTGGTCCTGGTGTAGGCTGGACGTAAACACAGTGTTCTGTATTAGTGATACTGACTGAGGAGTAGATGACCAGCTAAATAACTTTCTTAATTATGGGGTTTTTTTTGTCTAAAGAGCCAAATGAAACTTTTGTAATTCTTATAGGAAATGTCATAGGCTTTTGTGTTAGAAACAGCCTGCAAGTAGCACTTGGTATTGCTAACGTTAAGTAAATGTTTTAACAGAGTAAACTCTAACAATTGTTATCAAGCTTGAAAGCTCTCTAGCTTGGCAAGTGCAAAACAAATAATGGATATCAGAGATCTCATCCTGTGGAAAGTATGCCTCAAACCAAACCCCCAAACATGTGCTTTTATCTCTTGAAATCATCCAATGTACACATGCATCTGTCAGCTCTGTCCGGTGGTTAGGCACTCCATAATGTATTGAGAATAGCTTACTGATTGTTTAAATTTACACTTGCTCTGCAAGTGTCTGGAAAAATAAAGTTTGACTTTACTAACGTCTTGTACTGAGTACTGATGAAACAACATCCATGTCAGTCACTTTAGAAACACTTTTCAACTAACACCTTTAGGCACAACAAAGTTATTTGTTCCTATTACTCTAGGAAAAAACATTTTCTACATCTTAAACATCCACCATATGACCAAAGCCTTACACCTGATTTTTGGCATAACAAATTCTTCAGGATCTGTTATAATACCAATGTACTTGTAGTTCTGTCTCCCAAAAGCCTTACATCTGTTTTTTGATGAATGGATAGAATTTCCAGAAGAGTTGATACAAGCATCAAACAGCCACAGTAACACACAAACATTTGAAAGGGATTGGATAAATCACCCGTAGTCCCTGTGTCTGTACATGTGTACTGATGTTCTTATTGCGTTTTCAGGAAGAAAACACTGAGGGGGGAAAAAAGCAAAACCCAAACTATCTTCCCTATTTTTTTAAACCCATAAAGATCAGACAAGGCTGTTGGGTTCAAGGTTGGGTGTGCTGCTATTCTGATCCAGGAGATACATGTGTTCCCGTGCCCTGAATTTCACTGAATTTTTAGAGTTGGAAGGGACCATAGAGATCATCTAGTCCAACTCCCCTGCTGAAGCAGGATT